>CM048751.1:257794146-258394146 GCA_026315105.1 Locusta migratoria | reverse complement strand
TAGATATGACGCTAAAAACAGTGAGATGCATGATAAACCCGTGTACGAAGGCTGTTATATAAAGACAAGTCATTGTTAACTGTTTTTGCGAAGAATCTCGGAAAGTTCTTAACCAATCTACACCAAATTTTTTTATGATACTGTAATAAACATTAAAACATAGGCTATACATTTTTCGAACTAATTTACTTTTCATATATATAAAATAGTGTGTCCACGTGTTTGAGTATACGTATTGCATACAAATCCACACTTTTGTTCCAATCTTGATGAAATATTGCACACTGATCTTCAAAACAATAGAAATTTCAAAGTCTACATAAAATTTCGTGCGGTGGATGCAGAGGGTACTTTACTGACGAATTTAGACAAAATATAAGGTTTAGAAATCGATATTGATAAAATTTTGCACACTAGACCTTGAAATCAGGAGGAACGTTACTATCCACATAAAATTTGGGTGGCGCATGCTCAAATGATTGTAAAGCTTATGGGACTTAACTGTGAGGTCATCAGTCCCTAAACTTACAAACTACACTACTGGCCATTAAAATTGCTACACCAAGAAGAAATGCAGATGATAAACGAGTATTGGACAAATATACTAGAACTGACATGTGATTACATTTTCACGCATTTTGAGTACATAGATCCTGAGAAATCAATACCCCGAACAACCACCTCTGGCCGTAATAACGCCCTTCATATGCCTGGGCATTGAGTCAAAGCTTGGATGGCGTGTACAGGAACATATGCCCATGAAGCATCAACACGATACCACAATTCATCAAGAGTAGTGACTGGCGTATTGTGATGTGCCAGTTACTCGGCCACCATTGACCAGACGTTTTCAGTTGGTGAGAGATCTGGAGAATGTGCTGGCGTGGTCAGCAGTCGAACATTTTCCACATCCAGAAAGGCCGGAACATGACCTGCAGCATGCGGTCGTGCATTATCCTGCTGAAATGTAGGGTTTCGCAGGGATCGAATGAAGGGTAGAGCCACGGGTCGTAACACATCTGAAATGTAACAGCCACTGTGCAAAGTGCCGTCAATGCGAACAAGAGGTGACCGAGACGTGTAAGCAATGGCACCCCTTGATGACCGTCATGTTGCTGTAAACTGCACCTGGATTCATCCGAAAAAATAACGTTTTGCCATTCGCGCACCCACGTTCGTCGTTGCGTACTCCATCGCAGGCGCTCCTGTCTGTGATGCAGCGTCAAGGGTAACCGCAGCCATGGTCTCCGAGCCGATAGTCCATGCTGCTGCAAATGTCGTCGAACTGTTCGTGCAGATGGTTGTCTTGCAAACGTCCCCATCTGTTGAATCAGGGATCGAGACGTGGCTGCACGAAAGTTACAGACATACGGATAAGATGCCTGTCATCTCGGCTGCTAGTGATACGAGGCCGCTGAGATCCAGCACGGCGTTCCGTATTGCTCTTCTGAACACACCGATTCCATATTCTGCTAACAGTCATTGGATTGCGACAAACGCAATGTCCCGATACGATAAACCGCAATCTCGCCTTTATCAAAGTCGGAAACGTGATGGTACGCATTTCTCCTCCTTACACAGGCATCACAATAACGTTTCACCAGGCAACGCCGGTGAACTGCTGTTTGTGTATGAGAAATCGATTGGAAACTTTCCTCATGTCAGCACGTTGTAGGTGACGCCACCGGTGCCAACCTTGTGTAAATGCTCTGAAAAACTAGTCATTTGCATATCACAGCATCTTCTTCCTGTCGGTTAAATTTCGCGTCTGTGGCACGTCATCTTCATGGTGTAGCAATTTTAATGGCCAGGAGTGTATATTACCTTATACTATAATCACAGACATCCATGCCCGAGGGGGCATTCGAACTCCCGATTGGGAACGGTCTCACGTATTGGAACTTAGAGCCTCAATGCGCTCGGCCACTCTGCCGCGACCCCGTTCCTAGTTCCGACAAAATTGGAATTCGTCGCCTGTTCGCTACGTCGGACGGTGTTGCGAGAGATGGCAAGTGCGTAACGGAATTGGTTGACCAGTGTGCCAGATCTGCATCTGGCCGAACTAGACTGTCTGTCCGTCTATCTGTATATATATATATATATATATATATATATATATATATATACAGGGTGTTTCACTAAGTACGTTTGTCTCTGTAACTTATAAAATAACAGGTGACGGGAAATTTTAATGCGGTAGGTCAACACAAGAAATGTTACACTTTCTGCGGAGCTATGAACATAGTTTATTGTATCAGTTTCCAAAGAGTTACAGCACAAAGAGATAATTTTATTAAACGGATTCGTTGAAACCAGCTGCGTCCAAATCAAATTAAACTACATTCCTATCACTGTTAGTTTGCGAGCTACAACCCTTCAAAGTGTCAGGGGCAGATACCACACGCTGTACATAATACATGGCTGTGTGGTGGGTGATGGATGTTATGACGGTGGGAAGTTGATTTACAAAAGATGTTCAAATGTGTGTCCATGTTCCTGAATGCATAATGCAATGCGCCGTCGAAAGGATCAGCTTCCCACCGCCATAACATCCATCACCCACCACACAGCCATGTATTACGTACGTGAAGGATTGTAGCTCCCAAACTAACAGTGATAGAAATGTAGTTTAAATTCATTTGGACACATCTGGTATCAACGATTCCAATGCGCGATAGAAAAAACTATTGTTCCATTTAAAAAATTACACCATTGTGCTGTAACTCTTTGGAAAATGATACAATAAAAAATGTTCAAATGTTTGTTAAGCTTATGGGACTTAACTACGGGGTCATCAGTCCCTAAACCTACAAACTAGTTATCTTCTACCTTAT
The DNA here is from genome assembly GCA_026315105.1 of Locusta migratoria. NCBI lineage: Eukaryota > Metazoa > Arthropoda > Insecta > Orthoptera > Acrididae > Locusta > Locusta migratoria. The sequence goes on along the minus strand of CM048751.1, from coordinate 258,391,312 downwards.
ACTAAGGACGGCACAAATATCCATGCCCGAGCGGGGATTCGAACCCGCGACCGTAGTGGCCGTGCAGATCGTGACTGGAGCGCCTCAGTCCCCTTGGCAATGATACAATAAACTATGGCGGTGGCCGAGGTGACTGAGGCGCTCCAGTCACGGTCAGCACGGCCACTACGGTCGGGGGTTCGAATCCCCCCTCGGGCATGGATATTTGTGCCGTCCTAGTTCGTAAGTAGTTCATAAGTAGTTTGTAAGTTTAGGGACTGATGACCCCGTAGTTAAGTCCCATAAGCTTAACAAACATTTGAACATTTTTTTTGAATAAACTATGTCCATAGCTCCGCAGAAAGTGTAACATTTCTTGTGTTGACCTACCGCATTAAAATTTCCTGACATGAGGGAAGTTTCCAACCGATTTCTCATACACATACTGCAGTTGACTGGCGTTGCCTGGTGAAACGTTGTTGCGATGCCTCGTGTAAGGAGGAGAAATGCGTACCATCACGTTTCCGACTTTGATAAAGGGCGGATTGTAACCTATCGCGATATCGGTTTATCGTATCGCGACATTACTCTTCGCGTTGGTCGCGTGATCCAATGACTGTTATCACAACATGGACTCGGTGGGTTCAGGAGGGCAATACGGAACACCGCGCTGGATGCCAACGGCCTCGTATCACTAGCAGTCCAGATGACAGGCATCTTATCCGCATGACTGTAACTGTTTGGACTCGCAGTTGCCATCTGGTGGTGGTTGGTAGCTGGGCGGAGATGCCGCCTAGTCAGGTCTGCCCCCTGGGAGAAATGCTGGAACCCCCAGGGCAGCTTGACCACCACCGCGGGCCCGCCGGCAGGTATACTGCCTTTGTTCCGATGCCGCCCCAGCCCTCGTGCTGTGTGCGCGACACTCGGCACGGCAGACTGTATCGAGGCTCCGTCGCTAACGGACGCATGTCGGACGTCTCAGAGGGCTACCGCTAGTAGGCTCCTCATATTGTAACACAGTAATCGCGGCTGGCGAAACATTTCTGTAACTGCTACTAATAAATGCTTAAATATTACAATTCAGTTTACGTCTTGATTATTATTGAGAAGGTGGAAACGATGGGGAGATTTTAGTCTCTCACATTTACACGCTTTCACTTAATGTACGTGCAACCAGAGGCTCGTACAGTAACGGATCGTGTAGCTACACGATATATATATTGTGTGTGTGTGTGTGTGTGTGTGTGTGTGTGTGTGAGAGAGAGAGAGAGAGAGTGAGAGAGAGAGAGAGAGAGAGAGAGAGAGAGAGAGAGAGAGAGAGAGAGAGAATTTACATACATACATACATACATACTCCGCAATTCACCGTAAGGTGCGTGGCGGAGGGTACACTGTACCACTACTAGGCATTTCCTTTCCTATTCCACTCGCAAATTGAACGAGGAAAAAAAGAATGCCTATATGCCTCCGTACGAACCCTAATTTCTCTTATCTTGTCTTTGTGATCTTTACGCGAAATGTAAGTAGGCGGCAGCAAGATCGTACTACACCCAGCTTCAAATTCCGGCCCTGTAAATTTACTTAACAGAAATTCAAGAAAAGAACGTCGTCTTTCTTCCAGCGATCCCCAATTGAGTTGCCGGAGCATTTCCGTGACACTCGCGCATTGGTCGAACCTACCGGTAACAAATCTAGCTGCTCGTCTCTGAACCGCCTCTATGTCTTCCTTTAAACTGATCTGCTGCGGGTCCCAAACACTTGAGCAATACTCAAGACGTGGTCGTACAAGCGTTTCATACGCGGTCTCCTTTGTGGGTGAATGAAGTACATCTTCCCAAAATTCTCCCAATAAACCGATGTCGGCTGTCCGCCTTACTCACAACTGTCCTTACATGCTCGTTCCATTTCATATCGCTCTGCAATGTTACGCCTAGATATTTGAACGACGCGACAGCATCAAGAAGCTCACTCCTAATGCTGTATTCGAACATTATGGGATTGTTTTTGCTACTCATGCGCATCACCTTACATTTTTCTACATTGAGAGCTAGCTGCCATTCTTCATACCACCTAGAAATTTTGTCTAAGTCATCCTGTATGGTATTACAGTCAGTTACAGACGACACCCTCCCATAAACCACAGCATCATCAGCAAACAGCCGCAAATTACAACTTACTCTGTCCATCAGATCATTTATATAGATAAAAAATAATAGCGGTCCTATCACACTCCCCTGGGGGACGCCTGACGATACACTAGTCTCTGATGAACACTCGCCGTCGAGAACAACGTACTGCGTTCTATTACTTGGGAAGTCTTCCAGCCAGTCACAAATCTGTGAACCTATTCCATAAGCTCGTATCTTCGTTAGCAATCTGCAGTGTGGCACCGCGTCGAACGCCTTTTTGAAGTCTAGAAAAACACAATCCGTCTGTTGCCCTTCGTCCATGGCTCGCAAGATGTCATGTGAGAAAAGGGCAAGCTTAGTTTCACATGAACGATGTTTCCTAAACCCGTGCCGATTCACAGAAAGAAGCTTTTCCGTTTCAAGGAAATTTACTATATTCGATCTGAGAATATGCTCTTAAGTTCTACATGAAACTGATGTCAACGATATTGGCCTGTAATTGTGTGGGTCAGTTCTCTTTCCTTTCTTATACACGGGAGCCACCTGTGCTTTTTTCCCATCACTAGGAACTTTGCGCTGAATGAAAGATTCGCGTGTCGGCCGCGGTGGCCGAGGTGACTGAGGCGCTCCAGTCACGGTCAGCACGGCCACTACGGTCGGGGGTTCGAATCCCCCCTCGGGCATGGATATTTGTGCCGTCCTAGTTCGTAAGTAGTTGATAAGTAGTTCGTAAGTTTAGGAACTGATGATCCCGTAGTTAAGTCCGATAAGCTTAACAAACATTTGAACATATTGAAAAATTCGCGATAAATGTAAGCTAAGTAGGGGACCAGTGCCACAGAATAGTCTTTGTAAAACCGAACTGGTATTCCATCCGGACCAGCAGACGTTTTCGTATTTAGCTCTCTCAGCTGCTTCTCTACACCGAAATACCTATTGCTATGTCCCCCATTTCGGAATTGGTACGTTGATCAAATGATGGTACATTTGTGCGGTCCTCCTGCGTGAAAGATTTCTTAAAGGTTAAGTTTAGAACTTCAGCTTTCCGTTTGCTTTCTTCTATTACTGCCCCGGATTGGGCGTGTCCGCTGCGCCCCTTGCGTGATGCACAGTATTAGTAGCGCGCTGTGCCGTCGAACTGCGCGCAGTGCTGCACCTATAACGTGTGCAGACTGGCCGGCTTGCAGACGGCCGCGGCTGAGATAGCCGGCCACAGCTGCCCCTCGCTCGGCTCGCATTGTCCCGGCGCTCGCCTCTGCTGCCCGCCTGCTGACGCTGCCTCGCTGCTCGCCTGCCACCAGCTCCGTCTGCCACCAGCTCTGTCCGCGCAGCCGACCGCGACGCGCTCAGCCAGGCGGAGGCCACTTAGCGCGCACCCCGCTCTGACGCGACACCAACTGGGTCCGGCGCTTGTACTCACACACTCGAATGTCGTCACACTTGGCGACTCACGACCTCCATCTAATACATAAAGCAGAGTGTCCGTATATTTGTACGTGTTGCATACAAATATACAGTTTTGTTCCAATCTTTATAAAATTTTATACACGTAAGCTTCAATCCATGAAGACGGTCGTCGTAAATGTAAGAATCACGTGCGATATATAGTTCACGAGATATGACGTCATAAACAATGAGATGCGCGAAAAACTGCTGCATTTTGCGACAATGCTGCCTATTTTCTCCTAAACCATTGGACCGATTTCACCCAAATTTGGTACACACATTCCTTACCGTGAGGTAACAATTGCAGCATGGTTAAGAATAACATACGGCACATGGTTCAAAAGATATTACGTCATAACCAATAGAAATCGCAAAAAAATGCCATATAATGCGGCGAGACTTTGAAAATACGCTGTATGAGAATGGGAGTACTTATCGACTTGCAACAAACCTTAAACATAGTTTCAAACTTTTATTAAACCATAGCAAAATGATGAAAGGAAAAAAGTTTTTCGCTTACTACTTTTCCGCTGTTAATGGACTAAAACTACGGCATTCGGTATGACGTTACAATTTATAATTTCTACACCACGACTTGTAGTCGCAGGAAATTTTACAGATAGTATACACACATATAGTTGAATGTACATTCTAAATTGTATCACAGTACGACACGTAGTTCATGAGATATGAGCATATAAACAGTAACGTTCATGGAAATCCGCCCCTTCTCGCGCCAAGTTTTAATCTATATTTCTTTACTACTAATTGTATTCCCAAGAGATTTTACAGACATGCAGGCCTTACACAAATGAATACATACCTGAAAAACGGCAATAATAAATAAATAAATACCCGGGCAACGCCGGGTTTTCAGCTAGTTCCAGATATAATACCTCTGCAGCAAAGATTTGGAACGTATACTGTATTCAAATATTATGAATTGCCTCGAACGGCATAATCTATCAACCCATGGTCATCGATTTACAAAATATCGTTCATGTGAAACACAACTAGCTTTTAACTCACACGAAGTAATGAGTGCCGTCGACAGAGATCTCAAATTGATTCCGTATTTATTGATTTCCAGAAGGCTTTTGACACCGTACCTCACAAACTGCTTTTAATCAAATTGCGTGTTTACAGTATAACGCCCCAAATTTGCGAGTTTCAAAATACTTTTTATTTTGTTTATTTATTTACTTCATTTTTTACGGCGAGCTTTTTCCGGGTGTCACTGAACCAGTGAAGACATAGGACGCGCCGCCACTGCATCGTATACAATCAAAATATACACGGAACTCTGTTTTCCTTACGCTGGGAAACAGTGAATGAGGTCATTATGAGGCGATCCCGGGTGCACCGCGAAAGCCGTAGCACTGCCAGGGGAGGCGGTTCCGTAGCGGATTATGCAGCCTTCTTAGCCGGCGGCGTTTGTTGGTGCGGCACGTAACAGAGCGTGTGAGCCCGTAATGGACGCTTGTCCGCTGTCGCGGCGCCATGCATATGCATACACTGCGTGTGGGGCGGGACGGCCGTGTGCACATCTAGCAGCCGAACATCACAGTCTAAACGCCCGTGCGTTCATCATAGCTATGGCGGTGACCTACACTTGGAGTACTGGATACATGCCACTGTGCACACGTCACTTCTGTCCACAGTTCTACACTGCTGGAAAATGAAAAAAGAACACTACGAATTCGTCAAAAATTTTGAAATGTTTGTAATTCTATGGGACCAAACTACGTTGGTCATCAGTCAAATGTTCAAATGTTTGTCAAGCTTATAGGACGTAACTACGGGGTCATCAGTCCCTAAACTTACAAACTACTTATGAACTACTTACGAACTAGGACGGCACAAATATCCATGCCCGAGGGGGGATTCGAACCCCCGACCGTAGTGGCCGTGCTGACCGTGACTGGAGCGCCTCAGTCACCTCGGCCACCGCGGCCGGCGGGTCATCAGTCCCTAGACTTACAAACCACGTAAACTAAGTTAAAGATCTTGTCAAGCAGGTAGTAGAACGAAAGAAGGGATCTTAGGGCTTAACGTCCCGTCGACTACGTGGTCATTAACCCTGTCGCTACGGTGAACTTCTATAGAAGTCGCGAGCGAATGTGCTCCCACAGCCGGTGGACTGCTGCAGCAGTCGAGTGCTGCCTGTGCCGCCCAGCCGGTGGACTGCTCGCGTCGTACATCGTAATGTAATGCTACTGAAATGTAACGTAAAGCAATTGTAAATAAATATTATTTAACAAGCGAAATATGCGTTTATAATGATAACGTCCACATCCCACCAGAGCTGAATCCAAAACTTGGATCTTTCAGAATTTACGAAAAAATTACGCGAATTATCTGAAAGAAGGAAGAAAACTGTTTCTATTCCAAATGAGTTTTCCCTCATAAATATATAGTATAAAGCCCAATAATTGAGATAACACTGAGAGTGTGAAAGCAGGACAGAGTAGCGCCGTGGGGAGTGCGGAAAATGCGCCGTACAGCGGGCATGGCCGGGCGCGACTGGCGCTCGTCCACAGCGCACGGCGCAACAGTCACGGCGCCGGAGTGGAAGGGTTAAAGACGGAGCTTACGCTCTGATATTTGGTTAAGGATGAGGGATGGAAATCGGCCGTGCCCTTTGAAAGGAAACATCCCAGCATTTGCCTTGAGTGATTTATGGAAATCGCTTAAAACCTAAATCTGGATGGCCGGAGGTGGATTTGAACTACCGTCTTCTCGAATACGAGTCCAGTGTGTTACCACTGCGGCATCTCGCTCGGGAAGTTAAACTAACCTAAGGGCAACACACACATCCACGCCCGAGGGAGGATTCGAATCTCGGACGCGGGAGGCCGCGTGATCCGTAACTTGGTGCTCCAGACCGGTCGGCTACTCCCGCGCGGCTATGACTTCGTCGATCCAGCAGAGGGAAATTTTATTGACACATTCTTTAGGGTGTATACAACACACGATAAGACAGAGCCGTACGCACGTGAGTGCAGTCACCAGAGCTTGTGTAATGTGGGCGTTAATATCGTGTACACCATCCTTTTGCAGCAATGCAAGATGTAATTCATCCATAGCGACGATCGTAAAATTACAAATAAATATAGGAATGCAAAAGGCAATGGCGCCAAATCAGTAAGTGGCAAAAGTAAAAATGGCAAATAATAATAATAATTTCACCTACCTGGCATATATGGTACAGTTAGTTCAAAAACCGCTACTCTCTAATTCAATGTCAACGTTTCTTTCTCTACCAATAGAAATCTAGGACAATCACTGACTCGCAGTGTAGATAAAAATAATTGTTTAAACGAGTCAGGGATATATAAAATTTCGTGCCCTGACTGTGACGCCTGCTACGTTGGTCACACAGGGTTCAAAGTAGCGATTCGCTTTACGGAACATACAACTATTGAGAGAAAAAAAAAAAAAAAAATGGTGCTGGTGAAAAATCTAATTTTGCTGCTCACCTTGTTCGAAGTGGACATGACATATGAACTATTGATTCGCACGTGAAGTTGCTGCACCGTGCAGAAAAAGGGGTATTTATGGACCTGCTCGAAGACATAGATGTGTTTTGCCACCACAAATCTTCTGGGGCCCACTTACTGAATGAGCAAATAGAAACCAAAAATACCCATTTTGGGAATGCTCTGCTCACCGCAGATGGACGTAACACATCTGACTAGGTAATGGGGATATTATTTGGGATATTATTGCACCTTCTACAGCTACATATTTCGAGCTTCTTTGTAGTCTATCAAGTTGTTTTGCTGGGTTCATCTATGACAAAAAATAATCTGCTTTGTTACCTTTTTCCACACTTTGACGCCTCATCTGTATTCAATTTATGGCTTTATATTCTTCAGTTTACTACACTTTTCAGTATGGTTATGTGATTTACTGCCACCGTCACATACTGGCAGCCTTTCTCAATTGATACATTTGTATAGCGTAATGTCACTGTTTTAAAAATAAGTTTGTATCCATTAAAAACTGTTATGTATCCAATTTCATTAAACAACCACCTCCCTTCCACTTACGAATACGTCAAAACAGATGCTCTATTTTGAAACACGATTCTATGATCTCCAACACTCACAGAGAGCTCTTCTTGGCGTCCTTGCATCTGTCACTTTTTGTTTTAAAATATAGTTGTGACAATGTATTTGGATCGTTTTACGTATTTGCACTACTGTGTTTACACATATTAAGTCAGATAAATGTACCGTCTTTTTGTGATTGTGTAACTTTATGCACATCTATCTTTGTAAACCCCGCCACTGGCGCTGGAGAGCGCTGCGGTGTCAAATCACGATGAGCACCACGGTCCGTGGGATGTAGCAGGTCGTTTCAGGGCGTGCTGTACCTAGGTAGACAGTACGTCTGCGTCTGGCCTACGCCACGCTGGGACAAAACGTCCGTGTGAGGACGGTGTGGTGTCGCACAAGTACAAAGTGCGCGCCACCTACTTTCGCCGCGCGCCGCCATGCACGCACGGCGCGGCGTTCTTACGACGACAGCCACGAGCGCCCTCTGCTACAACTCCGCTCGTGGCCACCTCTGAACGACATCGTTCTCTTGGGACTGAGATAGCAACCAGTTAGGACCTTCGTAATCAGATAGGCACCAGTGAAGACTTGGCACTAGGAAGCAGTACTAGGCAGACCTCTAGCTCAACTATGTATCAGCCTTCTGCAGTACTGATCTATGTTAAAGTTAAGTATTGTATAAATTCTGTGCAATATATATCTCGTTCTAATTTACTCTAGTGTTTCTAGTTTCTGGCTGCTCCCCTCCGTACCTGCACCAGCGTGCTATCTTTATTCCTGTGTCGGTCTCATTCCACTCGGCCACCGACACCTACGACGGAAACGAGACACAAAAGCGGCGACGAGGCTGGGACACAAAAGACGGCTTTACTCAAATAATGCGGGCGTGAGCTACGTCTGTACTGAGCACTGACAAGGAAAGTACTCGGGCTCGAACAAACATATCTGTACGAACGTTTGCTTACAGGATCTCTACGTACACCTCAATGTTCTGGTGGGTGTCGATTTTATGGAAAACTTTGCAATCATGCTCTAGATAGCTCTGTAGATGTAATTGTAGACGTCATACGTAATGCAGATATATTAACTATAACTTATGTAATAACCGTTGTACATGTTCTCTAGCGTATTGTCATCAAAAGCCGTGATGATAGTTGCAACTTTAACCATCTTCTCGGAAGACTGTTGGTATTCACTGCCATTGCTTCCATCGCCTCTTCCCGCACTTACCGTAGCACTACCGCTAGCAATGAGTTCTCCGTCATTATCATCCCTATTATTGTTAGTGTTACAACAGTATCTGACTTATGCTCATATTTCTGTACCATAATTTGGAGAAGCTTTTGACAATGTTGACTGGAATACACTCTTTCAAATTCTGAAGTCAGCAGGGGTGAAATACAGGGAAAGGAGAGTTATTTACAACTTGTACAAAAGCCAGACCGCAGTTACTAGACTCGGAGGGCATGAAAGGGAAGCATCAGTTGGGAAGGAAGTAAGACAGGTTGTAGCCTTTCTCCAATGTTGTTCAATTTGTACATTGAGCAAGCTATAAAGGAAAGCAAGGAGAAATTTGGTGAAGGAATTAAAGTTCAGTGGGAACAATTAAAAACATTGCGTTTTGCCGACGACATAGTAATTCTGTCAGATACAGCAAAGGACCTGGAAGAGCAATTGAACGGAATGGACAGTGTGCTGAAAGGTGCTTATAAGATGAACATTAACAAGAGCAAAACTAGGGTAATGGAGTGCAGTCTACGAAAATCGGGTGATGCTGAAGGAATTAGATTAGGTAACGAAGCAATAAAGGAGGTAGATGAGTTTTGTTACTTGGGCAGTAAAATAACAAATGATGGTCGCAGTACACAGGATATAAAATGCAGCATGGCAATGGGAAGAAAAGCATTTTTGAAAACGAGAAATTTGCTAACATCGAATATTAATTTAAGTGTAAGGAAGTGTTTTCTGAAGGCATTTGTGTGGAGTGTTGCTTTGTATGGGAGTGAAACATGGAGGATAAGCAGTGAGGACAAGAAGAGAATAGAGGCTTTTGAAATGTGGTGCTACAGAAGAATGCTGAAGATTAGGTGGGTAGATCGCATAACTAATGAAGAGGTCCTGAACAGAATTGGTGAGAAAAGGAATTTTCGGCATACCCTGACTAAAAGAAGGGATCGCTTGGTAGGACACATTCTTAGACATCGAGCAATCGTAAATTTAGCATTGGAGGGAAGTGTGTGTAAAAATCGCAGTGGGAGACCAAGAGACACGTACAGTAAACAGATTCAAGTGGATGTGGGTTGTCATTCTTATGAGGAGATGAAAAGGCTTGCTCAGGATAGGGTATTGTGGAGAGCTGTATCAAACCAGTCTCCGCACTGAAGACCATAACAACAACAACAGATACGAGAAAGCATGCGAATGATTCATCTTCTACACTAATACCATCCTCACGAAGAACGGTTCTTCGTAACTTCATCTCAACCAATCGCAATAAATTAGTAGGATTGATTGCCAATCGCCACCCCATCTGACGCTTCACCACACAAATAACGTTACAAAACGCGACTTAAGAAGCACACTGCACCGTCCCTACTGGCGAGCCGACACGTCAATGCGCAAAGTGGCAAGGCACACGCTGAGGCCTCTAACGGGCGACTGCAGAGTTTTGCAGATGCAGGAGTATCACTAGTGCAATAAGGGACCTCTCATACAATTTTGGTGTATATGTTCGATCCCAAGTACTTTCCTTGTGAGTGGTGGGGACGCTAGTGTCCCTCCTCGTGAGAATGCCTGCAGCCGCTCCCGCGGCCGCGGCCGGCCTTGACCTGCGGCAGGTGCAGCAGCAGCAGACAGCAGAGCGCGGCGGCCTCATGACTTATTCATCCCACCGCGCAGCCGAGAGCGCCGGCCTGTCTGCCACCAGCTGACACATGCACTGGTCGCCTGCTAGCCACTCACACATTCTTACGTCCTGCTCACACGGCCACACATCAGGCTTCCAGCTGCCTGACTGGCAGACTGGACGAGGCAACCAGCCCATCACATGCTCACAGGCCAGTGGCGGCTGGTGCTTCAGCTGACTGGAGGTTCACTTCTTTGAGTGCCGCATCATAATGGTGGCGACGCAGAATATCTTACCTCGGCTTGTTTGCGCTGCTTCAATACGAGCTGAGGCGTCGGCCCACCAAGCTCCTTTATACCACACTTTTGTTGCAACCTTAAAGCTGAGTAATTTGTTTCTAAAAGATACTGAACGTTGTTTATTGGCCCACTCTAGGTTACGGTAGTAACACTGAAAGTGGGCCTTTGCGATCGTCTTTTGACAGCTCGAAATTTAAATGAAAATAACGGCTTAACTATTCATCTGACACGAAATATGGAAAAAAAAAGTTCATATGTTTGTATAGTCTATGGGACTTAATTACAGGGTCATCAGTCCGTAAAATTACAAACTACTTATGAACTACTTACGAACTAGGACGGCACAAATATCCATGCCCGAGGGGGAATTCGAACCCCCGACCGTAGTGGCCGTGCAGACCGTGACTGGAGCGCCTTAGTCCCCTCGGCCACCGCGGCCGGCACGAAAATTGAATAACCTAATTTGAAGAGGAGAAAATTCTCTACAACTTTGCTCTCTTATGGTTTTTTTTTTTTTTTTTTTTTTTTCATATCTCGTAGCGTTTCAAATATATTTGCAAAAATAACGGCGATTTTGGGATGTATGTATGTCTGTCTGTCCGTCTGTCTGTCTGTCCATAACGTGTTCCCTGTTTTTAAGACGAACCGAACAGCACCAAATATTACAGACATGATTGTAGGCCGCCAGAGACCAGAACCTCCCTTTTTCAAATTTATCGGACAAAAAATTCGGTAGTAATACCTAAAAAAAAGCCGTTTGTAATATAATTCTAATTGCAAACGAACCGTTCATCTGATACGAAAATTGAGTAACCTAGTTGGTAGAGGAGAAAATTCTCTACAACTTGGTTCCCTTGTGTTTTTTTTTTTTCATATCTCTTATCGTTTGAGACATATTTGCAAAAATAACGGAGATTTGACACCCTCCATTGAATTAACGAAAACCAGCCGTTAGGAGGTGTCACGTGACATTCATCGCTCAGAACTCTCTGTGCCATACGCCATCTTGCGCGTATTTGATGATTTTCTTATTGTAACTTACACGTTGTCATTTCAAAGCAATGGCGCACTTTAAGAATTAACAAAACACATCGTTCTTCGTACAATAAATGATAATCTAGTGTCTATAAATGCCATACTAGAATCAGTTAACAACGGCATCAATAGTATGAAATTATAGCACTCATCTTCTGATTGATAGCCGTAGCGTAGTAGGCAAGGCGTTAGACTATGATGCCGAAGGTCGGTGGTTCGAAACCCGTCACTACCTAAATTTTTTATCCTAAAAGGGTTTCAGACACTCTTATTAATTTTTTACTGTTTAGATTATTATTTTGGTCCAAAATGTTTGCAAAAACTTATAAAACTACAGATCTAAAGTGGACCGTAAAACACGTAACTGCGTATTTTTTTTTCTTTGATAACACCAACAACATACGAATATACACATGAACACTAAAACACAGTAAGTACACTTTTAAGTGACTGTTACAAAATGAATCTGTTACGATGAAAAGAGAAGCTACCTTCGGGTCACGCGACACTGAAGCAGCTCCCTCTCCTAACCTTACGCATGCTCAAAGGCTGCTCTCCCCAACCTCTTTTCAAACAGGTACATATTGTTACAATGAAGAGTATAAATGTCATATATTCCCAAAATTGCAACACCTTAAAAAACGTCCAAAGATATGTGGCAACTAACAATATAAAGAAGACAGCACGTAGAATATTGGACCAAAGTCTATCATCAAAAACATGGCAAGGTAATGATGCCAAAGCCATGTTTTAAAAGAAGCTCTACAATCCTGGGCCTGAACAGGAGAGAGATTAGACTCATGGTTGGATTGCTGACAGGCCATGGGAATTTCAAAAAACACCTACATACAATGGGAATAACAGAAGAGGACCCTAAATGTAGGATCTGTGATGACGGTGATGAAACTGCATCACATCTAATCTTCGAACGCATTGCATTGGAGAGTAAAAGGCACAGAACAACCAGACCCGAAGAAATTGTGTCTAATAAATAAGTGGTAAAGGGACTCCTTGCACTGTTCAAGGGCATGGGTTGGATTTACGAGATATACAGGGAGCGATACCGCACAATAAACTCAGCTTCGGTGCGGGCAGTGGCGGGTTGGACCAACACTGTTTTGGCTTCCCTGAGAAAATCAATCAACAATATAAAAGTCATTGTTATTACCGTATCTCTTAAGAAAAAGACTGACTTTAAAAAAATTGCTTACAGCCGGTCTCATACCCACTACCTTTGACGACACAGCGCAATGCCGGCTAACTACACGGTTATTCTTCCTACGTGGAGAGTTATCACTTCATTATTATTCATGATAGGATCTTCTGAAAGCTTTTCTACATCTACATGGGATACTCTGCAAATCACATTTAAGTGCCTGGCAGACGGTTCATCGAACCACCTTTATACTATTCATCTCCCATCACATTCTCGAACAGTGCGCGGGAAGAAAGAACACCTGTATCACTTCATTCGAGCTCTGATTTATCGTATTTTATTCTGATGGTCATTTCTACCTATGTAAGTGGGAGTCAACAATATATTTTCGCATTCGGAGGAGAATGTTGGCGATTGGAGTTTCGCAAGTAACCCTACTCCGCAGCGATAAGCGTCGTTGTTGTAATGATTCCCATCCCAGATCCTGTATCATTTCCGTAACGCTGTCTCCCCTAAATCGTGACAATACGAAACGAGCTGCCCTTCTTTGGACTCTTTCGATGTCCTCCTGACAAGGATCCCACACTGGGCTGCAATACTCCAAAAATGGACTGACAAGCGTAGTGTATGCAGTTTCTTTTGTAATTCTGTTGCATATTTAAGGGTTCTGCCAATAAAACGCAATCTCAGCTTCGCCTTTATCTACATTATCTACGTGTTTTTTCAGTTTAAGTCTGAAGTAATTGTAATTCCTAGGTATTTAGTGGAGTTTACGGCCTTCACATTTGATTGATTTATGTCGTAAACAAAGTTTAACGGATTTCTTTTCGTACTCATGTGGACGACGTCACACTTCTCATTATTTAGAGTCAATTGCCAGTTTTTACACCATACTGATATATTATTCAGATCGTTCTGCAGATTTTACTAGACGGTAAATGACGCCGTCATCTGCAAATAACCTATGAGAGCTACTCAGATTTCCCCCTAAATCGTTTATTGTTGATGCGTCTTTAACTTATAGTTATAACATATTTTACCAAATACTGACGAGTTTTTGATGAATCATCAATGCGTCAAAAACAAATAGGACTGATGGATGTTGCCTTAATGGAGGATTTGCACATGCCCTAGGCGAGATGCGCAATAGCTCCATTGTCTTGCTTTGGGACGATTCGCGCGTAACCGCCAGATCTCGAGTAGCAAGGAACTTGTCTCTATCAGCTTCAACGCAAATGATAAAAGCGGCTTTTCCCCTTTTTGTGTCTCGTTTCCACCGGTTGTCGTGGTGTCGGTGGGCGTGTAGAAAGAGACCGACACAGGAATAAAGGTAGCACACATGTGCAGGTACGGAGGTGAGCAGCCAGTGGGACAGCAGAAACTAGAAACTCTAGAGTAAATTAGAACGAGATATATATTTCATAGAGACTTAGTAATACTTAACTTTAACATAGTTCTTGACTGCAGAATGCTGATATATAGATTAGATAGATGCCTGACTACTGATGATTCCTAGTGCCTATCCGATAGCCAAGTCTTAACTGGAGCCTATCTGATTCCCAAGTGGCCACTAGCGGAGTTGCAGCAGAGGGCGCTCGTAGCCGACGTCGTAAAAACGCCGCGCCGTGCGTGCATGGCGACGCGCGGCGAAAGTACGTGGCGCGCACTTCATACTTGTGCGACACCACACCCCTCACCCTTCCTTGTCACAAGAGCGCCGGTGTGCTGCCTCCAGGGGGTACAGGAGAGAATTTGAATCTTAGTCGCGCATGCGCATTGCAACGCTGCGTCCATTTCCGCTTGGATAAGCGACCACTCTACGACTCGTGTCCCTGCTGTCTCCGCGATGTAAAACGTTTCTCATGCGATAAAAAAAAAAACTTTGAATGTGCATATGAAATGATCTGATAGAAGTACGAAACGAAGAGTGATTGTTTTAAAACACTTTTTATTTTATTTAATTATTTACTATTTTTTACGAGCTTTTTGCCGCACTGTAGTAGCGATCTGGAGCGCCATGTTGCGGATCGCGCGGTCACCGCGTCGGAGGTTCGAATCCTCCATTGGGTATGGAAGTTTGTGCTATCTGTAGTATAAGTTAGTTCATAAGTAGTTTGTAAGTTTAGGGACTGATGATCCCGAAATTAAGTCCCATAAGCTTTAGAAACATTTGAACATTTTTAACCATCTTTTTTCCGGGGGTTCACTGACCCAGTGAACGCATATGACGCTTCGTCACTGTTACAGGCTCAACTCGACTCCCTTAGTAGTTTGCGGTGTGAACTAAAATCAACACACACACACACACACACACACACACACACACACACACACACACACACACTTCCATGTGTAGGGTGACTAGACGTTTGGATTAATCCGAACATGTCCTCCTTTTCAGCTCTTTGCCCTGGATCGGGGTTCCAGGCGAATTTTTACATTGTCCTCCATTTCCGCAAAGTTGAGCGTAATAAAATTACTGCCGCGGTGGAGTAGTCGAGCGGTCCAAAGCGTCTCGCTGCGGAGCGCGCGGTTGCTCGCCGTGGAGGTTCGAGTCCTTCCTGGGGCATGGGTGTGTGTGTGTTTGTCCGTAGATTAGTTTACCTAGGTTTAAGTAGTTTGTAAGCTACGGACTGATGACCACGCAGTTTGGTCCGATAGACTTACAATCATTTGAACAAAACATTTGAATAAAATTACTAAGGACGTACCGAATATTTGGTTTCGGTTGCGGCCAGTTTCGGCGGAAATATTCGTTTCGGTCGCAGTTTCGGTTTCGGCCAGAAATCAACCAAATCTTCGGCTTGGTAGAAATTAGCTTTATTGATCATACTGATGAAGTCCGGTCGCGTTATGGATGGATTTAGTCAACGATAACGCTTTACCTCAGGTGGCGGCGCGCCGTTTAACTGCGAAGCCAAGCTAATGTTCAAATGTTTGTTAAGCTTATGGAACTTAACTACGGGGTCATAAGTCCCTAAACTTACAAATTACTAACGAACGACCTTATACTAAGGACGGCACAAATATCCATGCCCGAGGGGGGATTCGAACCCCCGACCGTAGTGGCCGTGCAGACCGTGACTGGAGTGCCTCAGTCTCCTCGGCCACCGCGGCCGGCAAGCTATCGTGAGTCTACAACTGAAGAAAAGGAGCTATTGAGTCGGAATGAGGATTGAGGCAGTTGGTTCCACACTTCTGTGTCAGAGAACATATTCGCCTTTTCTGTTCTCCGGCAGGAGTATATTTCAGCTTGTTTTCGTCTTTTTCCTGTTACATCAGAGTGAACTGCTTATATAACATGAAATCAATGGTGAGTAAAATTTGGATAGTATGATATTAGAAAGCATCGTAAAAATTTCGACCATTTGCCATGAATAGAACTGTAGATTTGCCAATGCACGCAGTTGGAAATTTTGATACGAAAAATTATGATTTTTGTAGCGTATCGCGATAACGAATATACACTTCCAAAAACGGGAAACGGATTTTCCAGATAAACACCTAAACATCATACACATAACAATTTAGTCATTTCATATTCCTCAAGATACGTTACCTCACAATCAGAAATAGCGTTTTCGAACCTATTACTGTCGCGTGATATCCTTCACGAACGGATATCTCAAGAACCCCATATCATTCTGCTCTAAACTTTATATAAAATTTCGATATGTTATCTATATTTCATACGCAAGTATGTGTAACCTAAAATCAACCCTACGAGAAGTCTACGCAATGTGTTTTTCTCTCTGCAAACTCTTTAAAATATGTTGCAATAGTTCACTAAACCGGATGCTGCATATTAACTGTAAAGTAAACGAAAACAAAAACAAAAATCACCCCTTCATCGTCCGAAGATTTCAATCTTTAAGATGTAAAAAAATCAAATTTTTTCGCCTAGTACCTTTTTTTCAATTCGCATGGTAATAAGTTTCAGCGTTGTCCGAACGCCGTCTTTCAGCACAATACGCATTTTTTCTAACAAAATATCGCGATTTTTCGTCCGCATCTTGCTAACGGACTAAGATTTACGAAATCTGAAAAACGGCGTTTATAGATAAATGTCTACAGGATGTATTGTAAATATTTGAACAATTTTCTATGGTTAGTTATATTTGTGATTCGCGGTGCTAAAACGGCTAAAAATCAGGTTTTCTGATTTTCTGCTAAACTATGATAAGTTTCAACAACTGGATCTCGGTAACGGATAACGATATGGAAAAAAATTAAAAACAGCCTCGAGAATATCATCATAAGAACATATGGTAAAAATTTCGAAAATTTACAATGATTAGAAAGTATCTAAGTGACCATCTCCACAATTGGTTTTTTTGGTACCCAAAAAATCATGGTTTTTTGAGATTTTCTCAGGAACCGCCCATGAATGAATGGTGCTTTTGTAAGCTGTTTAAAGCCCACCATAGACTACACGTCATGTACAAAAGCCAACTGATTTGCTTATTTTGTATGGGCTCCAGGAAGTGCTTTGATAATTTTGAAGATGTACTGTATGATAGCTACAGTATACCCATTCTTCTAATATGTACACAAATGATCACTAGGTCAAGATCTATCCAGAACACTTTACCCCTTCACTCTGAGATGAATAGAACCTGAGATATGGGACCCTAAAGAATCGCAAATTCGCACGCGCCGTTTACGAACTGCCGTGCGCGGTATGATTGTATGTATGCCTCAAACAGGCAAATGACCTTTTCTCTGTGAATATAGAAAGAAGTTCGATCCGTTGCAGGAATGTAGAAAAGAATGCGAGAAAATGGAATAATTAACACTGGTAGTACGCGATAAGTTGATTATTTCGACAGGACTATAAACTAGAAGTTCTCAAGAACATCACAGAACAAAGACACGATCTACCCGAAGCAGTGGCGGACCTTCACATTTTTCGCCGATAGGCTATTCAAATTTTGCCACCTCTACGAACCTCCACAATTCGATGCAATATTTCACAATCATACTAATTATAATTTTTTGTCAAGGAAAATGTAACTTTTTGTTTTGTGAAGTATCGTCCTCATTACACCACCTATTTTCCGTAATTAATATGACTGTGAACTAGGGGATCGAAGTGTCAGTTCCTAGATTATTGTTACAACCCAACGATTTGGTTTGAATTGCACGAGTAGTAGTTTTGTTTATATCTCTGAGCTAGTAAAAGCACAGTCACATACTACTAATGATGTGGTGGTAAGGTATGTCTTAATACTTCTTACACAATAGCTTAATGTATATTCAGTGCCCGTAATTAAATAACTTTTAATACTTTTACCTACAGTTTACAAATTTTGCCCCAACATTTGCCGCCCATAAAACATGCCACCCTAGGCTCCAGCCTATTCAGCCTATTGGTAAATCTGCCACTGATGCGAAGTAAAAAAAAGAAAAAATCCTCACAAAAACGGATTCGAGTCTCAGTCTGGTACGAAAGTTTATCTTCGCCATTGAATTTAACTGAATGTCCTGAAAAAGACGAAAATCTGAAATATTTGTTATTTATTGTGTACAGAACTTACTGCTAAATCAATATTTTGTATTTTACTCCTATATGCGCTATGTCGAGAAGGAACAGCGAGAACTGTACAGGGAGGACGGCCGGTAAAAATCGATGCGTGTGCAAGCTCCAACTAGACGACGTGCGCCTCTCTACTGCATTTTATTTATTTATTTATTTCTCATTTATAATCCTGTTACCTTTTAATATAAAGCAAGACGTTCATTTCTAGTTTTACATGTTATACCTTAGTTCATTGAAGTAACATAATTTAAGTATTTGAGATAGATAGAGATAAGAAGAAAATAAAAGCAAAGAAAAATACATACACCAATGCTTACAGTTGTTGCTACAATTATAACAAATTACAATTCGTGCATTTTACAATAAATTAGATGTAGCGGAGAACATAAAAGTAAAGAAAAACAAAAATGTTGAAATATTTGTTGAGCTTAAGGGACTCAACTGAGGGGTCATCAGTCCCTAAACTTATAAACTACTTATGAACTACCTTATACTAAAGACGACACAAACGTGCATGCCCGAGGGGGGATTCGAACCCCCCGACCGTAGCGGCTGTGTAGACTGTGACTGGCACGCCGCAGACAATTCGGCCACTGCGGCCGGCCATAAAAACATGATTGGTTACATGGTTGTTATACACATGTCGAAATTGAATGTATTCAGAAATTTGGGTCTACTGTATGGGCGGCGTCGGCGGTCTGCAGTGGCAGTCGCCTACTGTGCCAGCTGAACGACTTTTTGCCGGTGCCGGTCCGTGGCCTGCCATTGTGCAAGCTACAATGCCCGCCAATGGTTCACTGCTGAGATGTCGACGGTCGCTATTTTACCGGCCGTCCAAAATCGGTTTATTTCCGACCAGTTTTAGAGGGCATGAACGATAGGGGCGCTACAGCCGTAGCGTTGCGGAAGTTTGAGACAGGCGGCAGGCGATTACGGGTAGCGAAGTGGTTAAGGCGTCCGCTTGCCCGAAGCGGGAGATCCGGGTTCGCTTTCTACATCTACATAGATACTCTGCAAAACACATTTAAGTGCCTGGCAGAGGATTCATTAACCACTTTCATAACTTTTCTCTACCGTTCCATTCTCTAATAGCACGCGGGAAAAAAGAACACCCAAATTGTTCCGTTTTCGATCTGATTTCTCTTATTTTATTGGGATGGTCATGTCTCCCTAAGTAGGCGGGTGCTAGCAAAATATTTTCACATTCAGAACTAAATGTCGGTGATGGAAACTTCGCAAACAGATCACGCCGCAATGAATAACGTCTTTCTTTTAATGATTTCCACCGCAATTCGTGCAACATTTCCGTGACGCTTTCCCCCCGTAACGTGATAAAACAAAACGAGCTGCCCTTCTCTGAACCTTCTCAATATCTTCCGTCGGTCTCACCTGGTGAGGGTCCCACGAGGGGCAACAGTACTCCAGGAGAGGACACACAAGTCTGATGTAGGCAGTCTCTTTGGTGGAGCTGGTGTATCTTCGAAGCGTTCTGCCAATGAAACGTAACCTTTGATTCGCCATCCCCACAATATTTTCTGTGTGATCTCTCCAGTCAAAGTTGTTCGTAATTGTAACTCCTGGGTATGTGGTAGAATTTACGACCTTAAGTTTTGACTGATTTATCGTGTAATTGAAGTTCAGCGGATTTCTTTTAGTGGTCATGAGTATTACTTCACACTTTTCTTTATTTAGTGTCAATTGCCAATTTACTCACCAGGTAGAAATATTGTCTAAATAGCTTTGCAGTTGCTTTTGATCCTCTTCTGACTTCACTAACCGATAAACGACAGCATCATCCGCGAACAGTATAAGGGAGCTATTCAGATTGTCTCCTGAATCGTTTATAAACACTAGGAAGAGTAGGGGACCTATAATGCTTTCCTGTGGAACGCCGGCCCTGCTCGCGTTTTCACTTGTCCCTATGCAGCTGATGTCAATGCTTTCCTCCCTAATCCATGCTGAAGAGAATATGATGTCTACCTGTTACTTATTCAGCAGTCAGCCGGGTGTTCAAGAGGCTACAGCAGGTATCTGACACGACGTCGAGACTTTTCGCGTTGTCGGAGGCCGTGTTCTGGTGTTTCTGTTTCCTGTGGTGTTCTGCAGGCAGCCGGCGGACCTTGGCTTTGCGCGCGCTACCGCTCAGTGTGAGCCTGACGCCGGCCTGCTGAATAAAACATAGCAGGGGCGGCGACCGCGGCTGCAGCAGTGGCAGTGGCTTCGTTACCGGCTGTGCTGGGGCGATCGCGCCGTGTCGCATAAGCAGGCGACGCCCTCACAGGGGGCAGCAGGCTGTTGTGTTGCGACCCCTCTGCTGGCAGCGGCGGCAGGCAAACGTGCCGTTGCTTGGTACTGCCTAACCAAATACCAAACAACTTCCAGCTGTTGGCGTTTCAACCAAAACACCGGACACGTGGGACGTGCGAACAGGACTCGTGAGCTGAGGGTTCCCTACAAACACAATCTATTGTACTAATGTATATCTATAAATGTCAATGTCTGTTCGGTGTACGTTTATCACGTCTGAACCACAAGACATAAAGAGCTAAAAATTTGTACAGTTACCAATGTCTACCCTGGGAAGGGTTTAGGCACGGTTTTATGTCGATCGGATATCTACATGAATGTCTGTTTGATGTACGTTTATCACGTCCGAACGACAAGACGTAGAGACCTAAATATTTGTACAGTTACAAATTTATACCTGAGGAAGGTTTTAGGCACGTTTTTATAGAGAACTGATAGATATTTGGTAATTTGAAGAATATAACGCGAAATGCGGAACGATAATTGCTCGCCGGCCGCAGTGGCCGAGCGTACTGCGGCGCGCCAGTCACGGTCTGCACGGCCACTACGGTCGGGGGTTTGAATCCCCCCTCGGGCATGGATATTTGTGCCGTCCTTAATATAAGGTAGTTCGTAAGTAGTTTGTAAGTTTATGGACTGATGACCCCGTATTTAAGTCCCATAAGCTCTACAAACCTTGAACGTTTTTGAGCTCTACTAAAGAAACTGCCTATGCTACACGTGTGCGTCGTATTAGTCCAACCATTCTGTGATGGTGTAATGTTAAATTTGCAGAAATCATTATCTGAAAACAATAAACATGAATGTATAGGAAATTAATTTCAATTGGAGTTTCTGTTTAATGAAACTCGAGCCATGAAGGCGAAATTTGCCAAAAACTACGCAAAGTTGCAAAATACGGTTTCTCTTACATAAACAAGAAACGATAACTTCGATGGAAAAATATTACATTAGAAAGTTATAGCCCTTAAGATTATCTATCGATAGCTTTTTTGTACGTGTCGATTGTATTAATACGTTTCGAGATATATCGAAAAATTCATAGAAATATTTAAAAGCTAGATTCCTATAAATCGTTAACATTTACGTTGACTAACTTATTATTTACCGTAAGCATGGTAGGAAATGAATCGTAAAAGTAATTGATCGAACAAATTGAAAATATTCAGTATTGTTTAAGATAAATCGTTTTTGTTGTTGCTCCTAGAAAATTGGCTAGAGTTGGTCAGGGGATCGACCTAGAGTAACGGTTTTTGTCTATTTTCTTCGCGAAGAGTTGTAATATCATACTATTAAATAATTTTTTAAAAACTTTGTTAATTAAAAGTGTCAGAGAATGAGTTTGAAAGAAAATGCACTTTTCTGGGCCTGTTTTCTTAATCTGATAACTTCTGTTTTTATATTATGAAAGTAACTGCTAAGGAAATATGTTGCTGAAATTGATCCACAGATTTTAAAACGAATAATGTTGCTCTACGACCTTTCGGAGGCGAGATAAATATTTTTGTTAAAAAAATCTAATGCGCGTAATTAACAATCTACAGCGATGTGCTTCATGGAGCTTAATATTGATACTTATACTAGGAAGAAAAAATATTAGGATATGTTGCATAGTTTTCTAGTATTACTCACGGATTGGTAAATTGAAGCGTGGGAGCGCGTAGTGCCTTGAGCTAAAGCAGGTGAACGGGCGAGGGGGCCGTTGGGAAAGTGAAAAGGGAAGGGATGGGGGACAGAGACTGGGGCGTGTTGTGTCTGATGTGAGAACATTCTAAACGGCCCGCACTTGCAAAATCTTTGTTATGTTTTTGGGAACATTTTTGTTTGATTCCGTTGGGAAGAAAAATGAGGTAGAAGATTCTTTTTTTATCTTATGTATAAAAAAATGTTCAAATGTTTGTAGAGCTTATGAGGCCCAACTACAGGGTCATCAGTCCCTAAACTTACAAACTTCTTATGAACTATCTAACACTAAGGACGCCACAAATATCCATGCCCGAGGGAGGGGATTAGAACCCCCGTCCGTAGTGGCCGTGCAGACTGTGACTGACGCGCCGCAGAACGCTCGGCCACCGCGGCCGGCTTTATGTATACGGTTGAGGGTATGTAGAATGCAACTTATCGTACTTCGGAACACTCGGGACAACTTTTTATGGCGAGAAAAATGTGAAATTTTTCCACATTCTACAGGTTTTCGCCTATTACTCGAAAACTGTGCATTCTACTGAAGATGTTAGCCGTACCAAAATAAAAGAGCAATCAGTTTTACGTCGAATGACGTATTCAATATCCAAATCGGTACAGCCATTTCACCGCAATCAGTTTTCAATGTTCAGTCATTTTCACCAACGTGGTTAAAATGTCGGCTCTAACTTAACTCAGAAACAGCTACTCGAAATGAAAAATGTCAAGTTATGGAAATGGTAAAGCATGAAATTTCATGTTATAAAAGTACTAACAAGGAAAGTACTTGGGCTCGAACAAACATATCTGTATGAACGTTTTCTTAAAGGATCTCTACCTACACCTCAGTGTGCTGGTGGGTGTCGTTTTTATGCAAACCTTTGCAATCATGCTCTAGATAGCACTGTAGATGTAATTGTAGACGCCATACGTAATGCAGATATCTGAACTATAACTTATGTAATAATCGTCGTACATGTTCTCTAGCGTATTGTCATCAAAAGCCGTGATGATAGTTGAAACTTTAACCTTCTTCTCGGAAGACTGTTGGTATTCCCATTGGAAAGCGTGCTTCACAAACTGCGAGTTACCTATTCTCTGCTTCTGCCTCTGCTCTGGCTGCGCTGCGTGAAGTGTGCGCCGGGCCTTTGAAGTCCAGACCGTTGAAGCCCAACTATTCGCCTTCCAAGGCGGCTACCCGGCGCACATCCGTAGCCGAAGGGTAGCCACGCTTCAGTATCGTAAACGTCTCGCGACAGTCAGCACACGCGTCGACAATGCGACAAATCAACGTAGCTTACCTTTATTGATAGAACAGTCCACATGGGCACTGTAAAACATGTACAATCTTCTTTGACCGCAGGTCTCCAAAATACACCAAATAATGAATAATTTTTCTTGTAAAATGAGTTATTATTTCACCTTAGTGGGCAGATCACAAAACTTACTGTCAACTCCGTAGGAAGGGAAAAACATTGTTTTGCACACACATTCCCACAATCACTAATGTAGCCTGATAAAAATAAATAGTCACCAAATAATCAAACAGCTTGTCTGTGTTTTGAAGAAATTTGCTCACTCGATTATCGTGCACTTGAGTCACTACTCGAATATTCCGTTTTCAGTGGAAGATTGCACAACATGCCACGCATATTTAAGGTTTTTTTCCTCATTATAACACAGTTCACTTATAAAAGTCGCAATTTTTCTCCTCTTCATCGTACACAAGCAATATACAACAGCTTCGCATGCATCTTGATCTAACACTGTCAGTTTTATGAGAAATTGCAAATCACTTTTCTCGGCTTATATCCGCGTGTCTGTTCTTGTCCGTGACTGTCCTCTTAACCAACTCTTTTTCGCCTCGACCAAACCTAATTTTCCCAGAAAATACTCACGACTTAATTTAATTCTCATTGGCTGGAAACAAGTCACCAATCAGCATACGTTGCAATCCCGCGGTCCCTCTATAGCCAATAAAAATAACTTTTTTTCTCGAGAGCAATCGACATATAGAGTCAATTGTACAATTACCTTCTGGAATTTTAAGAAGATTCCGAAGCAGAAGATATTCTTTGAATGTGATGAGTTGGATGATAATGATGATACAGAATACTAGCCTGACGGTACACAACCAGGCGAATCGACAAATTCGGAATATGAAGATACATAACGTGCACAAAACATGTAAATAACCCACCGCTTACTGGTTCGATTCCCGTGGCATCACAAATTCGAACTCGCAGCCGAGGAAGAAAACGGAAAGAATCGCATCCAGTAATCGGAGGTGGAGAGACTGCAGCCGATGGAATTGCACAAAAAAAAAATTCAAATGTTTGTATAGTCTATGGGACTTAACTACGGGGTTATCAGTCCCTAAACTTACAAACTACTTACGAACTAACTAAGACTAAAGACGGCACAAATATCCATGCCCGAGGGGGGATTGGAACCCCCGACCGTAGTGGCCATGCAGACCGTGACTGGAGCGCCTCAGTCCCCTCGGCTACCGCGGCCGGCGGAATTGCACCAGACAATGCACCTGAATGATTAGGATGTGGGAAGTGGGCCCTGGCCAATGGGCAATGCTATTATAGTCAAAGGAAGTTACATGAGTGCATGGGGAGTGTTGATAGACAATAATAATATCCAGTACATAAATATCTGTACAGAAATTGGAGCCCGCGAAGTTCTCCGAGATGAAACTTGGGATTTCGATATTGCCCAATTAGAACCTGCTATAGGCATAATGTGAGCACGTGGAATGTATGGACGAAAGATTTCCCCCTAAAACTTCTATGGTCTCAAGTGTGGGGACCGCCATTTTTTTTTCTCGTACGGTACGAAGAAATAAGTTTATGGTAATCATGCGATTTTGGATTTTTGATAACCAGCAAGCTCGTCCTGAAGGACTGAAGACTGACGGCTTCACAGGAGCTACTGAAGTCAGGAAACAATTTGTGAACACCTATATCTGGAACTATTTATAACCGTAGATGAGCTATTCTATACTTGCAAAGGTCGCAAACTAAAATACTGTGTGTGCAATGCAAGAAATTCGTATGTATTTCTTGTGCTGGAAGTGTTCAGTATGTATCGCAAGGTATTTTGTCTAAGATGGTGGATTTGATTGGAAACATTTCGTAGAAATAAAATAATTTGTTTTTAATTATGTGTTTATTTGCATTTGTAAATTCAGTATCAAACAATTTTTTTACGATGTGTTCTTTACTTTGATCCATTTCTTAATCAAATAAAAGTTCTACATAAATTTCGACGCATAGCACTTTGGTAGGGTAATAATAATACCCAAGCGACATAAAAAAATTAAGCAAGTAAAACTGAAAAAAAAAGAAAAAATTCATCGTTCAAAATGACCGGTAGCAGTCCTGCTAGATAGTTGGCTAATGCTGGTCCTCCTAGTGTTACTGTCGAACAGAGGTAGAGAGACGGACGGCGAGGCAGACCTGCAGCAAAGTGGTTGTGGATGTAGGTAGGGTAGGGAAGCGCAAAACTTGTGGAGCGTTAGTTTTGAGAGGCGGCGTCTGCGTGCGGCGGCGAGCACAGACGCGGCCTCGTTACCGCGGCCGCCCACGCTCTTGATGCTAACGAGCTGCAGCCTGCCTGCCCACGCTCTCGTGCAGAGCAGCTACCGCGCGCTGCGTTACGTCTGCCGATACCGGGAGGCGAGGCGCAGCACCCAGGTGAGCGCAACGCCACCTAGAGCACAGGTGGGCAAAGAGCGAGTCGCGCTCTCGGAGCCGCCTGCCTGAGCGGGAGCAGAGCCGCGAGCACCTGGCGTCCGTCACGTAGTTCCTGCTGAAAAGACTAGATGGCGTTATGCGCAGCCAACGCGCTAACGTAGCCGCAGAGTGCGTTATAAAATAACTTATAAAGATAATAGTGCAAACTCTATAGTGTCCATCTCGAATGAACAGATTAATAATATTCATCTCGGGTATGCAGCCGGATACCGTCGTCAACTAGACACGATATTTCAGCAGACCAACTGGCTGCCATATTCAGGTGAGAGCGCTAAAACACTAACTCGCCGGAAACTGAGGCAGAACAAGAAACAGCAGCCTCTTTATGCATCGCTGACGATCCACCGCACGTGCGCGAAACCAAAGTAGAACCCATCTAGGTGCAATAGAACCAGTAGCGCGCCGGTGGAGAAAAACGGCAAAAACGATGGGTCGAAAACAGGGCTAGTTAAAAGAAACAGCAGGTCGAAATGAAGACCGTTGTTGCTTGATGTCAGATAAGATCGGGTTCCAAGTTTTACTTAGAGGAAATCCATTGTCCCTATTAATAATATTATCGGCCATACGAATTTCCATGGATTCTTTAAGAACACATTCCCAGTAGCGAGAAGCAGGAGCAATCAGTTTGGTCTCATCATATATCATCTTGTGTCCCTCATTCAGACAATGTTCAGCAACAGCCGACTTTTCAGGCTGAAGCAAACGAGTATGACGGTGGTGTTCCACACACCGAACCTGAACGGTGCGGATCGTTTGTACAATGTAAGTTTTACCACAAAAACATGGAATACTAAAAACACCGGTTTTCCTCAGTCCTAAATCATCCTTGGCTGACCCAAGGAAGGCCCTAGTCTTAGGTGGGGGCATAAAAACACTTTTAATGTCGAATCTTATTAAAATTCTTGAAATTTTCGAGGAAATATTCCCGACGAAAGGTAAAAAAAGGCAATAGACTCGTAATTATCCTCTAACGGTTCACCTTTTGGACCAAATTGAAACGCACGACAAATTTGTTGAGCAGTGTACCCAGTCTGTTGAAAGACCACTTTGAGATGCTCCAGTTCTTCACCCAGATGTTCAGCATCAGAGATGGCGTACGCTCTTTTCACTAGAGTACGCAAGACCCCCATACGTTTGTGTGGCGGATGACACCTCGTCGCATGAAGATAAAGATCGGTATGTGTTGGCTTGCAATACACTCCATGTCCTAAGGTCCCATCACTGTTCTTTTGAACCAAAACATCCAGAAAAGGAAGTTTCCCATCGTTCTCTACCTCCATCGTAAATTTAATATTGGGATGGAGACAAAAGGATCTAAAAATGATTTAGAGCATCCATTCCATGAAGCCAAACCATAAAAATGTCATCGACGTATCTCCAAAAACAGGTAGGCTTAAGAAACGACGTCCTTAAAGCCATGTCTTAAAGTCCTCCATAAAAAGGTTTGCGACTATGGGGGAAAGAGGACTCCCCATAGCCACCCTGTCAGTTTGTTCAAAAATGTATCATTAAAAAGGAAATACGTCGAAGTTAGCACATGACGACTTAACTTGACTGTTTCATCATCCAATATATTACTAATTAATAACAAGGACTCTTCAAGAGGAACCCGGGTAAAAAGGGAAACAACGTCATATCTGACAAGCAAGTCTGATGGACCAAGACAAACTGACTTCAGCCGCCGAATAAAATGTGACGAGTTCAATATGTGATGATCACACTTTCCAACATGAGGAGCGAGAACAGAAGCTAAATATAACAGATTACACTGCTAGGGACAGGGTGTATCGTCAGGCGTGCCCCAGGGGAGTGTGGCAGGACCGCTATTATTTTCTATCTATATAAATGATCTGATGGACAGAGCAACTTGTAATTTGCGGCTGTTTGCTGATGATGCTGTGGTGTATGGGAGGGTGCCGTCTGTAACTGACTGTAATAGCATACAGGATGACTTACACAACATTTCTTGTTGGTGCGAAGAATGGCAGCTAGCTCTCAATGTAGAAAAATGTGAGGTGATGCGGATGAGTATAAAAAAATATCCCA
Organism: Locusta migratoria; assembly: GCA_026315105.1. NCBI lineage: Eukaryota > Metazoa > Arthropoda > Insecta > Orthoptera > Acrididae > Locusta > Locusta migratoria. The sequence goes on along the minus strand of CM048751.1, from coordinate 258,363,023 downwards.
TAACGTTCGAATACAGCATTAGTAGTGAGCTTCTTGATGCTGTCGCGTCGTTCAAATATCTAGGCGTAACATTGCAGAGCGATATGAACTGGACTGAACATGTAAGGACAGTTGTGAGTAAGGCGGACAACCGACTTCGGTTTATTGGGAGAATTTAGGGAAGATGTACTTCACCTTTAAAGGAGACCGCGTATAAAACGCTTGTACGACCACGTCTTGAGTATTGCTCAAGTGTTTGGGACCCGCAGCAGATCAGTTTAAAGGAAGATATAGAGGCGGTTCAGAGGCGAGCAGCTAGATTTGTTACCGGTAGGTTCGACCAATGCGCGAGTGTCACGGAAATGCTCCAGCAACTCAATTGGGGATCGCTGGAAGAAAGACGACGTTATTTTCGTGAATTTCTGTTAAGCAAATTTAGAGGGCCAGAATTTGAAGCTGAGTGTAGTACGATCTTGCTGCCGCCTACTTACATTTCGCAAAGACAAAGACATGATAAGAGAAATTAGGGCTCGTACAGAGGCTTATAGACATTCTTTTTTTCATCGTTCAATTTGGGAGTGGAATTGGAAAGGAAATGCCTAGTAGTGGTACAGTGAATTGCTGAGTATGTATGTAGATGTAGATGTAGATATTTCCTGAAAAATGCTATTATGTTTTAAGTAAGTAACTTATAAACATAATACTGGCAAATCTTCTCTAAAACTTCCAGCCATCTGTTAGTTCGAATTTTGTATTTCAAGGTTTTCGTTATAATCTATGATATTACGCTATGGTACAGTACGCTGTGGAGTTGAAATGGCTAGTCAAATCGGCGCGGTGAAGCGGCGTTCTATTTTCCAGTTCAACTGTAGTTGGTAGTGTGATTACTTGTTCACTGAAAGCGAAGGAGGAGCAAAATGTTTGGTATATGGTAAAATACTAGGCATAAAAAAGTACAATTTAGCACGCCACTATAGAACACATCACTTCAACCAGTATGGAAGTGTAGAAGGTGAAATGCGACTTGATCTTCTTAATAATCTACGCGAGGAAGGAAGTACAGTAGAGGTATGTATTATAATTCTGCACCTACTTACGAAATAAACTTAGTCACAGTGTTTTCTTTAATAAAACCAATTTTCCTTTGAAATGACAACTGTGTTAATTTCTTACACCGGAATGTGATGCCTCATCCTCCGATGCAGCTGTTCGTGCTAGTTACAGAATAGCTTTGCTGATAGCCCGTACTTTCCGACCATTTTGTGACGGTGAATTTGTGAAACAGAGTTTGGAAGTCGTAGCAGATGAACTATGTCCACAGTTATCACGTTTTTTCGCAAGTTTGATCCTGTCGCGGCGTACTATAACTCGCCGTATCGAACGTCTGTCAGGTGCACCAGAAAGCATGCAGATCTCTAGCGGCAACTAGGATAACTACCGGCCGAGCGCGAAAGCTGCTCCTTTCCGGCCTGAGCCGGAGCGCTGCTCATTTAGCCGATTTGTACCATCTCTGACCTAGAGAGAAGGCCTACTCACCCAGAGTAGACTGCGCCGCATAGCTGACTGGGTGGCCGCTGAGGCACGCCCACTACGCCGTAGCGTGTAGCCAGTCAGCTACGCGCGCGCAGCCTACTCTGCGTGACGTCACACGACAGCGTCGCGGCCTTCTCTCTAGGTGGTGTTGGTGAGTGGCGGGTAGGCGACATGGCAGCCCCGCCTCCACTGCTACTAGCGAGGGCGCGGGGGACAGTCACTGTCTGACGACAAGCGGATCTACGTAAACACTTTGCAAGTCACTTTGAAGAGCAAGGCAGACGGCTCATCGAACCGCTCTTATGATGTGATTCTTCAGTTTCTCCCGGTTTATTTGATAATCAAAATAACCACGGGTGTACTGCCAGTCTGTAGTGTCTAACGGGCACAATATTTCGGCGATCATACATGTCGCCATCATCAGGTGAACTGATGGACTGAGCTCCTGGAAACGCGCCGGCACGGAGATCCGGCTGCTCGAAGGGAACTGGGTTCTAGCCTGGTAGCGGGCGAATTAAATACCCTCGGCCCGCGCAGCGACCCCTCCGTGGTCCGCGCCCGCGCCGCGGAACCGATTGCGACGGCGTCTGAGATGACGTCGGTGTGAGGGCTCTGTCCGGCGTGGTCGTCACTTCCTTACGTTTGCTAGATTTACTCTTAATGAACCCAATCGCTGGTTCCCAAGCTTTGCTAAGATTATAGCCAGAGTCACGGTTTATGAGATCGTCACTTGTGCGAATTTCAGTGGCCTCTCTAACGACGCAGTCCCAGTATCTCGACGTCTGTACCAGAATCCTAGTGCGTTCATACTCCACCGCATGATTCTCCGACAAACAATGTTCAGCGACCGCCGACTTGCTCGGATACATCAATCGTGTGTGCCTCTGGTGTTGAAGGCATCGATCCTCGACGGTACGCATCGTCTGTCCAATATATGACTTGCCACACTGACACGGAATCTGGTACACGCCGGCCTTCCTCAAACCGAGATCATCTTTAGCGCTTCCATGATGTTTCTCTACACTTCCATTCTCTAATACAGGCTGCTCCAGCTCGTGCGCTCGCCCGTGAGCTATGGAGCGCTCACTTGCTCGTGGGGCTCCGCTTCTTGGCCGTGAGCTGTCGCCGTCTGGGGCAAACGGCTGCGATTGGGCTGTGACGTCATGATTAACTGCAGCTGCACTCCAGTTCCCACCACGAGCATAACTGTCTCTGAAATAGCTGCGACTGACTGCCATCTTTATGCATGAAAATTGGGGCCCGCGTGTTTCCTATAAAACGCCGGGCGAATGCGAACCAGGACGTACGCCTCCGCGTCTCGAAAAGCGGTGCGTTACACCGCACGACTAACCGAGCGGGTACAAACTACTTATGAACTACCTTATACTAAAGACGACACAAACATCCATGCCCGAGGGGGGATTTGAACCCCCGCTGTGCCACAGACAAATATATACAGACGGGAAACCTCCATAAGGGCCCGGTCCTACGCTCAGGGGTGCGGGGAGGGAGGGTTTCCAGCAGTTCCGTAAGATGTCCCATGATGGCGCTGCGTTCAGAAACAGCTCTTTAAACTGGCCAGAGCAGGCGGCAGGTAGCGGCTGCCCCCACCACCACCTCCCCTCAAACCGGACACAGCCGTGGCGTCGTGGCAAGTGGCACGAGCTCTCCCCTCAGCCTCCCCTCCACGCTACCCTCAGAAGCGCCTCTAGTGTCGTCTACCAGTACTCTGCCAGGGAACCACCTGACACCTGCTAGCATCTTACGGAACTACGAGGGGAGCGTAGGACAGTGGTTTAGAGGGGGCTGCTCCTCTGAATATGTTACTCTGTGCCTGCGCATCGAGACATAGCGCCTGAATGCGCTCGGCCGCTCCGTCGCGGCATTGCATTACAAGACGTAGGTAGGGGTAGGTGACTGGGCCTGTGCAGGTTGACAGCAGCTGCCGGCTGTGGCCGGCGGACTGCAGCTGGGGAGCCGCAGCCTCGTCTCCACGGTCTGCCGGCAGAGCGCGACCCCAGTCTGCACTCTCCAGACATGCTACCGACGACTGCCTGCGGCCAGTATACGGCGGGAGGGCCGCTGTCTGGCAGTCCTGCCTCCCGACGTGTGGGTTACGCTCGAACAGCACCGCACCACACCATACCGAGTATACAGGAAGGAAACTCAGCTGCGATTCTGTGCGCCAAAATTCACAGCGCATGTACCAACGCCGTCTTGAAGGAGCATAAAGCGCTATCTGTGAAGCGCAACGCCCCTGAACACCTTTTGTTTATTTTATGAATTGTGAATTTTAACTACTTGGATTGCGAGCAAATAAAAAAATTATTTGCTCCTCTATGAAGAGCCGCGGCGAAGCGGCCTAACGCATTGAGACGCTATGCTATGATTCGCGAGGCCACGGTTGGTAGAAACACGGTAGGGGTCACCCGCAGGCAGGCTGTGAGCGATGACCTCAGAGCGCACCCTCTCGCCGCGCCGCGCTGCGTTTAGCAGTACAGGCGCACGGCGCACAACAAGCTTAACTCATGCACATGTTTCAATGTATTCGAGACTATCTACGTTTTCGTGTATTATCATCATAGTAACAATTATTAAGATCTATATTAGTTAGACTACTTTTTATGGTCTGTGAAATGCTAGTTTAAATTATCCGAAGGACGTCAACCTTTTTCACCATATCGGAGAGCGCTGTTAACCCCAATAATGTAATATTAAACTCTATTAATGTGTTTCCGTTTTGTACTCGGGAAAGTTACCTCACAACTGTTTTCATTTTTTTTCAGTTTTTGTCTTTGTACGCTCTCAGTTCGCTTATTACTGTTGCAATTTTTTTTTCTTGTTGAGAGATTTCATTCTGATGAAGGTGCGTGTCCTTAGGAAACACATTACGGCAAGGTGCTCCATTCCTGGATACTTCACATTTATAATATCCTTTAGCCTTCCAAAAACGTTTGGCCTACGGTCAATGTAACTGCCGTGGAATTGTTGAAATTCTCTTTCCATTTTCAAAACTAATTCTATAAAACTTTCAGTTGGCTTTATTAAGGATCCCCTTGAAATTGTTTGAAGCCAGTTCTTTCCTGAAACATTTACATGATCAGTCATTTTACCAAACAAATGTGCTAATTCAGGGTGTTTTCGTTTAACTTTGTAAGCAACATATCCTGCAATTGTCTATAACAGCTCAGCATTTTCCTTTAAAGTTTGAACATTTTCCCATTCCTACTCGACGTAATTCTCAAAAATGTCTGCCACCTCTGAAATAATCTCTTGCACTTTCTTGTTGTCGCTTTCAGTTTCATGTAGACAGTAAGTGCGTTGCTTCTCAGATGATGACAGATCTACGGTCGTATCTTTTTCCGACAGTATGTTAGCACTTAAAGTATTACATTCCTTCTCAGTCTTACATTTACCATCTGATAGTATTTCGTTAGCATTATGGCTCAAAATCAAAGACTTTATTCTTTGGAAGACGGTGGTAGGCAAAGGGTGGGCGTAGAATCTTCCCAATCCTCTTATTTCGGAAAAGTAGCTCCCAAGAATATCTTGATTGCGTATTAAAGATATGACGTACTTGTAGCCTCCCAGTGTTAGCTCCTTAAATAAAGAGCGTATGCTGTTTATCGACATCAAGAACCCTTTCTGGAAAGGCAGCAAATCATCAGTAGGTTTTTTTTCCCTTCATTTACAATCATAATTACGAGAATACTCTCAATCTACAGTCACTAAAAACAATTCACACTGACCTAAAAACCGTGTTCTCGCTCGTAAACGCAAGCGATACATCGTGCACAATGGAAGTCAGCACGCTGCTGAGTGCTGCGAGGCTGCGCCGTGACGTCAGCGGCGCGGCTGGCTACTGCGCATCCACCCCGTGATCCCTACCGTGTTTCTACCTACCATGCGCGAGGCCGTTCCCCGTCGGGGACTCGAATCCCCCCTCGAGCATGGGTGTTTGTTCCGTCTTTACTGTAAGGTAGTTCATATGTAGTTTGTATGTTTAGGGGCTGATGATGCCGCAGTTAAGTCCCTTAAGCTCTACAAACAGTTCAACATTTTTCAACACTATGAAGGGTCAGTTCTACGAGATTATGGAATAGGTGGCAAAGTTCTGCAGGCAGTTAAATGTATTTACGTAGATTGTCAGGCAGCAGTTAGAGTTGGCGGCAAATTGAGTTCACGCTTCACAGTAGTTTCAGGGGTAAGACAAGGGGGTAACGTGTAACCACTATTGTTGGTACTATTTATAGATCATATGTTGAATTAAATGGACTGGCAGGGTGACATTAAATAGGTGAAAAATAAATAAGCAGTCTCGCATTTGTGGACGGCTTAATTGTGATGGCTGATTCGATTGAAAAGGTTGAAATCTAATATTTGAGAGCTAGATCAGAGGTGTAAGGATTATGGTAGGGCTGGCCAGACATTCTGCATACGTGCGGTGCTGCTACACACGCGCGACTTCCGAGTCACGGCATGCACTCCTCAGACGTCTCCGCTCATTTAGTGCATGTTTCTGCCCACAGGGGCGTGATTTACAAGACTTCATTCATATTTATTCATAGCAGACAGTTTCCTAATATTACACTCTGTTGTTGTTGTTGTTGTTGTTGTTGTGGTCTTCATTCCGCAGAATGGTTTCATGCAGCTTTCCACGCTACCCTCTCCTGTGCAAGCCTCTTCATCTGAGAATAAGTACGGCAACCTACATCCTTTTGAATCTGCTTACTGTATTCGTCCATCGGACTCCCTCTACGATTTTTACCCCCACACACTTCCTTCTAATGGTAATTTGACAATCCCTTGATGTCTCAGAATTTGTCACACCACCTATCCCTTCTCTTAGTCAAGATATGCCAGAAACTCCTTTTCTCTCCAATTCTGTTCAGCACCTCTTCATTAGTTACGTTAACTACCCATTTAATGTTCATAATTCATTTGTAGCACTACATTTCAAAAGCTTCTATAATCTTTTTGTCGGAACTCCTTATCGTCCACGTTTTACTCCCATACATTGCTAACACTCCACACGAATGCTATTAGAAAGTACTTTATAACATTTAAACTAATGTATGATATCAAAAAAATTCGCTGTACAAATCTCTAAAATTATATTATTGCAGCAGACATAACTATTGAGCTGCATTTTTTTTTCTTTTACTGTTTCATAATTTCTAAGCTGTTTTCATGAGTACACGAAGATAAAATCTTACCCGAAGTTTTTGTTTTCGTTTCTAATATAAGACTGGAAAAATGCATATTTATCCTGCGTCTGTATCTTGAAATACGTTTCAGAAACTACTGCAACCAGTAGCCTTTTCTCTTCTCAATGAAGATTTATTGAACCATGACCGGTTTGAAGCTGCCTAGCAGCTCATCACCAGACGGTATATTTTGTGTCCCAGCCTCGTCGCCACTTTTGGTCTCGTTTCCGCCGGTTGTAGGTGTCGGCGGCCGAGTGGAAAGAGACCGACACAGCAATAAAGGATGCACGGTTCTGCAGGTACGGAGGTGACCAGCCAGTGGGACAGCAGAAACTAGAACACTAGGCTAAATTAGAACAAGATATATATTTCGAAGAGTCTTGGTAATACTTAACTTTTACATAGTTCTTGACTGCAGAATGCTGATACATAGAGGCCTGCCTACTGATGATTCCTAGTGCCTGTCCGATAGCCAAGTCTTAACTGGTGCCTATCTGATTCCCAAGTGGCCGATGCAGCAGTCGTGGCCACGAGCGGAGTTGCAGCAGAGGGCGCTCGTGGCTGACGTCGTAAGAACGCCGCGCCGTGCGTGCATGGCGCCGCGCGGCGAAAGTACGTGGCGCGCACTTCATACTTGTGCGACATATATAGTGCAAATTACATTTGTATAGTTAGGATTTTCACATTTAATATGTCCATGTATGTTCCGCTTTTGGATAGCATTTCGTACATATCACAACACTGCCCTTCCATCAGCACACCAGAGCAACTCTCATGACTTTCAAGCAGTAAAATTAAATAACACTGCACACACGCATTAGCACAGCACAGCCACTACTACGTCTTTCAACTTGTAAACAAAAAGTTTGTTTACAAGCGGACCACACATGGACACTCTAAATGTGAAGCCGGCCACGGTGGCCGAGGGGACTGAGGCGCTTCAGTCACGGTCTGCACGGCCACTACGGTCGGGGGTTCGAATCCCCCCTCGGGCATGGATATTTGTGCCGTCCTTAGTATTAGCTACTTCGTAAGTAGTTTGTAAGTTTAGGGACTGATGACTCCGTAGTTAAGTCCCATAAGCTTTACAAACATTTGAACTAAATGTGAAATTCCGAACTATACAAATGTAATTTGTCTGATGATGAGCTGCTAGGCAGCTTCAAACCGGTCATGGTTCAATAAATCTTCATTGAGAAGAAAAAAGGCTACTGGTTGCAGTAGTTTCTGAAACGTAAAAAAATGCATATTTACCCGAGCAATGCCGGGTTTAACAGCTAGTACATAAATAAGTAAATACGCGTAGATGTGTGTTAAAGTGACGGTGCTGTCAGTAGTGTTACGTGGCCGGCTGGGTGGGCAGTATAGATCGCCCGTGTAACTTAGGCGTGTGTGTTAGCGCGTCCGCGCGTGCCCAGGATGTGCCGACAGCAGAGCGAAACGCGACACTCGTCCGCCGTGCCGCCACTGGTCACGAACCCGTATCACGCGCGCACTCGCCTGGCTTCGCTATCCGAGCACGCGGCCCACCGCCGGAGCACGAGAGCCACTGCCGCCCGACAGGGCTGCAGCACTAGCGCCGACCGATATCAGGAGCGCCGGTCGCGGTGGCCGAGGTGACATCTACATCTACATAGATACTCTGCAAATCACATTCAAGTGCCTGGCAGACGGTTCATTAACCACTTTCATAACTTTTCTCTACCGTTCCATTCTCTAATAGCTCGCGGGAAAAAAGAACACCTAAATCGTTCCGTTTTCGATCTGATTTCTCTTATTTTATTGGGATGATCATGTCTCCCTAAGTAGGTGGATGCTAGCAAAATATTTTCACATTCATAAGTAAAAGTCGGTGATTGAAACTTTGCGAACAGATCACGCCGCAATGAATAACGTCTTTCTTTTAATTCGTGCAACATTTCCGTGACGCTCCCCCAATCCCCCCCCCCCCACCCCCCGAACGTGATAAGACAAAACAAGCTGCCCTTCTCTGAACCTTCTCAATATCTTCCGTCAGTCCCACCTGGTGAGGGTCCCACAAGGGGCAACAGTACTCCAGGAGAGGACGCACAAGTGTGATATAGCCAATCTCTTTGGTGGAGCTGGTGCATCTTCGAAGCGTTCTGACAATGAAACGTAAACTTTGATTCGCCTTCCCCACAATATTTTCTATGTGTTCTCTCCAGTCAAAGTTGTTCGTAATTATAACTCCTAGGTATTTGGTAGAATTTACGACCTTAAGGTTTGACTGATTTATCGCGTAATTGAAGTTCAGTGGATTTCTTTTAGTGGTCATGTGTATTACTTCACACTTTTCTTTATTTAGTGTCAATTGCCAATTTTCGCACCAAGTAGAAATTTTGTCTAAATCGCTTTGCAGTTGCTTTTGATGCTCTGTTGACTTCACTAACCGATAAACGACTGCATCATCCGCGAACAGTCTAAGGGAGCTATTCAGATTGTCTCCTAAATCGTTTATAAACACGAGGAAGAGTAGGGGACCTATAACGCTTCCCTGTGGAACGCCAGATATCACTTCTGTTTTACTCGATGACTTATCGTCAATTACAACGAACTGTGTCCTTTCTGATAGGAAATCGTGAATCCAATCGCACAATTGGGAAGATATTCCATAAGCACGCAATTTCATTAGAAGCCGCTTGTGGGGTACAGTATTAAAAGCCTTCCGGAAATCCAAAAATATGGAATCGATTTGAGATCCCTGGTCGATGGCACTTAACACTTCATGTGAATAAAGGGCAAGCTGTGTTTCGCAAGAGCGATACTTTCTGAATCCGTGTTGACCATTGGTTAATAGGTCGTTCTCTTTGAGGTAGTTCATAATATTCGAGCAAAGTATATGTTCCAAAATCCTACTGCAAATCGACGTCAATGAGATAGGCCTGTAATTTTGGGGATCACTCCGATTGCCTTTCTTGAATATTGGAGTAACTTGGGCAACGTTCCAGTCTTTGGGTACAGATCTTTAGCTGAGTGATCGGTTGTAAATTATAGCTGACTGAGGCGCTCCAGACACAGTCTGCACGGCCACTACGGTCGGGGGTTCGGATCCCCTCTCGGGCATGGATATTTGTGCCGTCCTTAGTATAAGGTAGTTGATAAGTAGTTTGTAAGCTTAGGGACTGATGACCCCGTAGTTAAGTCCCATAAGTTCTACAAACATTTGAACATTTGATATCAGGAGCAGCCAGGAGAGATGTGTTTGGTCATCCTTTACACCTGCATGCAGACTCCGCAGTCCGACTCGCGGTGTCTGGCGCAGCGTATTTTGCGTACCATTGTCATGTCCCCCTGTTGCAGTCGCGTTAGCTTCGCCGAAAAAAAGTATGCCTGTATGCCTTCGTGTGGGCCCCAATCTCTCTGATCTTTGACAGAACAAGCCCTTACCGCGATACAGAACGCCTCTCTTGCAGCGTCTGTCACTGGAGTTTCCTAACCCTACAAGCACCAAGCCCTGGCAAAAACTGCCCTTGCAGTTTTCTTTTATTAAAAAAACTAGCTGAACCCCCGCTGCTTCGCATGCGTACGCTGGTTGGTCTGCATCAGTTGTTTCTTTTTAACCCTCATGAAGAATCCATATCTTAAGTTTCGTAGTTATAGCTTGAAATTTGAGTTACCAGTAGCATATTTTTGAAAATCAATTTTTGCATCTCGTATTTCACCCCCTTATTGGTCGAATTTCCAAAAATACCGAAACACGTGTCTTTTAAATCCTGATCAAGAGTTCATATCCCAAGTTTCATAGTTATAGTTCCAAATTTGAGTTAACAGCAACATATTTTTGAAAATCAATTTTTGCATCCCGTATTTCACTCCCTTATTAGACTAATTTCCAAAAATACCGAGACATGTGTCTTTTAAATTCGAACCCTGAATCCAAATCCGAAAATTTGTAGTTCTAACTTCAAAATTGCCTAAATAGCAACATATTTTCGGAAAATACCCCCTCTCCAATTTAACCCCCGTTGATGGTTGAATTTCCAAAAATACCGAAACACGTATTTTTTAACGTATAACCAACTACACAAATATCAATTTTTGCAGCTCTATCTTCAAAATTGTATCAATAGCAACGTGTATTCAAAAAGAATTTTTGATCCTCTATTTAACCCTCTTACTTCTTGAATTTCCAAAAACACTAAAAATCATGGAGTTTTAATGCTGACAAAGATTCCATATCCGAAGTCTTGTAGTTGTAGCTTAAAATTTGAGTTAACAGCAATATATTTTTGAAAATCAATTTTTTGCGTGTCCCATTTTACCCCCTTATTTGTCGAATTTCAAAAAATGCCGAAACACGTGTGTTTTAAATTCGAACCCTGAATTAAAATCCGAAATTTTGTAGTTCTAGCTTTAAAATTGCACAAATAGATACGTTTTTCAAAAAAACGTTTCATCTCCTATTTCACCCCCTTACGGACTGAATATCGAAAAATCGCTTCTTAAATGACATCTACAGAGTAAGATCAATACCCTCCACAAATTTCAAGTTTCTATCTTCAGTGGTTTGGGCTAGGCGGTGATGAGTCAGTCAGTCAATCAGTCAGTCAGTCAATCGGGACACTTCCTTTTATATATAGAGATTATTAAATATCATTCTTTGTTTTTGAGCCTTTTTCTTTTTGTCTCTCAACTTATAAAGTACTACAGTGTACATTTATATGGTTACAATTTTAAAAAACTGCAACTAAAATATAGAAATTTTATGCCCCAGGGCACAGTTTGCCCTCGGGTGGTACTCCATGCGACTATAATTCACTGTCTTCCCTACAACCACCAAAGCGAATCGAGAACGGCGCAGTGTTGCCAGATGTCCTCCCCCTCTTCAGCCACCTGGGTACCAGTACGGTAAAGTCACAATGATGGCGTCACTACTAGTTCCGGAACAAAATGGCCACCATGGATAGTCCAAGGATCACGCAACCCTTCTCCACCTATGATGTAATCCAAGATGGCACCTACTAGGAAGTTCGAATTTAGAATTGTCAAAAAATCAAATGTTTGTGAAGCTTATGGGACTTAACTGCGGGGTCATCAGTCCGTAAATTTACAAACTACTTATGACCTACCTTATGCTAAAGACTTAGTTACGCGATCTACCCACGTAAAACAACACAAACATCCATGCCCGAGGGAGGATTCGAACCTCCGACGGGGGAGACCGCGCGATCTGCAACGTGGCGCTCCAGACCACTCGGCTACTCCCGCGCGGCCTTAAAGGGCCCTTACACGGTCGATATTTCTTGCTCAATACTCAATATTGGGCAATAATATTGACCGTCTGAGGGCGGTATTGACGGTTTGCACAATATATTGGAGCTGCCGAGCTTCAAAAATATTGACAGTCGCTCAGTATATTGCGCAATATATTGTACCGTGTGAGGGAGATATTGAGCAATACACTGTAGTTCCTGCCGAGAATTTATGCTTTTCGGACGTGATATTCGTTATCCGGCGACGAAAATGAGCGTGAGTTGTATAGGAAAGGCGGATGAGAGCACTCAACTGTTGAAGTTCAGTTAGGTGAATTAATTTCATTAAATATTTAATATTTAGTTATTAGCTGCGGATACAATCAGTAGAAGGATTAGTGCAGAGAAATACCAGAGAAACTGCTTCTTTATTATTTTCTGCACAAAGAATTATTTCTCCAGCGCTACCTTCATATATGTTCTCTAGAATAATGTACTATTTTCAGACACATAGGTCGCTTCCAGCGTTATGGAAGATAAATCGAACTAATGCATGAATCGTCAGTTAAAAATGGGGCCTACGATGGTCTCTTGAAAGTTTTTCAAGAAAGATACCCTTCGACTACGAAGGAAGAAGTGAAAAAGAAATTTAATTCTTCAAAGTGTTTCCAGTTGCCAAGTAAAGTAGTCTAGTGGATAACCTTTCCTGGACGCTGACCGCTTCTGCCGTCACAGTATCTTTTCTCTGTACACAAGACGTAATAAAGTTCACCAATTCATTGAAAATTTCCTCGTTCATCCTAAAAAAATTGCGATAATCATCCCGCTGTAGAACGCCTTCCGAGCCACTTTTTCATCCACCGTCGTCCCCACCCCCTTTTTTTTTTCTTTTGGAGCACGCAGCAATGACAATCGCAACACATGCTAGGTCCACGTCGCCGAGAACCGACACGGTCGCTACGGAGGCTGAGCTCTAACTGACACACCCCGGCATAATTATTGCGCAATAAATATTGTGCCGTTCGTGGCCCCACACTTTCGCGCAATATACTGACTCAATATGTCTACTCAATAAATATTGGCCGTGTGAGGGCTCCTATAGAATTGTCCTTGAATGTTTACAACGATACTTACATCCGCATGGCGCTGGTGTTGCTAGGGTCAATATCTTCACGCGACTGTCTTATCTCAGTGTGATGGACTTTCCTTCCAAATTCACAGTGGGGGAGGGGAGCAGAGGTGGTTGTGGCGCTGAGATCCAGCAGAGAACATTAGAAATTTTTCCTACCAAAAGAAACTGAAGTGATGGGTCAATTGCGTTCAAGGAAAATTCAATTCCCGCTGGGCCCCCCTTGGACTACATCATAGAGGGAGGTGGACGAGAGGGGCATGGTTCTGGGTATTTCTAGGCAGCCATCTTACATTGGAAACAGAATTACGTAAAATAAATGCACTTTACAGGATTTACAGGTTATCGTAGCTTCTGGGGAAAATTGCTCTTGGTTGGTGCTCCGTATAACCTAAAATACCTTGGTGCTCTAGGGCTAATAAACACCGAGACACTTTCCCGCTTGCTACATTGAGTCTGACGAAACGCTCGCCGGCCGCCGTGGCCGAGGGGACTGAGGCGCTGCAGTCACGGTCTGCACGGCCACTACGGTCGGGGGTTCGAATCCCCCCTCGGGCATGGATATTTGTGCCGTCCTAGTTCGTAAGTAGTTCATAAGTAGTTTGTAAGTTTAGGGACTGATGGCCCCGTAGTTAAGTCCCTTAAAAAAAAAGAAAAAAAAGAAGAGCTTTGCTCTCCATTGTATCTTCTCTGTCTTCAATTTACCCTACATGGAGCTGATTACACACTGAGCAATACTCAAGCGCTGACTGTAAAGGACTTTTGCAACCTCTTCCTTTGTTGACGGAGTACACTTCCTAAGGACTGTTCTAATGAATCTCACAAGTGGACCATCAGAAGTGTAAATTACTGATTTTGATGGGTCTCGGATATGTTGTAGAGGGACATAGTCTGAGTATGAGTCTATCCACTTTTTACTGACGGGCCTTGGTTCTCCAGAAAATTGATGTTGAAGTTCACTGCGCACTATAAGGCGCGTAACGTTAGCCAAGTTCCAACTATTACTGTCAGCCCCTGTGGCTCAGTGGCAGCCTCGCTGACCACCGATGCAAGGGGCCCGGTTCGATTCCCTGCAGGGGACTTGGTGTTGTGTGTTTGACCTCGTCGTCACTTTCATCATCATCGACACCAAAGTCGCCGAAATAGCACCAATACAAAGACTTGCGGTAGGCGGCCGAACCCCTTTCGGGATTCCCGGCCACGGAAAGCCATACGATTATTTCATTTCAGAAGTTTCTGAAGTAGACCGGCAATCCACCTGAACAGATCCCGAGCTCCCCTAGTGGGTCGCAACTTGAAGTTTGGGACCCGCTTCTCTAGTCTGTCAAGTTGCCGTGGTTTTCTAACAAAAATAAACAAAAGTAACCGTGGCACAGCGGTGAAGATAACGTTTTCAGGTCATCTCCGTGTTTTGCTTCTTTTAAATTTAGAGTAGTCCGATATTTTTCCATTTTATTTTACACAATATCAACAAACAGTTTACTTACAATTATATATATTTTTGACGACGTTACAGCGTTCATTTTTAATGAACTAAATCGCAATTTGCGATCACTTATGGCTTCACTGTACTAGGTTTAGATGTAATGCGGCGAATGATGATAGGAAAGAGACAGCGTGGCGAATGGAGATTTGGGTGTGGCGGGAGACGTACAGGGAAGAGTCCTCTGCAGTCGCGCTGGTCACTGTGTCCTCCATGGCGAAGTGGTTAACGCGTCTGCCTAGTAAGCAGGAGATCCCGCCTTCGAATCCCGGCCGGGCACAAATTTTCATCACACAGTTTACAGTTTACTTTGTGTGAAATTAATAAGAAATATTCAATTTAGCCATACTAATTTAATTTTCTCGTCATTATTACAAAGTCGTACTCGCTGTCGTCTGCATCGCTTTTTATGCCAGAACAGAAAGCCGAATGATATTTGTCGTAATACCAACCGGAACACAATAGTTTACAGCACGAAGCACATTTCCTTAAAAGTACTGTTCTGCAGGCGCACGGAGTTTTTAAGAGCGATACCAGAAAACCTTTCCACTAACGCAGCACTTTCATCCGTTAACATTGATGCGGACCATGCGTATTCACATCATCTTCGAAAAAGCAGGTGCCCTGAATTGATGGAAAGTTAATGAGTGTAATTTTACGGCTGATATCATTCGGTTTTCTTTTGTGGCATAGCAAGAGATGCAGGCGATAACGAGTGAGATTTTGTAATAATGAGGTGAAGATTAAATTACTACGGCTAAACTGAATATTTCTTACTAATTTCACAAAATGTACGCTGTCTGTTGATATTCTGTAAAGTAAAATGGAAAAATGACGGATTATTCTGAATGAAAAAAAAAAGAAGCTAAAAACGTAGATGACCAGAACACGATACCTCCCGCGTGGTAGCTGCAGACCTTAACCACCGCCCCATGCTCCCTTTGTTAGAACGTGGCTAACATTACGCGTCTTACATCGCGCAGTGAACTTAAACATCAATTTTCTCGAAAACCAAGGCCCTTCACTAAAATTATCGGATAGCCTCATACTCCGGGTATGTCCGTAGACAACATATCGGAGACCCATCAAAATCCGTCCTTTACACTTCTGATGGCCCACTTACCCACGACTGATTTTATATGACCGTTCCATGTTAAATCGCACCTTACGTTTACTCCGAGATACTGCATGGAAGTAACTCTTCCAGTTGTTGGCCTACTATTGCGTAGTTACATAATCAAGTGTATATATATATATATATATATATATATACGCAGCACTTTACATCAATCGTCGATACACTGCAGAACATCCTGAATTTCGTCGTTAAGAAGTATAAAACTAATTTTCCCATTTTTTGTGTGTGAAAAAGTCATTGAGTTTAGGGATTGTTGCAATTGCATCAGAAGAAACCAGATTATGTTCGTTTGATTTACCATTTTGAACCACATCCCAGTTCCATCATCTGAATCATTATCGGTTTCGAGCAATTATTGCTCTTCTTCAAAAGAGACTGTACAGAAAAAATCGTCAGTTAGTGAAGTTCGTAGCTTGCAAAACTTGAAAAAAAATAAAAAATTTAAAGTGTAAAATTCAAAAAATACGAGGCGCGTCCAGAAAGTAAGTTCCGTTTGGTATTAAAATGAAATTGTACACAGATACAGGGAGAAATTTTTATTGCACAAAATTCTACAACTCTTAAACTACTTTTCTACATAACTGCCGAAATTTTGCAGGCATTTGTCATAGCGTGGAACCAGGTTTTTGTATACCTTCTTCAGAGAAATCTGCCGCCTGTGTCTTCAACAAGTTGGAAACAGTTTCTTTCAGCTCGTCGTCATTGGTGAAGTGATGACCGCCAAGGAAAGACTTGAGATGTAAGAACAGATGACAGTCGCTAGGAGTTCTTCTGTAACCAAAGGTGGACGCCCACTTCGTTCTTCATCGTGCACATCGGGATTTTCAATCAACGCCGACTTTTTAAACAAGCAGAACAAAGCGTACGTAACTGACAGCGATCTCCAAATGGCGCACGTTCTTCTCCTTGATACACATCGTCCACAGCGCATGTGCGGAACTGCAATCGCAGCGCTGCAGCAGAGATAAATTGAAACGGAACTTACTTTCTGGACGCGCCTCGTATCTTACAGTTTCGAAAAGTGATGTTAACGCTACTATTCCTTTGCTGCAAGATGACAACAAATGAAGTAGACGCGTGAAACAGACGACTCAACAAATGCGTACCGTTTGAACGCTTCTTTGTAGTTCGACGGTCTATCGCAAGGGGCGCTGCATATGACAACGACCAAGGTACGTAGATTAGAAAGGTATTGGGCTTCTTCACTGTCATTGGTTAGCGCTGTATTACGTCACTCGGCAGCAAGCCGCTGTATAATAAGGCCGCCATGAACACATTTTCTCCGTCTTTTCTTTTCTCATTCGACAAAAAACATTGCTTTTAAGCGGTGGAACACGCTTTTGATTGATATATATATGTATACTAATATACAAAGGACTGAAAAAGGAAAGCTTCAAACATTATTAACAACTAGCTAACCCGTTCCACCCCGCGACTTGGCACGGGTAATATTTAAACGTCTTTAACTCGAGAACCACTAAACGTATCGTGCTGAGGTGTTTTAAAATTGTAGCGCTCATAAAGATCTAAAACGAAGTCCAAGAGAGCACATGTCTAACTTTTATAGAATTCCCACAATCACTATTTATGTAGTCTGAAACCATCCTACGTCAACGCCTCAGAATAGAAAAATGGTACGTATGCTTCACTCTTAAAAGTTAGACATATACTCTCCTTGACTTTTTTTTAGACCTTAGTGAGATCTACAATTTAAAAGAAACCTCATCACAGTTAGTTCAGTAGTTCTAGAGTTATAGAAGGTTAAAGGGACATACAGAGAGAAAAATGTTTTATATATCATCATGATTTCACCCCCTTAGAGTGCTAGTTCTTGCAGTAAGTTGACGAAGTTTCATCGCAATCGACTGAATGGCATTGACAGGCATAGCATACGGACGAACAATTCATTCTGCAAGTCTTTTTCGTAATCGGCTTCACAAAAAATGTTCGGAACAAATTCTGGCATTTTTGACATTTATCTCGTCTTGCCGTTTACAGCGAGAGATCCATATGCGCGGAAGTTCCTCATCTTTTGGAAACCGATGGTAAAAAATGTCTTCCGTCTTGCGTCCACTGTTATTGCACTCCGCAGCAGCACAACACGAAGTATTCTTACTCTTAATTACAGAAAGAATACATGGAGAAATTGTTCCCTAATACAAGAAAGCTACTTTCTGTCCGAACACTTTAACAGGTCACGAAACGAGCGAGCGCAAAACAACTTTCTGGTTGCACGTTTCATAAAGGTGCGGACACACATATCCAGGCCGGGACACGTCCGAGTATCGGCTGTCACCCGGAGAACAAAATATACTATCGAAATAAATGTATGTGGCCACACGTGAC
Organism: Locusta migratoria; assembly: GCA_026315105.1. Classification (NCBI taxonomy): domain Eukaryota; kingdom Metazoa; phylum Arthropoda; class Insecta; order Orthoptera; family Acrididae; genus Locusta; species Locusta migratoria. Next base: position 258,344,995 of record CM048751.1, on the reverse strand, counting down.
CCGGGCCAAGCGGAATTCGCAGAGTTTAATTTTTCACGTGACGGGCACGGACGCCGGACGACGCGACAGTATTGTTTGTCAACAGTGGACGACTGTTTGCTGTAAGAAATGGACGCGGAACGATTAATAGAAGAAGTTCGTAAGTTTCTGGTAATTTACGACCAGACTGACGTGAAGTACCGGAATATAGATTACAAGGACAAAGTATGGAAGACACGTGCAGCGGATTTGCAAGCCAAAGGTAAGATAAAAATTATTCAAGTTTCAAACCAGAAAAATATGTATTTAGTAATGTAAAAATTCTACAAGTTTTAATACTAGACAAATATTAATTTACTTTTTATTTCGCAAACAAATATGTTTTTTGCTTTATGTCACTGGTATATCGTCTAGGCGACTCGTTCTATCCATCCCATTCCAAACTCGCTTGTGGAGAATTGAAGATATTTTTATTTTTTTTTAATTTTTTTTTATTTTTATTTTATTTTTTTATTTATTTATTTTTTTTTTTTAGTTGATCTCGTACATAGAATACAGCATTTGATGATCTCCCACGAACTCATGGTAAGATTTGATGCTCTTTCTGACCCTCCAGCAGTTTCCTTTTGTCCATTCTCTGTTCGGGCACTGTGTAACCTTCCATTTTTCGAATATAGTTCTACAGTACACACGCTGCTGTCACAATCATTGTAAGGTTTTTAGCATCTCCCTGAAGGATTCTTCTAAACATTCGAAATTTCTGTTGTAAAATGCCGAATGCGTTTTCGGCTGTCCTTCCTGACCGACTCAAATGAAAATTCTAATTCACTATTATTAAAATTAGCGAACATATTTACAACTTACACAAATAGGAACACAGATCAGCGCGTCCGAGTCACTACAATGAAGTGAGGAACGGATCGGAGCACGGACGTGGCCCGGTTGTGTGTGGCCGCTAGAAGAACGGGCCGGATCACCGACGTCACCCGTCCGACACTCCGTCCGGACACGGCCGGGATATGTGTGTCCGCACCTTGGTACTAGGGATGGGAAAACCGACCGGTTAAAACCGATACCGGTATTTTAATTTTGAATAACCGTTTTTTTTTTCGGTATTTATTTGGTGTCGGTTGTAACCGGTTCTTTTAGTTATTGCCAAAAACCGGGTAAAAAACCGGTACAACTACTTCCTGTAGCAGTGATTCTAAATGTGTGTTTTTTAAACATAATAATCTGATGCAGACTGACTAAATGTGCCGAAAGCGGCCTTTTTAATAAATGAGTTTTCTTGAGTGCTTTTACTATTGGATATTAAAGAACAGAGTGTTGTTAGCTCCTCAACGCGTTGGTTAAAACTTTAAATGTATTATATTGCTATGCTAACAAGTTTTATTAATGTGATTGCCTGAAAGTGAGGGGCTTTTTTAATAACTAATATGGGTTTAGGTAACATTAATCATGTGGTGCCTCGCGAGGTAGCCGTGCGGTCTGAGGCTCCATGTCACGGACTGCGTGGCTGCTCCAGTCGGAGGTTCGAATCCTCCCTCCTTCCTCGGTCTTGGATGTGTATGTTGTCCTTAGGGTAAGTTAGTTTAAGTTAGATTAAGTAGTTTGTAAGTCTTGGGACCGATGACCTAAGCAGTCAGGTCTCATACGAACTCACACCCATTTGAACATTTTTTGGGCATGTGGTATACAGATTTTCTAGTTCAGTTTGCGTAAATTTACACCGACAACAATCATACTGTTAGTCGGAACTGCGACTTTACTTTTCAAAATACTTCTGCAGCACTGATTGAAGTTAATTTATTGACTGTAACTTATGTAACTAGCTATTAATATGCGCTGGCTCACAAGTCCAACTTAAGGAGTGGTTGGCTCAGTATTCGCAACTGCCAGATGGAAATACTAGGCCAGTAAATCTGTATGCTGCGTATATCATCTTCTACGGACTCCTGGCTATGCTTACACCCACTCAAGAAGGCGTAGTATTGGGAGGGCATCTTGCAAAATATGGAAAGACTAGTGATTTGTCGTATAACGTAATTTTACCTAAATTTTAACTAAACTTCCTAAGTTTCGTTTTCGGCCGAAACTAGAAGAACCGGAAACTCGATTACGGTTTCTGTTTCAGCTGCCAATTAAGTTTCGGTCGAACTTAGCTGGAAATAAAAAGCAATAAAAAAACCGACAACCGGTTATTTAAAAAACCGGTTATCTTTAGCAGTTTTTACAGTGCGGTTAAACTGGTGATGAAAAGAACCGGTATAACCGAAAACCGGTTATTTCAGCGATAACCGCAATCCCTACGCTGCAGATGACAACGACCAAGGTACGTAGATTAGAAAGGTAATGGGCTTCTTCACTGTTATTGGTTAGCGCTGTATTACGTCACACGGCAGCAAGCCGCTGTATTATAAGGCCGCCATGAACACATTTTCTCCGTCTTTTCTTTTCTCATTCGACAAAAAACATTGCTTTTAAGCGGTGGAACACGTTTTTGATTAATATATATGCATACTAAGATACAAAGGACTGAAAAAGAAAAGCTTCAAACATTATTAACAACTAGTTAACCCGTCCCGCCCCTCGACTTGGCACGGATAATAGATAATATTTAAACGTCTTTAACTCGAGAACCACTGAACGTATCATGATGAGTTTTTTCTTTAAAAAAAAACAATTGTAGAGCTCATAAAGATCTAAAATAAAGTCAACGAGAGCACATGTCTAACTTTTATAGATTTCCCACAATCACTATTTATGCAGTCTGAAACCATCCTACGTCAGTGCCTCAGGATAGAAAAATGGTACATATGCTTCACTCGTAAAAGTTAGACATATAGTCTGGTTGACTTTTTTTTACCTTTGTGAGATCTACAATTTAAAAAAAATACTCATCACGATACGTTCAGTAGTTCTAGAATTATAGAAGGTTAAAGGGACATACAGAGAGAAAAATGTTTTAGATATCATCATGATTTCACCCCCTTAGAGTGCGAATTTAGAAATTTTACTATGCCTATAACCGTGACGCTAGTTCTTGCAATAAGTTGACGAAGTTTTATCGCAATCGACTGAATGGCATTGCCTGGCGTAGCATACGGAGAAGCAATTCATTCTGCAAGTCTCTTTTGTAATCGGCTTCACAAAAATATTCGGAACAAATTCTGGCATTTTTGACATTTATCTCGTCTTGCCGTTTACAGCGAGAGATTCATATGCGCTGAAGTTCCTCATCTTTTGGAAACCGATGTTACAAAATGTCTTCCGTCTTGCGTCCAGCCGGCCGCGGTGGCCGAGGGGACTGAGGCGCTTCAGTCATGGTCTGCACGGCCACTGCGGTCGGGGGTTCGAATCCCCCCTCGGGCATGGATATTTGTGCCGTCCTTATTCTTAGTTAGTTCATAAGTAGTTTGTAAGTTTAGGGACTGATAACCCCGTAGTTAGACTTTACGAACATTTGAATTTTCTTGCGTCCACTGTTATTGAACTTCGCAACAGCACAACACGAAGTATTCTTACTCGAACCGCGGTTGCACAGTGTTAGAGTGCCAGGCTACAAATCCAAAAGTCGCGGGTTCGATCCCCGCCAGGTCCTGGGATTTTTATCTGTCACTTTCCACTTCTTTCACCTCTGGCAGTATTGCTCAAGTGAAAAATACCGAGTAGCACCGTGGTTCGGAACCCACGTTAAACTGTAGGTCCGCCTATAACTGGCTGGGTAAGTCAGTTCGAAGGTCGGAGGAAGGCAACGGCATACCACCTCCAAACAGGACCATGCCTAGTAAAGCACTGTGGTGTTCAAACCAATCTTCGGATTGTTGACTGCTTTACCTTTAATTACAGAAAGAATACATGGAAAAATTGTTCCCTAATACAAGAAAGCTACTTTCTGTCCGTACACTTAACAGGTCACGAACGCCGTGGAGGTACGAGTCCTCCCTGGGGCATTGGTGTGTGTGTGTGTTGTCCTTAGTTTAGCTAGGTTTAAGTAGTTTGTAAGCTACGGACTGATGACCACGCAGTTTGGTCCGATAGATTTACAAACAGGTCACGAAACGAGCGAGCGCAAAACAACTTCCTGCTTGCACGTTTCATAAGGGTACTGCGGCAACTGCACGGCGCTTGCTGCCAGGTGACGTCACAGAAGCAAAGCGCGCCAGTCGAATTTACACCACCCTGGCCAACGACTTCGTTGTGCGTGTTGCACGTCTCGCATAGAAAGGGCTTAAGGCGGCGTGGCCCCCCTTTGCAACAGCCGCGTGGCAGCAGGAGCGGTGTGCGTCGAGTGCCTCGCCAGAGACATCCATTTGCGGCGCAACGCCCTGCCCAAATAATTCGCCCTGGGCGGTCTGCTCGCCTTTTCGCGGCCAGAGATTCCATCAGGCGGCTGTTAGGAGCGCCAGACGACAGCCCTTTAAAAACAAGCACCACAGCCTGCCTCCCCTCCCACCGCCACCGGCCCCGTGACGTCCACACAAAAAGTCGAGCCTTTTCACGCCGCACCGCTCGACGACTCGAGCACGACGAGGCCCGGCCTATGCAAATACTGGAGACTTTTTTCGAATTAAAATAAAAGGGGATAAACGAGGCAGCCGAGTCTCCTAAAAAGAAACCGCTCAGCAGTTGCCTCGCACGACATTATGACGGCGGTTGGCTGGAAGACTTCCTAAGTAATAGAACGCAGTACGTTGTTCTCGACGGCGAGAGTTCATCAGAGACGAGTGTACCGTCAGGCGTGCCCCAGGGGAGTGTGATAGGACCGCTATTATTTTCTATCTATATAAATGATCTGATGGACAGAGTAATTTGTAATTTGCGGCTGTTTGCTGATCATGCTGTGGTGTATGGGAGGGTGTCGTCTGTAACTGACTGTAATTGCATACAGGATGACTTAGACAAAATGTCTAGTTGGTGCGAAGAATGGCAGCTAGCTCTCTCAATGTAGAAAAATGTAAGGTGATGCGCATGAGTAGAAAAAGACAATCCCATAATGTTCGAATACAGCATTAGTAGTGAGCTTCTTGATGCTGTCGCGTCGTTCAAATATCTAGGCGTAACATTGCAGAGCGATATGAAATGGAACGAGCATGTAAGGACAGTTGTGAGTAAGGCAGACAGCCGACTTCGGTTTATTGGGAGAATTTTGGGAAGATGTACTTCACCTGTAAAGGAGATCGCGTATAAGACGCTTGTACGACCACGTCTTGAGTATTGCTCAAGTGTTTGGGACCCGCAGCAGATCAGTTTAAAGGAAGACATAGAGGCGGTTCAGAGACGAGCAGTTAGATTTGTTACCGGTAGGTTCGACCAATGCGCGAGTGTCACGGAAATGCTCCGGCAACTCAATTGGGGATCGCTGGAAGATAGACGACGCTCTTTTCGTGAATTTCTGTTAAGTATATTTAGAGGGCCGGAATTTGAAGCTGAATGTAGTGCTATCTTGCTTAGGGCTCGTACGGAGGCATATAGGCATTCTTTTTTTTTTCCTCGTTCTATTTGGGAGTGGAATAGGAAAGGAAATGCCTAGTAGTGGTACAGTGTACCCTCCGCCACGCACCTTACGGTGAATTGCGGTGTATGTATGTAGATGTAGATGTAAGTCTGGTAAATTTGTATGAAAGACCGGGAAATTTTTGGAGCCGACACTGTTGTTTGTAAGCTTGATATTTCCACGGATATTGCAGCAAGTTTCGAACACAGTCTATTACAGACAGTCGCGAAACTCTCTAGGAAAAAAAATGCAACTGAAGCGATACTAGCGCTCCTAGCGGCCAGTAGGGTATAACAGAGGAATGGCGTGATACAACTGAGTAGTTGCTGATGTTAATGCTGTTACTTTCATATTTCCTAGCACTGAACGTTGCTGTGAACGTTCTAACACAAATATAAAAACAACATTAAAATAATATCACTACTTCCGTTAATGACAGTCTATAATAACGAATTGATTGTGCAGTGTAATTCACACTGTTCGCAATAACTGAATCGTAATCATATAGTCCAAAAACTTTTTGAAACCAGAAATAAATCGCAACCTGATATCTTCAAGTATAAAATTAATTATTGTGATTATGTTCCCGTGCTCGGTATGTTCTGACCTGTCGCACGAGTTTTGATTTGGGGGATTACGGATATCGTAATATTTTCGAAACTATAGACGCTTTTTACATAGTAGGGGACTGGACTGTACATCACTTTTAAACCCTCTTTTCAGCTTGTCCTTGCTTCTGTGCTTTTCGTGTACCTATCATAATTTTTTTAGCTACTTGGTAGGTATCAAGCTGAATATCTTTAAGAATGTGACGTGCTAATATTAATAGATTATAGACGTATTATTTATTAACCGCCAAAATATGTTCGTATACAGGCTTTAATTTTTGTGAAACTGAGGTGCGAAACGAAGCTGACTCTATTGAAATAGTTAACTGCCATTGGAAGCATTCAAACATTACTTTTATACAGCAATAATATTATGAAATAGTGGTCAAATATTTCCGATTCTTATTAAGAGCAGAAGTTTGGACGTGAATGAATTGTTAAACATTTACTTCTATGCTTAAAAGTATAACAAACCACCGTAAATGAACACTTGTTATTCGTAACATTATTTTCTTACTTCTGAGAATCCTTTGCAAATGAGAGATTTCCGAATTATTTTTTTGATAGTTGCTACAATTTTAGCGCAACAAAAGCTTCTAAATACGTTGTACTTTGAATGTTCTGCTTCTTCACTCCAAATACACATTCATTACTCAATCGTTTTGCGGCATGTTTTTACGGCCCAACCGCTTGGCAGCGCTGCAGTCGCAAGGTGACTCTTATATTCGACTTTGTTTCGAACGGCATTTGTTTGTTGGCTGCCAACTGAAGTGGTAAGTGTGTAGTTAGTAACTTAGGATGGACTGAAACCAAATTCTTTAGGTCATTAAACATTTTCATTTGAACGGTTGGACAGCTGCACAGATATATCCGAGTCGGATGAGGTCCAAGTGGTTTCTGCACCAACACTGAAGACCATTTACTCAGTGGCGTAGCTATGTCACCAAGGGCCCCGGGGCAAAAATGACATTGGGGCCCTCTTTAAATTAAAACTATACAAATGCAAAACTGCAAAACTACATCATCAGATCCTTACCGCCCACTGGTAATCTGATCTGTGAATGTATCTAAACCGTTAAATGGCAGAATAAACAAGTAGTTTGCGGATAGAAACGTACCTTAAAAGACATTACCTCACATCGCAGGTTGTGGAGGCGATCTGATGGATTAATTAGCTTCGAAAGTAGAAAGCCAAGATAGCAATAAAATTATTTAGTTTATGACGACCGATTTCAATGGGCTATCTACGATCCATATTGCAGTTGATTGCAGCACTTCATTGGAATCTATGATTAAGGGGCACTCTCTTGGGAGAATTCACTACACAAACAGCTGAGTTAGTATAACGATACCGTTCTGTAACAATACATTGTAGAGACTTCATATTCAAATATGGTGAAACCCTGTATAGTCTCACACACTGCTAGTAATTCAGCACCATTCACTGTTATTTCGCAAAGATTGGCGCCATAGCAACGCCTACTTCAACCGTCAACACACTAACGGTGGCAGGGCCCACGTCTTGTGAACAAGTGATATACCTTGTCATATTTATATTATGAGGTGGGAATAATTTGTGGACTTCACTTCGTGCGTTTGAGGTTTGCTGGACAGGGTTCAAAAAGTTACGCTACTGGCCATTAAAATTCCTACACCAAGAAGAAATGCAGATGATAAACGGGTACGCCTATTCGTTGGAAAAATATATTATACTACAACTGACATGTGATGACATTTTCACGCAGTTTGGGTGCATAGATCCTCAGAAATCAGTACCTCTGACCGTATTAACGACCTTGATACGCGTGGGCATTGAGTCAAACAGAGCTTGGATGGCGTGTGCAGTTACAGATGCCCATGCAGCTTCAACACGATACCATAGTTCATCAAGAGTAGTGACTGGCCACTTGCTGGGGCACCATTAACCAGTCGTTTTCAATTGGTGAGAGATCGGAAGAAAGTGCTGGCCAGGGTAACAGTCGAACATTTTCCGTATCCAAAGAGACCCGTACATGACCTGCAACGTGCGGTCATGCATTATCTTGCTGAAATGTAGGGATTCGCAGGGATCGAATGAAGGATAGAATCATGTGTCGTAACACATCTGAAATGTAATGGCCACTGTTCAAAGTACCATCGATGTGAACAAAAGGTGACCGAGACGTGTAACCAATGGCACCCCATACCATCACGTCGGGTGATACGCCAGTATGGCGATGACGAATACACGTTTCCAATGTGCGTTCACCGCGATGTCGCCAAACACGGATGCGACCATCATGATGCTGTAAACAGAACCTGGATTCATCCAAAAAATGAGGTTTTGCCTTTCGTGCAAACAGGTTCGTCGTTGCGTTCACCGTCGCAGGCGCTCCTGTCTGTGATGTAGCGTCAAGGGTAACTGCAGCCATGGTTTCCGAGGTGACAGTCTATGCTGCTGCAATCGTCGTCGAACTGTCCCCATCTGTTGACCTAGGGAACGAGACGTGGCTGCACGATCCGTTGCAGCCATGCGGATAAATTGCCTGTCATTTCGACTGCTAGTGATACGAGGCCGTTGGGATCCAGCACGGCGTTCTGTTTACAGCATCTTCTTCCTGTCGGTTAAATTTCGCGTCTGTAGCACGTGATCTTCGTAGTGTAGCAATTTTAATGGCCAGGAGTGTAAAAGTCGAAAATCATTCATTCAACTAAAATATTATATACAGAAGAACGTCGATTAACCGAAGTAACTGGGGGACATGAATGTTTGGAAAACCGGTTTATTTGGAAATCGAACTGTACACTTCTATTTGCCAATAAGACTTGATGTATAGAAAATGTATTTATACAGTATTTGGAGGCGCGCGATTCTTCAGAGAGCGCCGAGCGGCACGCCGCAACACTTCGAAGGCTTAGCTGTTGCTGTGAGCAGCTTTGATGCTGCCGCTGCGCTGACTGAAGTGTGCCGATGGTTGTACACAGCGACTGTCGTGTGAAGGCCCCATTACAAGCAATGTTCCGCCATCCGGTGGTGCAGTGTGGCTTCTGTAGGAAACTTGGTTTGAGGGGCGGGCACTCTGCCGTCACTTTTTTCGAAGTTCGCTGACGGAGGCCGAGGGGCCCCTAGAGCTCGGGGGCCCCGGGGCACTGCCCCGCCTAGCCCTGTGATAGCTACGCCACTGCATTTACTTTTGGATCAACGAGTTTAAGGTCGTCCGCACACGGGTCGACTAGCAAAAGTGAGAACAACATGGGGCATTTAATAGCTTCCTCTAACACTGTGTAGTAATAGTTATGGTACATACATTAACGAAGATAAACATTTCACAAAAGTGATGTACACAACAACCGTAGAGCACATGAGAATCATAGAGCACAAACAGCATAAATTATTTCAAGGTCAACACAAAAGTTTTTCTTTATTTGTGAAGCACATGTTTTTGTTTACTGCGGGACACTTTATACAGAAATGGAACATTTTGGGTTTGTGCTTCAGATGTTGGCATCACTGTATACATACGGTTGAGATTTGTCACTTTAAGCTGGCGTTCGCCTTTGTCCGTCATGTAGGACGCGGCCTTAACCACTTGCCTACCCGCACTCGCCCCCCGTCTATTTGAAATTCGCACAAATGACTATCTAATGCTATAGCGCCCCTGTCCACGCTGTCTTATACTCGCCCTTTCGGATTCCCGTACGAAGTCGAACATTACCGCATCTGCGGTGTAGTAGATGACTTGACGCCGTCATCGCGTCTAAATACACACACACACACACACACACACACACACACACACACACACAGCAGACAGAGACCATTCCTTCGCGGAATGGGCCTCTAGTTTTCTGCATACTTACTGGAGTCAAGTGTTAGGATGTCACTGAAAGGTAGACAGCATAGTTCGGACACTAAACCATCTGAGTGCTATAGGTTGCTAAAGCCTCCACTCCGTTACGACTTCATTGGGAATAAAACGTGTCGGGTGTGTAAACTAACATACACAGCTCTAAAGGAATTAGGAGTGTTCATATAATCAGCCAGGTAGACATTACCCACCCACACGACCTACCCTCACACACACACACAGAGAGAGAGAGAGAGAGAGAGAGAGAGAGAGAGAGAGAGAGAGAGAGAGAGAGAGATAAGGGGCTGTGAAAAAAATTTAACTATTACCTGGAAGCATCAATCTCTGACTTCAAACTTGGTAATGGGGCTGGTCTTTTTCTAAGTATTCACCCTTCATTGCCAAACACTTTTCCCAAGGAAGGATCATTTCGATAAGACCTTGAGTGTGAAAATCTACATTTTCATTTCTTTAATAAATAACGCGGTAAAAGTCTCGACTGGCGGCATGGCCTAATGTACTTACGTGACGTAGTGCGCTAGTGTTGGCAACAGTCGCTGTGGATACTGGGATGAATGGCGGCACACAATGTTTACAAGATGTGAAAATGACTGTGTTAATATCACGTTTCTGTGATTTTATTTTCGAATCACAGCATTGGAATGCAGAACATTGCACACTATAATACTACGCTTCTCCACATGCAATGTCGTTCTGTTCAGATGTAACAGGCATACGCATGATTTACGTAACAACTATCTCTAAAATCATACGAATTGCTATGATTTTTGAAATGTCATAATTTGGTAGAACGAAAGCAACAATTTAATTTGTACTCTTCGATTCCTGCCTAACCACATCCGTTACAATCACGACATGTTCGTAAAAATCATAACATTCGCTCACATCAATTGAAGCTGTACTCTTAGGTTCCTGCCTAACCACATCCTTTAATATTATGACCTATTCGTAAAAATCATAGCATTCGCTTGTTCACTCGCAATAATAAACTGTACTCTTAGGTTCCTGCCTAACCACAACCTTGAAAATCGTGACATATTCGTAAAAATAATAATAATCGTCGATGTACCCTTGTCCATTCGTTTGTTCATTCGCAACAATTTAAGCTCTACTCTTAGGTTCCTGGCTAACCACAACCTTGAAAATAATGACATATTCGTGAAAATAACAATATTTTTCGATGTACTCCTGTCCAGTAATTGGCCTCGTAAAAGGAAGGTTAAAACTCACTTCAGTACTGTTTCGTACAGATCATACATTGCCAACCTAACGCTGCTACGGACGCACCGAGACGCTTCTCATGCCGCGGAGCGAGACTTTAGCCAATAACGCTGTACTATTCTCCCTCAAAAAGAGGGAGGAGTGAGTTAGGCGAATGTGGACGGCGGTCGCAGGGTTTTGCAGCCGGAGTGGCGGCACGAGCGACTTGATGGTCTGGGGGTGGAGCGAGGGCACCGCGCAGCAAAAACACCCTGTCTGCCAACTTTGTGCGACGCTTCGTCTTGACTGCCTCCCCCAGCATCTTTACGATATCTTTGTAATGTATTGCTGTAAAACTTTGCCCATTACAGGCATAGTACATAGCTGGCATAGAAAGGGAACGCTCTCGGCTATAAAAAGTTTTATTGACGAGTGAGCTGACAGTAACGTTACTGAATGCAGCAGTATATGGTAACAAAGTGTACCCCCTCCCCCCTCCGGCGACAACTTATCCCTGTACTCGCGCATGAACGCTCGGTTCTTCCAAGCATGTTGCACTTTTTATCGCGGTTCATCGATTGTTCTTGCTGGTTCTGGAGAACAAAGAAGTTCCGGCTTCATCAATTCCCATGCGTCTTCTACTGTCAACAGGTCTTGTTCCGGGGCAGTAGTGATACATCACATAGAGTCCGCTTCGCCGCAGCAGCCGGACCCCTGTGCCGCGGATACGTGCACTCTGAAACAAGCAGCTCATCTGGACTACGCCATACGCGTACAGACAGAAGCTACTCTTGCCCTTTATTCACATGAAGTGATAAGTGCCATCGTCAAGGGATCTCAACTCGATTCCATATTTCTGGATTTCCGGAAGGCTTTTCACACTGTACCTCACAAGCAGCTTCTAATGAAATTGCGTGCTTATGGAATAACGCCCCAATTGGGCGATTGAGTTCACGATTTTCTATCAGAAAGGACACAGTTCGTAGTAATTGACGGTAAGTCATCGAGTAAAACAGAAGTGATATCTGGCGTACCCCAGGGAAGCTTTATACGTCCCCTACTCTTCCTTGTGTTTATAAACGATTTAGGAGACAATCTGAATAGCTCTCTTAGACTGTTCGTGGATGATGCTGCCGTTTATCGGTTAGTGAAGTCAACAGAGGATCAAAAGCAACTGCAAGGCGGTTTAGACAAAATTTCTAAATGGTGCGAAAATTGGCAATTAACACAATTATGAAAAGTGTAAAGTAATACTCATGGCCACTAAAAGAAATCCGTTGGACTTCAGTTACAAGACAAATCAATCAAACCTTAAGGTCGTAAAATCTACCAGATACCTAGGAGTTACAATTACGAACAACTTAGATTGGAGAGAACACACAGACAATATCGTGGTGAAGGCGAACCAAAGATTACGTTTCATTGGCAGAACACTCCGAACATGCAACAGCTCCACCAAAGAGACTGCCTACATCACACTTGTGCGTCCTCTCCTGGAGTACTGTTGCCCCTTGTGGGACCCTCGCCAGGTGGGACTGACGGAAGACATTGAGAAGGTTCAGAGAAGGGCAGCTCGTTTTGTTTTATCAAGTTACAGGGGGGAAGGCGTCACGAAAGTGTTGCACGATTTGAGATGGAAATCATTAAAAGAACGACGTTATTCGTTGCGGCGAGATATATTTGAGAAATTTCAATCGTCGACTTTTACTTGTGAATGTGAAAATATTTTGCTAGCACCCACTTACATAGTGAGACATGGCCACCCCAATAAAATAAGAGAAATCAGCTCGAAAATGGAACGATTTAGGTGTTCTTTCTTCCCGCGCGCTATTAGAGAATGGGACGGTAGAGAAAGGTTATGAAAGTGGTTAATGAACCCTCTGCCAGGCACTGCAGAGTACCTATGTAGATGTACTCTCAAATCAGAATAGCTGTCCTTGACAGTGTCTTGTTATCAGTGGCAGTCTGCCGAGAGGGAACTATGACTTAATGCTACTGTAAGCAGATGGTTGCAATGCATATGCAATAGCTGCACGGATTCGGCGTATCGAACGGATTAGAAGAATGTTTCCAGTGCTTCTGTAAGAACCCCAGATCATGTTTCCACATTTCCTTTTATTTTTATATTGACACGTATGGATGACGTCCCCGTTTATGCAGTATTCTCCCAAAATATCTGCCAGCTCTTTTCATCTTCCTATCTTTCTTTCGTTTCGTCGCCTTGGAATAGTAATTTTTTCTCTAGAAATTGTTTCCTGTTATTTCTAGTCCTTGAAATTTACTCTCTCTGTTGGTATCTTTAACTCTCTCAATATGGTTGTGATTTCTTTCTTCAGAAAAATAAAAAAAATAAAAAACCAGTCACGCCTTAAAACATGTGCAAAAATGCCAGACGTCGTTGTGATGTTGTTTTCTCTATTTTTGGCTACTCTTATAGGTTACTTTAACACATTTTTAAGAATTGATATGAATATAAGAACTCTCTGTTCTGCTCGGTGTAATGTGATTTACGTTGGTGTAGATATTTGTTACTTTCAAATTACTCACTTAAGCTTTATTCTGTTGCCATTTATCTGCAAGGCATACGTACATATATATATTTTATAAGTTTCCCAGAATAATTTGAGAATGCAAATCCATATCCCTGCTGTCCTTGATTTTATTTCACATAGACAACAAATTTTTCATTTAAAATATACTGAAGATATATTTCTTAGGTGTTTTGGATATTTTTAAGTCTATATTATATATTTGAGTTTCTCGTCTACAAATTCAAAATACTTTATTAAATTCAACAGTTAAAGCTACTTTATTTTCCTATTTAGAATTTTATGCCCGTCTTCTTATTTTAGATAAAAATATATTTTCACACAGGACATTTCCTTTATGAAACTACGTCGATAATCTAAGTTTGTTTAAAGCTGTCTCAATATTTTTATTCAATTATTAAAAGCGACACCTGTCTGTCGTTACCATCTCCTTATCCCCATTTTATGATGTGGGTGGATGAAGACTGTTTCTTTTTCCTTCCTTTTCATTCCCAGTCCGTTTCCAGTTTCGTTAACAAATAACAACCAAGGTACATTTTGGAAGTCAACGCAACAAAGTTGATTCATTGAGGAAATCACAAGTTTCTCACATTTGAGACACTACAATTGGAAATATTTGTGCATCGTTAATTCAGTGAGGCGTCATGGATGTAGGCAATCATGCTACTTGTTTATTATGAGTATGTGGTGATATGTTAAAAGGATGGAGTAAAGCACATCATTAGTCATTATCTCAAACCGAGAAACTGTTACTTACGTAATTCACTTTGTTAGATGTAACTCTTTTTTATTTCTGTTTTGCAGGTACGTTTCGTATTGATGACGACTGCCTTCGTTCCTTCACTGGTAACGTAAAACAGTCAAATAATGTTTAGGGTAGCAGCTCTATAAAAGTTGTTTTTATGTGGTTCCTATAAATGTCTGTATGTGTACAGTGACGTTCAGAACGTTTGCAACAGGTTTTAGATAACTTTTTAGTTTCCATAACAAAATTCTGCTGCTGGTTTAATAAAAAGCCAGAGAACAGAAAAAAATATGCAAAAGTCGACTCCAGGCGATTTCCGATGGATTCACACAATACCTACCAATAAATTGAGTAATTTAGTAAGACAATGAATTAGCACATGAAAGTAATTCACAACGTTGACGTAGTTTGAAGTGCGCGAACAACACCGGATACTTTCTACAGAGTGGTCAGAATGAGTCAGGAAAGGTTTTAAGGGTAGGATGTACGAAGAAATAATTGGAAATAATTGTTTAGAGAAACATGATGCTTTGCACTGCTTCTGATTTAAGCGGAGTTCGAATGAAGAAAAATAATAAAAAAAGACATTTGTAGATTTTGAGAATATAAAATAATGTTGAATTTTCCGCTTACAATTGTGCAAAATTTGTTAATAAATTCAAATTAGCGACATTTTATTTCATTTTTAAATGTTGTATTAATTTTTTATTCATCTGGGCCCGCTGCGTTATGTATGTCATATAAGGACATTGTAAGAAACTTTGTTTCTCTCAAAGACGCTGCAAATATGAAGAAATTATTTATTAATTAAGACAGGGTTGTTTAAGCACCATTGACATCTTCAGGTTTATTGATCTTTACTTTCTTGTGACGTCGTTGTCCTTTTTGCTGTCATGATGATTTGACTATTTTCTTGCTGTTAATTGTGAACACATTTAGTATGGTTCTTATGTATCAGTCAAATTCCGAATTTAATTTATTTAATTTTCGTGTTTTGACAGCTATTTTGACAGCTAAGACAGCGATGTTACGTGGTTACAGCTATGTCAACGTTTACAGTTTATTGTTTAATCTTAGTTAGGTTTGAGTCTTGAGTTTCATTTTTTTTCTCCTTCGGAGGTTGTTGCATGTCATCTTGTTAGTTGTAGTACTGAGTGTAGTGCCTAAGAGTGCATTTCTTAGGCGGCATAAATTCTGGGGAAAGCTATTTAAAGAGGATTTTTGTGCAAGCGATACTGCTTCGTCACCCGTGATAGTTTGTTTGCACGGTCCTCATTCATGGTGCAATTACAGATAATCTCATGTAACTTGAGCTCCATATCAATATAAAAATGTTATCCGAGTGACTATTACGGAAGCAATCAAGCCAGTACATAAATACAAGCGGCATCCTAATGTTCTCAGAAAAATGTTCATGATTGTACCCAGAATGAAAACTACTTGTTCATAACAACCTTGTATGAGGTTGGACCTGAGAATGCAATAATTGCGATAAAAACTTTGAAATTCTGTCACGTTTGTTAAATAAGAGATGTTTGTGAATTTTCAAAATATTTTACTTCAGTCGGATTTTCTAGCATTTGACATTTTCAGCATTCACTGTACTAATGGCATTAAAATTTCAGAGATGCTATAACATAGTTGAAAGGTGCCACTGAACACGAATAGTGGAAAAAAAGTTACTTACTCTCTATTTGAGGAAGCTTCACACAATTTTCACCAATTAAAAATGGCGTAAAGGGAAAAACTTCATAGATATTACACCAACAAGAAAGAAACGTACCTTTACATAATCGTATGCATGTCCCCAACACGCAAATTTTCAACAGTCGAGATGTCTGAATATGTGGAATTCGTGAATTTACGGCCGTTTGCGGTTGTTGTGGGTTCTATTTCATACATACGTCATATTTATAATTCTGTGCTTGCGCTCCGCTTTAAGTGCAAAACATTTTTCTTTTTACCCAAACATGTTTTGGCACTTTTGCTTCATCATGAGTGGGTTTTTCTATTTATTTACAGCATTGAAAATCAAAATACATTGGTTTAGTACTATCCTATATGTAAAAATTAGGCGTAAAAGTCGTATGTCTTATTTCCGGCTTTTGTCTTGGTTTTACATTTTTTTTGTCATGTAGGGCCGGTTTCAGTAACTCATTGGTACCATTGACATCTGCAACCAACTAATTTTGTGTGAACATTGTGCTGATTTAATACGCTGTTTCTTGCGTGAAAACGTAAATTTCGCTAAGAGGGATTTTTCGAACATCGGCCTGTATTGTCTATTAATTACGGTTCATTATGGGGCACACTTTTTCTTCTGCATATCTGTGGTCAAGACATAAGCAGTACACATATTTCACAGACTTTTTGCTTTCACCATCACTTGACACATTCGCTAAATCTACTGTGTGTGCCTTGATATTTATGCGCACCAACTAGTTGGCCTTCTGTTGTTCTCCGGTGGTAATGGCGTCGCATTTGAATTTTATTTTCTGTCTGTCTCTCTCTCTCCCTCCCTCCCCGTGTGTGTGTGTGTGTGCGTGAGTGTGCACGTTTTAAGTGTGACATCATTTATGTATAGCCCCTTTAATGTGTTAAATAATGTATTCTTTCTTACTGTGGTATATTCATTCATAACTAATTTTGCTTCTGCTATTCCATTTCATATTTCGTAGTTCTTCTGTTGTTAGTTTATAGTATAGCCTGTGGCTTGATTTTAATATTCCTAAGTCTGCTTGGACTATTAGGTGGTCTGTAATTGTGCTATGGGAGCTGTGACGTTTTAGTGCTCTGATGTGTTCAGAATATCTGGTTCGGAAATTCCTACAAGTTTGTCCTATTACACTGACTGGTATATATGCCTGATCTGAACATCCAAAGTGATGACCATATACATAAACGAACTTCTTATTTAATTATTATCCGTTGTCGAGATATCATCGCCCGGATAAATTTATAAGGTGTTGAGACTTGTCGGACGTAGAGACAATGGCGGACTTTAAAAGTTGATTGTATTTTGTCACTAAATGATCGTTTCATTAAGTACACTTTAATTACAATAAAGTTTTCTTAAGTACAGTAAAATCATAAAGATGGCGTTCATTTTTCAAGAAGAAATTTTTAATAAGTCCTAATTCACAACCCATCTAAAACGCCTCGCTGCGGAGCGCGCGGTTGCTCGCCGTGGATGTTCGAGTCCTCCCTGGGGCATGGGTGTGTGTGTTATCCTTAGGCTAGTTTACCTAGGTTTAAGTAGTTTGTAAGCTACGGACTGATGACCACGCAGTTTGGTCCGATAAATTTACAGACATTTGAACATTTCAGAACCCATGTCAACTACGACAGCTAGTCAACAACAACAACAACGACAGCTAGAACCAAAGTTGAGAACCAGAATAAAAATGCTGCTGCACAGCACAACAAAAGGCGAATTAGTCTGGCTACAGTCAAAACAATATGTAAAACAAGAGAACTAGTGCAATGAGCTCTCTATGCAGGAGCATGTGTAATACAGACATCAAAAAATTTTTGCATCAGACACCTAACAAAAGTTCTATGGTATTCTATACTACAGTGAATTGGTACTGGAAAGTAATACATCTTCCGATTTATTGACATAGAAACCCCAGTAAATTACTTCCTTTGCAATGAGAGCCCATTCTGTAGTAATCTCATTCAAGAGAGTTGCACGGCTCCTAGCATGCATGCAAGCCTGCTCCCTGTGTGACACGCTGTCTACCATTTCCGTCAAGCATTTAACCACTGCAGGTATAATCGATCTCATTCTTTAATGGCAGTCCTGAAACTTCCAGGCAGATTAAAATTGTGTGCTGGAACCGGGATTCGAACCTCGGACCTTTGCCTTTAGCGGGCAAGCGCTCTACCGACTGAGCCATCGCGGCACGCTTCACGGTTCGTCCTCAAAACTTTACTTTCAGTACCTCGCCTTCTAGTTTCCAGACTTACCAGTTTTGAAGAAGACTCTCGGCGGAAGGCACTTTGGAAGCAGTGCTGACGTCAAACAAGTCGTTCAACCCTTCGTCCGTACGCAACGCCCTGATTTTTTTCCTGGGCGACTTTTTGAAGCTTATAAAGTGGTTTGACAGATGTCTCAACGTACTTGGAATTTATGTAGAAATGTTTCATTCAACTTTTTTTTTCCTTTCATACACAACTCTGTCCACATTCGACAGGAGAAACTTATTTTCCAATTCCCCCTCGTATATATTCATGAAGTTACATTATGACGTTATATGAAGCAGAGTAAATGAAGCACTTCTACATAATTCTTTATATATTTGACACGCCGTAATGTTTGGCTTAATATTATTTCACTTCGTACTGATGTTTGATTTTGATTACTGATTATGCTTGTTGCAAGTGAAACAGGTTGATTAATAAAGAGGCGTAACAATCCGATTAAGGCTAAAAATGATTTATTCTAAATATATAAAAGCTTTAGATAGTTAGCAGTATAAACTTCTGATAACCTATTCTAACTATTCAGGCTTTTACTGTATGGTGACAATTTGCAGTGATCAAATATTATATCAACGTTCATTCGCAATTGCGACTTCCTCACAGCAATTGCGAATAAATATTCATAAAATCTTCAGGCTTTCCCGGGGATCTGTTGACATGGTGAATGACTGGAACTTCTGCCGGATGTTTGCGTCTTTTATGCATAAGAACTGGACTCGATCCACCAAAGAACCGTTCTCGGGTAGAGCCTGAAGAAGACAGCGAGTTACGTGCCAGAACTACGGGAACTTCCGGCAGGAGTCCCAATCATTCTCTATATTAATACTACCTGTTGTTTGAAAACGATTTCAGGTAATTATCACATTACTCTGATCCACGACAATTCGTCTTGCAACTTCTCTTGACGAAAGTCCTTGTTGACGTAAAGCGACAATCCGTGTGCGGTCTAACGTTAGTATTCATCTTATTGCCATCGAAGAACTTTCATACAGTGTCTACAAATACTCTACATTGTGAACTGTGTGAAGCTACAAATGTTACTATCTTACCAACTTTCAACGAAATGGGTTTGCTTTCCTTGCTACACCCAAAATAAATATGAAATTGTATCACCTGCGCCGCTGCGGAGTGGCCGAGCGCATTGAGGTGCTATGCTCCGATGCGCGAGGCCGTTCCCCGTCGGGGGTTCGAATCCCCCCTCGAGCATGGAATTTTGTGCTGTCTTTAGTATGAGTTAGTACATAACTATTTCTGAATTATGGAAACCAATGGGGAAAATAAAACTGTCCGCTTTTAAGAAGTGTCCGCTGTTAAGAAAAGGATAAAATACAAAATAGTAAACTACCGTTTATCCGAAATGATCGGCGTACTTCCGATAACGAAAATCTCGGATAAAACCAAAGTCCCCCGTTTTCACGCGCGAAACACATCGAATTGCATCAATACAGCTAAGTATGATCGTAAAGCGTGCGAATGCCACGTCGCTACTTGAACCGATCCAGCCAGTCTTAATGTGAACATTTCCTTGTTCTTTTTCGAGATTTCATTGCTCTGCTTGACGCTTGAATGGAGCAAAACATTTAAATTTCTGATCAATTTGTTTTTCAATCAGTAATTGCATTCATACCGACGATCAAATCCGTAGCAACTTTCGCGAGTGACTCACCAGCATCAATTTTCTGAAAAGCGCGAAGCTTTTGTTACAACGAGATCACATTCGCGCCCGTAGTCAACTTTTTTTTTTTTTTTAACGGCACTCGAATGGTTCTTTTTTGGTTTTTGGCCACTTTTATCTCTGGGCATTTTAAAGCATGTAGCGCGAGCACGAAACTTGAAGTCGAAAACATGTATACGAACGACAAGAAAACACTGAAGACGCATTAGACAAAGCTTTTAACTTTTGAAACCAGGCTGTGGCAGCCAACGAATGAAAACATTCGATACACCTATCGCCGCTCCCCTGTCCTACCCGAGCCGACGCTGCAACACAACAGTGCGTTAACTATTGAACACTTGGCTACGTCTGATGTAGCGACAACAGGCGGAAAGTGTTTGGCGCCGCACTCTCATTGTTTCTCCGCTGGATGGACCAATGCTGTACGTACTGTACTTCCAAGAAGTTCCAATAGATGCCAGTGCCGTGAAACCACGCAATACGAACAGGAAACACGCTAAATCTTCAACCAACAAACGTTCGAATTGACGACACTCTTGACACGCAGGAGTGCAAAGTGCAAATGTTTGTAAAGCCTATGGGTCTTAACTACGGGGTCATCAGTCCCTAAACTTACAAACTACTTATGAACTACTTACGAACTAGGACGCCACAAATATCCATGCCCGAGGGGGGATTCGAATCCCCGACCGTAGTGGCCGTGCAGACCGTGACTGAAGCGCCTCAGTCCCCTCGGCCACCGCGGCCGGCACGCAGGAGTGCACTGACTCCTTCACGCTGTCTGTTATTTGAAAGTTTTGTTTGTTGTTGGGGGACATATTACGGTGTCCGTGTCCTTTATTGAGAATGTCCGCTATTCGGAATAATTTTAGCATAAGGGCTAATGTTTTGCAGGGGAATTCTAAAATGTCCGCTATTGAGTGAGGTCCGCTATTGGGAGGTGTCCGTTAAGGGAAGTTTTACTGTAGTAAGTTTAGGGACTGATGAACCCGCAGTAAAGTCCCATAAGGTTTACAAACATTTGAACTTTTTTTTTCATCGCCTGTGTATGCCAGAAACACATTCCTACTTGACCTACGTTGATGTGATTGCAAAATCATACTTGCAGGAAAGTTTGTTGACATTTTATGATAGTTCAAAGCAGGAAGATTCTCCAATCTTGTAACGTAGGTCCAGAGGAATGTATTTATGGCATGCACAGGTGAAGCTAAACTTTCTTTCATGTGTGTAGCGAGTATCGCTGTGTGGGGATGCAAGCATCCTGAGTTCCAGTCATATTGCACAACAAAAGAAATGCCGTATTGGAAAACATTATGCCATCTCGCAAGGTCGTCAGGAAAATGAATGTAGACCAGGGGTCTCCAATTTACTAGGCCACGAGGGCCACATTTCAAATTTCGAATTGCATTGCGGGCCGGATATAGCATATTTGGTGATTACTGAAGAATGCGATACTAACGCCAATTTGACCTGTGACGTCACTGATAAGGCAGAAACCCCAATTTAACCTGTATATATTATTATCACAATCATATCACTCTTTACACAAACAAAGATCAGTACGATGTGTAGTTGATTAAATTACTTAACATTTTTATATATTGCTGGTGGTAAAAGTTCAGATCACCGGTAGCGGCGTACTGCACTTACGTAACGATGTTTTGCAGCGGTAACTGTGCTGCACACAGGGACAGTTGTGCTGGTCAGTTGTTTGTGTCAAGTGAAACAGTTGTATTCCGAAGAAATTTATGACGACGTATTAAAGTTTCACCACACTGTGATGTCCGCTGCAAAAGATCAATATTTCACACTTTTATCTTTTGTATTTAAAACATGGGTGCTGGAAATATGGATGCGTGAACGTAAATGGATCAGTTTGTACTATAAAATGTAATGATACATTTGAAAAAAAAAAAATCATTTCACTCAGTTCCATCCATTTAATCGAATGGCCTGTCATAACGTCGCGAAAGTATAACGGACACTCACAAAAATAAACCAGACAGTCGCTTCAACTCCCGCGCTATAAACATAGTCATTTGTTTCACGCCTGTCATTGGTTACGTCGAAGTGACATGCCAGTGGTTACCCATGTTGGCACTGGCCCGATGAATGATAGGAAGTGAAGGCGGCCAATCAGGAGTAGCGTTCAGACAGACAATAAGTATGTCTTTTTTTCTTTCCCACGGCATGAATTAATAATGGAACTATCTTTTGTTGCAAAGTGT
Organism: Locusta migratoria; assembly: GCA_026315105.1. Lineage (NCBI taxonomy): Eukaryota > Metazoa > Arthropoda > Insecta > Orthoptera > Acrididae > Locusta > Locusta migratoria. The sequence continues at coordinate 258,322,682 of CM048751.1, read as the reverse complement.
GTGGGAATGAAGATTGTATTGGAAATATTACACAAAAAACCAGCCTTTTTATGGCTGTAACAAATTTTCTAATTAATGGAAATTGAGTACATTTACCTTTATTGGTAATTTAGACTTTGTTCATCTCAAAGCTGCAACATTAAAGTCACGCCCACGCAGTCACTGACTCTCTGACTATGTGTTTTTAAAGTTTTTCAACGAGCATAATGACTTTTGGTTTGTTATTTCTGCCTGTAAAAGGAGCAGCAATACCATTTACAAGTAAATCTTCTAACACAATGTATTTTCAACGCGTATGTCACAATTTTTTCTAAGTTTCTCGTAAAAAAATGTACATCCACAACCCCGATTTGTTTTCAAAGTATAAGGACATTCTTAAAAGAATGAACAGCACTCGTCATTAGCTGCCTTCACTTCCTATCATTCATCACGCCTCTGGAAACATTTCATTCACTAGAATCGGATGTCACCAAACCTACAAAATTATTAACTGCGAGTTATTTAACTCAACACACTAGCTACAAACTAGCGGAACAAACAAGACGAAATCAGTAAAACAAAATACAGCCAGGAACCTGCTTGAAACTGTTGCGCGGGCCAGATCCGGCCCGCGGGCCGTATTTTGCGGATCCCTGATATAGACAAATTCTGTGTCATTTTGTACATATTGTCGATTTTGTGGTGCTATTTCGCTTCCTATTGTAAATAGGATAAATTAATACGAACTGTAGTATTCGAACTGAAAAACCGATGTCGTATATTCGGAAGTTCAGCTTGCTGGGCTCTTGGTGTGGCACTGTCGCAGTGGGCGTCAAAAGCGAATCGGGTTGTGGCGAGTGCTAATTAGACTGCGCAGTGATCGCACTGCCAAGGAAACCACGGGCCTGTCCCGGCGTCGCCTCTGGAACACTAATGGCCACTCTGCTGGTATTCACGCGCCAGCGCTCGATTCTCGACAAAAAGCCGGTGGCGAGGTTTGACGCAGGGATGAAATGCTCCCAGCGGACGCTTCACAAACACTTTTGACTGCCACCTTTCCCTCGGAATGTTTCTCTAGAAAGGCGAGAGCATTCCTCGCCTCGTAATTACCGCTTTGCCTTTTTGCCTGCCTTTCGACGGCACCTGTAGAATTGCTTTATACACTTTCATGTTCTCTTCTCGAGGCGCCCGAACGAACAAAAAGCTCCTCCGAGTGTTATCAAAGTTCTGCCTCCTCGTCTTGCGAGATTCGGCTGAAAAAAATAGAGGTGCTGAAAGAGTAGAGATATTACCAAGAACCATTCCATCTAACTAGTCACTAAACAATGTTCTGAATTACCTTGCTTGTGATGCTTCGTACAAGCAGACTATTACGTTCGCCAGATACAGAAAACTGTTGCACACTTTCCAAGTTAATACGGGTTACTACAGCACAGCTTGTTTGTGAATCCTCGGACCATACTTCAAATGTTCAAATGTTTGTATAGCTTATGGGACTTAACTACGGGGTCATCAGTCCCGAAACTTACAAACTACTTATGATGTAGCTAATCCTGAGGACGGCAATTATCCATGCCCGAGGGGGGATTCGAACCCCCGACCGTAGTGGCCGTGCAGACCGTGACTGGACTGGAGCGCCTCAGTGCACAATACTTATCTGAGTAATTGTGAAAGTCTTCGTAAGGGTGACGCTATTGATGATGTAACAGATCTGTGCTTAAAATTCAGGGGCTTTGTCCACACTATTTTTCTATGTCTTACCTTTTTAAGTTGTTGTATATGCATAGCCTCCTTCGAAATAGTCTAGTCCACAGTTGATACAGTGTTTCCAACGTCGTTTGGACTTCCGAAAAAAGTCTTGATATGCCTTTTTCTACTATCTATCGACAAATGTAAGGAGGAAGGAATTTCAAAGGCTTGCTTGTATCTAATGTTGAGTTTGAACAAACAATTTTGTCATTGAAAAGTGATGCATGTACTATCACACAAACAGGCAGTCTGACGAGAAAACTCGAAGTCTTCTCGAATCAGGTTGCATGATAAATTCTTCGGAAGCAAAAGTACAGCGATATTAAGAAATGTTTCCAACAGTGAGAAAACCCATTTTTGCGTCGAAGCTGAACAGTTTTTAAAGCGAGCAAATCAATACTTGCTAGATTGCTATGATTTTTCTAAAAGTTCCTTACATAGGAAATTAAATTTGTTTACATGGGAATAGGTCTCTACATTGCATGAAGTGCTTAATATTTCAAAAATAGACAGGGGTGTTAGGGACTTATATGAATATCTTTTTAAAGATGTACCAAATGAAAATAATTAGGCATATTTCTTTTAAAAAAAATACAGAGAAAAACCGCAAATCGTAAAGATTATTCGTATTGTCAGTTCCTGTGAAAAATGCTTATTGTGAAACGGTGCTTGGTCTACTAAACAATTTATGTACGAAAGACAGATATCGTATTCAGTAAAGGACATATTAATAAATAGCCTGAACTTTAATTGATGGTAACTGTGTGAATTTTAAATAATGTCTCACAAGGAGACCACATGGATATCGGAATTTAGAATTTCTTTGTGTTTATGGTACATGAAGTTCAGAACTTAAATAACCATGAGGCAAAGCCATTCGACGCAACTCTAAAAAATTCTCGAGAAAATCGACTTTGAAGTTTCGCAAAGAACACGTAAGTAGCAATATTTAAGTATTTGCAGCATATGTCGGTGTAGCTCAGGTGGTAGTGTTCTGGGGTCACAATCAGAGTCGATTGCTCGAATACCTCTGTGACAAACACTTTTTCCGTTCCGCGTGGAGTCAGTTTCTGCTTATTTGTATGTAGACGAGATGAACACCTTGTCGTCACCTAAGAAGATGGTTGAGTCGGTTAGCTGCTTGGAAAGCCATTAGCAGCTATGGAGATGACTTTCCAATAACACCGTCGTAGCTCTTCACAAACTGATAGTGAAGCCAATACTGTAAAAATGTAATATAGGTTTTTGATTAAAAACATCATTATTAACAACCTTTTATAAAATATAAAAAATTGCGTACAAAAACACGTGCGTTTTTTTATTAAAATTACCATTGGATATTAAAATTCTGTAAGTACTCGAACACATCGAAAACACATTAAAAATATGTCACGGCAGAATTCGAACCACAACGTTCCCTCCTACAGATGCTTCAACTCACTTTGTTATTGGTACTTACGCGTACTTGCGAAACTTTAGAATTGGTTTTCTCGCTAACTTTTGAGAGTTACGTCGAATGGCTTTGTCTGATTGTTATTTAAGTTCTGAACTTCACGTACCATAAATAAATAAATAAAAAAAACTCTAAAATCCGATATGCATGTCGTCTCCTTGTCAGTACTACTACAGGATCCAAATTGGAGGACTTGGTAAAATCCGACATAAATGCACGTGCCAAGTGCAAAATTACGTGCTAGTTAAATATGTAAAAAAATGTTAGCTAAGTACACTCTGGCCATAAAATTGCTACACCAAACAGAAATGCAGATGTTAAACGGGTATTCATTGGACAAATATATTATACTTGAACTGACAGGTGATTACATTTTCACGCAGTTTGGGTGCATAGATCCTGAGAAATCAGTACCCAGAACAACCACCTTTGGCCGTAATAACGGCCTTGATACGCCTGGGCATTCAGTCAAACAGAGCTTGGATGGTGTGTACAGGTACAGATGCCCATGCAGTTTCAACACGATACCACAGTTCATCAAGAGTAGTGACTGGCGTATTGTGACGAGACAGTTGCTCGGCCACCATTGACCAGACGTTTTCAGTTGGTGAGAGATCTGAAGAATGTGCTGGCCAGGGCAGCAGTCGAACATTTTCCGTATCCAGAAAGGCTCGTACAGGATCTACAACATGCGGTCAAGCATTATTCTGCTGGGATCGAATGAAGGGTAGAGCCACGGGTCGTAACACATCTGAAATGTAACGGCCACTGTTCAAAGTGCCGTCGATGCGAACAAGAGGTGACCGAGACGGGTAAGCAATGCCACCCTATACCACCATGCCGGGTGATACGCCAGTATGGCGATGACGAATACACGCTTCCAATGTGCGTTCACCTTGATGTCGCCAAACACGGATACGACCATCATGATGTTGAAAACCGAACCAGGATTCATCCGAAAAAATGACGTTTTGCCATTCGTGCACCCAGGCTCGTTGTTGCGTACACCATCGCAGGCGCTCCTGTCTGTGGTTTCCGAGCTGATAGTCCATGTTGCTGCAGACGTCGTCGAACTGTTCGTGCAGATGGTTGTTGTCTTGCAAATATCCCCATCTGTTGACTCAGGGATCGAGACGTTGCTGCACTGTACGTTACAGTCATGCGGATAAGATGCCTGTCATCTCGACTGCTAGTGATACGGGTCCGTTGGGATCCAGCACGGCGTTCCGTATTGCCCTCCTAAACCCACTAATTCCATACTCTGCTAAAAGTCATTGGATCGCGACCAACGCGAGCAGCAATGCCGCGATACGATAAACCGCAACCGGGATAGGAAACGTGATGGTACGCATTTCTCCTCCTTACACGAGGCATCACAACAACGTTTCACCAGGCAATGCCGGACAACTGCTGCTTGTGTGTGAGAAATAGGCTGGAAACTTTCCTTGTGTCAGCACGTTGTAGGTGTTGCCACCGGCGCCAACCTTGAGTGAATGCTCTGAAAAGCTAATCATTTGCATATCACAGCAACTTCTCTCTGTCGGTTAAATTTCGCGTCTGTAGCACGTCATCTTCGCATTGTAGCAATTTTAATGGCCAGGAGTGTATTTACTTGTCCCGGCAACAACTACAAAATCGCGACATTTTCAGTTTGGCAACACTGCCTGTAACTGCTAAAAAAATTAAAAAAAAATGAACAAATAAAAATGTTCAAACGTTTGTGAAGCTTATGGAACTTAACTGCGGAGTCATCAGTTCCTCAACTTACAAACTACTTATGAACTAACTTATACTAAAGACAACACAAACATCCATGCCCGAGGGAAGATTCGAACCTCCGATCTGTAACATACCAGAAAATGACAATACCAGAAAATGATGCTACAGGTCAGGAATCGTCGAACGCAACGCTGCGACTGCGACTGCAACTGCAGAGTCGAGAAGCGACAACGAATGAAAGCAAGTGGTACGCGGGTGAGGCGTGGAACGCTGAAGAAGCACCGCAGACAGGCCCCAGACGCGCTGGCTATCGTGGCGTCGCTTTCGCCGCCGTGTCTGGCAAACCGCGCCCCGCCGCTCGTTTGTCCGGACTCTTTACGCAACCGGCGGGATTACACGTGCTGCCCGACGCCCACCCACTTTCATAACCGTCTGCGGAACGCTCGTCGCCCGCAACAACCGGTCCGCAGACTTCTCGGATTTCTCGCCGGTTCGAGTTGTTAAAATGAGTACAATATTTTGACAGGAGACCTTGTTTGCGTCGCCTTTTGCTGCTGAAATACACGAACAGTCGTTTCTATACATTGTAACAAAAAGTCCAGTAACACTGTTCGAAGTTTTAATAGTTAATGCCACAGCTGTTTCACGAGTTTGCCATTTTCAAGCACCTGCTTGTACTCAGTGGCGCACATAAAACCGGCCCCTGCGCTGAAAGGAATATGAACGAAGAAAATCAACGTACATCATCGCTTTCTTAGCTTTGTATTGTACAGTTTCATTATTAGCTATGAAATTAACAGTTTCATCTACATCTTCATCTACATCTACATAGATACTCTGCAAATCACATTTAAGTGCCTGGCAGAGGGTTCATTAACTACTTTCATAACCTTTCTCTACCGTTCCATTCTATAATAGAGCGCGGGAAGAAAGAACACCTAAATCGTTCCGTTACCGATGTGATTTCTCTTATTTTATTGGGATGGTCATGTCTCCCTATGTAAGTGGGTGCTAGCAAAATATTTTCACATTCACAAGTAAAAGTCGACGATTGAAATTTCGCAAATATATCTCGCCGCAACGAATAACGCCGTTCTTTTAATGATTTCCACCTCAACTCGTGCAACATTTCCGTGACGCTTTCTCTCCCGTAACGTGATAGAACAAAACGAGCTGCCCTTCTCTGAACCTTCTCAATGTCTTCCGTCAGTCCCACCTGGTGAGGGTCCCACAAGGGCAACAGTACTCCAGGAGAGGACGCACAAGTGTGACGTAGGCAGTCTCTTTGGTGGAGCTGGTGCATCTTCGAAGCGTTCTGCCAATGAAATGTAACCTTTGGTTCGCCTTCCCCACAATATTTTCTATGTGTTGTCTCCAGTCAAAGTTGTTCATAATTGTAACTCCTAGGTATTTGGTAGAATTTACGACCTTAAGGTTTGATTGATTTATTGTGTAATTGAAGTTCAGCGGATTTCTTTTAGTGGTCATGTGTATTACTTCACACTTTTCTTTATTTAGTGTCAATTGCCAATTTTCGCACCATGTAGAAATTTTGTCTAAATAGCTTTGTAGTTGCTTGTGATGCTCTGTTGACTTCACTAACCTATAAACGACAGCATCATCCGCGAACAGTCTAATGGAGCTATTCAGATTGTCTCCTAAATCGTTTATAAACACGAGGAAGAATAGGGGACCTCTAACGCTTCCCTGTGGAACGCCAGATATCACTTCTGTTTTACTCGATGACTTACCGTCAATTACAACGAACTGTATCCTTTCTGACAGGAAATCGTTAATCCAATCGCACAATTGGGGAGATATTCCATAAGCACGCAATTTCATAAGAAGCCGCTTGTGGGGTAAAGTGTCAAAAGCCTTCCTGAAATCCAGAAATATGGAATCGATTTGAGATCCCTTGTCGATGGCACTTAACACTTCATGTGAATAAAGGGCAAGATGTGTTTCGCAAGTGTGATACTTTCTGAATCCGTGATGGCTTTTGGTTAATAGGTCGTTCTCTTCGAGGTAGTTCATAATATTCGAACAAAGTTTAAGTGACAGATTTACATTTATTAGTTTAATAAGCATATTTTAGAAAGGAATTTGAAGTTACTGTTCAAAATGTTCTCCGCCAACATCCAAACAAACTTGCGCACGTCGAAGCACGTTAAAGAAAACATTTTTCAGTACTCTTTGAGGACTGTTCGAAATTTCTTCACATGTGTTGTTTTTCAGTGTGTGAAGTGTCTCGGATTGTTGCAGTACACTCTAGCTTTTACAAATCCCCGAAGGTAATAGTCACATACTAGATAAGGACTAATCCGACTTAGGAGAAGTTTCCCCATCAACGTATGACATTAACTGCGAATGGGTAAATGGGCAAATAAATAGCATAATCAAATGTGGTTGGTTGCCGTTTTCTTTATTGTAGGAATCACCCAGTATTTCATACACAACCACGGGCTCATAATGTCAGTTTCTGACGAAATAGCTGAAACGTTGTTGGCAATAGAGTTTTTCATCTAACAATAAAAAAATTAGGAAAACTTACTTTTTGGATGCGATTCGTAAAAAAAATGAGCAAAAGTCTGGAAAAATAAAAACTACTGACGTGTTTGGGAAAAACTATTTTTATTTTTCGACATAGTCTCCTTTTAGATTTATACACTTCGTCCAACGCTGTTCTAATTTGTTGATCCCATTCGAATAAAAGGAATTGTTCAAAGATTCAAAATAGCTGTTAGTTTCTGCAATCACCTCCTCGTTTGAATGAATTCTTCGTCCCGCTAGCCATTTCTTCAAATTGTAGAACTAATAGTATTCTGAGGGAATCAAGTCTGGTGAATAGGGGGGATGTGAAACGAATTGGAATCCTATCTCCAGTAATTTTGCGACCATAACTGCCGCGGTGTGTTCTGGTGCATTTTCGTGATGGAAAAGAACTTTTTGTTGGCCAATCGCCGGTGTTTTCCTTGCAGCTCGGTTTTCAAACGGTCCAATAATGATGAATAAATATGCACCTGTAATATTTTTACCCTGTTCTAGGTGGTAGATACGGATTCTCCCTTGCGAATCCCAAAAGACCGTCGCCATAACCTTTCAGACCTTTCAGGTCTTCGCCTTTTTTAGTGCAGATTCTCCCTTGGTAACCCAATGTTTAGGTTGTTCTTTGGTCTCAGGAGTATGGCAATGTATCCATGTTTCATCCACAGTGACGAAATGACGCTTAAAGTTCTTCGGATTCTTCCTTAACAGCTGCAAACCTTCCTTGCAACACTTCACAGATTCCGTTTTTGGTCAAGCGTGAGCAATCGCGGTATCCATCTGACGGATAGCTTTCTCATGCCCAAATGTTTATGCAAAATATTATGTACCCATTCATTCGAGATGACCACAGCACTAGCAATCTCACGTACCTTAACTCTTCTGTCATCCATTGCCATATCATGGATTTTATCAATGATTTCTGGAGTCGTAACCTCCACAGAGCGTCCAAACGTTCAGCGTCACTTGTGCCCATATGGCCACTCTATTTTGAAACCACTTATAAACTGTTCTAATCGAAGGTGCAGAGTCATCATAATGTTTATCGAGCTTCTCTTTAGTATAAAATGTTCAGATGTATCGCTAGCTTATGGGACTGCGGGGTCATGAGTCTCTAAACTTACAAACTACTTATGAACTACCTTATACTAAAGACAGCACAAACATCCGTTCCCGAGAGAGGATTCGAACCCCCGGCGGGGAACGGTCTTGCGCATCGCAGCATAGCGCCTCAGTGCGCTCAGCCGCTCCGCCGCGGCTCTCTTTTAGTCTCCTGGCGCGTTTTGCCTTTCATAACGTAATGTTTAATCACCACACGAAATTCTTTTTCGTCCATTCTTTGAAATCACTCGACTTTCTTGATTTCTTGATCCACAGGAATGCCAAACACAAAAAAAAAAAAGGCCAATGGTGACTGAAACTAGGTGTGCATTTTTTCCAAAGATGCTACTAACTAAACATGACCTCCATACGCGCTGGTGCTGCCATCTCTCGGACTTTGCACGGACTTTTCAAACGCCCCTCGTAACTCATTGCTGCGCAGTTCGTATTTCTCGATAATTGCCACGCCAGTTATTTCATTTCGCTCTGAAATCGCAACCTGAGCTCGGCGCGGCTGCGAGCTGTGCCGTCTTCTCGCGGGACGTGGAAACGCACGTGGACGAGGAACTGGTGAGTGTCAGTTAAAGAGCCAAAAAGCACGCACCCAGCAGGCGGAACAGTCACACCCAGTAAATGGTAGTATTGCGACTAGTGGCCGGCGCGGACGTCGGATGGAGCGCCTTCCACAGCGCCGACCAATGGCAGAACGTCTAGCCACCGCAGACAGGCATAAATACTGTCCGCCTTCCACACTGGATTCAGCTTCAGGAAGCACCTGAAGAAGATCGCGAGTGACGCGATCGAAATATCGTCCAAGTACGACGCGGATTAACAGCAGAATCTTGATTCTCCAAGATATGTTTAAATCTTAAGACTACGGGGTCATCAGTCCCTAAGGCTTACAAATTAATTTAACTATCGTAGACTAACTTATACTAAGGACAACACAAACACCCATGCCCGAGGGGCGAATCGAAACCCCCGACGGCGAACAGCAGCGCGCACTGCAGCATGGCACCTCAATACGCACGGCCATTCTACCGCGGCTACATCTACATCTACATGGGGTACTCTGCAAATCACATTTAAGTGCCTGGCAGAGATTTCATCGAACCACCATTATACTATTTATCACCCATTCCATTCTCGAATAGCGCGCGGGAAAAAAGAACACCTGAATCTCCCTGTTAGAGCTCTGATTTCTCGTATTTTATTCTGATGATCATTTCTACCTATGAAAGTGGGAGTCAACAATATATTTTCGCGTTCGGAGGAGAATGTTGGCGATTGGAGTTTCGCAAGTAGCCACGCCGCAGCAATAAGCGCCGTTGTAATGATTCCCATCCCAGATCCTGTATAATTTCCGTAACGCTGGTGACAATACGAAACGAGCTGATGTCTTTCGTCAAACCCACCTGATAAGGATCCCACACTGGGCTGCAATACTCCAAAAATGGACGAACAAGCATAGAGTATGCAGTTTCTTTTTTAGTTCTGTTGCATGTTTTAAGGGTTCTGCCAATAAAACGGAGTCTCTGGTTCGCCTTTCCCACGGCATTATCTACGTGTTCTTTCCAATTTAAGTCTGAAATAATAGTAATTCCTAGGTATTTTGTGGAGTTTACGGCCTTCACTTTTGATTGGTTTATCTTGTAAACAAAGTAGTATCACAACATTTCATTACGTTAGTACTTAAGCTGTATCTAAGAAAATTTATATTAAGAGGGAGAATCAACTGCAGACAAACCAGCCTACGCATCGAAGCAGCACGTGTTAAGCTAGTTACTTATAAAGATACGTAATATTTGTTGGGGTTCTTCTAGATTCCACACGTGACTGTATGTTACTAACAATAGCGCGTGTATTTAAGAGCTACATCTGCATCTACATACATACTCCGCAATTCACCGTAAGGTGCGTGGCGGAGGGTACACTGTACCAGTACTGGGCATTTCCTTTCCTATTCCACTCCCAAATAGAACGAGGAAAAAAAGAATGCCTATATGCCTCCGTACGAGCCCTAATTTCTCTTATCTTGTCTTTGTGATCTTTACGTGCAATGTAAGTAGGCGGCAGCAAGATCGTACTATACTCAGTTTGAAATTCCGGCCCTCTAAATTTACTTAACAGAAATTCACGAAAAGAACGTCGTCTTTCTTCCAGCGATCCCCAATTGAGTTGACGGAGCATTTCCGTGACACTCGCGCATTGGTCGAACTTACCGGTAACAAATCTAGCTGCTCGCCTCTGAAGCGCCTCTATGTCTTCCTTTAAACAGCCGGCCGCGGTGGCCGAGGAGACTGAGGCGCTCCAGTCACGGTCTGCACGGCCACTACGGTCGGGGATTCGAATCCCCCTTCGGGCATGGATATTTGTGCCGTGTTCGTAAGTAGTTCATAAGTAGTTTGTAAGTTTAGGGACTGATGACCCCGTAGTTAAGTCCCATAGACTATAAAAACATTTGAACATTTCCTTTAAACTGATCTGCTGCGGGTCCCAAACACTCGAGCAATACTCAAGATGTGGTAGCACAAGCGTTTTATACGCGGTATCCTTTACAGGTGAAGTACATCTTCCCAAAATTCTCCCAATAAACCGAAGTCGGCTGTCCGCCTTACTCACAACTATCCTTACATGTTCGTTCCATCTGATATCGCTCTGCAATGTTACGCCTAGATATTTGAACGACGCAACAGCATCAAGAAGCTCACTACTAATGCTGTATTCGAACATTATGGAATTGATTTTTCTACTCATGCGCATCACCTTACATTTTTCTATATTTAGAGAGCTAGCTGCCATTCTTCGCACCAACTAGAAATTTTGTCTAAGTCATCTTGTATGCTATTACAGTCAGTTACAGACGACACCCTCCCATACACCACAGCATCATCAGCAAACAGCCGCAAATTACAAGTTACTCTGCCCAGTACGTGTGGTAACGCTATGCAAAATGTTTGTGAGCGGTTATTTCTGCCAGTGTCGCGAAGCGCGACGTGTTGCGGCAGGACTCAGCTTGGCCGGCCCGTGCTGGGTCGTCGACCTGGCGGGGGAGGACGGCAGGTATTGTACGCCCCCGCCTCTGTCGCGGCGCTCTTCAAAGGCGGCGCCGTCGGCTGCTGCGTCCCCTCCGCGCAGCTGGCGGCCCTCAAAGAGCCCGCAGCATCCGCCGGCAGGAGGCTGCAGACGCCCACACACATCGCAGCCCTGCACTCGAGCAGGCGGCGGGCACGCTGGTCGCGAGGCAAAGCGCTCGACTCCAAACAGAGGGGCCGCGGGTTTGACATCCGCTCGGATTACGAATATTTCAGTCTGCGTTACAGCTGGCCATTCACGTAGCCAATTAAAAGATCGTCGCTCTCTAGTAATCAGGCTCGTCCTCCTCGTTCGCTTGCGGAAATAAATAGCACCGTATTGTCGTGTACTACATAGGAAAGAGGGAAGAGGTAGCAAGGTCAGTCTGCATATCCAGAGCGGAGAGGAGTGATTGCAGAGGGACAGTACAGGCATCTACTAGAGATGCGGATTTCGGGACTCGAGAGGATACTTGTTTAGTAAACTTTATGGAACTCCGAGGTACCTTGCATTGAATTTATTGCATCCCATACTAAGTCTACTACACTGGGGTTAGTTATTTAAAAAAAAAAAAAACAAGAAGTATTAATCGTTTGCCACAAGAGAAGACAGTAATTACGTTCCCTAGCAGCATCCTCTAGACAGACGCACTCCCCGCGAGAAACAGACTGTCATGGAGCACCCCGAGGCCGACGGCGATTGTCACGGGCTGGCGCCCGACTCGTCTGAGTGAGAACTCCTTTCTTCATCCAAAAACGGGGGGTTTAACGGCCGGTGTGGGCGCCCCTCTTTTTCCCCACTTTCCGACAGTTAACAATTTCCTATTGGCCGCTTCTTGGTTCAACCAATCTAAATTGTGGCTTGCCCTCTCTCTGAGTCCTCTAGCGAATCACGTTTCAGCCCTGTCCCTTCTGCCATTCCCCGGGTGGGGAGGTGTCTTGTTTGTTTTGTGTCCCAGCCTCGTCGCCGCTTTTGTGTCTCGTTTCGGTCGTAGGTGTCGGTGGCCGAGTAGAAAGACCGACACAGGAATAAAGGATGCACGCTTGTGCAGGAAGGAGGTGACCAGCCAGTGGGAAAGCAGAAACTAGAAACACTAGAGTAAATTAGGACGAGATCTATATTTCTTAGAGATTTAGTAATACTTAACTTTTACATAACTCAGTACTGCAGAATGCTGATACATAGTTGAGCTAGAGGCCTGCCTAGTGCCTGTCCGATAGCCAAGTCTTCACTGGTGCCTATCTGATTCCGAAGGTATTAACTGGTTCCTATCTCAGTCCCAAGTGAACGATGTCGTTCAGTGGTGGCCACGAGCGGAGTTGTAGCAGAGGGCGCTCGTGGCTGACGTCGTAAGAACGCCGCGCTGTGCGTGCATGGCGGCGCGCGGCGAAAGTAGGTGGCACGCACTTTACACTTGTGCGACACCACAGTTTGTGCACTAACAAAATCCATACTTGGTAGCAACATTGTTCAGCTGAAAGAAAAACGTCACGACGCTGCCCAATATGGGCAACAACAACAATGTTTTACGTCAATTGGCCACGCCTTAGGCTCCGCCTTAGGCCACGCCTTAGGCTCCGCCTTAGGCCACGCCTCAGGGGAGCTGCTAACTTGCAGTTTTTCTTCTTTACCCTCTCACTCTAGCGTCGTGAAACCAGTGACATTGCTGTTCCCAAGTGACTGGTATCAACTTTGCTACGTACATTAAAACGTGCATGTTGGCCACCAAGTACTAATGTAACGTCTTACCACAGCATCTAGACGCTACATGAAGTTACGCCCATCTTCTCCGAAAGGTAACCTCCACCCTGGGACGGTGGCTGAGGGCATCAGCAGTTCGTTAGGAGATTTCTTTACTGACTACATCCCGTAAGATATACGTGTCTGTTTTAGCCTGTTATCTGAAATGGTCTCTATTTCTCAGCCTGGAGTGCGTCTCTGTGGCTCACACATCCTCTCAACAACTCCAGCAGTAAAATCAATATATGTCCGTACGTGTAAACTTGTAGCCATGTCATTTGTAAATACGAGGATTGGAATTTAGATAGTGGCAACTATTTAATCACTACCAATACAAAGAGCGTTACAGGTTTGTCCCTCTTACTGTCCATCACAGTAGTCACCAGCGTTGTGTAGAACCCGTTGCCAGAGATGCGGAACGCGTAGTATACCGCTAGCGGAACCTGTTCTGTTGATGGTGTGAATGGAGCGGTCTACTGCCTTCCGCATCTCTGGAACAGTTCCGAAGCGAATGCCACGAAACGGTTCATTCATCTTCGGAATCAGATCATAGTCACAACGAATTAAGTCTGTGGAGTTTTATTTATTTATTTATTGTTTTTTTCTGTTCCTTAGGACCTAATTGAGGAGTGAGACTTCATGGTCATGGAACAAGTCAATACATTAATTGTTACACAACAATGGTAATAGAACATTTTTAAGTAGTCCTTTGCACACCACAATTTTAAGACAAAGTGAAAAGAATCAATAAATAAAAAAAATGAATTACCTTAATTTTTTAACTTTTCTAGCCGCGGTGGAGTAGCCGAGCGGTCTAAAGCGTCTCGCTGCGGACGCGCGGTTGCTCGCCTGGAGGTTCAAGTCCTCCCTGGGGCATGGGTGTGTGTGTTTGTCCGTAGGTTAGTTTACCTGGGTTTAAGTAGTTTGTAAGCTACGGACTGATGACCACGCAGTTTGGTCCGATAGATTTACAAACATTTGAACATTTAACTTTTCTAGGAGTTCCTCGACAGAATAAAAGGGGTGAGCCATGAGGTAACTCTTCAATTTAGATTTCAAAGCGTGCGGATTAGTCCTAAGATTCTTTAGTTCTTGTGGTAGCTTATTGAAAATGGATGCCGCAGAATACCGTACACCTTTCTGCACAAGTGTTAAGGTGGTGTGATGCAAATGTAGATTCGACTTCTGTCTAATATTCACCGAGTGAAAGCTACTAACTCTTGGGAATAAGCTGATATTATTAACAATGGTGGGTAGTATAATACTTCCCAGTCCCATCTCCGAACAGAGCAGCCACAGCTTGCCTTGTATTGGCCCGCGCATTGTCGTGCAAAATGTTGGGTGGGTGTTGCCGCTTCTTTCGCAAAGCTGGTCGCAGGAGATGCTCCTAACACGAACAGCAATACTGTGCATTGACGGCCTGCCGTTGAGGAACGTATTGCGTTAGGATAACACCATCACATTCGTACACGAGAATTACCATAACTTTCACCATACTGGGGCTCTGATTCAGTTTCGGCTTTCGCGGCGACCCATAATGACGCTATTCGTTGGATATACGTTTCAGTTTTGGCTCGTACGGTGTGGCCCATGTCTCATACAGTGTGACGATAAGGTGCAAGAAAGCCTCTGCTTCGCGCTCACAGCACTTCAAGTGCTACTGAGCACCGTCGTAACGCATCCATTTCTGCATATCCGTCAATTCATGCGGAAACCATCATGATGCAGTTTTTTTAATCGCCAGGGCGTTCATTCAGGTTGCGAAGCACAGCCGTACACGCTAATCCGGTTTCGTGAGCAAGCTCACTAATCGACTGGCGTCGATCACTGTCCGCTAACGCGACAACAGTATGCAGTTCTTCAGAGAAGGTAGGA
Organism: Locusta migratoria; assembly: GCA_026315105.1. Classification (NCBI taxonomy): domain Eukaryota; kingdom Metazoa; phylum Arthropoda; class Insecta; order Orthoptera; family Acrididae; genus Locusta; species Locusta migratoria. Next base: position 258,307,447 of record CM048751.1, on the reverse strand, counting down.
CGACCTACCCGATGCATGTCTGCCACACTTTGCCGACCCTCGCTGAAGTCTTTTACACAACATGTCACTGTTGTGTAAGCAATGCCGATTCCTCGCACACCTCTTGAAGACCTTGATGACACTCTCGTGCTGTACGACCTCTGTCTCATTCAATCTTTATCAACCTCCGCTGTTACTGTTTCGAAAACACAGTGACTGCATTACGTTAGTAGCTCGCTCACTAAATAGTGACTGTGTTTCCCTCGACTGTGCGCCGTTCGGTGACGTGGGACGGGCGAGTCCATTTGCTCCGACGTAAGGTAGGTTTGTCAACAACGTGTGATATCAGAGACAATAGTACATGTCATTGCTTAGAGTCTCCACAGCAGTGTTACCAGTACGTTCCAATCCTCGTAAGTTGGAAAACAGAACTGCGAAACAAAGCGGTTGACGACTTTACTTAATATCCCCTTAACAAGTGCATTAAAGATAAAGGTGAAGCATTGAATTAAAAGTTGTGATGCGGCAGGTATTCGAACCCGGACCTCCATGCTTTACGACTTCCGTCCAAGTCACAAAGTTTAATTCAGCTTCCGTGACGTGGAGGGAAGTCATATTTAGACTAATCCGAGGCGCCTTAATCAAACATGTTTGTAAATCTATCGGACCAAACTGCGTGGTCATCAGTCCGTAGCTTACAAACTACTTAAACCTAGGTAAACTAAGCTAAGGACAAACACACACACCCATGCCCCAGGGAGGACACGAACCTCCACGGCGAGCTACCGCGCGCTCCGCAGCGAGACGCTTTAGACCGCTCGGCTACTCCACCGCGGCGCGCCTTAATCACTAGAGGTACGGTGATGTAGTGGTAAAACGTCTGGCTAGTAAGTATGGAGGTCCGTGTTCGTTTCCCGGCCGCACCACAAATTTCAATTCAATCCTTCACCTTTATCTTTAATGTCTTCGACATATTCGAGACAAAAACAGTCTCAGGGTTTATATATTTCTGTTTACAATGGTCTTGTCACTAGGAGAAAAATTGGTGGTCGTTTTGTTATCTGTTACCTTCTGACTGTTAACTTCAGATATTGCAGTGAATAAGTAAACAAAACGAGGGAAAAACATGTAAGAATTACAATAGTAGCAAATGAACACTTATTTTATGAAAACTAAAAATAGATTGTTTAATTTCGCTGACGCGCGTGTTGCCTATTCGGGAAATATGTATCTGTGAGATCCTACGGGTCCATTCTAGTGTTAATCCAGTCTTCACCTTTCAACGATGGGAAGAGTCGCCAGAAACGACACGTACTTCGAATTCCAACTTAAACTCTAGGTCCCGTTTTCCTGGACCGTGAGTGGGATTGGTTGTGTGGCTGGGTATCACAGTGGTAGAGTGTCAGACTATGAATCCAAAGGTCACCATTTCGATTCCTGTTCAATCCTAGGTTTTTTTATCTGTCACTTTTCATTTCCATCGCCTCCGGAAATGTTGCTGATTTAAGGCAGTTCGAAGGTCGGAGGAAGACAACTCCATACCATCTCCAAATAGAACAATCTTCGGATTCTTGACTGCTTTATCGTCACCGGGGTAGGTAAGAAACCTGAAAATCGTCGAAGTGGCGTCCAATTGTGAAAGATTTGCACCAGGCCTCTGAGCCATACGAAATTATTATTATTGTACTGAAGATATCGCATATGCAATGCAAGAGAGCATCGAATCGAAATGAAATTCAGTAGGCGTACTATGCAGATGAGAGATTAACATGTACCCAAAATCAAGGCTAGTAAACAAACACAGCCACGTGCAAGTAGGAAAATACAGTGCAACATCAATAACTTGTTGCGCCACCTTCAGCTGAAAAACACTGGCGGGACAAAATGAATACATCAGGAAAGAGGACGTAGATTGTCGATCCGATTACGGCAGATACCACGTGGGGGTTACTAGACGTACTAGTAATTTTTTGACTGCTTTTTCCGTCGTTTCTTGGTACAACATAAATAAATTGAAGAACAATTTGTGTGTGTTTTACGAGTTTATTTTTGGTTACTTAACCTGTTTTCGGCTTATGAGGCCATCTTCAGTAAAAAATCTGAAGATAGCCTAATAAGCCGACAACCGGTTAAGTAAACAAAAATAAACTCGTAGAACACACCCAAAATTGTGTTTTTTCATTTGTGTAGTAATAATGGTTTCAACGTGGTTCGTCAACAGATGGCGTAGTGACACAGCTGCCAGAGCATCACATATGTGTATCCTTTAATAGCAAACGTTTACAGCAGTGACTCAGCACGAAGTCAATGTGTGAAGCAAACAGGCGTCATGTCACGGAGACGCACTTGTGCTACGTCCAGCCAATTCCGTCAATTTGAGAGGGGTCAGACTGTGGTCTTCCGAATGACGAGACGGACCTTTCGGAGAATTGTGAAGAAAGTTGGAGGTGTTGCGTCAGTCGCGCGTTGCTCCCCGTCGGAGGATCGAGTCCTCCCTCGGGCATGTGCGTGCGTACGTGCGTGCGTGTGTGTTGTAATCCTAGGGACTGATAACGACAGTAGGTAATTCCCATAGATTTACAAATATTTGAACATGTTGATGCGTCATTTTCGCAATGATACTGGTTGCAACGATCACGTGAACGTTCTCACAACCGTAGACCAAGTTCAGGACGTCCACGCAGTACAAACATCCGCCAAGATCGTCACATTTTAAGGACAGCGATGGCGGATCGTCAGGAGCAATAGCGCAGATAAGACGTTTCGTGAGTCCAGAAGTGTTAACACGAACTGTTTCCAACTATCATACAATGAAGGCTTTCACGGCAGAAGTTGTCATAAGTTGAAACTTCCGGGCTGAGAAGCCGTGCTCCATGCGTAATACTTTCCCCTGGCGTTTCGCCTTATTCTTAGGCGGACGTTCAAGAAGAACGGATACTTAAACAATGAGATAGATCGAGCACCGTGATCAACGAGGAACTTCACCACACCAAGGGAAAAGTTTTTCTTCCATTTATTAATAAGATCACAGATCGCATTGGGAAAGTATTACGAAAATATGATGTGGAAACTGTTTTTTGCCTACTAGGAAAATAAAGGAATGCTTTTAGATCGGCGAAAGATATGCGACATCCTGTGGCTACACCAGGTGTTTATAAAATTCCTTGCAGTGGTGGACAGGTTTACATCGAAACAACAAAAGGAAGTGTTAATACCCTGTAACGTAGCTGCTACTAACTGATAACTTCCATAAGCTGAAGATGCATAAATGTCTCTTTTACCTCGCAAGGTTACAATTACAAAACTGTTAAGTTCAGCACATTAACAGATTGTCGTAGGTTGGATGTCTCTTCTTCGCTTGTAAAGTTCTTCAAATGCCTGAAATTCTGGTTATGGTTGCGTGCTGGATGATATCTTACAGACCAACATTACTTGATTTGAACTCGAAACACAAATCGCACTTTTCATAAAACTGTATTTAACAATACATTACATTGTTGGTATTAAACCACGTACTGACATAGTGACTGCCCAAAGTCAGCCTTAATTATGACGGCCCGAGTCTCTGCTCGGCTCGTTATATACTACTAGCTGAAAACCCGGCGCGGCCCGGGTATTTATTTACTTATTCCTGCCTGGAGTTAGTACTTCTCCTACCCTTTTCTCTCTGTCCATCTGTTTTTTTGTTTTTTTATGTTATCTTTATCGGAGAACACATAAGAAATAACTTGGTGTCTTGGATAATGTACAAAATTATAAGCGCATTATTCGAACAAAGAAAGATAGAAGTCAAAACACAAATGACATATAAAATTCGCACGATCTCATATTTATTCAGTTATATGTTGTACAATTGCATAATTTTTCAGGTTTGTATTCATTTGTATAAGTGCTGCATGTCTGTAAAATTTCTTGGGTATACAATTGGTGTTAAAGAAGTAATAGATTACTACTTGGTGCGTGATAGTGCGGTTTTCTATGAACGTTACTGTTTTATGTGCTCATACCTCATGAACTTGGTGTCGGAATGTGATACGATTTAGAAGCTACATTCAGCTATATATGTGTATACTGCCTGTAAAATTTCCTGTCGCTACAATTTGTAGTGTTCAAATTATAAATTGTAACGTCATACCGAGAGTTTCACTCCATAAACAGCGGAAAAAAGTTTCTCGCTTATAACTTTTTTCCTTTAATCATTTTACTGTGGTTGACAGCGAGAAAAAGTTTAATAAAGGTTTGAAATTATGTTTAAAGTTTGTTGCAAGTCGCTAAGTACTCCTATTCTCATATAGTGTATTTGTAAAGTCTCATCGCTTTATGGCAGTTTCTTACAACTCCTATCGTTTATGGAGTTATATCTCTTGAACCATATGTCGTATGTGGTTCGTACTCCTACAGAAGATGTTATCCCACGTAAGGAGTATGTGTACCAAATTTCGTTGAAATTGGTCCAGTGGTTTAGGAGAAAAAGAACAGCATTGTCGCTTATGGCAGCAGTTTTCTGCGCATCTCATTGTTTATGACGTCATATGTCGTGAACTATATATCGTATGTCGTATGTGATTCTTACACTTACGGCGACCGTCCTCATGGATTGAAGATTACGTGTACAAAATTTCATAAAGATTGGAACAAAACTGTAGATTTGTATGCAACACGTACAAATATACGGACACTCTGCTTTATATATTAGATTTTGACACGTAGACAACAATACAAACTATTGTTAGAAGCAGGAAGTTGTACATTTATCATGAACAACGTATTTGTTACAAAATATACTTCATATTGGTAAGTAGAGCATAAAATGTCTGTTCTTTTAAATACGACCACTTTGAGAATAATTGCTACAATTAAGCAAATATATGGTATTTTATGTATACGGGCAATGGAATTCGTAAAGAAATTAATAACGTGAGAATTATGTTATGAATACTTTTGTGTCCCAACTTCGTCGCCGCTTTTGTGTCCCAGTCTCGTCGTAGGTGTCGGTGGCCGAGTGGAACGAGACCGACACAGGAACATAGATAGCACGCTGGTGCAGGTACGGAGGGGAGCAGCCAGAAACTATAAACACTAGAGTAAATTAGAAAGAGATATATATTGCACAGAATGTAACAATACTTAACTTTTACATAGTACTGCAGAATGTTGATACATAGTTGTTAGAGGCCTGCCTAGTGCCTGTACGATAGCAAAGTCTTCACTGGTGCCTATCTGATTACGAAGGACCTAACGGGTTGCTATCTCAGTCCGAAGTGACCGGTGTCTTTCCGTGGTGGCCACGAGCGGGGTTGCAGCAGAGGGCGCTCGTGGCGGGGTTGGAACACTTGCGCGGGGTGACACTTGCGCGGAGTGACACTTGCGCGGAACCCGGGGCCCTTGGGGCGGCTGATGGCCTTCCCTGGGTACAGGCACACCAAGAAGTCCAGCACTGCTGTGGTCAAGTTTCCACACTGTCAACATAATACGAAAATCAGTGAAATTGCACAACCCTTTCAAAGCTGAAGAGCAATATAGTAACTTGTTCTAACTACATATTAATCCGTTGAGTGTTCCTCCTGTAAACAAAAAGGTATTTTAATAGTGATAATGTTTGGAGAGTTATTAAGACAATCTCTGCTACTACAAGACGATGACTTTCCACAGTCATACCTCCTAAAAGCATATTATTCAGAACACTAAGCATAGCAAGACACCTGCGCAAGCAATAAATATATTACGCATCCTGCACAGATACGATGATGTAATTGACCGCTATGTAGTTAACCCCACTATCACACAACTTCCATCTCTTTAAAAATAGCTACTATGCTTTTTAATAGGAGACGCAACCTTAAATCTCCAATTAAAAAACGTTAATAATAAGTCAATGAGTATTTTACATACTTGAAGCGTTTATTCGTAGACCCCAAAACGATTTGGCTGTATTCGATTTACAAATACATCTAAGAAATATATGAAATACGGAATGTGTAAGGGAATGTCACACACCGAAAAATGCTGAAGATAAATTCCATTTTCCATCACCGTCAAAAAAAAAAAAAAAAAAAAAAAAAAAAAAAAAAAAAAAAAAAAAAAAAAAAAAAAAAAAAACCTTTCTCTTTTCATTCTCCACTCCGAGGAGTGGAGCGGGCTGTTTGAGATCCGGCCCATAAAGAGTCGCGGTTCTATTCAGCCAATATCAGACAAGCTGATAGTGGGGCAAAGGGGGATCCCAATTGGGAATAAATAAATGGGAGGGGCTTACCAGCTCCGGCATACGCCTTACAACCAAGGAAAACCTCCCGAAAACCTTGGTCGGAGCCGGGGGATTGGGACCAATTTAATTTATCTCCGGGACTTTTCCCGGACAAAAATGGATTATCGAGAGAACACGAATGCACTCACGACAATCAAGGATCGGACGCCCGAGTTACTCCCGTAATCTCGTAGAGATCAGCTCGACCAACAGTGGACAAGCAACTCCCTACAGGAACCGCACCCGTGGGCACAGTATCCTGTGCGTCGATGATTCCATCACCGTCATATAGCCACCGTCATATAGAACCATTTTTACTCCGAACTCGGCATAAACCAACAGGGAGAAACAAGTTGCAAGACTGCCAGGAAAAATGAAGCGAAATTGGCAGCCAATAGTTGGTTGTAAATTACATTGCCTGTTAACTGTATAAATATAAATTACGGAATACGCGGAATTATTGTTCAGTACAGTCAAAAAGGTCTAAAGTAATAGGCAGTGGTTTACAATCAGATATCCGTATCACTCTCCTCCTCAAGAAGTCTGTGTGAAGATTTATATTCAGAACATTCAAGAAAAAGGTGTTGAAACTACAAGAAGCAGCTCATTTACTCAGGAAGGGAAAACGTTCTGGTGGCCGTAAATTTGAATGGCTGTATCTCTTGTAGTAAAAAAAAGGTAACATTCATTTTTTGATAAAATGTTAAAATCCAATATACCAGAATTTTGTTTTTCTAAACTCAGTGCCAACTTTTTTTGTCAAAATTTTTGCAGGAAGTAGTCTTGACGTGATTTCATACTTCTATGCATTAATATTATCAACCATGTAATTTGTGTCACAAATTGCGTGGCCGGTCCGGTCGCAGGTTCGAGTCCTTCCTCGGACATGGGTATGTTTGTTTGTACTTTGCCTAAGTCATTTTAAGTAAGATTAAGTAGTGTGTAACTCTAGCGACCAATGACCTAAGCAGTTTGGCCGCATAAGACTACACATATACACGTAATTTATTTATTTCATAACCACGTTTAAGTACTAATAATTAAAGAAACTTAAATGTAGAAATTTGACATAAACACTGAAAACAAATGATTGATATTTCTCATAAGATGAATGCACACAACCGTTGAATTATGTCTTGTGAATGTACCTACAAAATCTGCCATATGAAAATTTTAGTGAGAGTCCCAAATTTGTTTTTTCTATAATAACATTAAAAACATATTAAAAATTCAGAACTCGAAAACCAGTGAAGTTATGGACTTGAAGCGTTTTTGTTTCTAAATCTTTACATAGTAGACACGATTCTAAAATATGGTTGCTATCGCCAAAGTAGACGAAAAGTTAAATTTTTTGGTGTAATCTTCGCCGTGTAGACTGTATGTTGTAGAAGTCTACGCCGAACCCAATTATAATCATACCTCTGAGAGAGAACGTTGTTTGCACTTCTCCTGCGTTTCTAGTCGGCCGTGCTGTGGTACGTAACGACATCAGACCGTTCCATTTCACCGAGAGCTATATATGTATTGGTGTGATGTCTGTTCTTTCGAAATAAGACATCACACCAATATATGTATCATTTAGACGCAAAGATTCTGGGCTCTCTTTTCATCGCTAACGCGATTAACAACGTTAGACCTTGTGTGTAAACAGTTAAAGGTTCTGAGTGCCACTGGAAAAATGCATAAGTAACACCTGTTGTTTGAGACTTGAAGATGACCTCAAATTAGCCGAAATCGATATCTCATAATAAACATAACGTGTAGCTGTGTATATTTCATAATGCAATTTCTAACATATTTAGAAGCTGCTCAAAACCAGCTACAAAAAAACCTTTATAATGAGATTGTACATAAATCCACGATCAAATTGTGTTTTAGTTATTTGTAGAAATACACCCAAAGATCTGCCCTTGCTTTTAGTGCCTTGATCAGCTGTTTATTTTTAGAGGTAATTCTAGGGACAGGAAAAATTCGTATTTGCGATAAATTCGAATATAGATGCGAATTCTGACTCAAAATGCAGTAAATCCGAAATTGTCATAAATGGTATTTTGGTGTGAAACACTGTTTAACCAGAAATAATGGGAGATAACTTTATTTTCTGCCCTTAAATATGTACGAAGTAAACAGCAGGTACCGGAAAAATTCGCATTTTTCAATGAATGCGAAATATAGGCCCATGCTAATTTTGGGCCAGAATGCGAGAGACGTGAATCTTGTAATATACCCCATTTTAGCGAACGTCCCGTTACTACTGCTCCATCTCGCTCGGTGGGCCTTTCCCTGAATACGGCACAGGTAGCGGCTGGAGGGCGTGGAGTAGGGGTGGTGTATCGCTACTTCTGGAACACCCTGTTCACTACCTGCAGCGTCCGGGTCTCCGCGCAAGTGTCTACACATTCCCTTTCCGCGCAAGTGTCACTCCCCGCAAGTGTCACAAACTCGCTGGTGTCTGTCGTCGTGAGAACGCCGCGCCGTGCGTGCATGGCGGCGCGCGGCGAAAGTAGGTGGCGCGCACTTTGTACTTGTGCGACACCACAAATACAATTCCTAGCATGTACGGAGCTATGTTTTAGCAAGCTTTAACTCTTGACAGTCTTTCTAGTTCTTTAGATATTATGATTTTCAAAGAATGCTTAAATGCTGACCACGTAGTCATGTCGGTTTCAGATTAAGTCTTCTCAATTCATATACTAAACTAGCTGAACCCCCGCTGCTTCGCATGCTTAGGCTGTTTGGTCTGCACCATTTGTTTCTTTTTAATCCTGACGAATAATCCATATCTTAATTTTCGTAGTTATAGCTTGAAATTTGAGTTAACAGCACCAAAATTGGATTAGTAGCAACGTATTTTCAAAACTAGTTTCATACCCTATTTCACCCCCTAATTGATTAATTTTCTGAAAATACCGAAACATGTGTCCTTTTAATTCTGACCAAGAAAACATATACCAATTTTTGTGGTTGTAGCTTCAGAATTGTCTTATTAGCAAAAGATTTTTGAAAAACATCCCCTCTCCATTTTAATCCGCTTGATGGTTGAATTTCCAAAAATACCGAAACACGTACTTTTTAAATTCTAACGAACAATACAAATACAAATTTTTGTAGCTATAGCTTCAAAATTGTCTTGACAACATTGTGTTTTCGAAAAGAATTTTTGATCCCCTCTTTTAGCCCCATAGTTGTTGAATTTCCAAAAATACCAAAACAATTGTCTTTTTAATCCTGATCTAGAGTCCATAACCTAAGTTTCGTAGTTATAGCTTGAAATTTGAGTTAACAGCAACATATTTTTGAAAATCAATTTTTTGCGTCCTCTATTTTACCCCCTTATTGGTTGAATTTCCAAAAATGCCGAAACACGTGTCTTTTAAATTCCAACCACGATTCCAAATCCGAAAATTTGTAGTTCTAACATCAAAAATGCCTAAATAGCAATATTTTTCGAAAAACACCCTCTCTCCAATTTTACCCCCTTGATGGTTGAATTTCCAAAAATAACGAAACACGCATTTTCTAACGTCTAACCAACTATGCAAATATCAGTTTTTGCAGCTCTAGCTCCAAAATTGTATCAATAGCAACGTGTTTTCAAAAAGAATTTTTGATCCTCTATTTAACCCTCTTACTTGTTGAATTTCCAAATATAGTAAAAATCATGGATTTTTAATCCTGACCAAGATTCCATATCCGAAGTTTCGTAGTTGTAGCTTAAAATTTGGGTTAACAACAACATATTTTTGAAAATCACTTTTTTGGGTCATCTATTTTACCCCCTTATTTGTCAAATTTCAAAAAATGCCGAAACACGTGTCTTTAAAATTCGAAGCCTGAATTAAACTGGGCTGGGCTGGGCGATGATGAGTCAGTCAGTCAGTCAATCGGGACACTTCCTTTTATATATACAGAAGATTATTGCCAGTATTACATTAATTCATCAGATGGCATTTTAAGTACATGTAATGAGTTTGATGTAAATCTAATATCATTTAATAAGTTTCTATTACAACCTATTATTGCTACATTTGCTCACTTTATATTCCGGAATACAGCTTTAATATACAATAAATTGGCCTCCTACGAATAAATGAACTTCAACTTAGCAGCTATTAGTTTTTGTGGTGGGTTTACAACCTGGTAATATTCTTAAACCAGTTATCTGTTATCTGTAGTTCAGCATAGGGCTAACACATAGGGATTTTCTTACAAGAGTAACATACTGTAATCGAATGTTGTCTACATGCAAATGTACAGTCTTTAGGTGTTTCCCTAAGTGGTCTGTTACGTCTCAACCCGTCTTTACGAACATAAAAGGAACTGCCGCCTAGGATGTACTCATAAATTGGTGGTAGCGGAATGTTCAAATGTTTCTTAAGCTTAAGGGACTTAACTGCGGGGTCATCAGTCCCTACGGCAGCGGAACATGTTATCTAGACGGTGGCCATAAAAGTTTAACGAGACGGCCCCTCGGGCATGGATGTTTGTGTCGTCTTTAGTATAAGGTAGTTCGTAAGTAGTTTATAAGTTTAGGGACTGATGACCCTGGAGTTGAGTCCCTTAAGCTTGACAAACATTTGAACATTTAACGAGACGAGCCTCATAGGAAAGACATCACATCATTATCCACGTAAGTACAGAGAGGCCATAGAGATTTTCAAACAACGAAATAATTTTAACAGGGAAGATGAAGGTTATTTTGTCAAGTAGGCTCAACCAAAGAGATCGTGTAAAAACACTAAATTATGACGCGTTTCAAGGGTAAAGCCCTCATCATCAGATAAATTATACAAGAATCTTAAAACATGAGACAGTAAAAATCTAAAACGTAATAAAAGAAAACGTGGTTACTTCTCTTGTAACCGTGTCTCCACAGTAAGGTGCTCAGCACATTGTGCTTCGTCGAGATTCAAAACAGATCCCAGCACTGGCGGTGCATAACACTAGCGAAATGCATTTTTCGCATTCGGAGGAGAATGTCGGCGATTGTAGTTTCGTAAGTAGCCCACGCCGCAACGATAAGCGCCGTTGTTGTAATGATTCCCATCCCAGATCCTGTATCATTTCCGTAATGCTGTCTCTCCTGTATCGTGACAATACAAAACGAGCTGCTCTTCTTTCGACTCTTTCGATGTCCTCCGTCAAACCCACCTGGTAAGGATCCCACACTGGGAAGCAATACTCCAAAAAAGGACGGACAAGCGTAGTGTATGCAGCTCCTTTAGTAGTTCTCTTATATCTTTTAAGGGTTCTACCAATGAAACGCAGTCTTTGTTTCGCCTTTCTCATGACATTATCTACGTGCTCTTTCCAGTGTAAGTCTGAGTAATAGTAATTCCTAGGTATTTTTTGGAGATTATGGCCGTCACTTTTGATTGATTTATCTACGAGTACAAGTGTACGGAGTACAGGAAAAGTATATCTCCGAGAGTGGGTCGTGTTGTGCTCTCACGGGGAAGTCGATAGAGCTTACGTTTGTCGTTTGGAAGGTCATGGGTTCAGGCCCTGTTGATGAGTACTTTTTTGTGTATTTTTACACAAAATATACACCGAGTGTTATGTGGAGAACATGATCCTGACATCTAAAAGTAGAAAGGACTTCGGATTCTATAGCACTATGTCATCGGCAGTTTCATTCCATTCTGTAATCTGTAGGTTGTATGCTCACATATGGAAATCATCAAATGTGCTTGGTGCACAAGAGTAATTTGCTTCACACACTTCTTTGTATATAACCACAGAATGAACGATGCTGTACGTCTGTCCAGTGTTTGTGTTCCTGTTATTTTCCTTAATACTTTATCATTTATTGTTTTATTACTACTATTATTGTTATTAATATTATGAGTATTAATTCTGCTGCACGTGTAATGCAGTTGTTTCGTCATTCTTGTGTTCCGATTGTGTTTGTTTATTCTGTAAAACTACGGATGAACCCCACAGATTTCCTACTTTCAGATAAACGAAGCAAAACAAACTTCCGATAACAAACTGCTATAAAATCCTATCAGTCCTTTTGCATGTCAGGAACACGTTGCCCCATTTAACAATTGTCAACGAACTGCAGTAAAGAAAAGGTGCTGTCAGCAGAGATTGAAGCCAGGACTCTCGGTATAAGAAACTAAAGCTGTATCAACTTGCCCACATCAGCTCGACGCTACATGCTCTTACAGTTATGCTTTTCCTCTACTCCGTAGGTCAGGTGTTACTTATTACAGTAGAAACTCGATTATCGGATCTTCGGTTACCTGACCTTCCGTTTAATCCAACACTTTTACCGCGCGGCGACTGTACGCATAAAAAAATGCTTGGATAAGCTCAGACATTTTTAAATAATGGTTTTTCAAGGACTTGGTGCCAAAACTGAAAAGTTTTTGAAAGCCAACAACTTGCCTCGCAAAGCACATTTGCTTCTAGATAATGCCACTCGTCATCCTTATGAGGATGAACTTCAATATGAAGATATAAAGGCCATGTTTTTGCCTCCAAATGTCACATCCTTATGTCAACCTATGGATCAAGGGACCTTACAGACACTGAAGAGAAACTACCGCAAAAATCTGCTCTCTTCTTTAATTAATACTATGGACGAAGGAGAAGACGTAGTAGAGAAGTTACGCCGTACTAATTTGAAAGACGTATCTTACGACGTGTCCCAATCTTGGGAGAGTGTTAGGGCAAATAGAACTGCAAAATCCTGGAAAATCCGATTAACAAAGCCAACCAAGCATGTGCGGGAACATGGATATAGAGAGAAAGAAAGATGTTAAACGAAAAAGAAAAAAGACGATGAAGCGGATGTATATCAAAGTCTGGTTTTGTGAATTGTGGAATAAAGTCTTTTTTTATGTAGGTCTATTACTAGCACATAGCACACAAATGTGATCAGCCTCGTCGTCATCACTTTCTATCACTGCACAAGAGTTGTGGGCCCAGCGTCCGCGTGCAGTACACCGTTTCCAGCCTCCTTCAGAGAAATCGTAGCACTATAAACAGTCTGCTCTCTCTTTCTCATTGTCATTCGACCTCAGTTTATTGTCTCTTGAACATGAAGGATTGATTAAGAAATCAGTAACGCTTTTATTTTGTAATTAAGTTCTTTTTGTGGTATACTAGGTTCATTACACTTCTTTGTGACGAGTTTTAGTTTGGATGCGGAAATGCCGGCCGCGGTGGCCGAAGGGACTGAGGCGCTCCAGTCACGGTCTGCACGGCCACTACGGTCGGGGGTTCGAATCCCCCCTCGGGCATGGATATTTGTGCTGTACTTAGTCTTAGCTAGTTCGTAAGTAGTTTGTAATCTTAGGGACTGATGACCCCTTAGTTAAATTCCTTAAGCTATACAAACATTTCAACATTTTTTGAGCTTCCATCGCCTCTTCCCGCACTTACCGTAGCACTACCGCTTGCATTGAGTTGTTCGTCATTATCACCCCTATTATGTCCCATAAGTTCTACAAACATTTGAACATTTTGAACATTTGATGCGGAAATTTTGGGTTATTATTTTCTTTTAATTTCTAACATTAGGGGGAAGCTAAGCATGCGTTCATGTTATGTTTACCGAGTGAGGTGGCGCAGTGATAAGACACTGGACTCGGGAGGACAGTGGTTCACATCCACCTCTGGCCATCCAGATTTAGGTTTTCCCTGATTTCCCTAAATCACTCCAGGCAAATGCCGGTATGGTTTCTTACAAAGGGCACGTCCGATTTCATACCACTTCCTTCCCCAAAAAGCGTAAGCTCCGTCTCTAATGACCAAGCAGTCGACGGGTCGTTAAACCCTAAGCTTCCTTCCATGTTATGTTAAATCTACATGAAAACTATTTAGTGAAAACTGACTACTGACACCGTAGTATGTTCTTAATGTACTATTCAGTGATAGATTCAGAGTCTGGACAAATGACCACTAAATAAATGTTTTGGGCCCTCGAAAATTGTAAAATGTTGCAAATCAGTATAAAAATTGTACCTACGTTGCAAAGCTCACAGAACCCACCGCGACAGTGAGGTCAAATAATGTGAATACAATGGGAGCTGTGTATTGATGAAGTAAACGAACCTATCCACAGATGGCAGCACTATTAACTGCACATTATATCCCGCCACCCCGTCTTACCCCACTTTCCCCTAATAAGTTTTCTATGTTCAATTTTTTTTCAAATTTTATGGTTTTGAAATTATTTTGCATGTTATCCAACCTTCCCGCTTATCCGACCTTGACGCGGCCTGCTTAGGTCGGATAATCGAGACTCTGCTGTATTATAGTTTATGCACTTTCTCCTGGCACGAACTGTATCGCAAATTTGGTTGATACTCTATCGCTGTACGACGTTTGCTACCGATCTCATTGTCTGACACCTGGACATTGGGTGTGAGCCGCATTGACTTGGGGAGGCCACGTCGTTTGGAACGTGGATTTACTGCAACAAACTTGTTACACTCGTAGTCGCCGGCCGCGGTGGCCGAGGAGACTGAGGCGCTCCAGTCACGGTCTACACGGCCACTACGGTCGGGGGTTCGAATCCCCCCTCGGGCATGGATATTTGTGCCGTCCTTAGTTGTAGGTAGTTCATAGGTAGTTTGTAAGTTTAGGGACTGATGACCCCGTAGTTACGTCCCATAAGCTTAACAAACATATGAACACTCGTAGTTCTCCACGAGGACAACAAAATGGGTTAGCAGTAGCGCATACTTCTCAAGCGTTATTGAGAAAATAGCAAGATAATTTCGGTCTGTTCAAATATGTACCATATGTACTTGTGCGTGGCCTTTTGTCATGAAGCGGGAAAAGCCGAGTGGTTAACGTCCCATTCCCGTACTCGTTGGTCGCTGGATCGAGTCCCGTTCGTCACCTTTTTCTCCCCCCCTCCACCCCCCCGTCTTTGTTTCTTTTTCCAACACAGTCATATTCGTTACTATTTACTGTACAATTGATATAACGGGAAAAATACGTGTAATCAGATGGACTTTTATTAAATTTACAATGTTATTTGGCAGTCTACAAAGTTTTATTATCACAAATATTTTAATATTCATAACTACTGACTAGTAAACGACCAAACGCATAAAGTAATACTGATGTGAAAATGTTTGCTTGTCCGTGATTAGAGGAATCCCTTATTCCTACGAGGAGCCCGAAACTACTTGTTACCTGCAAGTTTTGACCGTCACAGATGGCTTTCGAAGGTGGTTGTTGTTGTCGTGGTCTTCAGTCCGGAGACTTGTTTGATGCAGCTCTCCACAATCTTACAGTAGAGCTGCATGTTCTCCGGAAAAGTAACGGCTGTAGTTTCCCCTTGCTTTCAGCCGTTCGCAGTAACTGTGTGGCAAAGCCACATTAGCTGATGTTACAAGGCCAGCTCAGTCAATCATCCAGACTGTTGCCCCTGTAACTACTGAAAAGGCTGCTGCCCCTCTTCAGGAACCACACGTTTGTCTGGCCTCTCCACAGATACCCCTACACTGTGGTTGCACCTACGGTACGGCTATCTGTCTCGTTGAGGCACGCAAGCCACCCCACCTCGGCAATGTCTGTGTTTCACGGGAGTGGCTTTCGAAGGATGTACAACAAATCGTCGCTTTCGACATTACGAGTAGAAGTTGCAGGATAGTATTTTTAGTAAAAACATGGAAAACATTAAGTTAAACGTCCCAGATGGCTTTGAATAAATGCTATGTTTCCGCCTACACAAGATCTTTTAAGGTTTCCCATGGAGAAAAAAAAAAGTGGCTAACCTTTTTAAAAACCTCTCATCCGATAATTTGAAGCAAACAATGCATAACGCAGCTTTCCTTAAATGTTGGCGCAGATAATTGGTGATGCAGTATTCAGTGTATTTTAGTTACGTCTTCACGAGAAGCAATTTCTCTTTCGTTTAAATAAGAACAATTTTGAAGACGCTTAATGAAATGAAAGTACATCTGATTACACGTATTTCTCCCGTTACATCAATTGTAATATAAATAGTAACGAATATGATTGTGTTGAAAAAAAAAGTGAGGAAGGGACTCAATCCAGTGATCAACGGGTACAGGATTCGGATGCTAATCATTCGGCAGCCGCCGCTTTATGACAAAAAGTCACGCACAGGTACATATGTTACATATTTGAACAGACCGAAATTATCTTGCGATTTTCTTGAGAAGTACGCGCCACTGCTTACACATTTTGTTGTCGTCATGGAGTACTACGAGTGTAGGACGTTTGCAGTAAATGCGCGTTCCAAACGTCGTGGCCTCCCCTCGTGAGTGCTGCCTATGGCCTGGAGATGGCCATGGCGAGGTGTCGCAGTCGGCCCGGCCGACCTGCGTTATTATGCGGCGACCGCCGCCCACGGCGCCCTACCCGCCTTGTACGGAAAGTAGCGGTCCTGCGCAGTCGATACGCCCACACCACCCGTGTCAGCGACCCACAAAAATGGCACGGCGTGAAATGTAAATGCGTCACATCTCACTGCCTGCGATCCCGAGCGGCCGTTCCGGGGTGCCGACGACGATGAAACCGACGGACGCGCCAGCCGCCCACGCGACCCGCCGCGCCGCCCACGTCTGCCGTCTAATAGGCGAACAGCCGGCCAGGGGGTAAGTCGCTCTGCACCGCAGAAAAGTTCCAAGCAAACGGCCGAAGCAGTTACATCAACAGGTGCTTTCGAGTGGCGTGCATTAGATTTGTGTATCAACAAAACGCCTCACACGAATACTTCTGTCGGGCCAGGTGGTCTCGGGGTAAAGCGCTCGATTGGATTTTGAAGTTGCACCACAAACTTTTTTGCCAGGAATTGTTTAACAATGTTGGCTGTTAATCAAATGTAAGTGTAGGCTTCCGCGGCCGTTGTCACAATCAATTAAATTTTTCTGGGCGTGAGACCGCATTGTCAGTCTATAATTTTCAAAGATTTTCAATGCTGTCGCACACCCAGAAAAATGTTATTGACAGATATTGGTAGTGTGTGGGTGAGCGTTGTCGTTAAGCTCAACATTGACCATTCTCACCGGATCTCAATCCTCCAGACTTCTTCCTGTCCCAAAGACTCAGTTACTTTGAAAAGAAAAGGGTTTGACGATATTCCTGATATCCAATAAAACGTGAGGACGCTATTGAACAACATCTTAAACGAAGACATCGACGGCCGTGGCGGAACGGTGGAGCGCATTGAGGCGCTAAGCTACAATGCGCGAGGCCGTTCCCCGTTGGGGGTTCGAATCCTCGCTCGGGCATGGCTGTTTGTGTCGTCTTTAGTTTAAGGTAGTTCGTAAGTAGTTTGTAAGTTTAGGGACTGATGACGACGTAGTTAAGTCCCTTAAGCTTGACAAACATTTGAACAGTTGACACTGTTGCCGCGTTAGTGGACAGTGATCGACGCCAGACGATTAGTCAGCTTGATCACGAAACCGGATTGGCGCATACGACTGTGCTTCCCAATCTGAATGAACGCCCTGAGCATTAAAAAAAACTGCATCACGATGGGTTCCGCATGAATTTATGGAAATGCAAATATGGATGCGTTACGACGCTGCTCAGACGAACATGGACTACAAAAATGTTCAAATGTGTGTAAAGCTTATGGGACTTAACTACCGGGTCATCAGTCCCTAAACTTACAAACTACTTATGAACTACTTACGAACTCGGACGGCACAAATATCCATGCCCGACGGGGGATTCGAACCCCCGACCGTAGTGGGCGTGCTGACCGTGACTGGAGCGCCTCATTAATCTCGGCCACCGCGGCCGCCGGAAGTACTGTACTATCCACAGTACTCCCCAGACTTAACTCGTTGTGACTATTATCTGATTCCCAAGATGAAGGAACCGTTTCGTGGCATTCGCTTCAGAACTGTTGCAGAGATTCAACAGGCAGTAGACGGCTCCATTCTCACCATCAACAGAACAGGGTCTTATGAAAATTCATCGTAAATATGGTGCAGGATCACCAACTTATAATATTTTCAAAACAATTTATTTTTCCGTCCCAGTTGCACCATTTTGGAATTAGTGACTAGTTTCGAACTCAATCGTCCAGAACAGGTTCTGATAATGATATACTACACCTTCCGCATTTCTGGCAACGGGTTCCACACAACGCTGGTGACTACTTTGAAGGACAGTAAGAGGGGCAAACATGTAACGCTCTTTCTATCGGTAGTGACTAAATAGTTGCCACTATTTCAAGTTCCAATTCTCGTACATTCAATTCTAGATCGTAATCACCTTGTTGCGAGAGGTCACGCAATGGGAAGGACACTGGAGTCTTCCGTGATTTCCGTGAATTACTCCAGGCGAATGCCGTGATGTTTCACTTCAGAGGCCACGGCCGATTTCTTTTCGCATATTTATGAAAATGGTTTGTGTGGTGTCGAACAAGTATGAAGTGCGCGCCACGTACTTTCGCCGCGCGCCGCCATGCACGCACGGCGCGGCGTTCTTACGACGTCAGCCACGAGCGCCCTCTGCTGCAACTCCGCTCGTGACCACGACTGCTGCATCGGCCACTTGGGACAGAGATAGGAACCAGTTAACACTTGGGTATCAGATAGGCACCAGTTAAGACTTGGCTATCGGAAAGGCACTAGAAATCATCAGTAGGCAGGCCTCTCTATATAAACTACATATATCAGCATTCTGCAGTCAAGAACTATGTAGCCGGCCGCGGTGGCCGAGGAGACTTAAGGTGCGAGTCCGAACACGGCGACAGCGACCCACTGCCGCTGCCGACAACGACCGAGACGCAGCCGCCTGCTGCCGACCCGTTTCGGAACACAGCGGCAGGCGAGCAGCGCGGTCGCCGGTGAGAGGCGGGCTGAGGTGTCCGCCGACTGCCGCCGTTGTTGCGCCGTCGTTACAGGAGGAAGACGGTGACTTTGCATTGTTCCATACTAAGAGAACACGAACGCTGGTAATGCCAATATGAAACACTAGAGCTTCCGATGGAAGTTACATGCCGTCACAAAAAAAAAAAAAAAAAAAAAAAAAAAAAAAAAAAAAAAAAAAAAAAAAAAAAAAGAGTTCAGTGATGAATTTATTCAGGAGCTATTGCCGTTTAAATAAAAGACAGTTCAACATCGTACTGAGTTCTATTTCGGATGACATAAAACCACAGTGCCTAAGAAATGCAATAACGGAAGAGAAGTACGCAAAAACTAGTGCATTATTTACTATCTGCTCAACAACTGGTACGGAACAGTCCCAGCGATGTGAATGTTGAAGGTGTGTTGTTATCTCTTGATTGCTGATTTGTGTTGCACTGTGGTCGCATCATTTCGTAATCAGAAGCAATGCGACTATTATTTTTCTTTCGGTTCTGCTTTATATATTGGAAATGAACTCCGTAAAACTGCTCTGATATGTCCAGAAAATAATTCAATATCATATTTGCGTCGCATAAAAGCCTTTAGTAACTTTTGCCTCTTTTCTTTCCTTTCCTTTCACACTTTTAATATTGAACCATCGTTAGTTTTATTCCGTTTTATTTTCTTTGTTGGTACATAACAATCTATTGTCACCTCTCGTGAAATTGAAGTAAATAAACCTGTCCTGCCAGTATTTTACACAAAACGCTTTATTACTCTACATAATCATTTTTAAGAACACCATTTATGTAATTACCGATAGTTAATTTCTTAATTCTTTTAAACATAAACCACCGTTTGTATTTAGTTTTTACTTTAATAGTTAAGTATTGACGAAACTGCACTAAGCTGCTACAAAAATGAAGCAAAACGTGTTACAAAATATTAATGGGTGCAGCTTCCTCTGAGTCTTCATTGATATGCCACATCAAACATTTACAGGCATACATCCGTACTCATAATTAAATAGTTTATCAGAATTTACAAAAAAATTCCCGACTGATTAAACACAGTTTCAGGCCTATTATATATTTATTCGTGGAACTTGACAACTCTTCTTCCCTGTTACAAACAACAAATGCAAGTTTCAATCCGATCTGTAGAAGAGACAAGGCAATGATGTCTTCTGCTTTTAGTTACATCCAATGCAATGATGTCTCAATAAATTAAAACGAACGAAATCTCAATTTACAGTTTCTTGAGGATATATCCCCAAGTGCTTCAGTGGTTATAAACAATCTTGCTTGTGGTGGCCATTGGAGCAGCAGCTGAATACTATGTATTTTCACTGTAGTGTTTTTAAAGAAAACGCCCTTTGCTACTGCTAGAAGTAAAAGGCGTTTTCTTTAAAAACACTACAGTGAAAATACATAGTTACAAACAATGCACATATGAATCCATTCCTTGATAAATACGTTTCGTGCACTTACTCGTCCTGTTCAACTACTGTGCTGTAGCTTTCCACATATCTTTTACTAAAACATTTCTGTACTCGTTATTTCCTGCGTCAAATATTACAGGATATGTTGCTACTCTGTTTACGGACTTCTTTTCGTCAGAGTTCAAACTTTCAAATGTTTGTAGAGCTTATGGGACTTAACTAAACGGTCATCAGTCCCTAGACTTACAAACTACTTATGAACTAGCTTATAATAAAGACGGCACAAACTGCCATGCCCGTCGGGGAACAGCCTCGCGTATCGTAGGATAGCGCCTCAATGCGCTCGGCCACTCCGCCGCGGCTCGTCAGAGTCTGAAGAGCTCATTTCCCTTGGGTGTTGTCATAAAACCGGTCTCCGGCGGGGGGTCGGGTCGGCGGCAGCGACACCACTGGTTCGGGACCGGACGGCCGCCGGTCGCCGGAGCAGGTATACGGCGACCAGTGCCGCCGCCGCCGCGTTCCGAATCGCTCGCATTGCAAACAACGGGAACCAGTGGTGCCGCCTGTCGCGGCTCAGCGACGACTGCCGCTTGCCGCCGCGTTCGGAATCGCACCTTAAGGCGCTCCAGTCACGGTCTGCACGGTCACTACGGTCGGGGGTTCGAATCCCCCCTCGGGCATGGATATTTGTGCCGTCCTAGTTCGTAAGTAGTTCATAAGTAGTTTGTAAGTTTAGGGACTGATGACCCCGTAGTTAAGTGCCATAGACAATACAAACATTTGAACATTTGAACTATGTAAAAGTTAAGTATTACCAAGGCTCCACGAAATATATATCTCGTTCTAATTTACTCTAGTGTTTCTAGTTTCTGCTGTCCCGCTGGCTGGTCACCTCCGAACCTGCACACGCGTGCATCCTTTATTCCTGTGTCGGTCTCTTTCTACTCGGCCACCGACACCTACGACGACCGGCGGAAACGAGACACAAAAGTGGCGACAAGGCTGGTACACAAAAGTTTGATCTTGTGCTCCACGGCTAATGATCACGCTATCGACGGGGCGCATAATAGTAATTTCCTTCAATCCTTTCGTATCACCTCATAGTTGTGAAACTTTTAATACCTGTGAGGTCAGGGAAATTTTGTTTGTGGGGTGGGACACATGCTCACGCTAATCACGAGAGAGTTAATGTCCAGTAACGGGTGTCGGGATGTTATTGATAATATTGATGCTTACCGAGTCATTTTCCCGAGCGCGGCATTCAGCTCCCCAGAGGGCGGTGGTCATACTTTTTGTCACGCTGGCTGCTGGAGATATAAATGCGGAGTATGGGAGAGCTATCTGGAGGGAGTGACGGGCGCAGTGATAGATGGCGGCGTGCCGATGAGTCGCGTAATCGACGTGAGTGTGTCAGGTGCGCCCCCCGGCGGAAGTCGGTGCCCGCCACACTTCCGGCGCGGCCCCCGCCATCGATCTGCGCCCTTCCGGCAGCCCGGCGCCAGCGGCAGCCGCCCACACCCCTACCACTGCCACTGCCTGTGTCTGCTCTGTCTGCGCACTCGCCACCACCGTCTGCCTGCCTTTCGACGCCACAACACTGCACTATAGAGATCGGTTGAACCACGGTTGGTAGAAACACGGTAGGGATCACGAGTCAGCCGACGTCTCCGGATCTCTTTTTGTTGACGATTTCGCAATTTATTGCAGCGCCCAGCGGACGTGTCTCTTGGAGCGTTCTCTTCAACGCTGTCTTGACCGTCTATATTCCTGGAGCATCGCAAACGGCTTCCGATTCTCCACTGAGAAAACTGTGTGTATCAACTTCTGGAGATACAAGGAATTTCTTCCACCTTCTCTACGTCTTGGCCCTGTTGCTCTCCCTTTCGTGGAGACTACGAAATTCTTGGGACTCATGTTGGATCGTAAACTTTGCTGGTCCACACACGTGTCCTACCTGGCTGCCCGTTGTGCCCGATCCCTTAACGTTCTTCGTGTCCTCAGTGGCACGTCATGGGGAGCGGATCGTACCGTCCTGCTTCACCTTTACCAGGCCATTGTTCAGTCGAAGCTCGACTACGGAAGCCTTGTATACTCTTCTGCACGGCCGTCGATTCTCCGCCGTCTCAACTCTATCCACCATCGGGGATTACGTCTAGCGACCGGTGCATTTTTACCAGCCCTGTTGAAAGTCTGTATGCCGAGGCTGCTGTATTACCCTTGACCACTCGACGTGACATACTCTTGTGTCGGTACGCATGCCGCCTGCGGTCGATGCCCAACCATCCATCTTACCGATTATTTTTTGACGATTCACTCGATCGCCAATATCAGTTGTCTGCGATTGCCTTGCTTCCACCTGGAGTTCGGTTTCGCCGCCTGCTACAGCGGCTCGATTTTACCCTTCCTTCCACCCTTCGGTTGAGCGAAACCCCATTGCCACCGAGGCATCAGGCCCAGGTTCACACTCACCTTGAACTTAGTTCGCTCCCCAAGGAGAGCACTCCGGATTTGGTATACCGCTCGAGGCTTGTCGAACTCCGTTCGCGGTTCGATAATGCCATATTTATTTACACTGATGGTTCCAAGAGCACTGCCGGTGTCGGATCTGCCTTCGTCGTCGGCGACAACCGTTTCCAATACAAGCACCCTGACCGGTGCTCGAACTTCACGGCTGAGCTTTTTGCCCTCCACCAGGCCGTTTTGTATACCTGCCGCCACCGCGAACCTTTCTATGCCATATGTTCGGACTCCCTTAGTGCCCTGCAGAGTCTTAAGGACCCTTTCTCGAACCATCCTCTCGTGTATCGGATCCAACGCTCCCTCCAGTTGC
This sequence comes from Locusta migratoria, assembly GCA_026315105.1. NCBI lineage: Eukaryota > Metazoa > Arthropoda > Insecta > Orthoptera > Acrididae > Locusta > Locusta migratoria. Next base: position 258,284,159 of record CM048751.1, on the reverse strand, counting down.
TAGCAGATGACAGCTGTCACGTTTCTTTCCTGTGGGTCCCTGGCCACGTGGGTGTGCCCGGGAATGAGGCCGCTGACATAGCAGCCAAGGCCGCAGCTCTTTTGCCTCGCATGGCTACCTTTTGCATCCCACCGGACGATGTTCAACGGGCTCTTCGCCGGAGTATCGTGTCGTCATGGCACAGTGCGTGGCTTTCACTGTACAACAATAAATTACGAACTGTCAAACCGATCCCGACCGCTTGGAGGACCTCCTCACGCCCCTCTCGGCGAGAGGAGGTCATCCTGGCCCGGTTGCGGATCGGTCACTGCCGTTTCAGCCACCGTCATTTGCTAACCGCCGACCCTGCACCGCTGTGCTCCTGCGGTGAATTGCTGACGGTGCCTCACGTTTTATTGTCTTGCGTAAATTTTAATCATCTCCGTGTAGCCCTTCACTTTCCGTCTACACTGGAGAAAATTATAGCTGATGACACACGAGCAGCTGCTCGAGTTTTGCGTTTTATCAACTTGGCCAATTTATCGAAGGATATTTAACCCTTTTCATTGTCCTTTATCTTTCGTTTTTAGCCTCTTCTTGATTTTCTGACTGTCACCAATTTTTTTTTTTTTTTTTTTTTTTTTTTTTTTTTTTTTTTTTTTTTTTTTTTTTTGAGATCTAGTGAATCTAAGTTCTTTTCTGGGCGCTAATGACCGTAGAAGTTGTGCGCTATAAAACCACAAAAAAAAAAAGAAAAAAAAGGGGGGATCACGAGGTGGATGCGCAGTAGCCAGCCGCGCCGCTGACGTCACGGCGCACACTCGCAGCACTCAGCAGCGTGCTGACTTCCATTGTGCACGATGTATCGCTTGCGTTTACGAGCGAGAACACGGTTTTTAGGTCAGTGTGAATTGTTTTTAGTGACTGTAGATTGAGAGTATTCTCGTAATTATCATTGTAAATGAAGGAAAAAAAACCTACTGATGATTTGCTGCCTTTCCAGAAAGGGTTCTTGATGTCGATAAACAGCATACGCTCTTTATTTAAGGAGCTAACACTGGGAGGCTACAAATACGTCACATCTTTAATATGCATTCAAGATATTCTTGGGAGCTACTTTTCCAAAATAAGAGGATTGGGAAGATTCTACGACCACCCTTTGCCTACCACCGTCTTCCAAAGAATAAAGTCTTTGATTTTGAGCCATAATGCGAACGAAATACTATCAGATGGTAAATGTAAGACTGAGAAGGAATGTAATACTTTAAGTGCTAACATACTGTCGGAAAAAGATACGACCGTAGATCTGTCATCATCTGAGAAGCAACGCACTTACTGTCTACATGAAACTGAAAGCGACAACTAGGAAGTGCAAGAGATTATTTCAGAGGTGGCAGACATTTTTGAGAATTACGTCGAATACGAATGGGAAAATGTTCAAACTTTAAAGGAAAATGTTGAGCTGTTAAGAGACGATTGCAGGATATGTTGCTGACAGAGTTAAACGAAAACACCCTGAATTAGCACATTTGTTTGGTAAAATGACTGATCATGTAAATGTTTCAGGAAAGAACTGGCTTCAAACAATTTCAAGGGGATCCTTAATAAAGCCAACTGAAAGATTTATGGAATTCATTTTGAAAATGCAAAGAGAATTTCAACAATTCCACGGCAGTTACATTGACCATAGGCCAAACGTTTTTGGAAGGCTAAAGGATATTATAAATGTGAAGTATCCTGGAATGGAGCACCTTGCCGTAATGTGTTTCCTATGGACACGCACCTTCATCAGAATGAAATCTCTCAACAAGAAAAAAAATTGCAACAGTAACAAGCGAACTGAGAGCGAACAAAGACAAAAACTGAAAAAAATGAAAACAGTTGTAAGGTAACTTTCCCGAGTACAAAACGGAAACACATTAATAGAGTTTAATATTACATTATCAGCGTTAACAGCGCTCTCTGATATGGTGAAAGAGGTTGACGTCCTTCGAAGGCTTTAAACTAGCATTTCACAGACCATAAAAAGTAGTCTAACTAATATAGATCTTAATAATTGTTACTATGACGATAATACACGAAAACGTAGATAATGTCGAACACATTGAAACCTGTGCATGAGTTAAGCTTGTTGTGCGCCGTGCGCCTGTACTGCTAAACGCAGCGCGGCGCGGCGAGAGGGTGCGCTCTGACGTCATCGCTCACAGCCTACCTGCGCGTGACCCCTACCGTGATTCAACCAACCGTGGGTTGACGAGCAGTGTACAGCACGAGGCATTTAAACTGTTATACATTACGTTATTTTGTCAAGTGTTGACATTCTCTGAAACGTGGTTGTGGTATTACATGTTTATAATACACTACCGGCCGTTAAAATTGCTACACCAAAAAGAAATGCAGATGATAAACGGATATTCATTGGACAAATATACTATAACTGACATATGATTACATTTTCACGCACTTTTGGTGCATAGATCCAGAGAAATCTATACCCAGAACAACCACCTTTGCCCTTACTAACTGTGGTGTCGCACAAATATGAAGTGCGCGCCACCTACTTACGCCGCGCGCCGCCATGCACGCACGGCGCGGCGTTCTTACGACGTCAGCCACGAGCGCCCTCTGCTACAACGCCGCTCGTGGCCACCACTGAACGACATCGTTCACTTGGGACTGAGATAGGAACCAGCTAACACTTCGGAATCAGATAGGCACCAGTGAAGACTTGGCTATCGGATAGGCACTAGGCAGGCCTCTAGCTCAACTATGTATCAGCATTCTGCAGTACTGAGCTATGTAAAAGTTAAGTATTACTAAGTCTCTAAGAAATATATATCTCGTTTTAATTTACTCTAGTGTTTCTAGTTTCTGATGTCCCACTGGCTGGTCACCTCCTACCTGCATAAGCGTGCATCCTTTATTCCTGTGTCGGTCTTTCTACTCGGCCACCGACACATACGACGGAAACGAGACACAAAAGCGGCGACGATGCTGGGACACAAAACTAACGGCCTTGATACGCCTGGGCATTGAGTCAAACAGAGCTTGATGGCGAGTACAGGTAGGTATGCCCATGCAGCATCAACACGATACCACAGTAAGTTCATCTTGAAAGGACGATATAAGATGAACATTAACAAGAGTAAAACGAAGGTAATGGAATGCAATGTCAGAAAAACAGGCGATGCTGAAGGAATTAGATTAGGTAATGAGACAATAAAAGTAGTAGATGAATTTTGTTGTTTTGGTAGCGAGATAACTCCTGATGACCGAAGTAATGAAGATATAAAATGCAGAATGGCTATGGGAAGAAAAGCGTTTCTAAAGAAGCGCAACTTGTTAACATCCAATATTAATTTAAATGTTAGGAAGTCCTTTCTGAAAGCATTTGTCTGGAGTGTAGCACTGTATGGGAGTGAAACGTAGACGATAATGAGTTCTGATAAAAAGATGATAGAAGAATTTGAAATATGGTGCTACAGACGAATGATAAAAATTGGATGGGTAAATCACGTAACTAATGAGGAACTGTTTAACCGAATCGAGGAGAAAAGGAGTATACGGCATATCCTGACTAAGAGAAGGGATAATTGGTTGGACACATTCTGAGACACCAAGCAATTGTCAACTTAGCATTAGAAGGAAGCGTGTGGGGTAAAAATCGTAGAGTGAGATCAGGGGACGAATATAGTAAGCAGATTCAAAAGGATGTAGGTTGCCGAACGCATTCTCAGATGAAGAGACTCGCACAGGACAGGGTAGCGTGGAGAGCTGCATCAAACCAGTCCGCGGACTGAAGACCACAACAACAACAACAATTTTTAAAAAAACACACCTATCAACCACAAGTACTCGTAAAATTCCCATTCCATGTTTAATTTCATTACTCAAGGAAAGACAAATTTCATTATAGCCATGAACCTACTGTGTAGCCGCGCAGGAGTAGCCGAGCGGTCTGGAGCGCCACGTTCCGGATCGCGTGGCCTCTCGCGTCGGAGGTTTGAATCCTCCCTCGAGCATGGATGTGTGTGTTGTCCTTAGGTTAGATTAACGTAGTTAAGTAGTTTGTAAGTCTAGGGAATGATGTCCAACGTACCGGGTGATCAAAAAGTCACTATAAATGTGAAAACTTACTAAATTACGGAATAATGTAGATATAGAAATAAAAATTGACACAGATGCTTGGAGTTTTATTAGAACAAAAAAATGTTCAAAAATTTCTGAGAGATGGCGCGTGATTCTGGTTTTGTAACTGCTACCGTGACGGGTGAGACGTATGCCGATAAGTTACTGAATCGCATCATCCCCAGCCTGACTGATAAACACCTACTGATAAACACGTACGATTTTTATGCAGGATGGCGCTGCACTCCATATTGCTAGACGCGTGAAAGATCTCTTGCGCGCGTCGATTGGTGATGATCGTGTGCTCAGCCGCCACTTTCGTCATGCTTGTCCTCCAAGGTCCCCAGACCTCAGCCAGTGCGATTATTGGCTTTGGGGTTACCTGAAGTCGCATGTGTATCATGATCTCTCATGATCATGATCCGACATCTCTATGGATGCTGAAAGACAACATCCGATGCCAGTGCCTCACTATAACTCCGGACATTCTTTACAGTGCTGTTCACAACATTATTCGTCGACTACAGCTATTGTTGAGGAATGATGAACATATTGAGCATTTCCTGTAAAGAAGATCATCGTTGGTTTCTTTAATTTGTTATGCTAATTATTCCTTTTCTGATCAGATTAAGCGCCATCTTTCGGACATTTTTGAACATTATTTTTCTTTATTTTTGTTCTAATAAAACCCCATTTCATTAAACATGTATGTCAATTTTTACCTCTCTATCTACATTATTCCGTGATTTATTAAGTTTTCAAATTTATACTGGCTTCTTGATCACCCGATAGTTTAGTCCCATAGAATTACAAACAATAGATCATCAGACCTACAGTGTATCATTACCCTGTTGTTGTTGTTGTTGTTGTTGTGGTCCTCAGTTCGGAGAGAGTCCACCCTACCCTATCCTGAGCAAGCCTATTCATCTCCTCGTAAGAACGGCAATCTACATCCATCTCAATCTGCTTACTGTATTCATCTCTTGGTCTCCACCGCGCGGGAGTATCAGAGCGGTCTGGAGCGCCACGTTGCGAATCGCGCGGCCTCCCGTGTCGGGGGTTCGAATCCCCCATCAGGCATGAATGCGTGTATTGTCCTTAGATTAGTTTAACTTAGTTTACGTAGTTTGTAAGCTACGGGCTAATAACCACGCAGTTGAGTCTGATAGATTTACAAACATTTGAACTCTCTTTTTCTTGGTCTCCCTCTGCGATTTCTACCCCACACATTTCCCTCCAACGCTAAATTCACGATTCCTCGATGTCTAAGGATGTGTCCTACCAATCGATCCCTTCTTTTAGTCAAGTTATGCAAGAAATTCCTTTTCTTCCCAATTCTGTTCAGTACCTCCTCATTCCTTACGCGATCCACCCATCTAATCTTCACCATTCTTCTGTAGCACCACATTTCAGAAACCTCTATCCTCTTCCTATCCGCACTGTTTATCGTGCAAGTTTCACTCCCGTACAAGGAAACACTCCACACAGATGCCTTCAAAACGGACTTCCTTACACTTAAATTAATATTCGATTATAGCAAGTTTCTCTTTTTCGAAAACGCTTTCCTTCCCATTGCCATTCGGCATTTTATATCCTTTGCACTGCGTCCGTCATATGTTATTTTACTACCCAAGTAACAAAACTCATCTACACTTTTATTATTTCGTTACCTAATTTAATTCCTTCAGCATCGCCCGATTTTCTTAGACTGCACTCATTAGCCTTGTTTTGCTCTTGTTAATGTTCATTTCATACGCACTTTTGATGACTTTGGATTTAGGGGAAATGGAGGAACACGTAAGGCAATACTGACGTTACGGCTAATCTTAGAGAATGCCAACTCGAGCACTCCGTACTTGCGTGCTCCAATGAAGCGACACACCGTTCTGAATGTTATCAAATTCGACATTGTTAATCTGCCTTCTGAACGCCCAGAATGATCATTAAATATCGGGATTTAAGTGTGCCATTTTTATTGCTGGATGGGAAAATCCTTTTTTTCTCTGTGCCTCTCTATTTAAGCCTCATGGGAAAGCACTATGCTCAATATGCCACTGTACCGTAAATACCAAAGCATCGACAGAGAGTCATCACTACGGAAATAATTACACTAGGGGATTGTTATACCTGACTTCTGGAAACTAATTGCGAAATTAAGATCGGAATTGCTACAACCTGAAGAGGTAAGTTCTATTCATACCGTTCATTCTAAAAGAAAAACCTACCTTTTTAAAATTGTACTTATATTTATAGGAAAATTATATTTATAGGATATTCTTCTTCAGATACTTTTTTTGCGGCTGTTATGTGTCGTAAGATTTTAAACTTAATTATTGCTGTTGTTGCCCCGCAGATATCTGATCTAAACTGCACATCGGTAAAGAGCAGTTCGAGCAATCTATATTATTGCACTGAAAACTGGAAATCGTGGAAGACCTTTTACGGACGGCCAGTTTGTAAAAGTGTGATTTGTAGAACGGTCGGAAGTGATATGCCCATCTTTAATGGCCCCATTTGAAGCGTTGAGCTTGTCTGGACATACAATGTCGCGACGAGTGCCAGATATTGGTGCGGAATAAAATGAGCAGTTGCTCAGTAAAAGTTGTAACTTCATAGAGTATTCGATTGCCCTCGATGAGACCAATGGCACTTACAGCGTAGCTCAACTTGCAATTTTCGTAAGGGACCGCGAAAAATATTTCGATGTTACCGACGAACTGTTCAATATATGTTTCTTTGAAAAGTATCATAACCGGAAAATGTTTTACTGGCTGTTTAGGTTTGGACGATATCAAGTTCCCACTGGTGCGCCTGAGCAGCATTCTAACTGGTGGGGTCCCTGCAGTGTTGTCGGAAGCGGTAGGGAGAAAAAAGTGCGCGAATCTGTGCTTCCCTCAATATTGACAATACACTGCCTTTTACATCAAGGAGAGCTATGTGTAAAAGTTTTCCACCATGGGTAACACTGTAAAACTGCAAGTTTTTAATAGAAAGCAAGACTAAATCATTAAGAAATTGAAAAGATTTTTGAGATGGTTAGTTGCTCAAAATTACTCTCAATATATTCCGATTTGAGACAAGAAATAGCAGTAATTTCCTAGGACCCTGTGTACATCGAAGGAAACGGCATTGCGATCGATATATATCGAACGTTTGACTCTCGCTTCTTTACCAATGACGAAAAACTGACAAGGCGGAACAGCTGATTTATGTACCTAATTATGATGTTGTTTTTCGACATGATAAATTTATGAAATTTTGGCTTATCTGAAGACTGGGATATCACCCGTTAGATTTGACTCGTGGCATGTTGTCGTGTACGTGCGTATTTGTAGCTGGCGTGAGCAATTATGTTGTCGATGGTGCATTCTGTTGTAATATGTAATTTACGTGGATAATCACAGATTATTTATTATCTACAATGCATAAGTATTAAGATATTATCCCGTATAAGTGTTTTCCGAGATTGTGGTTGCAACATGGGTTAAAGCTGACGGGTAGTATCCCTGTCTTCAGTTATGCCCATATTTCGGTAATTTCCAAGAATGCTTGCAATCGAAGAACCTCGGCCTGAAATAATATATTATCTAACATACAACTGTAGATCGATTGAGTGTTTCTTAACCGGAGGTTCGGGCGCTACACGTCCTCACGTACTAAAAAAAAAAAAAAAAAAAAAAAAAAAAAAAATATATATATATATATATATATATATATATATATATATATATATATATATATATATATATATATATATATATTGTGTAACGTATACTATACCTAACCTAACATACACTTTAAAATAAAATGATCTGTAGCGTAGCCTTAAGAAGGTTAGGTATAGGTCAAACAAGAAGTTTTTATCTTCGGTTCAGAAACACTGAATCGTTTACAGTTGCACGTTCGATATATACCACTGAGTCGGAAAAGTACCAGAAAATATCACAAATGCAACGTAATCAAAAATACAATTTAAATCAACCGCTTCGCATTTGTCATATCGAATGCGGAGCAAGAATCGAACGTTCGATATATATCGATCGCAATGTCGTTTCCTTCGATGTACACTGCTCCTAGGAAATTACCGAAATAGCTCTATTTACTGATATGGAGGGTTCTCCAAAATCAGACTTGGAAGATGAACATTGGATCGCTGACGTCGTTTACATGAAAGACACCACGGGGTATTCATACAATTTAAATGAATCATTGCAAGATAAATTATTCTTTACTATGTGTGACCGTATTAAAAGTTTTAAGCTGCAGCTTTTGCTTCTTAAAAGTCAGCTTCAAGAAAGAAATTTGGACCCTTTTCCCCTCTCTAAATTCCTTGAATTTAAATACTTGTAGGTTTGAAGAAATAAAAATAACTTAACCTGCACTCAAAAGTTTTCAAGACGCCTTTTTCGGTGCGCTGCGAGGGTGCCCCATTAAGTCACAAGTTGAGCTGATAAAACTACCGTGTGATTGAGTTTGACATAGCGCTATTACCAGTATAATAGTGATTTCATTTCATTTGATAAAGGCTTTGATCAACAAAATTTGCCGATAATTCATCCTCTTGCCTTGAAATGTGTTGCAATGTTCAGAACAACCTTTGTTTGTGAACAATTTGTTTCGATTATGAATATCCGCACCTACATAAATATTCTGCAAGTCACATTCATGTGCATAGCAGAGGGTTCATTGATCCGCTTTTATGATGTTTCTTTTATGGTATTAACAAAACAAAAACAAGGTCAAGCTTAATGCTTCGTTGGAATCTGTACTTCGAATTCCAGATGCTAAAACGATTGTATCAAATATTTGAAAATTAGTGGTTTTAAAGCGATGCCAAAGATCAACAAATAATGTCTGAAATTAGTGCAGAATAAAAAGCAGAATAACAGTATTGTTTTAGTGTTTAGACAAAAAGTAGCATAATTATTAGTTTTAATAATTCACAAACAAACAGACGACTCGGGCCTCGCTAAGCGTTGGGACAACACGTCTCTCTCCTACCACTAGGCTGCCTGCCCCGCTCACGTTAGGGAGTGATTCTGCTCCATGATAACGCGTGTCCACATGTCCTCAGGGTCACCAAAGTGTACTGGCCAAGTTCAAGTGGGAGCAGCTTAAGCTCCGCCCTATAGCCCGGACATGTTTCCCTGTGACTTCCATCTGTTTTGTCCGCGAAATAAATAAATAAACTAAAAAATCTCAAAGGGAAGTGCTTCTTCAACTCAGACGACTAACTGAAAGACAGACTCTTGTCACAGCCACACGAGTTCTGGGCATAGGGAATCCTTCGGCACGTCAAACATTAGGATAGTTGCGTTCAGGCCTCTGATAGTTATTCATCACGTTTTCGATTTGCAGCACTTATTGCTATGTTAGCAGTGAAAATTCTAGGTTTCTAGGTATGAAATCTGGAAAACACTATTTTACTGTACACCCAAACTTGTTTCAGCACCTCTGTGCCCTAATCGTTCGGTTTTTCATTTAATTATTGCTGCGAAAAACAAAATACATTCATTTCAGTAGTATTATACTATGTGTAAATTTAGGCCTAAAACTCTTTGGTCGTATTTCGTTTTTACCTTGATTTTACATTCTGTGGTCATGTAGCACACTTTCTACATAATTATATTGTGGTATCGTTGTCATCCGCAACCGAATAATTTGCATGAATATTGTGAGGATGTATTGTGTACACACACACACACACACACACACACACACACAGAGAGAGAGAGAGAGAGAGAGAGAGAGAGAGAGAGAGAGAGAGAGAGAGAGAGAGAGAGAGAGAGAATTCAAATCCACCGCCATTCTAATGGAGAACAAGTGAAGGCGGACTAATAGGTACGCATAAAAAATGTTTGTAGAGTTTATGGGACTTAACTACGGGGTCATCAGTCCCTAAACTTACAAACTACTTATGAACTAGCTACAACTAAGGACGGCACAAATATCCATGCCCGAGGGGGGACTCGAACCCCCAACCGTAGTGGCCGTGCAGACCGTGACTGGAGCACCTCAGTCCCCTCGGCCACCGCGGCCGGCTAGTTACGCATAGTGTGTACCCAGTCGAATTTGCTAAAATTCGCCCGCAAAATATGTGAATTAAATATGTGTTGTCACCAAAAATGCGGAAGAGATAGTGTACACCAAAAGAAATCGCAAGTAATAGGCAATAAGCTCACTTACCAAATTTATGTTTTCACACTAGAAGTACAGTTTTAAAATCGTCACAAGATTCAAACAGATTATTTGGTTGCAAATGTCAACGCTACCAGTATGTAATTGTGTAGAAAGTGTCGTACCTGACCACAGAATGTAAAAGGAAGGTAAAAACGAAGATAAGACGACTGTTTAGGACTAAATTTACACGTAGTAGCTTGTAGTACTACAAATACACATCACAAATAAATGAAAAATCCCACTGACGATAGCACACAGGTGCTGAAACATTTTCGAGTGTAGAATAAAATAGTGTTCTGCATATCAGGCGGACCTCATACCTATAATTCTCTATTACTTTTGAATAAAGACTTCAATTATATCTACCGTCAATGTTGTTCCGTATCATTTCATTTCAACGTCCTCGTAGATATGGTGTAATGTTTTTCGGACATGTTCGAAAGAACTGTCAGCATCGCTGTGATTTAGATGCCAGGAGTTGTGTGTCATTAAACTCTGTTCAAAATTCTGACTATTCGGTATTTTGAGAATATACATCTTATTTTTCCACTAACAACCGTCCTGTCAAGCATGTTAAAACATGCATTGCCCTTGCGTAGTGACATTGGCCTTACAGATGTGCAGCTCGTAATTATTTTCCAGCGCCTGGAACGAAGACTAAGTCGCCACAGGATATATCTCTCTGCTCGCATATTAGCGCCATGAAAGCCGCATTACTGCCTGCGTCTCCAGAGCGTTATAAATGCTGTGAGCTCACTTTCTTTTTTGCGCGCTAAATCACAATTAATTGCGCGGCTCTTAATTTCAGTATAACTCTCCTGCCCTAGAAGGGGCAGATACAGCTGCCATAGTGCGGTATAGGTATAGCTTCACAGACCTAACGTCACAGTTGTGTGTGTGTTTGTGTTCCGTCTCAGGTGAGAAATTATGACTTTGCTACTGGTTTTCTTAATGTTTATATACGTATTGCCTATTTAAAAATCTATATCAGCCAACGCAAAGCTGCGAAGGAGATGGTGCCACAATCAAAATCCGAAGGACACCGCGATGGCCGAGCGGTCTGCGGCGAGCCAGTCACGGTCTGCACGGCCGCTGCGGTCGGGGGTTCGAATCCACTCCTCGGGCATGGATGTTTGTGCTGTCTTTAGTATAAGCTAGTTCATACGTAGTTTGTAAGTTTACGGACTGATGACCCCGTAGCTAAGTCCCATAAGCTCTACAAACATTTGAACATTTGATTTGATGTATCTTGTGTGGTAGTATTAATCATCGTTTATATTGATTCCTACAAACAATAGGTTTTATATATCGAAAGCCCTAAAAGCAGCTTACGATACCGCAACCTGGCATCCTATAGTAAAACAAGGGCAACGTTCCGTCATGGCTTGGTCATCTAAGCGTTAGTCAATAAGTTCTGAGTCTGACCCTATGATGGCCCTGTTGTATCCTACAGCGAATAGGTGGTGCCGTGGATGGTACCATGTCAGGTAGTCTCTCGTCCCTGCAAGAGATAGTTGAGAGCATTCACTGGTAGCAGGCGTAAGGTCGTTGTTTTGACGGTGAGTTGACAGCGCCAGTCGTATCTTGACAGGTCGCAGTTTGAGCAACGGGAAAACATAACCTCTGCCATAAATTAGGCAAAACCGCAGGCAAAACGTTTGAAATGATGCAGAAGATGTACGATGAGAACACACTAAGCCGCAATGTTGGGTGTAGGTGATAACGACGGTTTTTGCAAGGACGGGACAGTTTGAAAGATGGTGTGCGTACTGGCCGGCCACGAACAGTTCGGACGGAACGCAGGATCCAAGAAGTTGCAAAGTTGGTCTGTGCTAACCTCTCCCAATCTGTAGACGCTATTGCAGCAGCAGTGGGGGTCAGCCACGAAATTCTGATGGACGATCTCAACATGTTTCGTTATTTGCCGACTCATTTTATTGTCGTAGCATAGTTTGTGGTCCTCGCTTCATGCCAATAAGCTTTGCACCATCAAACAAATCCCAACAACATGGAAGACCTCCCCACGCCCCTCTCTACGGGAGGAAGTAATCCCGGCCCGGTTGCGGATCGGTCACTGCCGGTTCAGCCACCGCCACTTGCTGACAGGCGACCCCGCACTATTGTGTTCCTGCGGTCACCCGCTGACGGTGCGCCATGTTTTAATGTCCTGTGCTAATTTTAATCATGTCCGTGTTGCCCTTAATCTGCCGAACACATTAGAGGAAATTTTAGCCGACGACACACGAGCAGCTGCGCGGGTCTTGCGTTTTATACAGATGACTCATTTATCAAAGGACATTTAATTCCTCCTTTGATGTATTTTACCGTATGTTTTTATCGATATCCTGGTATCGTTCTCTTTGGCAGTTGTCTTAACTCTAGTTTTTGGTACATTGACGTGTAAGGTCGGGCGCTAATAACCTAAGCAGTTGTGCGCCCTTAAACGACAAAAAAAAAAAAAAAAAAAAAATAAATAAATAAAAATAAATAAATAAATAAATAAAAATAGAAAAAATACATGTTTCGTGTTACCGAGCACAGTCTGCCACCAATCCTGTCGCAAGAGCAACGTTTTGATCGCATGGCGATTTGTGGTGACCTCATCACTTATGGAGACAAAGATCCGACGTTTCTCAAACGAAAATAGAAGGATCGTCCACAAAGTAAGTTCCGTTTCTATTACTATCTGCGGCAGCACCACGATCGTAGTTTCGAGCATGCGTGGCAGTTACTCTGACTCAAGGAGAAGACATGTACGCCATTTTCAGATCGCTGCTGCCTACGTGTGCTGTGTAGCGCTTCTTTGTAATGTTAGCCATAATTTAAAACGCCGCCACGCGTGAAATCACTTTGTGATTCGTTTTCTAAATGCAACGAAAGTTATGGCAAAGGAAATTGATCGGCAAATCTGAGAGGTTTACGGAAAAAATACTATGAATGATTCAATAGTCAGAATATGGGTCAAACTGTTCAATGAAGGACGTGATCAAGTGCACGATTAAGAACGAAGTGGACGCCCGTCTGCTGTTACTGATGAACTGGTTCACACAATTGAAGACTAAGCATAACCGTAAATTTACACTTACTGTCTTGCTATGGAAGTTACTCAGATCTCACGATCACTAATTCATGAAATTGTTACTGAAATTTCGTAAACTTTGCTCGTGTTGGGTACCCAAAATTCTTACTGAACAGCACAGAAAACAACGGATGGGCAGTTCACTTCAGTTTTGACACGCTACAATGAAGAAGGTTTGTTATTCGGATAGTCACGGGAGATGAAATTTGGGTATCTTACGATACCCCTGAAACAAAACGGCAATGAGTGGAATGGAGGCACACTTCATCCCCAACGAAGGTTAAGCCTGAGCAAATCTTGACACCTCGAAAAGTGATATGCACCGTTCTTTATTATTATTATTATTATTATTATTATTATTTTGACAGAAAAGGCAGTTTGCCGATTGATGTCTTGCGACGAGGCTAATCAATGCACATGGATACTGCGATACCACTAAGAAATTGTGTCGCGCTATACAGAACAAGCGCAAACGATTACTGTCAAAAGGTGTTGTTTTGTTCCAAGATAATGCCGATCTCACACGGCGAATTTGACCAAACAGGTCTTGCGGGAAGTTCATAGGGACGCGTTCGACCATCGTCCGTAGAGCCCGGACCTCACTCCTAGCGACTTTCATCTCTTCTTCAAATGTTCAAATGTTTGTTAAGCTTATGGGACTTAACTACGGGGTCATCAGTCCCTAAACTTACAAACTACTTATGAACTACTTACGAACTAGGACGGCACAAATATCCGTGCCCGAGGGGGGATTCGAACCCCCGACCGTAGTGGCCGTGCTGACCGTGACTGGAGCGCCACCGCGGCCGGCATCTCTTCTTACACCTTGGTGGTCGACACTTCAACAATGATGACGAGCTGAAAGAATACGGTTGATTCACAGGCGGCAACCTTCTATGAAGAAGGCATATCAAACCTTGTGCCAAGAAAATTTTAAAAGCTATGTAGAATAGTAGAGTAACAGTTGTAGATTTTTGTACAATAAATATTTTTTTCTGTATCTGTATACGTTTGTTTAATATAACCAAACGGAACTTACTTTGTGGACATAACAAGAGACGAGACATAGTGTTTCCCTTGCGATCCGCAACTGTAACGACAATCTGGAATGCGGCAGCGTGTGCAACATACAGAGTCGTGTGGGTGCCTATCCTCCAGGTGTCATGTCTCAGAACTTACTGTCTCTGCCACGTATATCGTGGTTTCAGTTACTTCTCTCATTGCCTTCACTGGACCGGTAATTGTGAATGAATATATCACCAATCTTGACAACAAACTGCTTACTATCACTTGCATGAAAAGACGGGCTAACAAAGTGGACTTCATTGGGGAGTGCGGCAGTTCAATCCTGCCTCAGGTCAACCTGATTTGGCTTTTTCATGGTTTTCTGAAATCACTCTGGGCAAATGCTGGGATGGTTCTTTTCATAGACCACGGTCGATTACTTTCCCCATCCGTGACAAAAGCTATCTGAACGTGTGATCCGTCTCTAATGACGGATCACGCTATCAGCGAGAGTAGTAGATGTACGCTCACATCTGAAGAACATGAGCTGAATGATCAGCTGATTAGCCTGAACCAATGGTACCATGACCCTATAATGTCAGTTTTTAAAATCTTCATTTGACGTTAAGCTTGTTATGTGAGATTTGCTATCTTTGTATTCTCATTTATTAATATAACCTTAGCATTGTTTATTTTAGTTGTTCTGTAGTTGTCTTCAGCTTGGATATTTATGTGCTAATAGTATTCCTTCTGGACTGGGGTTCAGCAACGCCAATGCTAGTTTAAGATTTATCATCTATTTTAATCCTGTGAAGAAAATTAGAAAATTATTGTACATCTCTGGTGAGCAGGAAAGACGCCGACTCTCAACATAACTCAACCGTTATGGGTATTACTAGAGCAGAGAGTGAGGACGAAATGTACAGCTGCAATATGGATGATGGAACTGGCGTTTCTTTTCATACAAGAATAACATTAGTTTGGAAAGTACAAAGTGCCTTCAAACAGTTTTCCCCAGTCGTCTCCAATCTTTTCATTTTTTGCTGAATTAGAATAACATTTTTGTGAACATACTTGCAACATTTAGCTATACATTCAACGTACTCAGTGTAGCCTCCCTCAGATGTGATGCATCTGGCCCAACGTTCTTTCAATGATGTAAATGCACTTTGGTAAAATTCTGGGGATTGAGTTTTACACCATAGCTTGACGCAGGAAATAACGTCTTTTTCACTATCAAAAATTTTTTACCGCGCAGGTGGGCCTTGAGAGGAACAAAAAGGTAAAAATCAGATGGAGCCAAGTTTGGACTGTAGGGAGGATGAGGAACAATGTTCCAACCCATTGTCCTGATTTTCTCGTGGGTCGTAATGGCTGTATGGGGTTTGGCATTGTCATGGTGTAGTCTGATGAGCTGATGCTGAAGCTGTGGATCTTGATCGCACGTCGCAGATGACAAACAGTAACGGTCCCGGTTAACCCTTTCATTCCCATTCTTGTTCCTGGACAACAACGTATTAAAAGTTGATTTATACCGTATGTTGTGCATGGATCCTTAAAGTTGCCTTTTTTGTTGGTGAACAACATGCTTCTAGTAAGTCATTTTTCTGCTTGGTACGGCGTGTAGCCACTTTTGAGGCATTCATCTGTCCATCTTGGAGGTTGTGTTGCGTTGCCGTCTGTATGTGGCTGAGAGTGTGAGTGTGTTTCCTTTTATTTTATTCCAGCAGTGAATTGTCTTGTCTTTGGTGCTGTGGCGAAGATTATGCTAGCATTATTGATCTGCCAGTGTTAACTACCAACAAAATTACGTTCCAGTAATAAAGTAACTCTATAGAAACGTTTGTGTTGTGCATGAAATACATAACAGAGAAAAATCAGTAGTTCGACCAAAAATTTTAAAACGTATTTTGATGTTTATTGCACTATATTAATACAGAAAACACTGAATTTTAATTTTTCCAAAGCTGATTACATAATGTGGGACTGAAAGGGTAAATGGTGGTGCCAGGTTCGAAAAAGTCAATGAAAATGTCACCACGCTGATTCCAGAAGAAGGAGCCCATGACATTTCGGCCTTCTGTTCGTGAAAGTCTTGGTTTCTTCTTCCGAGGGGAACCCGAATGATGCCTCTCCATGGATTGGGTTTTGCTCTCAGGTTGTGTACCCTAGTGACTGTACCAGTGATCCACACTACCCAATGAGAAACGAGTCATTTCTGCAAGCTGTCGTTGCGTCACACATCTGTCATTTTGGGTGACTTGATCAATGGTCTCCTTATTCACATCACTCACTGCTGTCGATGGCCTAACGCATCGTGGATTGTTCAGCGGAGAGAAATCACCTTCTTTAAACCTCTGCAACCACTGGTACTGTTGCATGCGCTAGGCCGTTCCCTGTTGGGGGTTCGAATCCCAACACCCCCCCCCCCCCCTCGGGCATGGATGTTTACGCTGTCTTTAGTATAAGTAGTTCGTAAGTTTAGGGACTGATGACCCCGCAGTTAAGTACCATAGGCTTTAAAAACATTTCACCATTTGATTTGATACTGCCACGATCCATTGTGTCAAATGTTTGTAAATCTATGGGACTCAACTGCATGGTTATTCGTAGCTTAGAAACTACTTAAACTAAGGTAAACTAACCCAAGGACAACACATACACCCATGCCCGAGGGGGGGACTCGAACCCGCGACGGCGAAGATCCACTGTTTCCTCCCCGTAAACAGGGAGCAACTTCCCGTTAATCGACGTGGCAGTCATCGCCGGTCTTGATGAGGATCTCCCATCACCGACCGTTGTCGCAACGTTGCATCCATTTCACGGTCCATTATGGCTCACACGTAAATAAAATACTATTATATACCAACTTATAGCTAAATGTTGCAAGTATGTTCATAAAAATGCCCGTTTTATAAAGACAGTTTACGACTCAGTTTTTGGAAGAGTTGCAACTGTTCTCAAAGCCAGTGGTTGGCCATTTTCTTACCAGTAAATAAATTATGTTAGGTGTTGACAACATTTTTGCTACCACCTGTAGCAGACCACCGAAAGTGTGAAGGGTAGCGTTGTGCCGTGGGCGGGTGGCCTGCGTCACGTGTGGCTGGATTGGGACCAGTCCGTCCGAGACCAACGAGAAAGACAGGCTCCAGCGCAGACCTCATGCCACGTAAGCAAGGTAGTTCCGAACCGACGCGATCGCTAGCCGATCGGCCGGCCTCTGGGGCACACCTCACTGCGTCATAGCGGGCAGCCACTGAGCTAGCGATCGCGCCGGCTCGGAACTACCTTGCTTTCGTCGCATGACGTCTGCCCTGGGGCTAGAGCTCCTAAATACCCAGGCTGAATCGACCGCCATGGTTGGAAACGCGCTGCACTAACAGCGTAGAGGCGCATGCCCTGCCATCTTTCACAAACGATATCGCAAAAACTAACTAGTAGAAATATTTAATTTTTCTGCTAATTAAATGTTTATATGTCAGCATTGTGACGAAATGCTCGTCATTTCGTTAATAGTGATAGTTAATAAGATATTGGCTTCGAAATAAGAGACTACGCTACATTAGGAAAAGTTTGCAGTAAAAAATAGAGGCTGCTATGATATTCCGTTTCTTGCCTGTTGCACCATATGTTGCTGCGGATGAAACTTTCATAATGGATTGTATTTTATTTTCGACTTAGGAGGAGATCTTTAACTTTCACTCATACCGCTAAACTTTATTTTATTTAGCGCACTCATTTCCGATGGCGATAAGGCCAGATTGAATCATTGCGTATCTCATACACGGTTAGAGGTATCAAAATGATATTTTGTCAAATGATAACATGCAAAGAGGGGAGCATTTTGGCACATGGTTAGAACGGAAAACTTCATTAACTGTCGCGATATTCAAGGAAATACATAGTTGCAGAATGAAAAAGAGTAATGTTAGTGATTTATTATTCGATTTGCAAATTTTCCTTCGTCACTCACAAATGTTTATTTCTTTGCTTCTTTTCCATTGTGTTTCAGAGCTACTACTCAGTTTCCAAAACCTAATAGGACTTATATTTCCTTCAGTTTAAAGCCTAGCAGTAACAGAACGGGAGTTACTAGATCTAATGAGGATTTTATGTGAGAATATTTGAAAATGACAGATAGCAAGGATCTCTTCACTAGCTTACGACCTGACTTGTTCTCATTTCCTCACATAATAAAGCACTCGATATTGAGATATTTAGAATATCCTTTACATATAACTGAAAAATTGAAAGTGGATATTACGTAGAGACAGTAGTGCAACTATTAAGTTTAATGGGTTAAAAGAAATCAATACCAGTATCTTCAAGTATGGATGTTACTGCGTAACAACATGTACCTAATTATTAGGAGCTCTAATACGGAAGACGTGTTACTACTAGACGGGCGCCGGCCGCAGTGGCCGCGGGGACTAAGGCGCTTCAGTCACGGTCTGCACGGCCCCTACGGTCAGGGGTTCGAATCCCCCCTCGGCTGGATATTTGTGCCGTCCTAGTTCGTAAATAGTTCGTAAGTAGTTCATAAGTAGTTTGTAAGTTTAGGGACTGATAACCCCGTAGTTAAGTCCCATAGACTATACAAACATTTGAACATTTGAACTAGACGGGCGGGCGGATCCTAGTGCGTCGTATTTAACTGACATCTCAAGTTATACGTTTCTCACAGAGTTACTGTTTGGAGAGGATGAAAATTTGATGTATTTTGAACATTTCATTTCCTTAATGTGTTCACCTAACTTCAACAGAAAAAAGTACCTCGCATGTCGAAAATTCCGTAACGTCATCAGAAAGTGCATGGTCGTAAACTATCAGTATATGCTGTTTATAAATTATTGCCATAAATAAAACTAAAAAGAAAATGTAGTGTAGTTCTTAACGAAGACATTGATGAAAATTCCCCGTTCATACAGTGAGTAGTTTGCGAGTGTGAGTCAGTTGAATGAAACGCGAGATAACGCGTGAGCTCGTCCGGAACGTGGCAACTCATACAGCTTGGGGAAAAAATGGCGGACCGTTCAGCTTGGGTTTATAGGAGCCTTAGCTGGGGCCCGTCTTTCTCGATGGCCTCGAGTCCGTCCAGATGACGGAGCGCAGTCGGCGGCCCAGGTGGCTGGGAGCTGGCTAATTGCTGCAGCGGTTGTCAGTCGGCGCTGCGCACTGTTTACATCTGCACGCAGGTCTGCTCAAGAGCGTGTCTGCCTCTTGTTTCTGATTACCTACCACCTGTGGAGAGACTAAATATACACCTCTAGCGTTCTGTTGTGTATTGCAACTACTGTTAATCTACATATTTAGTCTGCAAATCAGATTTAAGTGCATTGCAGACGGGTCATTCAGCCCAGTGATTTCAATTATTAACACTGAATACACAACTGCAGTGCTTTCACTCTGTGAAAATCGTGACACACTATTTTTGTTAGGTTAGAAACTCCGTACGTATTGGTAGTGTTGTTCTTTTGCGCTCTGCGTCCTTTAAAATTAAGTTATAAATGATTAATTACTTTCAGAAATACATTGTGGTGAAGTTTGAGTAGTTTATGGTTCTAGAGAATTCAAAATAAACGAACTAGAGTTCAAAAAATGTTCAAATGTTTGTTAAGCTTAAGGGACTTAACTACGGGGTCATCAGTCCCTAAACTTACAAACTACTTATGAACTACCTACAACTAAGGACGGCACAAATATCCATGCCCGAGGGGGGATTCGAACCCCCGACCGTAGTGGCCGTGGAGACCGTGACTGAAGCGCCTCAGTCCCCTCGGCCACCGCGGCCGGTGAACTAGAGTTCAGATCCACAGATGAAGTATATTTTTATTCATAGCTACATATTACTTCTATCACAATTTAATTTAATGAATAAATCACACTGACTGAAAATTACTCTTCGGAAAAAATGCGTACAGCAGACACCTCGAATTGGTTGGTTTTACGCCTTATCTTTCTACAGAAATGCAATTTATTCGTTAAACGCAATGTCGTACAAACACTATTTCTGAATAAAAATTTAACTCACTTATACATTTTATACAACTCACGCCGTTTTCTGCTGTTTCGTTTCATGAGTAGAGTTTATTCCACGTGTCGATATTTCGTGAACAGTACTTGAATTTTCAGAAGTAGCTGCCGTTCTATTTGAGTTAGTTTCTTCGAAAGCGACTAGAACAAACTATTACAAATCTCAGAATGTTAAATTCAGCGTAAGCAGATACTACTAACAATTAGTTAGAGAGCGACAGATATACGTTCACGAATATGGCGTAGAGCGTCACGCTTTCGTAATACACAGTACTGACTGAAGATTATCTTTGACTTAACTGATCCAATCGCTTCCATTATGTTTAACGTTCCATTCCTGAACAGCGCGTGTGATAAGGGAACACCAAATTCGATCTAATTTCTGCATCTTATTATTATGATCATGTCTCCCTATGTAGGCGGTTGCTAGCAAAATATGTTCGCATTCGAAGGAACACTACTGTGAATGAAATTTTGCAAATAGATTTCGCAGCAACAATAACCCGTTTCTTTAAATGATTTAGAATCCAACTCCTCCATCTTTTCCGTTACAGAATCTCCACTGTATCGAGATAACACTAAACGAGCTGCCTTTCTCTATACTTTGTCTGTATCCAATTATTGTTGTGGTGTATGTTTTTTCGGAATTGTCCGAAAGAACAGACACCATTTGTTGACATAAACTGCCGTAATTTTACCAGTTCGAAATATTTAAACATTTGGAGCGTTTCAGGTCATTGAAATACACCCCTGGCCATTAAAATTGCTACACCGCGAACATGACGTGCTACAGACGCGAAATTTAACCGACAGGAAGAAGATGCTGTGATATGCAAATGATTAGCTTTTCAGAGCATTCACACATGGTTGGCACCGGTGACGACACCTACAACGTACTGAAACGAGGAAAGTTTCCAACCGATTTCTCATACACAAACAGCAGTTTACCGGCGTTGCCTGCTGAAACTGTGATGTGATGCCCCGTGTAAGGAGGAGAAATGCGTACCATCACGTTTACCACTTTGATAAAGGCCGGATTGTAGCCTATCGCGATTGTGGTTTATCGTATCACGACATTGCTGCTGACGATCCACTGACTGTTAGCAGAATATGGGTTCGGTGGGTTCAGGAAGGCAATACGGAACGCCGTGCTGTATCCCAGCGGCCTCGTATCACTAGCAGTCGAGATGACAGGCATCTTATCCGCATGGCTCTAACAGGACGTGCAGCCACATCTCGATCCCTTAGACAACATATAGGAACGTTTGGAAGACAACAACCATCTGAACGAACAGTTCGAGACGTTTGCAGCAGCATGGACTATCAGCTCGGAGACCGTGGCTGCGGTTACCTTTAACGCTGCATCACAGACAGGAGCGCCTGCGATGGTGTACGCAACGACGAATCTGGGTGCACGAATGGCAAAACGTCATTTTTTCAGTTGAATCCGGGTTCTATTTTCTGTATCATGATGGTCGCATCTGTGTTTGGCGACATCACGGTGAACGCACATTGGAAGCGTGTATTCGTCATCGCCGTACCCCATACGCCATACCCCGAGTGATGGTATAGGGTGCCATGGGTTACACGTCTCGGTCACCTCTTGTTAGCATCGACGGGACGGCACTTTGAACAGTGGCCGTTGCATTTCAGATGTGTTACGCCCTTGGCCCTATCTTTCATTCGATCCCTGTGAAACCCTACATTTCAGCAGGATAATGCACGACCGCACAACCACCTCTGGCCGTAATAACGGCCTGGATACGCCTGGCCATTGAGTCAAACAGAGCTTGGATGGCGTGTACAAGTACAGATGCCCATGCAGCTTCCACACGATACCACAGTTGATCGAGAGTAGTGACTGGCGTATTGTGACGAGCTAGTTGCTGGGCCACCATTGACCAAATGTTTTCAGTTGGTGAGAGATCTGGAGAATGTGCTGGCCAGGGCAGCAGTCGAACATTTTCCGTATCGAAAAAGGCCTGTAAAGGACCGCAGATGCCAGACAGCTGTGTGCAATCGCCTGAGCGACGTGCGTTGCATTTGCGGGAAGCCTTTCGCGCTTTCGCCGAACTGCGCGCGCCGGCGGCTGAGCCGATGTCACCGCCGGTGAATCCCCGGGATGAGCGCTAATAGCAAGTGGCAGAGGCGTGGATTACGGCGCCAGACGGGCGGTTATACACGGCTGCATCACAGTCCAACATATACAGTCACGACACTCACTGCTGTAAAAGATGTTACCAACTGACAGTTGCTGCGACACTAGCGCTCCTAGCGGTGGGCAAGCTGCCGAAGTAGTGATGTTTGTTGATAATCGCTTTTGTACGTAATTAACGAAATACTTACTATACTTTTTGCGTTACAAGCATTATTAAAATATCGAGAGACAAACATAATACGGAAATTAACATAAAAACAACCTCATTTAAATAATTCAGTGGTATAAAGAACAACTCTGTGATGAACAAATACTTACAAATATGTGTATATTTGCAGATTATACCACTGATAGTAAGTTGCATACAACCATATGGTCTGTTCTTACTATGACAGTTTTTTACGTGTATCAAATCGGTACGGCGTCTAATGATTCTTACATTTTTACACGCCACTCGTCTTTCTTATACGTGCATATACTTTTAAGTGTAATTACTTTAGCTTTAAAAAAACAATGTTTTGATGATTCTTGCCGTTTGTGGTTCAGATGTAGCAACAATTTAGGATTGGGTTGTTCTTTGTTCGAAAACAGTTTGGTTGCTTTTATCGTTATATTGCATGTCTGTGACGTTTTTCCTTCAGCTACACCTGTGATGGTTGATTTGGTACGTTAAGTACCGTATTTATTGCGCTCTATATACGTTTCCTATGTTCCATCCTCACCGATTTTAGTGGAATTGTAATAAAGAGTACTTAACGTTCCTGTGTAGAAATTGACGTCTCTCTGCTAGAGGGCATGTCTCCTGGTGTTTGCTAGGCATTTTTATTTTTAATAAAAAATGAAATTACTCATTTAAAGCCTGAATGTTACAGGATGATTGTAAATTAACTGTCCTGTAATGTACCGTTTCGTACCTTATCAGGGATCTTATGAAACCTAAGAACGACAAATGGGGAGCTATTTTAAAATTGCTAACTATTTATAAGGTACGTTCCCTAATGTATAAGGTATCCTGAAGTCAATCTAAACGATACTATTCGCACTCATCAACTATCGTATTCAGAAACGTAGCTTGCCGGCCGCTTGGAGCGCTGCTAGCGCAGCTTATAACAAAAATCAGTGGGAGTGTCGTGACTGTATATGTTAGACTGTGGCTGCGTGCTGCCAGAGGCACTATGCAGCTCTCCAGACAGCCCGAGGCGACGCGTAGCGGCTCAGGCTCGTCGTGGGGGTGCCAAATTCACAACGTAAAGTGTACCGATAAACTGGTCACACGTCCGCCAACGTCCGCCATGCCGAGCGGGGGGAGGGAGGGGGGAGGAGACACTGGAACACTTGTAACTAGAGTTGGGCAACACGAGATTCTTTTTTAGGAATCGATTCTTACGATCCAATCCCACACTGTGAATCGATTCCTACGATTCGTTCACGATTCTTTAGTCTGCATTGGCACGCTTCTTACTTCTACATTCTGCTCATAGATAGCAATCTGTGTCATGTCGTGGATGTTGGAATCTAACCTTATAAATCTGTTTCTACGATTCGTTCACGATTCTTTCTGCCTTTTGGTCTGCGACGGCACGAATCTTACAGAATGGCAACAAGCAGACAAAATGGGTATCGGACTTTAAATATTTATAGTGCATAAAGTTCAGACGTACATTAGTAACCAGCCAAATCCATTCGATTCAGCTGTCAACAGTTCTAGAGAAAATAGTGTTTGAAGTATTGCGAGCAGATATAAATACATATTACACTACCAACAATTTCTACTGTCATCGTAGCTCATTTAGTAGCGTTGTGGGTTTAATGAAGGTAAGGCACTTATTTCGAATCCTGCTATAACCTCATAATTTTTTTTTTCGTTCTGTTTGAATACTTCGGCCATTTAAATATAAATTTCTTTAAATCTATGGTAATTAACACATAATCGTTATGAAATACTTATTATGTAAAATCAATTAGTTTAAGGAAACACGTCTATGTAAACAAACGTTAAATATTAATTCTTTCGATATACCAGAAATTCGCCTATATTAAATAAAATGTTTCTTTTTTGTAAAATCTGTTTGTTTCAGGAAAGCTGAACATAAAAAACCAAAATGGTGAAAAAGATTTTTGAGATGGCTTTACAAACATTTAAAATCGTGTTTTTATATAAAAAGAATATTTTTGTAAAATTGAGTTTTTACAAAATCTACAACTATGTAGATGAACTCAAAAAGCTTAAACCTCTATAAACACAAAATGTAATCCAAATCGTTACAGCCATTTCCGGGATACACAAAATATAATTGTGTAAGAATTGCTCGTTTAAATACATAATATGTAAACAATATAAAAGACGTATAGTCGTATATATTGGCAGATGTGTATTTCGCTGCGTTTTGTTTCTGTCAGCTGTAATTCGTGAATAGGCTAATAATTAACGGCTCACGATCTTCGTTCTGTGCTTCCTTCGTTCACACGCTTTCTGGCTTTCGTAATCATTCGGCACGATTCGCCACTTGCTTTCGAATCATGAATCGTCACGAGACAGACGATTCTTTTGAACTATGATTCGTCCGGATCATGATTCGATTCTTACGATTCTTTATTTGCATTCGTTCAAACGAACGACTCATTCACGAATCGCCACAACTCTACTTGTAACAAAGCAGGAATTAGTAGAGTAGCTCATCCTCCCCGCAGTTATTACTTAACTATTAACTGTAGTACAAGGTAGTCACACTAACATCAAATGTAAAACACTCGCAACAAAACTGGGCATATCAACTCACTAAAAAAATAGTAGCATAAATAGGCCCATTGATGTATTAGGTGATGGGTTGTATAGATGATTATCAAAATATTTTTTTAAATTCAAAAATAAAATAAAAACTTGTCGGAAGAGGCCCTTTCGCAGTTTATATGGAACATCGCTTACAGATCAAGTCAAGCAGCATGCTTGAAACTTCAATAAATAATGAACAATAATGTAATAGAGCCTTTGAAAACTTGGTTTCTTCTGCACCATCATGCAGTATCGAGAAACAAAACTGAGGCTGTATAATGTTTCCAGTGCCAACTAACGGCAGGGTGTATACGCCTCGGAGCAACAGGGAGATCCGAGAAAAACCCGGGAATTTTTTCATCCAGGAGAAATCCGGCAAATACAAGGAATTTAGAATTCCCGGAGTTTTTATTGATTAAGTTATCATAAGGTTTTGTAATTCTGCCTGGTAAGAACTTTACTTTCGCCCTTAACTGCCGAATAATACTGCAGCAGTAAAATCGTAAAAACGAGAGAATAACACCAAAATAAAACTCAGGTTAAATAGAAGATGTGTGATTTACGAAAAGAAAGAGAGAGAGAGAGAGAGAGAGAGAGAGAGAGAGAAAAGAAAGAAAGAAAAGTGCGTCATAAAGAATATCGGCTTCAGAAGACCACCCATTTGAAAAGACCACGCTTTAAGGTTGGTTTATCGTACTTTTTTGAATTTTTCCTAGATTACAAATCAAGCAATAACGATGGGGAAAAGTATAATCATAATTAAAAAGAGATATGGCAAGTGAAGACTCCGATCGCCAGTTTGTAAATAATTGTGCATTCTGCACTTTGCCTTTGTTATTAGGTTCGTGCCAACAACACACTGAATTCGTACACACATTCGAAGAAAAGTGTTAAATAATTTTACAAGCAAGCCTTTAAATGTGAAAGCGTAATTAAAACTGTTACACTGAGTTCCAGCGTACCAATATACTCGAAAATCGTAACTAATTAAAAAAAAAAAACAGCGAATTATTAAAAAAAAAAAAAAAAAAAAAAAAAAAAAAAAAAAAAAAAAAAAAACGAAATGAATGATTAACTACGTTCGTGTGGCATCACGAAAAAATTGAAATAAACGGTTCCTGTATTTGCGAAACAGGTGAATTCAAAACCCTATTCTCACTGGCTGCCTGCACTTGACTCATAATTGATCGCTCTTACTCATGTCAATTTTCGCGCCGTTATCAGGATCTGCACGAGGCCGTAAGTGGGTCTTAACCTAGGGACGATTCACCTCGGTATATAAAACATTTACGTTTTAATGGGTTGATTCCAATGGAAGGTAATTTGTGAGCTTTAGAGGAAGGCGTGTAATTTATCCGGGAAAGGTGTATTTCTCTCGGAACAAAGATGTATCATATATTTACATGTGGCGTTTGGGTACACATTTTCAGCTTTGCCCCATCGCAGTTGTCATATATTCTATGAATATTTAAAGATGTATCACCCGGGAAAAAGTTTATTTTTAACCGGGAATCCGGAAAAAATCAGGAAATTATTTTATCTTATTACCGCGTCGGAGCGGCCGAGCGCATTGAGGCGCTATGCTACGATGCGCGAGGCGGTTTCCCGTCGGGGGTTCGAATCCCCCATCTGGCATGGATGTTTGTGTCGTCTTTAGTATAAGATATTTCATAAGTAGTTTGTAAGTTTAGGGACCTGATGACCCCGCAGTTAAGTCCCTTAAGCTCGACAAACATTTGAACATTTGAAAGGTGCATGTACTAAACAAATGCGACTACTCAATGCAACTGAAAAAGAGTATGGATGGATATTTCCGGACAGTAGTTATAAATCAAAAATCATTTCGCTATTTCCAGTATTTGTATACACATTAACTTCTTTTTAGAATATGAAGCGCACGTGAAAACCCCACTTTAAAATTAAAATCCTAAGAAATGGATTGGAACTTCTCGATTTCAGCTAACCTAAGCAAATTATAATATTGTGAATTGCACGTTTCTCTCACCTACTATTTCAAAAGGATGGAAATAGGGACGATAGCAGTAGCCTAACACTGCACTCGGCCTGTCGCTGGCTGAGGAACTAATAACGCAGTGTTGCCAGATCCTCCGAAAACTCGGTATATTTTCCGATATTTTTTAATTTTTCCAGAAGATACGAAATTTCCAGTGACTCTTCTGAAATCTTCAAGATATTTCTGAAATTTCGAGTGAATCTTCCAAAATTTTTAAAACTTCGTTCGCCAAAAGTATATGCTGCTACATAACACAAACCATATCACTTCGATCGAGTAACGAAGCTAGGATTTTGCTCGAGGAGGGGGGAGGACACACAGAAATTCAAATGTTCAAGTGTATATTAAGTTTGTGGGTCACTACGGGTTTGTCAGTCCCTAAACTTACAAACTACGTACGATCTACCTTACACTAGCATAGCGCCTCAATCCGCTCGGCCACTCCGCCGCGGCGATAACGCATTGAATATCTGTTTCGTATAACAGTGGATTAAGAAAACTTTCTCTCTCTCTCTCTCTGTATGTTTTTTATTTTGTTTTTAGAAAAGGTTAAG
Source organism: Locusta migratoria (assembly GCA_026315105.1). Classification (NCBI taxonomy): domain Eukaryota; kingdom Metazoa; phylum Arthropoda; class Insecta; order Orthoptera; family Acrididae; genus Locusta; species Locusta migratoria. The sequence goes on along the minus strand of CM048751.1, from coordinate 258,256,256 downwards.
AAGAAGCAATGGGAGGCTTTACCTCCATAGTCCCCCCCCCCCCCCCCCCCCCCACTTTCCCTGGCTACGCCACTGGTCCCATGACATCTAAACAATGACTACCACCGTTCTACTACAGTACTGTATGGGCTCAAGGACCGGAAAACTCACGAAAAGCGCGGATACAACGAGGTGCAAAACGTAAAGCCATCTGTGAGACTACCTTGCAAATATAGACGGAATATGAATAAAGAATAAATTTATTATAAGGGATTGTCTTATTTCACTGCTCTAGCTCTCAAACAAATGACTCGGCTCTCTCTCTCTCTCTCTTATACGGAATATCTTCCGATTTGTTTACCGCATTTTCCGAAATTTTTTGACCTGGTAACCCTGACGCAGTTAGGAATCCATTGTTGAATTCCGTCGATAGTTTCTGACTTCTGTCATCGGTCGGCGACACATAGCTGTTCAAAACATTGATGTTTATGGACGAAACATCGATCATATATATTTTCAAAACATTGATGTATCGTTTGCATCCCTACTAACTACCCGCCATACATCGTCACATAACGCCGCGACGCTCAACAGTGTTGCATGTTAAAGAAACAAGAAAACAAACCGCAATAGTCATGTTCACAAAATAACGTTAAAATGATAATCATTGTAAGCAACAATGTGCACATATATTAGAAATAATAAAATACAGCTGCGGTGGAGCGGCCGAGCGCATTGAGATGCTATGCTACGATGCGCGAGGCCGTTCCCCGTCGAGGGTTCGAATTCCCCTTCGGGCATTGGTGTTTGTGCCGTCTTTATTATAAGGTAGTTCATAAGTAATTTGTAAGTTTAGGGACTGATGACCCCGTAGTTAAGTCCCTTAAGCTCTACAAACATTTGAACATTTGAATAAAATACAAGTAAATATTTCTAGGTGTACTGTGTGTTTTATTGGAGCAGTTTTCTTCTCATTTATTTGGTGCTGTTGGTTTTATGTTGTTGTTGTTGTGGTCTTCAGTCCGGAGACTGGTTTGATGCAGCTCTCCACAATACCCTATCCTGAGCAAGCCTCTTCATCTCCACATAAGAGAGACAACCTACATCTGTCTGAATCTGCTTACTGTATCCATCTCTTGGTCTTCCCCTGCGATTTTTCCCCATACACTTCCCTCCAACGCTAAATTCACAATTCCTTGATGTCTAAGAATGTGTCCTATCAATCGATCCCTTCTTTTAGTCAAGGTATGCCGGAAATTTCTTTTCTCTCCAATTCTGTTCAGTAGCTCCTCATTAGTTACGCGATCCACCCACCTAATCTTCAGCATTCTTCTGTAGCACCACATTTCAAAAGCCTCAATCCTCTTCCTGTCCGCACTGTTTATCGTCCATGTCTCACTCCCATACAAGGCAACACTCCATACAAATGCCTTCAGAAAGGACTTCCTTAGGTTTAAATCAATATTCGATGTTAACAAATTTCTCTTTTTCAACAACGCCTTTCTACCAATTGTCATTCTGCATTTTATATCCTCTGTACTGCGACCATCATTTGTTATTTTACTGCCCAAGTAACAAAACTCATCTACCTCCTTTATTGCTTCGTTTCCCAATCTAATTCCTTCAGCATCACCTGATTTTCTTACACTGCACTCCATTGCCCTAGTTTTGCTCTTGTTAATGTTCATCTTATATGCACCTTTCAGCACACTGTCCATTCCGTTCAATTGCTCTTCCAGGTCCTTTGCTGTATCTGTCAGAATTACTATGTCGTCGGCAAAACGCAATGTTTTTAATTCTTCCCCCTGAACTTTAATTCCTTCTCCAAATTTCTCCTTGCTTTCCTTTATAGCTTGCTCAATGTACAAATTGAACAACAATCGAGAAAGACTACAACCCTGTCTTACTCCCTTTCCAACCACTGCAACCCTTTCATGCCCTTCAACTCTGACAACCGTGTCTGGTTTTTGTACAAGTTGTAAATAACCTTACGTTCCCTATATTTTACTCCTGCTTGCTTCAGAACTTGAAAGAGTTTATTCCAATCAACATTGTCAAAAGCCTTCTCCAAATATACAAAAGCTAAAAATGTAGGTTTGCCTTTTCTTAATCTATCTTCTAGGATAAGCCGTAAAGTGAGTATTGCCTCCCGTGTTCCTACATTTCTCCTGAACCCAAACTGATCTTCCCCGAGGTCGGCTTCTACCAGCTTTTCCATCCTTCTGTATATAATTCGCGTTAATATTTTGCAACCATGACTTATTAAACTGATGGTTCTGTAGTTTTCACACCTGTCTGCACCTGCTTTCTTAGGGATGGGGATTATAACATTTTTCTTAAAGTCTGAGGGTACTTCACCTGTCTCATACATCTTACACACCAGGTGAAACAATTTCGTCATGGCTGGTTCTCCCAGAGACTTCAGTATCTCTGAGGGAATATCATCTACTCCAGGGGCCTTGTTTCGACTTAGGTCTTTCAGGGCTCTGTCAAATTCTTCTCTCAGTACAGTATCTCCTATTTCATCTTTATCTACATCCTCTTCCCTTCCTACAATATTGTCTCGTAGTTCATTTTCTTTGTAGAGCCCCTCTATATACTCTTTCCACCTTTCAGCTTTCCCTTCTTTGCTGAGAACTGGTTTTCCATCAGTGTCTTTGATATTCATAGAGCTGTTTTTCTTATCTCCAAATGTTTCTTTTATTTTCCTGTAGGCTGTATCTATTTTTCCCCTATTTATACATTTTTCTACATCCTTGCATTTTCCTTCTAGCCACTCCTGCTTAGCCATTTTGCACTTCCTGTCAATCTCATTTCTTAGTCGTTTGTACTCCATTTTGCCTGTTTCATTTACTGAATTTTTATATTTTCTCCTTTCATCGATTAAATTTAGTATCTCCTGTGATATCCAAGGATTCTTTGTAGGTCTTTCCTTCCTACCTATTTTGTCCTCTGCTACCTTCACTATTCATCTCTCAATTTTACCCATTCCTCCTCTACTGTTTTATTTTCTCCTGTTTCTGTCAATTGTTGCCTAAAGCTCCCTCTGAAATTCTTAAGAACCTCAGGTTCCTTCAATTTATCCAAGTCCCATCTCATTATTTTCCTACCTTTTTGTAGTTTCTTTAGTTTCAGCCTACAGTTCATAACCAACAAGTTATGGTCAGAGTCTATATCTGCCCCGGGGTATGTCTTACACTGTAGAACCTGGTTCCGAAATCTATGTCTTACCATTATAAAATCTATCTGGTATCTTCCGGTGTCTCCTGGTCTCTTCCACGTATACAACCTTATTTTGTGATTCTTGAACCAGGTGTTTGTTATAACTAAATTATGTTCTGTGCAAAATTTTACCAGGCGGCTTCCTCTTTCATTCCTTTTGCCCAGACCATATTCACCTACTATCTTCCCTTCCCTTCCTTGTCCTACTTCCGAATTCCAGTCTCCCATAACAATTAAGTTTTCCTCTCCCTTAATTGTCTGAATAATTTCCTTTAGCTTCTCATATATTTCTTCGATTTCCTCATCATCGGCGGAGCTAGTTGGCATATAAACCTGTACTACTGTTGTCGGTGTTGGCTTCGTATCTATCTTGACAATAATAATGCGATCACTGTGCTGGTCATAGTAGTTTACCCGCATTCCTATTTTATGTATCAAGTACTAAATTGGCTGTCTGTCTCACTCAAACTGCAGAATACTCAGTTTGGTGTAAAAACATCTAACATCTTACATCTTAATTTTTCTAATTGTTATTTATAGTTTTATTTCATAAGTTAGTTAAGCTGTATATTGTTAAATTTTAACTAGTTATAAGAAGAAATTATTCAGTGTAAAAACTCAATTACCTGTGCAAAATACGACCTGTTTTAGCATCTAGATAACAAGTCATTGTAAAAGACAGCCAAGTAAATAAATAAATCTTTCATCTCTGTACACAAATACTTTCAGGACAAGGGTAAAAATATACGTTGATTCACCCTGTCATCGAAAAAGATAAAAGTTATTATAATAAAAGTGTACTCGATACGTCTCTTCATCGTGGAGCCCTCTATTGATATGATTTTTTTTCCTTTCAGGTACGTTAAGGTTTTGGTACGCAATCGTCGCACCCTTCCTGCAGACGCCTTTAACTTGAAGAATGTCTATGTCTTGCCAGCCCACTCGACCGAGGCAAGACAGGGGCTTTAAAGGAGAGATCTGCAACCTGTAAACTGTAAGTATAAATTTTTAGCCAATGAAGTAACGATCATCTCTAATACGAAGCCTTGTCGTGTTCTACTGTTAAAAAATGTAGGGTGGTATAATAGGGGAAAAGATGGGGGTAATGTCTATAAAGTTCGAGAAAAGTAATTATTTGAAAGTGAGTACGAATGTTTCCAACATATTTTCTTCTTTCCGTTACCAAGACACTTCCTGCCAATGTTTCTATTTGTGACAGAAAAAAGTAGACTACTGCACGTGAGGGACTGTATTGCTTCGTACCTCGTCAGAGTATGAAGACGAGAATTTCTGTTCACTAACCTGGTGTCTTCTTTCGCTGCTGTTGTCCCCTGCGCAGAAGCAGCACTCGGGTACTAGAAGCCGTTGTTTCTTGATGTGAGTCTGAAGTAGCAGTGTTGAAATGTTTGTAGAGTCTATGGGACTTAACTACGGGGTCATCAGTCCCTAAACTTACAAACTACTTATGAACTACTTACAACTAAGGACGGCACAAATATCCATGCCCGAGGGGGGATTCGAACCCCCGACCGTAGTGGCCGCGCAGATCGTGACTGGAGCGCCTCAACCCCCTCGGCCACCGCGGCCGGCGAAGTAGCAGTGTAATGTGGCTAGGATTTGATTCTATAATGAAGTATATCACACGAAATTTGGGGATCCAGTGGCTTATCTTATTTATAATTCACTTTTCCTATGCAGAAAGCCACAGTTGTATAATAGAAATTTATAAGTATTCAATAATTTTGTTGCAACTAGCTGCAAGTTTCCGGCTTTGCCCGGGTTTAAAATAAGGTTTTCTGTAAAAGCGTACAAAAATGCGTCTTATATATATAGAGATTGCAATCGAAGTCTGTAAGTAAAGTACTTTCGCCCATGCACCGCACGAAATTTTATGTAGACAATGACTTTCCTCTTGTTTTGAAGGTTACTTGTGCAAAATTTCATCAAGATCTGTGCGAAGGTATAGTTTTATACGGACACATTGTGAACGCCTTTCACTTTTTCTCAAATTTTCCAGTTGGTTTTCCAAAAAATGAAACGATACCTATTTAAGAACCTTCCCCATGTAATTTTGTGTACGTGTACCAATTTTCACGTTATTTGGTTGTCTGGATCTTGAGTTATAAGAGAACAGACCGACAGACAACAAATGCGTCTTATAAGTATAGAGATATACGCGATACACGCACGCGATTGACATACATGTTAGCCGGCCGCGGTGGCCGAGGGGACTGAGGCGCTCCAGTCACGGTCAGCACGGCCGCTACGGTCGGGGATTCGAATCCCCCCTCGGGCATGGATATTTGTGCCGTCCTAGTTCGTAAGTAGTTCATAAGTACTTTGTAAGTTTAGGGACTGATGACCCCGTAGTTAAGTCCCATAAGCTTAACAAACATTTGAACATTTGAGATCCCTAGCTCAGCTGAATGCGTCAGAAGCTTCGACCATAGATACTAACAGAAAGGACAAACAGCAGAGCGGCTATACACAAGGCTTCCTTCAAACACATGACCACGTGACTGTTGGCAAACATTAGCCGGATATAATAAACAACTCCACAGTTTTCAAGAAATGCCATCATTTTAAACTAATAATAATTTCACTTGAAATTTAATATTACTTGCCTCCACAAAAAGCTCTCTATAATCGTAGGCAAAGCTGTACACTACCACGTGACTGTTGGCAAAGCAATGGTTTAGCCGAAGAGGTGTTAATACCATGAAAACGATGCCATGCCTAGTCTACCAGTATCTATGATCGAAGGTCAGAAGTCACACTTCGCGCCGGTGGGCACTGAGATCGTAGAGTGTTACGCCTGTCATGTTTATATTAAACTTACATTTCAATAGCTAACAGAAACATAGCGTACAAACAGACATATTTAAATGAATTGCGGTATATCAAATATTAATAAAAACGATGGAGGGTTTTGGCGGGCTGAGGCTTCTTGTAAGAGTTAGTCAGATTTTAGATGGAAATGCGGTCGCTGTTTTCCCACTGGATATTGTTGACGGCCTGTCTGAGAGGCAGAGTTACTGTTCAGCAGTTTCCGTTCTCGGAAATTCAGTTTCGGACGAGACTTCGCATTGTAGTAGTTTAGGTTAAGGGTTTCCACTCAATAGAAATTTTAAAGCGCAGTATCTAGAAAGTTCGGAGAAAACTGGCTGTAAAAGTTTTTAGCGCAGCTCATGTACGTATACCTTATCAGCTTTAACCCGCTGCTTTGCTCGCGTTGATGGCCAGTAGCTGAGCGGTCTGTGGCCTACCAGTCACGGTCTGCACGGCCGCTGTGGTCGGGGATTCGAATACCCCTCGGGCATGGATATCTGTGCCGTCTTTAGTATAAGCTAGATCATAAGTAGTTTGTAAGTTTAGGGACTGATGACCACGTAGTTAAGTCCCATAAGATCTACAAACATTTGAACATTTTTTTTTTATTAGCAGACGAAAGGAAGTGCCTCTCCAATAGGAACCTAAAACATTTGTCCACAAGGTGATATGTCATCCGATTCCTCCACAGGAAATCACGTCTGATTTATTCCATACGACACTGGGGACAGTATGTGCGTCATATTACAGGAATCTTTTGTCGACCCACCTAACTTGTACACTTTGTGAATGGGTAAAGAGATTCTGCCTTGTCCGATTTAGGTTTCCTTGTGCATGTGATAATCACTCCCAAAAAGTTATGAAAACATAAGAGTTTGTCACATAAACTGCAACAAATGAATGCAACAGTTTCACAGTCGCACAGTTTTGCCTGTATTCTGTCACAACATACGTTTTTAACGTTTCCGAAATTTTCCATGTGTCGACTGTGAAGTCACGCATATGTCCAAGCAAATCTGATCCCATTCTGCGGCGCAGTTACCTCGCATTGGACGGACTGATGGAATGAATATGGAAAAAAATGGCCTGTGGGAAGGCTCGAACCAAGGACCTCTCGCTCTGCAGCTCCTCGCTAGCCACATGACCACGACTCTCCTGAACTCATAATATGCTGGACGTTGCTTATCTTTCGCCTGGACTGCTCAGTTTTCATATTTTGCTTTTTTTTTTTTTCATGGCTACACAGAACTTCTTCCTGTTTGCTCGATTGATCTGTGTTCAGTTTTTCAAGGCTTATCCACTGCGCCAAACGAAGGGGATTCGATGGGGAGGTTCCCTTGTTAGAATGACGGTAAATACGCTCCTTCTTTATCGAGATGAAAATAAAGATACTCTGTATCTTACATCGCGAATAAACCGTTGAAGAAGCTATTCGTTATAAAACATGTAAATTATGCAGAATTCAAATGTCATCGAAAATGGTTCGGCAGTTTGAAGACGTTGACGTCATGTGTAAGCATTGTATTTTTTGTGTCCCAGCCTCGTCGCCGCTTTTGTGTCTCGTTTCCGTCGTAGGTGTCGGTGGCCGAGTAAAAAAGAGACCGACACTGGAATAAAGGATGCACGCTTGTGCAGTATGGAGGTGAGCAGCCAGTGGGACAGCAGAAAGTAGAAACACTAGAGTAAATTGGAACGAGATATATATTTCTTAGAGACTTAGTAATGCTTAACTTTTACATAGCTCAGTACTGCAGAATGCTGATACATAGTGGAGCTAGAGGCCTGCCCAGTGCCTGTCCGATAGCCAAGTCTTCACTGGTGCCTATCTGATTCCGAAGTGCTAACTGGTTCCTATCTCAGTCCCAAGTGAACGATGTCGTTCAGTGGTGGCCACGAGCGGGATCGCAGCAGAGAGCGTTCGTGGCTGACGTCGTAAGAACGCCGCGCCTTGCGTGCATGGCGGCGCGCGGCGAAAGTAGGTGGCGCGCACTTTGGACTTGTGCGACACCACAGTGTTCATTAAGTTGAATCGTATTATTTACAGCATGTCAACAAATATCTTGAATTACACATTTTATAAAGCATCCTATGTTCTTCTTCAGCGTTCAGACTATCTCTGTACACAATGTCATCAAAATCAGTTAACTCGTGAGAAGCGTAACAGATAGAGCTTCTTTCGCATTTATAATATTAGTGTGGGTATATACTATAGTTGAACCACGAACGAAGGCGGCATGTCTAAGTACAGCCGGAGAAAGCATTCTTGCCGGTTTCAAGCAACATTTACGTTATGCCTATAAATGGGTTTCGCGCTTGAAGAAATAACCGCTTGCTTTTTGCATACCAGCACCATCGTGATGACAGATTGCAATAAACAGAATAAAATCCACTTAATACCTCGCTTCAGTCACGTTATACGCTATCAGTAAGTACAGCATTCACAGCAGAGCGCTCTGGGCAATAGTGAACCCTCATTGGAGAACGTGTGCGCAGAAGCAGCCTAAACTCGACCGCCGTCGTTCCTGTTTCCTACTATAGTCAATGAGATCTGCCTAGCGGTGTGGTGAAATACCGTTGGCAGTAGCGTGCATGTCTGTCATGCTGGTGATCAATGTTCGATCCTACCAGTGCGGAACATTTTACTTTTATAATGTTTAAAAATTCGTCACTGCCTATCTGTTTGTATGCATACAGTAGGACAGCAACTATACCCAGATTTTCCATGAAAAATTCCTCGAACTCACAACGAATGTTTATAATCTTTCCATAGTTTACAATATCGCCTAACTTCGTAATAAAATTGTAGTAGCAGTAGCATTTTTCGCTGTAATCCATCTACATTCAGTGTAAAATGCGTTTGTAATTTTCGGTTTTTTAAAAAGAAAATATTGTAATATAGTTTTTTAATTAGCTGCAACAGCCATTTCATAAATTAAGGTCTTACAATTTGATTGATAATATGTTATACCATTAATTTCGCAACAGTACTGAAAAGTATTTATAGACGAATCTAAAAACTGGTGGAATCCGACCTTGAGGAAGATCAATTTCCATTGGGAAGAAATGTAGCAACATGCGAGGAAATACATTACGACTTGTCTTAGAAGATAGATTAAGAAAAGGAAAACTTACATTTTGAGGATTTGTGGATGTGGAGAAAGCTTTTGACAATGTTGACTGGAATACACTTTTTCAGATTTTGAAGGCAGCAGGACTAAAGTATAGGGAGCGATGAGTTATATTCAACTTGTACAAAAACGAAGACAGCAGTTATCAGAGTCGAAGGTCATGAAAGGGTCGCATTGGTTGGGAAGGGAGTTAGACAGGCTTGTAGCCTTTTCCCAATGTTCAATCTGTACATTGAGCATGCTGTGAATGAATGCAAGGAGAAATTTGGAGAGGGAATTAAGGTCCAGGGAGAGGGGATAAAAACCTTGCGGTTTGCTGACGACATAATAATTCTGTGAGAGACGGGAAAGTACCTGGAATAGCAATTGAACGGAATGGACAGTGTCTTGAAAAGAAAGTATAAGATCAACATTGTTGTTGTTGTTGTGGTCTTCAGTCCGGAGACTGGTTTGATGCAGCTCTCCACAATACCCTATCCTGAGCAAGCCTCTTCATCTCCACATAAGAACGGCAACCTACATCTGTCTGAATCTGCTTACTGTATCCATCACTTGGTCTTCCTCTGCGGTTTTTACCCCACACACTTCCCTCCAACGCTAAATTCACAATTTCTTGATCTATAAGAATGTGTCCTACCAATCTAGCAAGAGTATAGCAAAGGTAATGGAATGTAGCGTCAGAAAGTCACGAGACGCTGAAGGAATTAGAATAGTTAATAAGACATTAAAAGTGGTAGATGAGTTTTGTTATTTAGGTAGCAAGATAACTTCTAATGGCCGAAGTAAAGTAGATATAAAATGCAGAATGTATATGGGAAGAAAAGCGTTTCTAAAGAAGCGAAATTGGTTGACATCCAATATTAGTTTAAATGTTACGAAGTCCTTTCTGAAAACATTTGTCTGGAGTGTAGCATTCTATGGGAGTGAAACGTGGACATGAAGGAGTTCAGACGAAAAGATAATAGAAGTTTTCGAAATGTGGTGCTGCAGATGAATGATGAAAAGTAGATATGTTGATCACGTAACTAATAAGAAGGTGCTTAACCGAACTGGGGAGAATAGGAGTTAGTGGCATATCCTGACTAAGAGAATGGGTAGGTTGCTGGGACACATTCTGAGATGTCAATGAATCGTCAACTTAGCATTAGAAGGAAGTGTGTGAGGTACAAATTGTAGACGGACGCCGAGGGACGAATACAGTAAGCAGATTCGAAAGGATGTAGGTTGCCGTACGTATTCTCAGATGAAGAGGATTGCACAGGACAGAGTAGCGTGGCGAGCTGCATCAAACCAGTTTGCGGACTGAAAACCACAACAACTTAAAAGTACGTGAGCTGCGCTTGAAACTTTAGAACCCTTTTTCTCTGAATTTTCTGGGTACTGAGCATTAAAACTTGTATGACTGGACATCCTTGACATATACTACTTTTCGAGTCCCAGCCTCGTCGCCGCTTTTGTGTCTCGTTTCCGTCGTAGGTGTCGGTGGCCGAGTAGAAAGACCGACACAGGAATCAAGGATGCACGCTTGTGCAGGTACGAAGGTGAGCAGCCAGTGGGACAGCAGAAACTAGAATCACTAGAGTAAATTAGAACGAGATATATATTTCATAGAGACTTAGTAATAACTTTTACATAGCTCAGCACTGCAGAATGCTGATACATAGTTGAGCTAGAGGCCTGCCTAGTGCCTATCCGATAGCCAAGTCTTCACTGGTGCCTATCTGATTCAGAAGTGTTAACTGGTTCCTATCTCAGTCCCAAGTGAACGATGTCGTTCAGTGGTGGCCACGAGCGGTGTTGTAGCAGAGGCTGCCGTGCGTGCATGGCGGCGCGCGGCGAAAGTAGGTGGCGCGCACTTTAGACTTGTGCGACATCACACTACTACCATGCGAAGCCTCGTCCCGAACTGAATACCAGAGACGGAGGCCTGCTTGTGAGTACATGTAGTGAATTAGCAGCGAGACGTTGTGCCCTGGGATCATGTCGCAGCTGTTTATTGCCCTTGGCAGCTGCTCGATGAATATGCGCTGCAGTATCAAACATTCATCCATTGGCCACCAAACTTGAATGATCTGCATTTTCTGTCGATATCTGTATGATAATCAATTCGCAATTAACTGGTATAATAATTATTATTGTTGTTGGGGTCTTCAGTCAGCAGACTGGTTTGATGCAGCTCCCCACACTAGCCTGTCCTGTGCAAGTCTCTTCATCTGAGAATACGTTCGGCAACTACATCCTTTTGAATCTGCTTACTATATTCGTCCCTCGGTCTCCCTCTACGATTTTTACCCCGTCTCTGAATGTGTCCAACCAATATATCCCTTCTCTTAGGATATGCCAGAAACTCCTTTTCTCCCCGATTCGGTTAAGCACCTCCTCAGTTACGTGATCTACCCATCTAATTTTCATCATTCGCCTGTAGCACCACATTTCAAAAGCTTCTATTATCTTTTTATCTGAACTCATTATCGTCCACGTTTCACTCCCATACAATGCTACACTCCAGGCAAATGTTTTCAGAAAGGACTCCCAAACATTTAAATTAATATTGGATGTTAACAAGTTTCGCTTCTTTAGAAACGCTTTTCTTCCAAAAGCCATTCTGCATTTTATATCTTCTGTACTTGGGCCTTCAGAAGTAATCTTGCTACCCAAATAACAAAATTCATCTACTACTTTCTTTGTCTCATTACCTAATCTAATTCCTTCAGCGTCGCCTGATTTTCTGACATTCCATTCCATTACCTTCGTTTTACTCTTGTTAATGTTCATCTTATATCTTCCTTTCAAGACACTGTCCAACCCATTCAATTGCTCTTCCAGATCCTTTCCTGACTCTGTCAGAATTATTATGTCGTCAGCAAACCGCAATGTTTTTATTTCTTCTCCCTGGACTTGAATTCCCTCTCCAAATATCTCCCTGCATTCCTTCACAGCATGCTCAATGTACAGACTGAACAACATTGGGGAAAGGCTACAACCCTTTCTTACTCACTTCCCAACCTCTGCGTCCATTTCTTGCCCTTCGACTCTAATAATCGCTGTCTGGTTTTTGTATAGGTTGAATATAACTTTTCGCTCCCTATATTTTACCCCTGCTACCTTCAGAATTTGGAAGAGTCTATTCCAGTCGATATTGTCAAAAGCTTTCTCCTGTCTCCTGTCTTCTAAGATAAGTCGCAATGGTAGTATTGCTTCCCGTGTTCCTACATTTCTCCTAAATCCAAACTGATCATCCCCGAGGTCGGATTACACAAGTTTTTCCATTCGTCTGTAAATAATTCGTGTTATGATTATTATTTGTTAATTTTTTGTAACAACACAGACTTTAGTGTTGCTCAGTGGTGTTATTGTTGATCATATAAAAAGACTGCGATGGGGAATTTGATTACCCATCAGAGGATGTATATTTGTAGACAGTAAAGGAATTCGATACTGAACAAAAGAGCGGTCTCATTACCCGCTTCCTTTGTGCCGCGATACGACAGCGCGGGCAATAATATGGAAGGGGAAGGGCTCACAGGCGGAGAGTTCCGCGCGCTGCGATTGAATACTTCCTGACAGCCAACTCACGCCACTGTTATCACACACACCACCCGCAAGGAAATAAATGTATTGATCTTCTTTTGATATGCCGAATGGCCTTTCTTACTACAATACAGTATTGATTTACATCTCAGACGAGTTACGCCTTTAATATTAAAGGTTTCTTTAGTGTCTTTTAGTGGCCTTCCACAGAGTAGAAACGCGGACTTTGATAAAGCAGGATGGGAGGAAAATTAAAGAATGCGAAATGTAGCAGTGAATGGAGATTAGCTTGACTGATAAAGTCATAAAGGAATAAGGAAATTCTCGGTAGAGTTGGATAAGAACGGAGGTTGTTGCTGACGGTGAAGAACAGAAAGCGACATTGTTTAGGTCATAATTTTAGAGAAGGTTGCCTTGTAGTAGAGGCAACTCTCTCACTAGTTTAGGTCAAATGTCAGCATGAGGGAAGAACTTAAAATTTGTTGTACGTGTTGTTTGATGTTGAATCTATCGTTCAATCAGACAACAAAAGTAGTTTATTTTAAAGTTACCTGATCTGGTATTAGTTGCAGTCCAAATAGTTGTCATAGCTATATTGATGTTTTACAGTCAAGATCACTAAGTCATCAAATAACTTCATCAAAATTTAACTGGACACGTACATTGTTCATTAACACAGTAAATTGGTTTAATTTTGGCCCTGATATTGATGTATATACTGTTAAATGAGAAACAGTGCATTAAACTGATTGTGTGCGCAACGGATCATTTAACAAAGCAATTGTGACATGTAACCTGCATGAAACACACACTAATTATACTCAAAAAATTTGACTGCGAGAAAGATATTAAAAAAACACAAACCACTTTCTTAATGTTCGACTACGAGAATTTTATGCAGATCAGTAACCGATTATCAAAACTCAGTATCATACTTAATTAACTACAGTGTTGCATAACAATCATTTACTACGGTGCCCATAAAGAAATCTGTTCAACAAGATTCAAATGTTTCAAATGTTTGTATAGCTTATGGGACTTAACTACGGGGTCATCAGTCCCTAAACTTACAAACTACTTAAGACTAAGGACGGCATTTTAAGACTAAGGACGGCGTATCCATGCCCGAGGGGGGATTCGAACCCCCGATCGTAGTAGCCGTGCAGAGCGTGACTGAAGCGCCTCAGTCCCCTCGGCCACCGCAGCCGGCTTCAACAAGATTACCAAAATCAATACTGCACTTTAAATCCACACATAACTAATTATCAAATAAAGGAAGGAAGTTAATCTTGTAACTACGTAAATGAAACAGGAAAGAAAGGTCAACTTTGTTACTTATTAATAATAATCACTAAAGCGTCTCGCTCCGGAGCGCGCGGTTGCTCGCCGTCGGAGGTTCGAGTCCTCCCTGGGGCATGTGTGTGTGTGTGTGTGTGTGTGTGTGTGTGTGTGTGTGTGTGTGTGTGTGTGTGTGTGTTGTACTTAGGTTAGTTTACCTAGGTTTAAGTAGTTTGTAAGCTCCGGACTGATGACCACGCAGTTTGGTCCGATAGATTTACAAACATTAATAATCACCATTACATTATCTAAATGATACAACCTTTTCATAATTACATGAAATGCTATTACCTTAATTCCAGGGGTGGTATAACGTTTTTCATAATTACCTGAAATGCAATATATACGTGCTGGCACTGCAGCCTCTGCTCTACATCGGAGCCATATACACAACATAAGTGCTCTCTAAGCGAGCTGAACCACAAGTGTGACTCTCTGTCTCTCTGTACGAGCTACAATGCTATCCGATACATAGTCTTTGCCAAAGATGAATTACGTACACATATCGATACACACAGTAGAAGCAATATTATACATTTTCTTGCAAGCTAGTTACTCCACACAAAACAGGAGGCACAATATTAGACATGTTCTTACAATTTCAGCAATATACATTTTCTATGGGCACGTTTCAAACTAAACATCCAACTCATCATCTCAATCATTCACGAAAGAACCACAAAATTCTATATAATCACTCAAACTTCAGCTAATCTTATCTTTAGGTGATGATGCCTTTGAAATCAACTACAAGCAGCCTAAGTTAATCACCATCTGACAATCATAAGACAAGCCGCAAGGTACCCATGTATGTTAAAAAATAAATCAAGTCATTAAAACCGAATCTGAGGCAGAAGGAAGTGTTCAGACCTTCAGAGAAAATAGGGGCTAGAGCCTATCATGACAACAGCTCATATAGCAGTAAACACGAGACCCAGATAGCCGGCCGCGGTGACCGAGGGGACTGAGGCGCTTCATCACGGTCTGCACGCCCACTACGGTCGGGGGTTCGAATCCCCCCTCGGGCATGGATATTTGTGCCGTCCTAGTTCGTAAGTAGTTCATAAGTAGTTTGTAAGTTTAGGGACTGATGACCCCGTAGTTAAGTCCCATAAGCTTTACAAACATTTGAACATTTGAACATTTTGAGACCCAGATAAGGGCGCTTGCAACAGTGGCCGAAACTTCGGTGCAATTTATTATATTGACGATGCGGACCAATTACCCAGAAGAATTTTATAGACTACTTGATCTAACCTAAGAACAACAAACCCATATCCGAGGGAGGACTCGAACCTCCGACGGGGAGCAACCCGTCGCTCCGCAGCAAGGCGCCTTAGGGCGCTCAGCCATTCCACCGCAGCGTCCAGAATCTGTGAAGCATTCTGAATGTTAAGTTTGTGCAGAAATTGTACGTCTGGCAACGCTACTTTGGATGCAAAAGATTACGAAATAATATGTGCGAGAGTCCCACCGATACCACGAAGGCGATTAGGAGGTAACAAGTGTTTCAAATGGAGCCCTTACATTAAATGTGGACCCCGGTGGTAGAGCGCCAACTTTCCCCTACTGGCAAGATAAATTGTGTTGCGCGCGCGGTCGGTTCCGGAACTGTATTCGTGGGAAAACCGGACGACAACGTAAAGGTTTATCGGCCTCTGACCTTTGCCAGTTTAGCGGGTGCAGGCTGCGTTTATGACTAGGCTATTCCCCGCGGGGGCGGTGGGTGTCAGTAAAAGAGAAAAACGAAGGCCGGCGGATGGGAGGGGAGGCAGGCAATCGTGTCGAGTCTAACGAGCGCTGCACCTCCACCAGTGGCGTGTAATCAGCTTTGCACAGCGCTGCAGCCTGCATCCCGCCCCTCCCCCCCCCTGTCGAGGGCTTAGCAAGCTAGTCATTAGCGTTCCGGCTGCAATCACGAGCCGGTCTCAGGAGCGCTAACATGCTGTCATTAGTTCCCGATCCTACACACGGTGTCGCATGTCGCAGTCTTACTTCACAAGCACTACGTTTACATGCAACACATCTTCCGGAAGACGAAAACCGATTTTCGTAAACCGTTTCTCAAAAATTCAAATGTTTGTTAAGCTTATGGGACTTAACTACGGGGTCATCAGTCCCTAAACTTACAAACTACTTATCAACTACCTTATACTAAAGACGGCACAAATATCCATGCCCGAGGGAGGATTCGAACCCCCGACCGTAGTCGCCGTGCAGACCGTGACTGGAGCGCCTCAGTCTCCTCGGCCACCGCGGCCGGCAAACCGTTTCTCGCTGTCGTGTTTACATGACATAGCCTGCATCGGATTTCCTAGCCCACTTAATATGGCGGCTGAAAAACAGCTGATTCGGTTCCTGATATAGTCAGTACAATCGCTATTTTCTTTATTTAAATACACAGATTCATATTCACTCTAAATACTTATACTTTTATTTCACATTAGAAAATATCACTCTGTCCATATGCGCCGAAAATTCTTAACAGGAAAACACAATCTGACAAGCCAAGAACGCTTCAAAAACGGTTGCGTTTACATGGGCACGAAAATCGATTGTGGAAATGGAAAACCGCTTTAGAGAAGCGGATTTCCAGAATCGATTTTGGAGTGTTTACATAATCAACCAAAAACGGAATTGGGAAATCTGTTTACGAAATCCGGTTTTGATAGCTCATGTAAACGAGGCCAGTTTTGTATTGGGGGATAAAACTGTGGAAGTGATATCAGACCGTACGATTTGTCACAGGTATAGTTTACGGAAATTTGTGACGAATACCAGAAAAAACTGGAACATTTTCCATCGCACACAAAATTTGCATTGATTGGTGACTTTTGTAAATGTTATTGCTGAGTAAATGGCGACTTTAAACATAGTTTCGTGACCTCCGAACAAAGAACCGTTGCTATTCGTTCCCTACGTTAGTTAAAACTACAATTACACGCCAGACCGAATATTCGGTGCAAATTTACGAGAACGAATACATTAACCTGCAAGGAAAACAGGAGGTCTGTAGGCTGAAATACAGCACTGGATAAATATTAGATGTATAAACTGAAGTAAATTGTGTGGATTACTCAGTGACAAGAAGGTTAGTTGCAGAATGATATGAAATTTATTTAACTTTGTGCTGAGGCTTACGATGCTCTATAGTCTATAGCAGCGGTCGGCAACTAGCGGACCGCGGTCCACGTCCGGACCGCGGAAGGTCAAAAAGTGGACCGCCAAAAATATATACACTCAAATTATTTAAGAAAACCTTCTTTCTCTTGACAACAATTCGTATGAGATCCACCCCTACATCTTTTTCTAGAATTCTACAATTAACTGCTCAATAATTAGAACCCTTAATAATTAATAGATTAAACAAGTTGTCATGATGTGCAACGCCGGAAGTACACTGAACAGCGGCGGCATAAAAGCACTATACACACGATTGCAGCACAAGAGCTTTATTTAATGAACAAGGAAATTCTATAAATCGACTTCATACTCTGACAATCTCTGAAAAACCTTTACTTAAGCGGTCAGGGCATATCCATTTAAACATTTTTTGTGCTCCTAACTTTTGTGTCCCGACTTCGTCGCCGCCTTTGTGTCCCTGCCTCGTCGTAGGTGTCGGTGGCCGAGTGGAACGAGACCGACACAGTAACAAGACAGCACGCCGGTGTAGGTACGGAGGGGAGCAGCCAGAAACTATAAACACTCGAGTAAATTAGAAATAGATATATTGCACAGAATGTAACAATACTTAACTTTTACATAGTACTGCAGAATGTTGATACATAGTTGTTAGAGGCCTGCCTAGTGCCTGTACAATAGCAAAGTCTTCACTCGTGCCTATCGGATTACGAAGGTCCTAACTCGTTGCTATCTCAGTCCGAAGTCGAAGTGCGAAGTCCGAAGTGCGAAGTGCCCGACGTCCTTCAGTGGTGGCCACGAGCGGCGTTGTACCAGAGGGCGCTCGTGGCTGTCGTCGGAAGAACGCCGCGCCGTGCGTGCATGACGGCGCGCGGCGAAAGTAAGTGGCGCGCACTTTGTACTTGTGCGACACCACACTAACGAACGAAAGTCTGAAGCTACTTTACAAAATAATGTACGTTTCTTGAATTTTTATACATTTCTATTTCACATATGCTGTATTTCATATTAGTTTGAGAGTGAAAATTAAAATAAAAAATTAATGAGGTATGAGAGATTTTACTTGCGGACCTCGATATAAATTTTCAGAAGTATAAAGAGGTGGGATGGCTTGCGTGCCTCAACGATACAGATAGCCGTACCGTAGGTACAACCACAGCGGAGGGGTATCTGTGGAGAGGCCAGACAAACGTGTGGTTCCTGAAGAGGGGCAGCAGCCTTTTCAGTAGTTACAGGGGCAACAGTCTGGATGATTGACTGAGCTGGCCTTGTAACATCAGCTAATGTGGCTTAGCCACACAGCTACTGCGAACGGCTGAAAGCAAGGGGAAACTACAGTCGTTACCTTTCCCGAGGACATGCAGCTCTACTGTATGAACATATGATGATGGCATCCTCTCGGGTAAAATATTCCGGAGGTAAAATAGTCCCCCATTCGGATCTCCGGGCGGGGACTACTCAGGAGGATGTGATCATCAGGAAAGACAATACTGGCATTCTACGGGTCGGAGCGTGGAATGTTAGATCCCTTAATCGAGTAGGAAAATTAGAAAATTTAAAAAGGGAAATGGATAGGTTGAAGTTAGATATAATGGGGATTAGTGAAGTTCGGTGGCAGGATGAACAGGATTTCTGGTCAGGTGAGTACAGGATTATAAATACAAAATCAATTGGGGGTATCACAGGAGTAGGATTGATAATGAATAAGAAAATAGGAATGCGGGTAAACTACTATGACCAGCACAGTGATCGCATTATCATTGTCAAGATAGATACGAAGCCAACACCGACAACAGTAGTACAGGTTTATATGCCAACTAGCTCTGCCGATGATGAGGAGATCGAGGAAATATATGAGGAGCTAAAGGAATTTATTCAGACAATTAAGGGAGAGGAAAACTTAATTGTGATGGGAGACTGGAATTCGGTAGTAGGAAAAGGAAGGGAAGGGAGGATAGTAGGTGAATATGGTCTGGGCAAAAGGAATGAAAGAGGAAGCCGCCTGGTAGAATTTTGCACGGAACATAATTTAGTTATAACAAACACCTGGTTCAAGAATCACAAAAGAAGGTTGTATACATGGAAGAGACCAGGAGACACCGGGAGATACCAGATAGATTTTATAATGGTAAGACATAGATTTCGGAACCAGGTTCTACAGTGTAAAACATACCCAGGGGCAGATATAGACTCTGACCATAACTTGTTGGTTATGAACTGTAGGCTGAAACTAAAGAAACTACAAAAAGGTAGGAAAATAAGGAGATGGGACCTGTATAAATTGAAGGAACCTGAGGTTCTTAAGAATTTCAGAGGGAGCTTTAGGCAACAATTGACAGAAACAGGAGAAAATAAAACAGTAGAGGAGGAATGGGTAAAATTGAGAGATGAAATAGTGAAGGTAGCAGAGGACAAAATAGGTAGGAAGGAAAGACCTACAAAAAATCCTTGGATATCACAGGAGATACTAAATTTAATCGATGAAAGGAGAAAATATAAAAATGCAGTAAATGAAACAGGCAAAATGGAGTACAGACGACTAAGAAATGAGATTGACAGGAATTGCAAAATGGCTAAGCAGGAGTGGCTAGAAGGCAAATGCAAGGATGTAGAAGAATGTATAAATAGGGGAAAAATAGATACAGCCTACAGGAAAATAAAAGAAACATTTGGAGATAAGAAAAACAGCTCTATGAATATCAAGGACACTGATGGAAAACCAGTTCTCAGCAAAGAAGGGAAAGCTGAAAGGTGGAAAGAGTATATAGAGGGGCTCTACAAAGGAAATGAACTTCGAGACAATATTGTAGGAAGGGAAGAGGATGTAGATGAAGATGAAATAGGAGATACTATACTGAGAGAAGAATTTGACAGAGCCCTGAAAGACCTAAGTCGAAACAAGGCCCCTGGAGTAGATGATATTCCCTCAGAGCTACTGAAGTCTCTGGGAGAACCAGCCATGACAAACCTGTTTCACCTGGTGTGTAAGATGTATGAGCTAGGCGAAGTACCCTCAGACTTTAAGAAAAATGTTATAATCCCCATTCCAAAGAAAGCAGGTGCAGGCAGGTGTGAAAACTACAGAACCATCAGTTTATTAAGTCATGGTTGCAAAATATTAACACGAATTATTTACAGAAGGATGGAAAAGCTGGTAGAAGCCGACCTCGGGGAAGACCAGTTTGGGTTCAGGAGAAATCTAGGAACACGGGAGGCAATACTCACTTTACGGCTTATCCTAGAAGATAGATTAAGAAAAGGCAAACCTACATTTTTATCTTTTGTATATTTGGAGAAGGCTTTTGACAGTGTTGATTGGAATAAACTCTTTCAAGTTCTGAAGCAAGCAGGAGTAAAATATAGGGAACGTAAGGTTATTTACAACTTGTACAAAAACCAGACAGCGGTTGTCAGAGTTGAAGGGCATGAAAGGGATGCAGTGGTTAGAAAGGGAGTAAGACAGGGTTGTAGTCTTTCTCCATTGTTGTTCAATTTGTACTTTGAGCAAGCTATAAAGGAAAGCAAGGAGAAATTTGGTGAAGGAATTAAAGTTCAGGGGGAAGAATTAAAAACATTACGTTTTGCCGACGACATAGTAATTCTGTCAGATACAGCAAAGGACCTGGAAGAGCAATTGAACGGAATGGACAGTGTGCTGAAAGGTGCATATAAGATGAACATTAACAAGAGCAAAACTAGGGTAATGGAGTGCAGTATAGGAAAATCAGGTGATGCTGAAGGAATTAGATTGGGAAACGAAGCAATAAAGGAGGTAGATGAGTTTTGTTACTTGGGCAGTAAAATAACAAATGATGGTCGCAGTACAGAGGATATAAAATGCAGAATGGCAATGGGTAGAAAAGCGTTCTTGAAAAAGAGAAATTTTTTAACATCGAATATTGATTTAAACCTAAGGAAGTCCTTTCTGAAGGCATTTGTATGGAGTGTTGCCTTGTATGGGAGTGAGACATGGACGATAAACAGTGCGGACAGGAAGAGGATAGAGGCTTTTGAAATATGGTGCTACAGAAGAATGCTGAAGATTAGGTGGGTGGATCGCGTAACTAATGAAGAGGTACTGAACAGAATTGGGGAGAAAAGGAATTTCTGGCATACCTTGACTAAAAGAAGGGATAGATTGGTAGGACACATTCTTAGACATCAAGGAATTGTGAATTTAGCGTTGGAGGGAAGTGTATGGGGAAAAAATCGCAGGGGAAGACCAAGAGATGGATACAGTAAGCAGATTCAGACAGATGTAGGTTGTCGCTCATATGTGGAGATGAAGAGGCTTGCTCAGGATAGGGTATTGTGGAGAGCTGCATCAAACCAGTCTCCGAAGACCACAACAACAATAAAGACTCCATCTAAGATTACTTGCCGACCTCTCGTCTATAGTGTCGAAACTTGACCAATTACAAAAGCCCAAGAAAGAGAGAGATGGAAGTGGCAGAAATGAAAATATTAAGGTGGATGAGTGGAGTTACTAGGAAAGATTGACTAAGGAATGAGTACGTCAGGGGAGTAACGAAAGTGATGCCCATAGGAAACAAGATCCGGGAAAGTAGGCTAAGGCGATATGGGCAGACCAGAGAAAACAAGTATATTACATGGGGAGAAGAATCGAAACCTAAATCTTGAAGGGTCAAGGAGAAGACTCCAAAACTAAGATGGAAAGACAATCTTGTAGAAGATATTAAACAAAAAGGTTGGAAGAGTGAAGAAGCACTGGATAGACATTTCTGAAAGAAAAATCCAACAGATCAATGCCGATCCCACATAAAGTGAGAAAAGGCTGACATAGAGAAGAAGATTTTACTTAAATATGTACAGTAACTAGAAACCTCCATATAGTGTTATGGGAAAAACTTTCAAGGCTTCCTGAGGTCGTCATCGAAATAACATATCGTAGAAACTGCGACGGTTTGCCATGAGCAGAAATTGTAGATGTGACAATCCACACAATTGGTGCTTTTCATATCAAAAATTATGTCATATCTAGCGTATCGGGATAACGAATACAGTTTTTCGAAAACGGGAAACGGATTTCCTAGATGAACATCTAAACAACGTAGAGATAACATTTGAGTCCTTTGCTATTCCCCAAAATCGCATTTTCGAACATATTGCTATCGCGTATTGTTGTGCATGGATCGGTATCTCGTGAACCAAAAGAAGATATTACTCGCCAATACATTTTGATATGTTACGTACATTTAATAAGCAGCTATGTATGACATATAATCAACCATTCGGAACTACGCGATGTGTTGTTGTCTCTGCCAACTATTTAAAACCTGTTGCAATACTGTGATGAAAATCGAAGCTAAAATGATCCCTTCATTGAGCGAAGATATCAATCTGTAAGATATACAAAAATAAAATTATTTCTCTTAGTATATTTTTTGTAATCGGTTGGTAGGTTTCTAAGCTACCTGAACGCTGTCTTTCAGTAAAACACGCACTTTTGCTAGCGAAACATCATGGGTTTTCGGTTGTATTTTGATAATGGACAAATATTTTCGAAAACGTAAAAATGCCGTTTTTAGATAAATGTCTGCAGGATGTATTGTAAATATTTGAATAACTTGCTATCGTTAGTAATTTAGATAATTGAGATTTACGGTGCACAATACCAGAACGGAAGCACAACATGCACTTGGAAAAACTCCTCGAGATCAGCATGAAAACCAGTCTACAAATTTCCTATGAAAAAACACAATTTTTTGATGCAAAATCATCAGATAAACTCCCACTAAAAACAAAGCACTGAAAAATTCTACAAATCAGTGATTTTAAATATTTAGGAGGAATCATGCAAAAATCTGGCCTATGCACAAAACCGAACGAAAAATATATTTCCACGGCCGCAAAACTACGACACTACAAGTTGTTCCAATGTTCCAATGTTCGTTAAGCTTATGGGACTTAACTACGGGGTCATCAATCCCTAAACTTACAAACTACTTATGAACTACTTACGAACTAGGGCGGCACAAATATCCATGCCCGAGGGGGGATTCGAACCCCCGACCGTAGTGGACGTGCAGACCGTGACTGGAGCGCCTCAGTCCCCTCGGCCACCGCGGCCGGCTACAACACAAGTTGTCTTAGCATCAGAAGCCAAGAGCACCAAAGGAATGGCAAAAATCAAAGAGACTGACAAACAAGAAAGGAAAATTCCGATAAAAATCCACGGTGTAGTTTTTAGAGAAAATATCTGGCAAAAAAGACGCACAGAAGAACTATACAGACACTCTGAAACAATCACGACACATATCAGAAAACGCAACGTTTTTCATGCATATCGCCAGAATGAATGACAGCAGACTAACGAAAAGAATATTCAACATAATTTCTACATCGAAACTAGGCACATCTTGATACAAAGAAACCACAGAAGACCTGAAAACATCAAACGTATTTTGACGTTACACTGTCTATTTTCAAAGCTTAAATTGTGAGGAATGACTTAACTTTCAGGTAACACATCACTTTGTACTTATCTTTTATACTCGGGGTTTATATCCTCGCTGAATTTAGTGTTCTGGTGTGTATTGTGAAATTCATGTTCTTAGTCTTTAATCACCATAACACTCTCGTTACAATCTTATCGGAAAACAAATACCTTATTTCAGAAGCATCAACATTACGAACAGAACTTACTGAAATTACTCTCTCCCACTCCATTTTATTCAACACAACTCAGCTGCCGAATGCCCTCTGGCATCGCTATATATAGATCTTTAACAGTTATTACAAATATACTGTTTACAATAATGGCATTAATTGAATTGCAATTACCAAGTATAACATGAAATGATTTTACATACACCAAATATTAGAATAAACAAAGCTGATATAACGTATAGATATAATTTAACAGTTTTTGGAATAGTTCTGTACGTGTAAATGAAGTTGTGTATTATATAATCTTCTAATATACAAAGCAGAGTGTCCGTATGTTTGTACGTGTTGCATACAAATCTACAGTTTTGTTCCAATCTACATGAAATTTTGTACACGTAAGCTTCAATCCATGAGGACGGTCGCCGTAAGTGTAAGAATTACGTACGATACGTAGTTCACGAGATATGACGTCATAAACAATGAGATGCGAGAAAAACTGCTGCATTTAGTGACAATGCTGCTCATTTTCTCCTAAACCACTGGACGTATTTCAACCAAATTTGGTACACACATTGCTTACCGTGAGGTAACAATTGCTGTTGGGTAAAGAATCACATACGACATACGGTTCAGAAGATATGACGTCATAAGCAATAGGAATCGCAAAAAAGTGCCACATAATGCGGCGAGACTTTATAAATACGCTATATGAGAATGAGAGTACTTAGCGACTTGCAACAAACTTTAAACATAACTTCAAACCTTTATTAAATTTTTTCTCGCTGACAACCATAGCAAAATGATGAAAGGAAAAAAATTTATCGCTTACTACTTTTCCGCTGTTTATGGAGTAAAACTACGGCATTCGGTACGACGTTACAATTTATAATCTGTACACTACAAATTTTAGCCGCAGGAAATTTTACAGACAGTATACATACATGTAGTTAATGTACCCTGTAAATTATATCACAGTCAGACACGTAGTTCATGAGATATGAGCGCATAAACAGTAACGTTCCGCTGTTCACGGACTAAAGCTACGGCATTCAGTATGACGTTACAATTTATAATTTATTGACTACAAATTGGAGCCGCAGGAAATTTTACAAACAGTATACACGCATATAGTAAGTGTACCTTCTAAACTGTTTCACAGTACGACATGTAGTTCATGCGATACGAGCACATAAACAGTAACGTTCATGGAAAACCACCCCATCACGCACCAAGTTTTACTCTATTACTTCTTTACTACTAATTGTATTCCCAAGAGTTTTTACAAACATACAGTCCTTATACAAATGAATATAGACCTCAAAAATGGCAGGTGTAAATAAAGAAATACTCGGGCAAAGCCGGGTTTTCAGCTATATATATAATTCACAACTTCATTTACACATACAATTACAACAGAAATATAAACTCTATCAACTTGAAACGTGCAATTGCTGTATATCATTTACGTAACATTTTGCAAATATTTATCGACGAGAAAAGGGAGGGGGCGGGTACTTTTAATGATGGACACCCTGTATATATGTTCTTATTGACGTACACACTAAAAATTTACAGTTGTTTTGCAACCACTCTATTAATTTTGCCTCAGATTGTAGCAGACTTGCAGGGAAATGTGAACAAAGCGGGCTGTCAGTTGGTTCGTGATTGGTTGAGGAGGAGGGGGATGCCGACAACAGTGCGCCCGCACTCCCAGCAGAAGCTGCCGTAAATCAAGCCACACATCCCTGCTGCCTATCGCCAGCTATGCAGCGGTCGGGAGCGCCGCTTAAAATGACATAAATATTTGCGGTAATTATATCGGAATCCGGAGCAGTCACCAGAGCTATGCCGGGTCGGTCTGGCAAATATAATTAGCACACTGCATTACCCCCCCCTCCCCCCAATGTTTGCCGAATGGATTAATGCATCCAAGTTTCCCCGACGAGTTTCGCCCCACGATAAATAACGTTACGCACAGAAAGCAGTTCCTGTTGCCCATGCGGCTATGCAGTAATTCCAGCCCAGCCATGCCCATAATTGGTTCACTCCGTCCATCAACTTCTAATACTGGCGAAGGTCGCCTACGTCCGCACTTCTTGCTTTACATAGGACCACATCTAAAGAAAATCAGGTCTGGCAAACAATTACACTATAAGTCCAGCGAAGATGTTAGGTCGTTTTATAGACCTTTCAACATCACAGTACAAAAATTAATCCCAATCACTGAAAAAAAAGTGTAGAGAAAGTTGGTTAAATAACTCACATAAACATAGATTTTTTGGGGGAGGGGCAGCCAAATAGCGTGGTCTATATTCCGATTTTTAATATCTGGTTTTAAATTATAACAGTACCATAAACGCAAAATGCATGCAAGACTATATCTTAGGTGTGACGATAAAATTGTTCTCTACCCACGATGACTTGGATGTCACCCAAGCATCATGATTTTTTGACGAGCAACATTTGACAATGGCCTATGGTCGAAATCCTGATAGTATAATAAAAAAATAATACTTATGTACTCTTCCGTCAGTTCTTGATGGAACATAGACATATGAAATAACTGTATACACTATATATTTGTTCCACAAAAATATTTATTTTTGTTGTGAACTAGCTTTCGGCTTCTTAGGCCATCTTCAGACATCTTAATACTGCAGATTATCCACATCACACAATCTGCTATGTTTCGAGCACAAAGATTTTACAAAGATAACTTTCAGTCATAGACTATGTAGCCTTTAAGTATTTTATAATCACAGACACCCAACCAATTAAAACAAAACTGTAACTAAGACATAACTATACATTTATTTTCAACAAATAGATTGAAACAGACAATGATTCAGTGAATACTATAAGTACAATTGTATATTAAATTAACTTATATATGCGAACAATAGTAGGAGGGGAACAGATGAATGAGGAAGACATAAAAATGAAATGTTCGTGAGGAATAACTACATAAGTTTGGAGTATGTGAATATGGAATAACCTGTATTAAAATTCATTGGCTTTCAAGAGAGTGGTGTGAGTAACACATGGAAGGAAAACATTGCAATGTGGATGAGAGACATTACACAATTTTGACAAGCATGGTGGCAGAATTATACATAATAGGTTACTTTAATAATGGTGAATACTGGAATTGGGTCTGATAATTGAGAATTAGGTTCGCTTTTTGAGCTTGGTGTTTGTTGATAGAATTTCAAGTAATGTTAGCTTTCTGCCTTTATTTGCTATGTGGAAAACATCACATTTAATGTCAAAGGCATGGCATTCATTTTAAGGAATGTTCTGCAAATGTGGAATCTCTCTTTTTTTTTAGTCTCCAACTCCTATCATGTTCAGCCAGTCTAGTACTTATAGTCTTACCTGACTGACCTACATATACTTTGCCACAAAGATTGCAAGAGATCCTATATATGACACATCTTTCCAAAGGTGGAATCTTATCTTTGCTTTTGAAGAGCAAGTTCGCAATAGTATTTCTATTACAAAAGGCTGGGCTGGAATTAATTTAGCTGGCAAGCCCTTCTGATGTTTTACCAACATATGGCATTGGTGCCCATTTTTTGTTTATGTTACTAGGTATCTTAGAGTTAAACTGGAAAAAACACGTAGATAATGTCGTGGGAAAGGCGAACCAGAGACTGCGTTTTATTGGCAGAACCCTTAAAAGATGCAACAGAACAACTAAAGAAACTGCATACACTAAGCTTGTCCGACCATTTTTGGAGTATTGCTGCCCAGTGTGGGATCCTTATCAGGTGGGTTTGACGGAGGACATCGAAAGAGTCCAAAGAAGGGCAGCTCGTTTTGTAATTTTCACGATACAGGGGAGACAGCGTTACGGAAATGATACAGGATTTGGGATGGGAATCATTACAACAACGGCGTTTATCGCTGCGGCGTGGGCTACGTATGAAACTCCAATAGCCAACATTCTTCTCCGAATGCGAAAATATATTGTTGACTCCCACTTACATAGGTAGAAATGATCATCAGAATAAAATACGAAAAATCAGAGATCGAACGGAGAGATTCAAGTGTTATTTCTTCCCGCGCGCTATTCGAGAATGGAATGGGAGATAAATAGTATAACGGTGGTTCGATGAACCCTCTGCCAGGCACTAAAATGTGATTTGCAGAGTATCCCTTGTAGATGTAGAGGATACGAGAGTGGTCTGTCTCTTTTTTTGCAAAGTATGTTGTCAATCAGGGTAGGCCTATAACTTCGACCATAGATACTGGTAGACTGGGCATAGCATCGTTTTCATGGCACCAACATCTCTACAGCTAAACCATTGCATTGCCATTAGTCACGTGGTTGTGTACAGCTGTGGTACAGCTTTGCCTGGGATTATACAGAGATTTTTGTGAAGGCAAACAACATTAAATATCAAGTGAAAATATTATTAGTTTAAAATGATGACATTTCTTGAAAACAGTGGATTTGTTTATAATATCCGGCTAATATTTGCCAACAGTCACATGGTCATATGTTTGAACCATGCCATGTGCATAACCGCTCTGTTGTTTGTCCAGTCTATTAGAATTTATGGTCGAAGGCCTATAACCATTGTTGAATGCAGTTCCTTAGATTATTTCAAGTTCATTATCAAAATCTTGGTCTGAGGGAAAGAAGTGGTATATATAGGATCTCTTGTAATCTTTGTGCCAAATATATGTAGGCAGTCAGGTAGGGCTATAACTACTAGACTGGCTGAAAAAGAGAGATTCCACATTTGCAGAACGTGACTTAAATGAATGCCATGCCTTTGACATAAAATGTGATGTTCTTCACGTATCAAATAAAGGCAGAAAGCTAACAGTGCTTGAAATTCTCTCTATCAACAAACACCAAGCTCAAAAACCGAACCTAATTCTCAATTATCAGACCCAATTCCAGTATTCGCCATTATTAAAGTAACCTATTATGTATAATTCTGCCACCATGCTTGTCATAATTGTGTAATGTCTCTCACCCACATTGCAATGTTTTCCTTTCATGTGTTACTCACACCACTCTCTTGAAAACCAACGAATTTTAATACAGATACTTCAATATGCTCCTTTATTCCATATTCACACACTCCAAACTTATGTAGTTGTTCCCTACCAACATTTCATTTTTATGTCTTCCTCACTCACCTGTTCCCTTCCTACTTTTGTTAGTATATGTAAGTTAATTTAATATACATTTGTACTTACTAGTATTCACTAAACCATTGTTTGTTTCAACCTATTTGTTGAAAATTAATGTATAGTAATGTCTTAGTTATAGTTTTGGTTTAATTGGTTGGGAGTCTCTGATTATAAAATACTTAAAGGCTACATAGTCTATGACTGACAGTTATCTTTGTAAGATCTTTGTACTCGAAACACAGCAGCTGGTGTGATGTGGATAATCTGCAGTATTAACACGTCTGAAGATGGCCTAAGAAGCCGAAAGCTAGTTCACAACAAAAATAAATATTATTGTGGAACAAGTATATAGTGTATACAGTTATTTGAAAAATAATTGTCAAACGGCGGAATAATCGTTGAAAATCAAATGTTTTTCATTCTAAGGGACCAAATTGTAGAGGTCATGGGTCCCTAGATTTACGCTAAGGAGAACACACATACCCATGCCCGACGGAAACAAACATTTCGAAAATTTTACTTAAGGTTCCGGAAGAAGAAAAAATCGTTAACCTCAAATGAATTACGTTGCTACCACATCAGTATGTAACGGTTCTCACGTTAAAAAAAGAAAAAAAAAAAAAGTAAAGAAAAGTAGCGATTGTGCTGACTAAATAAGGAACCGACCGAATCAGCTGTTTTTCAGCCGCCATATTAAGTGGACTAGGAAACCAGATTTAGGCTATAACATGTAAACGCGACAGCGAAAAACGGTTTACGAAAATCGGTTTCGTCTCCGGAAGATGTATTGCATGTACACGTAGTGACAGTCGCGACACTCACTGCTCTGAAACTTGTTACCAACTGACAGCTGAAACGATACTAGCGCTCCTTGTGGTGGACAAGGTGCCGGAAGAGTCATGTTCGATTTTGTTATTCTGCGTAATTGACGAAATAGTTACAATAATTTTTGGGTTTCAAGCTTTAGCAAAATATCAAGAGTCACGATTGATCGTGAAATAAATGTAAAAAACAACCGAATTTCACTGATTCAGTGATGCGCAAACAACTGATTCATGAAGAAGAACTTATGAATATGTGTATTCAAATGCTCAAATGTTTTTAAAGCGTATGGGACTTAACTGCGGGGTCATCAGTCCCTAAAATTACAAATTATTTAAGAACTAGCTTATACTAAAGATGGAACAAACATCCATGCCCGAGGGAGGATGCGAACCCCCGACGGGGAACGGCCTCGCACATCGCAGCATAGCGCTTCAATGCGCTCGGGCTCCCCGCCGCGGCAATATGTGTATACTTGCAGTTACTCCGCGGAAAGTAAGAGAATATATATACATATGAGAATTTTATATTTCTGCCACTGCGACAGTTTTAATACTGACTGTGTTTGTTTTAAAACCTTCATTTCATTGTTTTAAATTCGCCAATGTTAACTCATGTTTTATTATTTAAATTCACATTAATTTCTCCTGTTTTAAAAGAAATTACCAATTGTCAAACTTAACTGTACTCTGGGCTGAAGAGCAGCGTGCGAGGCCGTTGCCAGCCTGCACCACGGGGCATTAAAATACAATATATATATATAAAATTCCGGCATGGAGTCCAGTGATTCACACACTTTTACACTTTTTTATATACTCGCATATACCTTTGAATGTAATTCCTTTTGCTTAAAAAAGCGAATGTCATGAAAATTCTTGCCGTTTTTGGGTCAGATGTAGCAACATTGGTTTCTTTTTTCGTTGTGTACAGTGTTATTGCTTTTGACGTTTTATTTCCACGTCTATGAGGTTTTTCTGTCAGCTTAACCTGTGGTGTGAATTTGGTACATTAAATAATATAGTTATTGCTCTCCATACAAGTTTCCTACTTTCCGTACTCATTGATTTGTCTAGAATTGTAGTGAAAATACCTTAACGTTCCTCAGCAGAAAACTGACGTCTTTCTGCAAAAGTTCAAATCTTCTGGTGTTTACTAGCCATTATTGTTCTTAATAGCCGCGGCGGAGTGGCTGAGCGCATTGAGGCGCTTTGCTCCGATGCGCGGGGCTATTTCCCGTCGGGGGTTCGAATCCTCCATCGGCCATGGATGTTTGTGTTGTCTTCAGTATAAGTTAGTTTATAATTGGTTTGTGAGTTTAGGGACTGATGACCCGCAATTAGTGCCATAAGCTTAACAAACATTGGAACATGTTTTTGTTGTTAGTAGGAAATGAAATACTTCATTAAGTACCTGCAGGATAAAAGCGAATGGTGAATAAACTGTCATGGAATGTACCGTTTCATACCCTCGCAGGTTTCTTAGGATACCTAAGAAAGACAAACGTGGAATTATTTTTATTTATTATCATTTTTTATGACACTGTATGCGTTCCCTGTTGTAACACCTTTGTTACAAATCAATATAAGCGATAGTATTCACATCCATCGATAGCGTATGAAGAAACCGTATTAAGGCACTAGAATAAGGGAAAGCAAAATGTATTAATTATTGATACCTTGAGAAAAACCAATATTTTAGACATAAAATAATACCAGGAACGTCACTTATTGCGAGAGCAGTACATTAATTTTGCCTAACATTCCGGCTGCCTCGCGTGGTTATGTTGGCAACATCAACAAAATGGCAGAAAATGTTTCTCAAGATGTAAATATTCTTTGAAATCAACATATAATGATTTGGTTGGTGTTTCTTACAGACAATGAAGTAAATAAATAACGCTGTTCGTGCTGTTCGGTTGACAGATACTTGCATGTACTCTTATCCACTCAGTAAAAGTAAGTGTCGTAAAACGAAGTTTCCATGACAAAATATTTGCGTTGTTAGGCGACTGATTGATGCTAACGTCACATGATTGCCAACATTATCACGCGAGGCTGCCAGGTAAATGTAACCAGTGCAGGAAATACAAAACTGCGGTGGCACCTAAATAAAACTTTTTCTTTGGGAGTTGCTGTCCTCACTCTATATTTGTGGTTCTATAGAAATACATATACAGTACACATTGACGATGGGACAATAAACAGGCTCTAATATTACAAAACACACACTGTTTCATGCTTTCGAAACCTGACACTGTACGGTTTCAGTTGTTCCAAACCCGTCAAATGTTTTCAGTTTTCCCATGGCTAATGTGAAGTAGAAGAGTCGCATGTATCTCGCACAGACAACTATAACTTGCAAGTTCGCTTTTTATACAACAATAAAACTTACTTGTCTTTCCACTATATAACAAAATGCAAATTTCAATTTATAACAAAGTATCTTGCTTTTTATTCGTTAGGCGGTACACAAATTAGGTGATTCCACATTTTTTCTTAAAACAAACAAATGAAAACGTCGAAGCAAAAGCGGGTCTTTCGCATCGCGTCAATATATTGCGAACAGCTTTACCGAAATAGCGTACACTTCAGCGTTGCTTTTGTGGTGCCATTTCGCTGCGACAATAACAAATATTTCATTGTTATGATATATTTTAGTTGGAAAAATTACTTTCTTTTGGCATTACTGCGTGTAAAAAATATTAACATTCGCGCCTGCATTGTACAAGCGGCAACATTTTTTCCACTATATTCTCTGGATTCGTTCCAAAGATTATATTACATTACATTCAAGGATGCTGCTGCAGTGTTTAGCTGTACTGATTCTCAAGTAACGAAGATTTGTAAATAGATTACCTAAATGCGACTTACTATCGAGACTGGTCAAAGATACCGAACCACCGGAGCCTCTTGATACGTAAGTTGATTGAAAGACAATTGTCACATTGTTTTGTTTAAGCTATTCGCATGTACGGCGATCGTACTATGCATCTATTGTTTGATTGCATGCGTTATAAGGCGAAAGTTTATTGTCGTAGCTGCCTGTCTCTCAATTTTTGTGTATACGTTTGTCATTAGATAACGATTCGTATTATTCAAGAGAAGGTGGTAGCGATTTCTGTTGACTTTTGTCTTTGTGTTTACGATTCAGTAGATTTAAGCTACTATAGACCCAAAAAGTTCTTGAACTTTGTTTTTTTTTTGTCTGTTAAATTACACAAACGCTAATTATCAATAGGTGTGATGACAAACTTAAATATGAGGACTGCAATGTGGATCTGTAGTCAAGACTTTGTTGACATATGATACGTTTACACTGTGACAGTATTTGCTATTGTTTTATCCAATAATGTGAGCAAGTTGAGTTAGCGTATACTCGAATTTCTCTGGATGGCATAGATGTTAAGAACACATACTTGCTTGTCAAATCGTTTTGCAATTTTCTACGAATACGTCTTGATTTTAGAATATGTACTTAAGAAGGAAAATAATGTAAATGCATTAATAATTGAAAGTGAAACGGTAATGTGGTAGAATCCGTGTACATCGAAGGAAACGGCATTGCGATCGGTATATATCCAAAATTCGATTCTTGCTTCACATTCGATATGACAAACGCGAAGCAGTTAATTTAAATTGTATTTTGATTGCGTTGAATTTGTGAATTTTCTTGTACTTTTTCGACTCAGTATCTGGTTGCATTTTTAAATACCGAAAGAACGGTAATTTCCAAGAATGGTGTATATCGACCTGCAATTGTAAACGATTCAGTATTTCTGAAATGGAGATTCGGGCGCTATGCGCCCTCTCATACTAAAAATAAAACTTCTTTTTGACCTATACCTAACCTTCTTAAGGCTACGCTACAGATCACTTTCTTTTATAGTAAAGGTGGTATAGGTTAAACAAGAAGTTTTTAGTACGTGAGGGCGCGTAGCGCCAGAATCTCCGATTAAGAAATACTCAATCGATTTACAGTTGTACATTAGATATATATCATTTCTGGCCGAGGGTCTTCGATTACAGGCATTATTGGAAATTACCGAAATATCGACAGGAATAACATTAGTCAGCATTAACTCATGATGTAACCGTAATCTCGGAAAACACTTATACGGGATAATATCTAAATATTTAGGTATTGTGGATAATATATAATCTGTGGTTATCCTCGTAAATTACACATTACAACAGATTACACCATCCATAACATACCATCGTCTACAACTCAGCCAAAACATAATTACTCACGCCACCTATAAATACTCACGTACACAACAACATGCCAATGCCACGGGTCAACTCTAATTGGTGATATCCCAGTCTTCAGATGAGCCAAAATTTCATACAATCATCACGTCAGAAAACTACATCGTAATTAGCTATATAAATCAGCTGTTCCGCCATGTCATTTTTCCATCATTGGTACCGAAGCGAGATTCGAACGCTCGATATATATATATATGTATCGATCTCAATGCCATTTCCTTCGATGTACACAGATTCTACCAAATTACCGTGGAACGTCCAGCATTAAAATTACCCTCTTGCTACCAATCATAATTTTCTCCGCGCGGGAGTGGCCGCATGGTCTAAGGCATCAGACTACAAACTGGGCGGCCGCTCCCGGCGGAGGTTCGAGTCTTCCATCAGGCATAGTTGCGTGTTGTACTTAGTATAAGTTAGTTTAAGTAATTTATAAGTCTAGGGACTGATGACCATAGCAGTTTGGTCCAGTGGGTTTACAAATATTTTTTCACGATTTTCGAATATGTAGGTTGGCAGGACGCTGCAGCCTAATGGCTGCTTCGAGTGACTCTTAATTATCAAAAATATTGTATTTGATCCTACGGATATGTCTCGTTTGTTTAGTATATGATTTGGCAGACAGGTAATAGTGCAGGTAAAGCACAACCATAATACGAAGCGAAAGTAACGAGGGAACGACAGTCCCATTGGCTCCCTGCACCTCACAAATGGTTCGCCGTCGTCACTTCGCACTGCATTTATCAAGCTGTGCCAACATCTATATGCAACGCAAAAAACTGCGATATAATAAGTTCGCATTCACCAAAAAAATGCAGCATAGACAAAACGTCTATATCTTACTATGGACCTCAAGTATTTTGTAGAAAATTAGGGCTCAGTACTCCATGTACAGATTTTTTAGTTTACTTATATAGGCTCTTATCGGCTTCTGACCTTGTAATTTTTAATGTTACACTTATATTGACTCGTGACTATAGTTTTTGGAAAACAAAATAAAAAATTGTTTTTCATCTAGTTGAATTGGGAGACTTATTAAGACTATTTACTATAACTGCGGTTAAATTGTGCGACGCTTCTCGCCGTGCTGGCACCAATGGTAATGACGGAAACTCAGATGAGCAATAAATGTTTTTTCGTGACAACTTCAATTAAAACGAAAATTATTTTTTTCTGAACGGACAAGGGTACATACTAGAACCTGTCAACCATAGAGCAGGTACAGTATTTAGTTTGCTGCGAGCGAAACGAGCAGCAATAACATTTACGAAAAATATTATCACGATTGTACACTTCATTGTTCATCAGTTGCCAACATAAGCACTAGAGCCCGGCGAGAAGCGTCGTAAAATTTTACCATAACTGCTGCTACTGTTATTCCTCGACATGTTTATTACAAATTTTTTATTTCAGGCGCACTTCTAAAGTATTTTAATATGTTCATAGTACGTCGACGGAGATACTTTTAACATTTTTTTTTAAATTCTAAGAACTGCATATCTTATTGTTTTTATATTGTTATTTTCAACTAAAATAGTTATTTTTGATGTGGAAGTATTTTTTTTTAATTCAAAAGCTGCTTAATATATTATCCTGGATGACCACTAAGTTCAGTTTTTTTCCCTATTTTGATATCATCTAACAATAGTCAGAAAGTGGGACTAATGACGTTTGTACGTAACTTAGGTTTCTTCAAAACACAAACCAACCAACCAACCAACCAAACTAGTCCAGAAGTAATATTACGGAATACTTATAGTATATTCAAACACGTAATAAAATGTGAGATTTAAGCCTGACAATGAAGTTAGTGATTCTACTA
Organism: Locusta migratoria; assembly: GCA_026315105.1. Lineage (NCBI taxonomy): Eukaryota > Metazoa > Arthropoda > Insecta > Orthoptera > Acrididae > Locusta > Locusta migratoria. The sequence continues at coordinate 258,220,401 of CM048751.1, read as the reverse complement.
ACACCGATGTAACAGTTTTCTTGTAATTTTTTCATTAAAGTCATTGCTCTGACCGTCTTGTTATAAATATCAAACGCTTGTTAGAAAACTTCGTCTTCTCCATCGGTAACATATGACAGCACTTGCTGAATGTCCGCTACCTGCTTGTTTTTGATGGAGACGGTACCGTCTGGATAAGCTAAAGTGTTTCGGAAATGTACCCAGTCTTATTAGGCCGCAAAAACTTGAATGTATGACATACAGCGCTGCGTTTGTAAGATGACGTAACTATATATCCTTTTCTGTATGAAGAGTACTTACATTCCGCACACTCACAAGGTTTAAATAAAAGATGCAACTTATTTACACAGTTCAGATATGATAGGACTTGAATCCTTGAAGCTTTAAGTGTTTGGTTCATTGGTAGCAGTAAAGTTGTTTTAACACTAACGTATTTGTCAAGGTCCTGAGAACATACTTTACTTAAAAAGAGGTAAAGACATTATTCACTTTTCTGCTGGCTTTTATCGTTATCTGTTATTCGTTCTTCAAAAGATTTTCGTGTTTTATTCATTTCGCCCTCCTCTTTTACGTTTAAACTACAGCTTGCAGTAGTCTTTGTGTGTGTCATTCTTCTGTTCATTGAAAAGTTTGAATAATTTATGCAGCAGTGTTTATTTATTTACAAACGTTGAACTTAGTGTGTATTCTGCCTGTATCTAGAGTTAGGACAATGAGCGCCCTAAAAAACATCAATAATCTGTCTAACGTGGGACTCTGTGCTACGTTGCTGTGCGTTTGTCGGCATTTCAGCCAAACAATTTTTAAAATAATTAGTATACTCGCATTTGCGAACATGAAACACCATGAGCGGTGTAATTTATTGGTGACATGAACATTTGTGTCGGACCAGTATTCGAAACCGTATTTCCCGTTTTCCGCAAGAAGTTGCGTAAAGCAACACACTATTCATGCCCTCGGTAAAATTTTACTTACGGCAGCAGCGGCTTAGTGTGCTCATGTTGGAAATGACCTTTGAATGTTCTTTGAAAACTTTATCACATATAATGAAGGGGAATAATCTCTTGTTTATCGTGAAATAAATAATACTGTTTCTGCTCTATGGTTGACAGGTTCTTGTATACGCCTCTGCCCGGTGGTTAAATTAATTATCCTCGTGAAGCGAACGTTTTGTTACCAACATGAGCAAAAATGAGAAAAAAAGTTAGTACATCTAAGGATCTTAAATGCTGTGGTTATCACTCCCTAAACTTACGAACTACTTAAAGTAGCGTATGCTAAGGACAAAACACATACACACACACACACACACACACACACACACACACACACACACACACATTTGACCGAGGTTGAACTCGAACGTCCGACAACGAGCAACCGCGCGCTCTGTAGGAAGGCGCCTTAGAGCGCTCGGCCACTCCACCGCGGCGCCGACATTAGCACACTACGCCGCCGATGGTAAAAATTAAGCTGTATGTCTCAAGGCCCTACCCACACATATACAGTCGCGACACTCAGTGCTGTGAACGTTATTATCAACTAACAGTTGCTACAACACTAGCACGCCTAGTGGTGGGCAAGGCGCCGGAAGATTAATGTTTGTTTATAACAGCTTTTCTACGTAATTAACCAAAAAGAGATACGGCAATTTTTGTGTTTCAAGCATTAATCTAATATCGAGAGACAAATAATCATGAAATTAATGTAAACAAATGTAACTGATCAAAAGCCGGCCGCGGTGGCCGAGGTGACTGAGGCGCTCCAGTCACGGTCAGCACGGTCACTACGGTCGGGGGTTCGAATCCCCCCTCGGGCATGGATATTTGTGCCGTCCTAGTTCGTAAGTAGTTCATAAGTAGTTTATAAGTTTCGGGACTGATGACCCCGTAGTTAAGTCCCATAAGCTTAACAAACATTTGAACATTTGAACTGATCAAATGATATAAACAACAACTCTTTATTGAGGCAGTATTTATGAATATAAGTTCGTTCCAGCAGCTGCCATACTGCTTGACGAGCATGCGCAACGTTGAAATTGTGCAGGCCCTACCAGCAGCACCTTCGCTCGCTTCTGGCTACTTTGGAATGTGGCTGTTCGGTGTTCCAGCAGTTTGCGGCGAACAGCCAGACGCTACCCGGAAAAGTACCTCTGGCTCTTTCAAGCTAAATAAGTCGCGCATGCGCAGAAAGGTCGGAGTTAAAGTGGGGGTTGCCATCACGTGACACATGTGTGTTTGTGGCGGGTTTTTAGATATTTCAAAGCCACTGCACAATGCAGATCCCACTTGAGATAAGATTTTTCATGATTACACTTCTTCGTTATTCGGAACTTAGGTTTTAATTATTCCTCACTTCACTTGCAGAAACGCAAAAGAAATGTGATTGGTTGAATTGTGGAACTTTTGTGGTTTACTGGCCATGAAGCGGCAAGTTTGACGTGGCAGAGAGGTTCAATATCAGTGCCTTGGCGGAGCGCATTGAGGCGCTATGCTACGATGCGCGAGACCGTTCCCCGTCGAGGGTTCGAATCCTCCCTCGGGCATGGATGTTTGTGGCGTCTTTAGTATATGCTAGTTCATAAATAGTTTGTAAGTTTAGGGACTGATGACCCCGCAGTTAAGTCCCATAATCTTAACAAACATTTGAACTTTTCGTTTTTTCAATATCAGTATTTGTTCATTTGTGTGGTCATGGCGTCAGTAGTTCCTTATATAATTATTGTGGGGATGCTTGACCGTCTATGCAACTACAAGAGGCGATTTTTTTGTTCCCAGACGCGTTTCGTTTTATTGATAGTAAAACATCTTCAGATATTTACAATTTGTTTTGTTATGTAGATCGAGAACAGTTCGTTAGTAAAACGTGTAAAGTACTGTTTGGTTACTTACGGAAGCCAGGACCAAACATTTTCTGAGTAACCAAACTACAAGGTTTGCTAACGAACTGTTTTAAATCCACATATCAAACAAAATTGCAAATATCTATCATTACAAACCACTGAAGTTGGTTTACTATCAATACAACGAAACGCATCTGGTAACAAAACAGTTACCTCTTTTTTAAGTTGCATAGACGGACAAACATCCCCATAATAATCAATATTAGTTCCTTGCAACGTGTCATAGAGTGAGTGACCTACTATGTTAGCAATTTAGAGATCAGTTTTCTACACTGGCCATCTTACAAAAACTGGGCACACACATAGAGGCCAATTGCAGGAGAAGTAAGATGCCAGGTGCGATTGGGCAATCGATAGACAATACAGATGGTACACCGTTGAATTTGAACAAAAAACTATATTTCTCTGCAATTACAAATAGTGTGTGATGGCAACCGACGGATTTGTGATTTATTCGTCGGTTATCCGGGTTCTGACCCTGATGGGAGAGTGTTTAAGACATCAACAATTTTCCATGCTGGAAGAAAAATGGGTGGATTTTCACCTATTGAATAACAGTGCTTACCTCTACCTTAGAAATCTGTTAACTCCATTTAGAAACACAGGGCATTTATCTAGAGCGGAAAATTACTTCAGTACGGCTCACCCAACAAATAGATGAGTTGTTGAGCATTTTTTTTCTTTTTGGATTACTGAAACACCGTTTCAGGCAGTTATGTAATCTGAAATTAAGAGGAACTCAGGACAGATTATTTTATTAGAGCGTGTTGCACAACGTGGCCAACGGATTCTGAAAACAGGACTACTTTTTTTAAAGTTCATACATCTCTTCCCCACACTGTACGAAATTATCGCTGCTACACATATCAGCTGTTTATATACCACTTTGCGCGGAAAACCAACCAGATACAGTAGACATAACGTTTCGGCAGTGCAAGTGTCAAACACGGGTTTTTATACATCATAGTAGTTGCGCAATACGCAGTAATGCCTGTTTCTTAGCGCTTGAAAGTAGCAGACAGGCAGCTGAAAACGAACCTTATGTGTATATCTGCAGCTTATTCCGCTGAAAGTAATCGAATAAAAACATACAGTTATGGCGGTTGATCATAAAATAATGTAGGTTTTGCATTCAATATAAATTTTACGTTTATCACTCACTGATTTTTCTGTAATTGTAGTGACGGAACTGTGACGTTTCTGGGTAGAGAATCGACGTCTTTCTGGAAAATTTTAGGTCTTCTGTTGTTTATTAGCCTTTTTTGTTTCTAATAGAAAATGGAATTCCTCATTGAAAAGTCGTAGATTTCGCAAAATCTTAAATATTGTTTTTTTTTTTTTTTTTTTTTTTTTTTTTTTTTCAGTTGAACAAGGTAGATGAAGTCCCATCGCCAACTGGCGACTTACACTTCCTGGGATAACAGAGGTATGTGGGTTAATGATGACTTCATTGTGCAATAAACTTTGGGGGTAGGCTTCTAAGGGCCAGTATGTCGGTCCGTAAGGTACCCCACTTGATTTTAGTACGTAGTTCCATTGTAGAGCAATTCACATAAAGGTTACAAGGTAAATTACGTTACCACATCTTCTTACTAACGCATTTTGTTCAGGTAACTAACGATCGTGGCACCTTGTACCTATGCCACGGGCGTGGAGCTGTCATTCCTAAGGTTTGGATGTTATGGGCTGTTGCCCTAAGATGATCTATTTTATTATGTATCTTCGTCGTTCTCTTCTTAATTGCCTCCATGAGAGTGTCCATATGGAGTTCCTGGTGGATGTCCACATTTCTCGTGTAACGGCCAGTCCTGAGGATCCATCGTAACGTCTTATTCTGGATAACTTGCAGTCTTGAGATTTGGGTCGCACTAGCTAGGCCCCAGACTGAGCTGCCATATAACATTTTGGATAGCACTGTTGCTTTGTATAGTCGCAGTTTGGTACTGGTATTCAACTCTGCGCTGAGAAAGAACGGCATTAAGTTTTTGGCCATTGCATAGACCTTAGATCGCAAGTTATCAATATGTTTGTGGAGAAAAAAGTGCTTATCGAGGGTAACTCCCAGGTAAGTGACCGCCGCCCCCCATGGGATGACCTGTCCATGAAGTCGTAAGTTAGTTGGCATCTGTGGTCGTTTCCTGGAGAAATAGATCGCCGTGGTTTTTGCTGCATTGAGTTGTACTTTATTCAGCCTACACCATTCAGCAGTTCTATCTAGTTGTCGTTGGAGCCGTGTTATGTTAGCTTGAACATGCCTTCCGCTGGTTATAAAAGCCGTGTCATCGGCGAATTGTGCAATTTGCACTCCTTCCACCGTTGGAATGTCGTTAGCGTATATATTAAACAGGATCGGCGATAACACCGAACCTTGGGGTAGCCCAGCTGCTGCGGGTCTGGTTGATGATGTCTTCCCCTCCACCGTCACCATCATAGCTCTGTCTTGAAGATAACTCGCGATAAGCTTGATGTAACAATCCTGTATGGGCGTTTGCTCGTGTAACTTCCGAATGAGGAGTTCCCTCCACACCTTGTCGTAAGCTTTCTCTATATCCAAAAATACGGCGGCCGTTGCTTTGGTTACGTTCATGTTCCTGGTGATGTGCTCTGCCAAACGTAGTAATTGGAGTTCCGCCGACAGTTTTCTCTGGAAACCGTATTGTCCCGCTCTTATAGTTCCGTCCTCTACTAGTGGTTCCAGTATCCGCTTTTGTATTACCCTCTCAAAGGTCTTCCCCATACCACTGAGAAGGCTGATGGGGCGATGGTTGGCTGGTTGCGTCGTGTCTTTCCTCGGTTTAGGTATTGGCACTACCTTAGCTAGCTTCCATGCCACAGGAAAGTATCTTGTCAGCATGCAACCGTTGAATATTCTAGTCAACAGTACCAGTGGCTTCCTCGGAAGGTTTTTGAGGTGTTGGTTGCTGATTTTGTCTGCTCCTGGTGTCTTATTGGGATGTAATTTCCTGATGATACTCCGCACTTCGCTAGGTGTTGCCAGTCTTGGAAGTGATTGATCTTCTGACGTGATGAATTGATTGACTATCTGCACTGTAGCGGCCTCATGCTCCCGTTGGGCAGGGTTTAGTTGTTCTTGTAGCAGGGTTGTTTGTTTTTCGTAGGTGGTGACGAATGTTTCAGCTTTGGTTAATGGGTCTTCCGTTAACCCCTGTGGAGTTTGCAACGGTCTTTTTGGCGTGGGCTCTTCCCTGATGTTCTTCACCAGTCGCCACTCATCTTTCGTCTGGAGCAGGAAGTTCGACATTTTATCCTCCCACCTCTCTATTTTCCATTCCTGTAGTCGTCTTCGTAGTTGTCGCTGAAGTCGGTGGGATTGTCTGCGGTACACTGGATTTCTTGTGTGTTGCCAGAGTTTCCTGTACCTGTTCTTCTGATGCCGAAGTTCTTCTAGCAGCGGTGGTAATGTTTCCATGTGGTGAGCCTCTTCCGAAATCGTAAGTAGAGACAAGTTATGGGCTTTGCGGATCTTCTTCGTTAAGACGTCTACGGCAGAGTCTATCTGCTGTGGTGTTTGTATTGCCATAGTTGGGTCTATGTTGTTATTTAAGTATCTTTTAAATTGTGTCCAGTTGTTCTCCTGATATGTCCTGCGCCGGCGTATGGTCCCCGTCCGTGGCAGTACTGCAAGGACCGGGTCGTGGTTTGACGACAAGTCGTTGACCGTAATCAGCCGGGGGTCGATCCCGAGTCCTTGAGTGATAGCGATGTCCAATACGTCCGGCCGTTGGTTCGGTAGGTTTGGTGTGTGTGTGGGTTCGGTTGGTCCCCACACTTCAAGCTCCAGTTCTTGTTCCAGCTGGTGGAGTTGGGTGCCTCTTGGATTTGTTACTCGGGAATTCCAAGTGGGATGTTTTGCATTCCAATCTCCTGCGATAAATGTCTTCCCATGAGGCGCAAGGATGTTTTCCAGGTCTTGTGGAACCAGCCGCGCCCGAGGACGAAGATACGTAGCTACTAGAGTGACCTCTCCAAGTTCTGTCCGGATTGAGACTGCCGTTGCTTCTAGTTCTTGAAGTTGTGGTAGATCGATAGGTCTGTGGGTGATCGATCGACGGAGGAAAATTGCAGTTCCGCCACCTCTAGCTGGTCTGTCCGTGCGGTATCCCACCATACTTCTTAATTTGAAGGTTTGGTGCGGTCGTAAGTGGGTTTCAGATAACATCACAATGTCAATCTTGTGCCTGAAGATGAAATCCTGTAATTCGTTTTTCTTGTTCCGAACCCCAGTGGCGTTCCAGATACATATTCTCAGATCTGTCGTATTGACCTCCATGGTGTTACTCGGCTGCTTCCAGTAACGCTAACGTTTCAACCAGTATCACAATTTTTGATAGTTTGTCCTTAGCTGCCAGCATTCTCCTGCCAGCTGTGACAAGCTTAGTAAGAAAATTCTGGCTACTGAGGAACTTCAAGACCGTGGTGACTTCTGTAAGCGCCGCATCTGCGTCTTTGTCTCTTGGCGCCCTGGTTCGGCTGGTGTCTCTTCTGCGTCCTTGTAGTGCAGATGCGTAAGTCTGCTCTTCTTGCAGTCGGTGTATTGTGTCCTGTTCCCGTTGAATCGTCTGAGTTGGTGATGCCGTTCCTGCGGTGTCTGCCACAACCAGTTTGACGGTTGTGTTGTTCCTCGGTGTTTCCTTTTGTTGTTTGACAGGTGTCTTAATTGGAGCGCGGAACCTCTTCAAAGTCTTTTGATATTCTGGGCACCCTTTCCATGAAGCTGCATGTTGTCCGTTGCAATTTGCACACTTAGGGTCCGCGGTCTGTGTAAGCGCGCACTCTTTGCTGGGGTGCATATCCCCACATTTAACACAACGAGCCGGCAACCAGCAATAGTTGGTGGTATGCGTCCATCTCTGGCATTTTTTACATTGTGTGGGCTCGTTCCGCGAGCGATAATCCTCGTAAATATTGTGTAAGTGTTCTTTCGGATATACATTCAGTTTGACTTACATTTTTCCCAATATTTTTTGTCATTACACTAACGGTGTGAAGCATTCGTACAGATCATCTACAGGATGTCCAGAAAAGGGGACCCTGATTTCAAAATTAAATATATCGAAAACAAAGATCGATAGAGGAATGCAGTAAACGGTATGTTTATTGTGAAATCTGTAGGACGTTTATACAGCAGTTTGAAATAATAGTTACAAAAGCTGCTAACAGATGGCGCTGTGCGCCGTACAGCTCATATCAGCATACATAAGTGAAATAATCGTATGAAAACACTCTTTGCAAACAATCACATCACAATGTTTTCAAAATGTTCACCATTGGCACTACAGAGGTGGCGCAAACGAAGAATGAAATTCGCCATCACATTTCGTAGTGTCTCAACCGAAATGGATTCACATGCCACAGAGATCGCCGATTCAAGCTCTTCCAGCGTGGCGGGATGCTTCGGGTAGACCATGTCTTTCACTGTGCCCCATAAAAGAAAGTCACAGGGAGTCAAATCCGGCGAATATGGAGGACAAACCATGCCTGCACCAGTAAATTTGGGATATTCCAAAGCAATGACTCGATTCCCGAAGTATTCCTTAAGAAAGCGAAACCCTTGTTCGGTCCGATGTGGTCGGGCTCCATCTTGCATACACCTTTCAGTACCTGGTCGATCCTCTAACGCTTGCTGTGTGACGACAAATTGTTCCAAAATTGCAACGTAACGTGCACCAGTGACCGTTTCTCGAATGAAAAAGCGGCCAATAATTCTTATTCACGTATCCATTCACGTGGAAGTGTGCTTCATCTGTAAACCAGATGCAGCCAACATCAAATCCTTCACTATCAATCATTGTGAGCATCTGATTAGCAAAGGCAACCCTTTGTTGCACAGCTCGTACGGGTATGGCCTGGTGCGTTTGAATTTTGAATGGAAACATGTGTAGGCTCTGTCTCAATATCTTCTGCGTGTTGGAACGCTTCAAACCAGTCTCAGATGCAAGTCTACGGACGGATGACATTGGATTTCGCAGAATAATTGCAGAAACTGTGGCGATATTTTCAGGCGTAACTGCGGTTTGTTTGGAACATTGAATCGTGAAGAAAAATTCGCCTTGTTGCCATAGGACTCTCTTTTAACCTATGGTAATCTAGCACCAGAAAAACGCGTTGTTCAGTGGAGTACATGGTATTAATCTCTTTCTTCGGTACGCTAACCTCCTTTCACGTTTCAATAGTGGAATTGATCGCTCTGGGCTTCGGATCACTATTTATACTAGGCATTACGTATGGCGATTACAGCGCCATCTGTTAGCAGCTTTTGTAACTATTATTTCAAACTGCTGTATAATGTTCTTACAGCTTTAACAATAAACATACCGTTTACTGCAGTCCTCTATCGATCTTTGTTTTCGAGATATTTAATTTTGAAATCAGGGAGTCCTTTTCTGTACACCCTGTAGTTTATGGTAATAATAATATTTTGCTGCCAAATCGCTTGTTGCATTATTTTTATTTTATTACCACTTGGCTGATTTCAACCGAAGGTAGTTGTCATTTTCAGACCTTTGGGAAATATTTTTACATTAGTAATTAAATCTCGCTGCCATAACAAGAGCGATAATGATGTGGCGTGGTTATAAGACATTATCTGCGTCAACCTTGGGACTCATGGACCTTTTACGTGATCTACTACTGTTAGTTCTGAAGAAACTGCAAAAGTTTACTTTCTTCTTTCGTTATCAATGCATTCACACTAGTGTAGAATCTTCAGAATGCAGAATCAATCAGTGCAAGTGCTGAAGCCGCGCGAACTGGCCGCGTAGGAGTCGCGTGCGTACTGGACGGCCGTTTCCGCTGGAGGTTCGAGTCCTCCCTCGGGTATGGGTGTGCGTGTTGTGCTTAGTGTAAGTTAGTTTAAGTGGTTTGTTGTCCATAGTACTTTGGTCCAATAGATTTACAAATATTTTAACATTTTCAAGTGTTTAAAATTGCAAGTGAATGAGTTTGCGTTCTTAGGCCAAAAAGAACTTCAAATGTTTGTACAGCTTAGGGGACTTAACTACGGGGTCATCAGTCCCACTACTTATGAACTAGCTACTACTAAGGACGGCACAAATATCCATGCCCGAGGGGGGATTCGAACCCCCGACCGTAGTGGCCGTGCAGACTGGAGCGCCTCAGTCCCCTCGGCCATCGCGGCCGGCCAAAAAGAACTGCGCACCTTAATTAAAATCGAAGATATCTAAACACAGACCGATTAAAATATTCACGGTAAGTACAGAAGGATATCGTGTTTGACTATAAATATAGGTAAAAGTGCTACTTGATGGCAAATCTGTGGACGAACACCTTTCGTTTAAAACAAAATTGAAGGAAATCGGCCAGATTGAACGTCCTGGCCGACTGACTTTGGTTTTCATATTTTTTGTTTTGTTTTGTTTTTTAATATACATAACTGCTCGCGCCCAACAACATATGCAACTTTTATAAAAATGTAAGTATCCCGCTGTGTTTGTTGTGTAGTGGATAGGATGATTACATAACGCAAGTCACGTTCTTCTCACCGCATTCATTTTCCGCGCCGGTCAGCTTGTGCTGCTTTATTAAACTGAAAAGCCATTAGTATGCGAGTATGGACTGGCTTAGCAACGGAAAGGCGTCATTTGCCACCTTTTAAAGAGTCACTGTAATAATTTCAAAGGTCTCGCATTGTTATCAGTGCTAAGATTTCCTGTCAACACACGATAATAGGTTTTGCTTCTCGAAAACGTACGTACTGGATAAAGACTTGTACAGCGTTCTGTTTCGTGGCAGTTACACTCCGCAGTCGTGGAAACGCCATAAAAAAAGCACATAAACAGAGGCTGTCTGGCGTATAACGAGGAGTTCTAGTGTTCTGCCCGGTGTATCGCAGGCTAATAAACGACGAGGGTTTCGCGGATCTCGCAACACGTCGCCTTGTGAGGTGATATAAGGCAGCAGGGGCCGATGAAGTCCCAGTGTGGCTCTAGCTGTGACAGTGAGATCCAGGGGACGAGAAACAGGCCGAGTGGCGTAGGTTGCACCAGGTATACGTATATGCACGATGGTTTATCTGCCAATCAGTCGCCCTTCGCTAATACGATAAACCGTGTTACCCATCTTATTTGAATCACAGCGTTGTTCGCTGAGATCATGTTGACGTTTCAAATCACGTCCATCAATGCGAAGACGACCCTCGATCATGTTCAAATGTTTGTAGAGCTTAAGGGACTTAACTACGGGGTTATCAGTCCCTAAACTTACAAACTACTTATGAACTAGCTAATACTACGGACGGCACAAATATCCATGCCCGAGGGAGGATTCGAACCACCGACCGTAGTGGCCTTGCAGAACGTGACTGACGCGCCGCAGACCGCTTGGCCACGGCGGCCGGCCCTCTATCATGTCATCAGTGGGAATGCACACTAAACTCGAACACTTACGGGAATAAGCGAAATGTCATGACTAGGCCTAATGAGTGAATATATGCGGGGAGTGGACGGGGGGGGGGGGGGGGCAAGGATACGTTCAGAATAGACTGTTTTCCTGTGTTAAAAATATGGATCAAATTGTTGTTATTCTGAATAATTATGACATTCAAATAGTATTTTAGGTAATTATTCTTGCAAAACCTATGTTATTTTTCTGAAATTAAAGCTTAATTTCAAGATTAGATCACGTGACCGAAAACTCTAGCTGAAACTCTGGTAATGTCACATGACAGGAGGAAGACGAAGCTGTGTGTGTGTGTGTGTGTGTGTGTGTGTGTGTGTGTGTGTGTGTGTGTGTAGTGTGTTAATAGCAGTGTCAACGAAAGTTACTAGAGTTTTCTTACTTTTTCTGCCTATAATTAAGTTGTTTGCGATGGAAAACGTATTTAGAACTTGTATGTGAAGTCTGTTAGGGTAAGCAAATGTTCAAATGTTTGTAGAACTTATGGGACTTAACTACGGGGTCATCAGTCCCTAAGCTTACAAACTACTTATAAACTACCATATACTAAGGACGGCACGAATATCCATGCCCGAGGAGGGGATTCGAATCCCCGACCATAGTGGCCGTGAAGACCGTGACTGGGGCGCCGCAGACCGCTTGGTCACCGCGCCCGGCGTTAGGGTAAGCCTTCCGAAAGTTGATGCGTTCCTGGTATATAGCTTTCAAAAACAACCCACATTTTTACACACTGGAAATAAAGGCGAAAACTGCGTTTAAAGTGAAATATGACTACATTTAAGCCGCGGTGGAGTAGCCGAGCGGTCTAAAGCGTCTCGCTACGGAGCGCGCGGTTGCTCGCCGTGGAGGATCGAGTCCTCCCTGGGGCATGTGTGTGTGTGTTTGTCCTTAGGTTAGTTTACCTAGGTTTAAGTAGTTTGTAAGCTACGGACTGATGACCACGCAGTTTGGTGCGGTAGATTTACAAACATTTCAACTACATTTAAACCAAACTGTTCCAGATTGTTGGTATCAACAGACTGACTCAAGTATGAAAGTACAAACCATTATACACCGTAGACGTGTGTGAATAAGCTCTTCATCTTAGATTCATTTACATTTAACTTTTAAATTAACACTGTCATTTGTGGCTACTGTTAAAATTGTAAGGCAAGTTCGCAACTATGTAATTACAGTTCGGATTCTGATTAATTTCTTGTGTGCACGGAAATTAATATTGCACACTACTCATTTTCCACATATTATTATGGATTTTTCTCGTGCTGATTGGTTACAAAGAAACTTCACAGGTTAAATCGGAAGTTTGGACGCTAAGGAAAGGTGAAAATTAAAAAATTAACCACAAATATTTTATTGTAGGTAACAACATTAAATATTTTCGAAGAAATATAACTGTAGAAATGATCAAATGTTTATATAGTATGGGACTTAACTACGGGATCATTAGTTCCTAAACTTACAAACTACTTATGAACTAACTAATTCTAAGGACGGCACAAATATCCATGCCCGAGGGGGGATTCGAACCCCCGACCGTAGTGGCCGTGCAGACCGTGACTGTAGCGCCTCAGTCCCCTCGGCCACCGCGACCGGCGTATTGCCTGTAGACCTATCTGTGTAGTCAGGTTATTTGCTCGGGCAGTACATTATTTATTTTTTTATTTTTTTATTTTTTGCTGCATGGTATCATGACGTATAGCGTCGTCGAATACGAGTTTTGCGTTTTGTGTTCAACGCTGTATCTTTTTCTTTTCTCTTTTAGTTGGCGCTGAAGAATGTGATACTTTGTAGTAGAATCGAATTTTTGACGAAATTAGTAATAATTTAAAATTTTATAAAAAATATATTCATTCACGACAGGCGCTCCAAAGCCGTTTTCTGAAATTCAAATCGTAGATTTATCTGTCACATATAAGATGTGGTAGGTATTAAAATTGACAACTAACATGAGATTTATATTTTCACCAACTACATTAGGAAACGACTTCAAATACAAATATAAGTTTATATATGTATGTGGTGTCTGTTCCTTCTGACATGAAGAAAACCCCGGGTTTCAGTACCTGTGAGTAGAGCTATATAAGGTGAGAATTGTATCTGACGCGAGGCGCGCTTGAGTGTTCCTTGCAGTTGCGGTCCCCAGTGGTGTACGAGACGGTGCAACTGCCTAGCAAGCTCGGAACCCGGGTCCGAACCCCGGCTGGGTACACAATCTCAAATTTACCAGTACGCAGTTACGGTTATACATTCTGTGAATTTCATTAAATACAGATCTTTGGCGTGCCACGTCAACAGCCGTTTAATAAATGTAAACAGAAGCTCACAAATCTGTATATAATAACACCTGTACTTTACACCCTTTTAACTTAATAGTGAACTAATAGATTAGTAAGTGTCGTATGGAATGTTTACTTACATCAAAATGATTCTTACAAAATAGAACGACGTACCCTCTTTCTCATATAGATCTGCCAGAGCGAGTTTAAACTTTTTATGCATTTCTCATTGCTTGGAACATGCAAAAAACAAATTTTTGGAGTTTTAAAAGGTATTTGTACATTGTGGTACTTAGCATGTTCAGAAATGTGAGTGCCCAAACAATGTATCACTGTTAGAGAATTTTACGGCGCGATTTAGTGGTCTTACAAATTATTGAAAATATTTTTTTTTCTTTTTTTTACAAAATACCTGCAATTCACGAGGGGAAAAAGCATGTTATGAGTGTAAGAAGATAATAATTCAAGACAATTTCTAGAAAATAGTAAAATGGCCTATTTGCATCTGACGAGAGGCGTGCAAGGGTATCCCGCGAGGCTGTTGTGATCACTGTGCCCCAGTGGTGTAGAGGTCAGCGCGACTGCCTAGTAAGCAGCAGGACCTGGGTTTGAATCCTGATGGGGTACACGTTTTCGACTTTCCCTATTACTATATTTCAAGCCCCTTACAAGTTACTAAAATACTAATATATCATGCCTCAGTGGGGCAGAGGAAAAGGACAAACAGCCTGTAAGATTTTTAAATATTTTTTGAGAGATTTTTGAGCAGTAATAAACCATTTTGTGCCATGTCACATTGTACAGGCCTTTGAACTGGTGTTTGGTGGCCGTAGGTTCGATTTCCAGTGATTGTGTATTTTCTTCACTTTCTTTTATTTCTGCCAGTGCTAAATTTTAAAAGTTGTTATTTAATTAATAAATATATTTTAATTGTTATTGTTTTAAGTGATAAATTATGCCGGTTTATGACTTTATCTATCCTACAATAGCAATATTCTGTTATCATCGCACAACCCAACCCTATTTTTCTCTTTTATGCATTCAGAGCCCATACCTATGGCACCTGTTTCTAATTCCATTACTATACCCGCTTTCCGAAATTTTGTAAGTTTAGTGCAACTGCTAGCAGAACGTTGTGTGAACTCCGTTTGCTTGAAGTTTTTCTCGCTCGGTTTTAGAGAACCCATTCGGTACATTTTTGATGTCATTTATTGCTTTATGTGTCACCTTCTTCTGTCATTTCGTTAATGATCACAGTTATTGTGGTACTTCCATTGAAATAAGACACTGCACTAATTTCGGAAAAGTTTGCAATGAAAAATAGGGATTCCTATGAATTCGCGTTTGGTGCATGTTACACTATATGCTACGGTGGAAGAAATTTTCGTAACTTACTAAGTTTTATTGTAGACTTCGGAAGAGGTCTCTATCTATACCAATATCGAAATGATTTAATTTATGTAGCGAACGCATTTCCGAGCGCGCGTACCACCGATAAAGCCAGATTGAACTACCTCAAATCTATTTAACATATCGAAATGAGATTTTGGCAATTGATAACACGCAAAGCCATAAAAAAAGCAGTCGACAGTCCGAAGATTGGTTTGAACACCACAGTGCTTTACTAGGCATGGTCCTGATTGGAGGTGGTATGCCGTTGCCTTCCTCCGACCTTGGAACTGACTTACCCAGCCAGTTATAGGGAGACCTACAGTTTAACGTAGGTTCTGAAGCATGGTTATACTCGGTATTTTTCACATGAGCATTACTGCCAGAGGTGAAAGGAGTGGAAAGTGACAGATAAAAATCCTAGGTCCTGTAGGTGATCGAACCCGCGACCTTCGGAGATGTAGTCTGGCACTCTACCAATGTGCAACCGAGGCGCCATACGATATGTGTTTATCTACCGTGTTAATCAAGAGACTACAGATTTTTACAATCAACTAGTGTAGGTTCCAAGGGACATCGATGACTTGTGAAATTAATGTTGTTATGGATTTTGGTTATTTAGTTTTATTTTTGCAACAACACAAATGAAGAAAACGTTTTTCGTATATGTGACATGAATTCATGCTGGTGGGAGGCGATCATTATTGTAATTAATCAGTAGTATTGCAATTAGAGCGAATAGATAGCAAAAGTGAAAGGCAAAAATGAAGCACAGAATGACTTTAGTGCTCATATGACAAGTCTCTGATTTCATCCGTCATCAGATATCTGCCAGTGAACGGTTGCTGCACGTACGTAGATTGACAGTACCAGGTGTAAGGTTTACGGACATTCGCACCTTATAACAACATGTCTACCTGCAGCGACAACTCACAGACAGATACCTGATGATGACTCGAATCCGAAACGCTTCATCTGAGCAAATTCAAATTCGAATGTTTGTAAATTTATCGGACTCAACTGCTTGGGTAGCTTACAAACTAATTACACTAAGTTAAACTAACCTAAGGACAAAACACACACCCATGCCCGAGTGAGTATTCGAACCCCCGACGGGAGACCGCGCAATCCGCAACATGGCGCTCCAGACCGCTCGGCTACTTCCGCGCGGCCATCTGAGCAATGAAGTCATTCTGTGCCTGATATTTGACTTTCACCCTTGCGACCTGTTCTGCCTGAATGCAGTACTCTTGTTATTATAGGTTTATTTTTATTGCGAGGATGAACTTTGTAACAAGCTATTGACCTGAATTGTCCTCGGTCCCCCACTTATAAAACGCCGTTTCAGGATTATGCCGCAATTGCATTTGCAACAGCATGTAACTGAAGTGAAATCGTGTGTGTGTGTTTAGACAACAGCTATAAAATTTCATACGACAGCAAGATTAATGTAGGTTTTAATCTAAATCTGATATTAAGAACGGTCTTCTGGAGGTAAATTGGGTAAGTCTCGGCCAGCTAAATCTCACCTTCTACATTTTCTATTTTTCATTCACACTTAAGTTCCTGACAGAGGGTACAGAGTTCTGTTCTTTTTTTTTTTTTTTTTTTTTTTTTTTTTTTTTTTTTTTTTTTTATTTCCAGTATGATTTCTCTCTATTAAAGATAAGGATGACAAAATATTACACATTAGAAGTAAGAAAAGTGATTTAAATTATGTATATAGCTCTTACAGTTACAGAATGTGTCGTTGCCTTAAACATTGGCGTCCCAGTTCATGAATCATATCCGTGACACACTCTCCCCTATTTCATGATAATAATAATAATAATAATAATAAACGAGCTGCTGTTCTTTATACTCGCTCGATCTCCTCAATACCATCTGGCTCAGAATCCCAAACCTCTCTGTAATATACTATGTAGTTCATTTCCGGCATCTTCTAAGTGTTCTGTCAGTAATACGCACTCTTTGTTTCGCCTTACACAGAATATTGTCTATGAGATCTTCCTGTACAGCTGATTGTATTTTACGTTTTATCCGTGCAGCTGGGTTTTATCATTTGATCTAAAGGTGGGTATTTTAGCCTGATCTCTCAGGCACCCATCTTTCACAAATTTTTACTCTTCTTCTTTTGTGCTGTCTCCCTGCTTTTACTCGTATGTTTTAGAATGTGCGGAGTGGCTGGCTCATCCTTTATTATTCTCGCGATCAGCCAGCCACACTTTTCTGCTGTAACCATTTAGTACAGGTTTTTTTTCTCCTCTTTCAGTTTTCTTCTTTCTACGTTTCTTTCCTCTTTAGGATTTCTTCTTTGAGTGTCCTGAACTCATTTCCCCCTCATTACGTGCCCATTATGAGTTTGTCTACTGTGTGAGTCACGCAGCCGGCCGCGGTGGCCGAGGAGACTGAGGCGCTCCAGTCACGGTCTGCAAGGCCACTACGGTCGGGGGTTCGAATCCCCCCTCGGGCATGGATATTTGTGCCGTCCTAGTTCGTAAGTAGTTCATAAGTAGTTTGTAAGTTTAGGGACTGATGACCCCGTAGTTAAGTCCCATAGACTGTACAAACATTTGAACATTTGATTTGAGTCACGCATTGTTTTGGAGGATGCATTACGCCGTATCGACTTAGCTCGCAACAGGGGACTGATGACCACGCAGTCTAGTCCCCTCTAAACAACAACAACAACAAGATCTTCCTGTTAAAGTTGTTCGTAATCGTAATTCATAAATATGGAGCTAATTGACAACCTTTAAATTCCTGTGATTTATCGTGTAGCTGAAATTTGACGGCTTACTTTTGGTACTGGTGTGGATGAATACAGTTTTCTTCGTTTAAGATGAAATCTCTCTTATATAGATAATTTTGCAATTGGTATTTATCTTCTGATGCCTTGATGAGACGGTAAGTGACATCTACAAACAGGTTAAGACCGCTGCTCAGGTTATCTCCTAGGTCATTGATAGATGTTATTTATAACAGCAGAGGGCCTAGGAAGGTTCTTTGGGGAACAACATGCAAGTCTGTTTTACTAGATGATTTTTTGTCTTTCACTACGAACTGTAACCTTTCTGATAGGAAACTTAGATCCAGTCGCACAACTGAGACGTTGGTCCATAGGCACACAATTTGATTACATGATTAATAATGTTCGAATACAGTATGCTCCATAATCTTGATGCAATTCGACTTCAGTGTAATAGGCCCGCGTGTTACTCTTATTTCCTTTCTAGAGTATTGCTATGACCTCTGCATGTGAATCACTTCTTTTGTTTTAGTTTCAGCGGCAACCCGATATATTTTAGTAACAAACAGCTGGTACTGAGTCTCACTATTTTTTTTTTCTTTCCACATCTCAGTGATCTGAGAAATATTAAAAATATCACACCAAATATCAAGATGTTCAAATGTTTGTATAGTCTATGGGACTTAACTACGTGGTCATCATTCCCTAAACTTACAAACTACTTATGAGCTACTTACGAACTATGACGGCACAAATATCCATGCCCAAAGGGGGATTCAAACCCCCCCCCCCCCGGCCAAATAGCACACCATGCTTTTGATCGTTTGAATGAAGGCTGAAATTTACTCACCTAATACATATTTAGTTCATCAGAGATATAGATAATCTTCTTTCCTCTTGGCGGGTAGCCTACAGTTTTCTATACATCGTCAGAGTGATTGCAGATTCAGAGTTACTAAATTGTCTAAACAAGCACTACTGTTTACAGAGCAAAGTAAATAAAAAAGTTAAACTGTAGTTACTTTTATGGACCCCTTGCAAATGGTCATGAAGATGGCGATAGATTATAGCCTCAAAATATCAAAAGCTATTTGAACTGAAATAGTTCAGAAATTCTCTTTAAATAGGGGGAGGAACAAAAAGATGGTGCACTGTCCACCATGATTCTTTCTCATTTCTCTCACATCACAGCTATATAGTAAAAAAAAAATATTTTGGTAAGTTGTGTACCAGCTGTTCATTACTAGAAACACTGAGTTACGTAATTCCACTGAAATGCTGTAAAAGCAGCTTTTTTTGTTTTTGTTAGATTTTAAACTTTTCCTTCATATGAGTGATAAGTGGCAAAGTTTGAGTAACCTCTATATTTCTCTTTTATAATTGGTTTGTGTTTTAGCGTTTACTCAATCTCATCTCATACAGACAATATTGCGACAAAGTCCTGAAACAGTGCCTTATTAAATAAGGAATTGGTAAGTCAGGTCAGTAATTTGTTAGAAAGTTCATCCTATCAATAATAATAAACGTATAATTTCTTCATTTATATTGTTATAAAATCCATACTGATTTTAGTATAACTGCTATCGACGGCTTTTGAAAACTGCAGTCTCTAATTGAAACAATCCACAGTCACTTAAATAACGCGTTAGGGAATTGTGTTTCGCATATTAAACATATTGCAAATCATACGGCAAAATACTCTCTTCTTTGCGTGTTATTGTTTGTCACACGTAGAGGCCGCGGCCGCCACCTCACTGGCTGTTGGCTGGGGCACGCCCACCGCCGCGCAGCGGCCGGCCAGTCAGATGGCGGCCGGGGCCTCTAAGTGTGACGTAGGCACGGCCTGTTGTAAGGCCTTGTCTCTATGAGGTATTGTATCAGGTCAGGGTAAGGTTGAGAATTTGTATCTGTCGGGAGACATGCTTGAGTAATCCGTGCTGGTTTGGTGGTCGTTGTATCCCCAGTGGTATGGAGGTCAGCGCGAGTACCTAGAAAGCAGGAGACCGGGGTTCGAATCCCGGCAGGGCACACATTTTCAGCTTTACCAATTCGCAGATAATGTCATACATACCGTGAAAATTAAATATAGTAGAAAAATTTAGACAGCAGTAACGTATGTTAATATATCATAAATTAGGTAATTAATTGCTAGATGATACGGGCGTTTTATTTTTCGTTAACACTTCACCCAGTAATTTAAATTAACTGTTTAAATAAATTTTAATTTTATAATTGATAGTTAACATGTCAAGAGATTAAATTAAATGAAAACACACACACACACACACACACACACACACACACACACGAATAGTGATATTTTAATCCGAGCAGCCAATATTCTATTCCATGTACTTTACCACTGCACCCAACAGCAACGTTTGCACTTCTCCTTGTTGACGAAAGTGAGAGTATGCGATCTGTTCTCTAGAAAACTTATTTATGTTTGTATGTGGTTGTGGGAAAACATTGTCTCTGGTAATATTCCTGCTTCTCCATAGCACCTAACATTGCAATATACGGAATTAAGGTTAAAAAAGTTATATACCGTAAAATAATGACGATTTGCTGACCGGCGACTAACGGTGGTTCTTCACAGAAACAGAGACATTTTAAAAATCAAATGTTGAAATGTTTGTAAACCTGCTGTACCAAACTACTGTGGTCATCAGTCCTTAGACTTAAACAACGCACACTAAGGACTACAGACACATCACATCCATGCCTGATAGAGGACTTGAACCTCCGGCGGCAGCGACTGGTCAGTCCGTAACATGATGCCTTATACCATGCGGCGATATTGTAAAAGAGTTTCATTTTGGTTATCTTGGTGTTTGACCGATCGCTAGTTCAACTAATAGTGATGTTTTTAGTATACTTTTTACAGATGTATCTTAGGAATTCCGCTTCATCATATACAGTCGACTTTGATATTAACGATGCTAAATTTGGTATTAGTCAAATCTGAAATGAAAAAGGAAAATTGTGGGAGAGAGGATTTCGAAACTAATGACTTTTTAACAAATGTGGGTGCACCATTGCAACGTACATTAAAAACCATGGAATTTTGTTATTTGTCTTCATTGAGTTATTGTTTCAACGGCAAACATATTGAAATAGTAAGCGTAATTTTTTTTCAAGTGTGTGTTTCATTTTCTGGATGTGCCTCGCGCAGTGGCAGGCAAGCCAAAGCAGTTATCGAAGCCTTTTTATATAACAGGGAAGTATTCTATACGTTAATCAACACTATCGATGACGTACATGTGTAGGACACTTGTAGGTATTTGCGCTTCATTGCCCAAATGTACCACCGTGATGCCTCACGTCAGAAGTTATCGATATTATGATACTTCCGAATATTGGGAAACGCTGTATTGATACCAGTACAATCCAGATGACAATAAAGTAAGTCGGCATGGCACAGTAAGAGCGAATTTCTTGCGCCTTCTTTTGATCTACCGTGTAAACAGCAAGTTCATTCTTACAAAGGCGAGACCGAAGTGCAACGAATGCATCCTGCACTCCATAATCGACGGTGTTACGCCGGCCGCGGTGGCCGAGGAGCCTGAGGCGCTCCAGTCACGGTCTGCACGGCCACTACGGTCGGGGGTTCGAATTCACCCTCGGGCATGGATATTTATATAAGGTAAGTTTAGGGACTGATGACCCCGTAGTTAAGTCCCATAAGCTTAACAAACATTTGAACATTTGCAGGTGTTACGTTTCTAAAGAAAAGGTGGTAATTGCCACAGTGTTCTCTCACTAGAAGTACTCGTTCCTCCAATGCAATAGTATTTTCAATTCAAGGCGAAAAAAATGCGTCAGTGTTGCAGTTAATAAATGTTTGTGTCACTGTGTAACAACCTGTTTACCTCGCACCGTGCCCCATCATACTATGATAAGTCAATTTCGTAACTTTGTTCTTCCGCTGTATTATAACTCTTATTCGGGTAACTACATTTCACTTCTTAATTTTCTGGTTTCACTTCCCAATTTTGTCGTTACGCGATTGGAATTTACTTACTTTATAAACGGTGCTAGCTAGTACGCGACCATATTAAGGATTGCCTTCTAATAGGAATTATATCATTTACAGATTCAGTCTCAAAATGCCCAAGAGCGTGAAACGCGTCATTGATAAATAACTTTTATTAACTGCATACGACTGAACAGAGACGTATTTTTCCTCTTGAACTTCTATAAGTGTATAATAATTCTATAAAACTGCACGTCCTGCAGATATCGAGAGGGCCACAGGTACCGACCGGTCCCCGTGTCATCCTCCGCCCGAAAGCGTCACGAATGGAGTGTGGAGAGGGACCGTAGTATAGGTTTCTGTGACCGGAGACGCCACTTCTCAGTGAAGCATGAGGGGCGTTTGAAAAGTTGGTGCAAAAATAGAGACTACTAACGTGTTTGGAGAAAGCCATTTTTATTTTTCGACATAGTTTCCTTTTAGACTTACACACTTCATCCAACGCTATTCTGATTTGTTCATCCCTTCCGACTAATAGGAATTGTCCAAGCCTGCAAAATAGATATTAGTTTTGCAATCACCTTCTCGTTTGAAAAAATTTTTCGTCCCGCCACCCATTTCTTCAAACTGGGGACCAAATAGTAGTCCGAGAGAGCCAACTCTGGAGATGTGAAACGAGTTGGAGTCCCATTCCCAATTATTTTGCGACCACAAGTGCTGAGATGTGTGCTGGTGCATTGTCGTGATGGAAAAGGACGTTTTTGTGAGCCTATCACCGGCGTTTTTCCTGCAGGTCGATTTTCAAATTGCCCAATAAGATAAATAATATGCACCTATAATAGTTTTACACTGTTCCAGATAGTCTATGAGGATTATCCCTTGCGAATCCCAATGACCGTCGCCATAACCTTTCCTGTCGAAGGACCGGTCTTCGTCTTTTTGGGTGCAGATTCTTTCTTGGTAACCAAATATTTAGATTGTTTTTTGATCTCAGGAGTATAGTAATGGATTCATGTTTCATGCACAGTGACTAAACGACGCTGAAAGTCCTGCGGTTTCTTCCTAAATAGCTTCAAACCTTCCTTGTAACATTTCACACGATTCTGTTTTGGTCAAGCGTGAGCAATCGCGGCACCCATCTTGCGGATAGCTTTCTCATGTCCAAATGTTTATGCAGAATATAATGTATCCGTTCATTCGAGATGCCCAAAGCACTACCAGTCTCAAGCACATTAACTTTTCTGTAATTCATCACAGTATCATGGATTTTATAAATGATTTGTGGAGTCGTAACCTCCATAGGGTGTCCAGAACTTTCAGCGTCACTTGTGCCACTATGACCACTCCGAAAGTTTTGAAACCAGTGATAAACTGTTCTAATCGAAGGTTCAAAGTCCCCGTAACGTCTATCGAGCTTCTTTTTAGCCTCCTGAGGCGTTTTGCCTTTCATAAAGTA
Organism: Locusta migratoria; assembly: GCA_026315105.1. Lineage (NCBI taxonomy): Eukaryota > Metazoa > Arthropoda > Insecta > Orthoptera > Acrididae > Locusta > Locusta migratoria. The sequence goes on along the minus strand of CM048751.1, from coordinate 258,197,217 downwards.
ATGTTTATATCACCAAGTTTCAGCCATATTGGCCGGCCGCGGTGGCCGAGGAGACTGAGGCGCTTCAGTCACGGTCTACACGGCTGCTACGGTCGGGGGTTCGAATCCCCCCTCGGGCATGGATATTTGTGCCGTCCTTAGTGGTAGCCAGTTCATAAGTAGTTTGTAAGTTTAGGGACTGATAACCCCGTAGTTGAGTCCCATAAGCGCTACAAACATTTAATTTTTTAAACATTTTTTCAGCCATATTGGTGTATTTCTTTGTGTTTGGGATTCGTGTGAATCAAGGAAGTAAAGTGATTGTCAAAGAATGTAGGAAAAAGAATTTCGTGTGGTGATTAAGCATTACTTTATGAAAGGCTAAACGCTTCACGGGACTAAAGAGAAGCTTGATAAACATTATGGTGATTCTGCACTTTTGATTACAACAGTTTGTAAGTGGTTTCAAAATTATCCGAGTGCCCATATGGAGACAAGTGACGCTGAACGTGTTGGACGCTCTGTGGAGGTTACGACTCAACAAATCATTGATGAAATCTATGATATGGCGATGGATGACAGAAGAGTTAAGGTGCGTGAGATTGCTAGTGCTGTGAGCATCTCGAATGGATGGGTACATAATATTTTGCCTAAACATTTGGACACGAAAAAGCTATCCAAAAGATGGGTGCCGCGATTGCTTATGCTTGACCAAAAACGGAATCGTTTGAAGTGTTGCAAGGAAGGTTTGCTGCTGTTCAGGAAGAATTCGCAGGATTGTAAGCATCGTTTCGTCACTGTGGATGAAACATGGATACATTATTATACTCCTGAGACCAAAGAAAAATGTAAACAATGGGTTACCAAGGGAGAATCTGCACTAAAAAAGGCGAAGACCGGTCTTTCAGGAGGTATGGTTATGGCGATGGTCATTTGGGATTCGCAAGGGGTAATCCTCATCTACAATCTGGAACAGAGTAAAACTATTACAGGTGCATATTATTCACCGTTGTTAGGCAGTTTGAAAACTAAGCTGCAAGAAAAACGCCGGCGATTGGCCAACAAAAAGTCCTTTCCCATTACGACAATGTACCAGTACACACCTTAGCAGTTGTGCTCGCAAAATTGTTGGGAATGGGACTCCAACTCGTTTCACATCTCCAGACTTTGCTCTCTCGGACTACTATTTGTTCCCCAGTTTGAAGAAATGGGTGGCGGGACGAAGACTTCATTCAAACGAGGAGGTGATTGCACAGACTAATAGCTATTTTTCAGTCTTGGGCAATTCCTATTATTCGGAGGGGATCAACAAATTAGAATAGCGTTGGACGAACTGTGTAAGACTAAAAGGAGACTATGTCGAAAAATAAAAATGGCTTTCCCCAAGCACATTAGTAGTTTTGATTTTTGCACCAACCTTTCAAACGCCCCTCATACTTGACTGAGAGGTGGCGTCTTCGGTCACAGAAACCTATACTACGGCCGGGAGTGCTGGGCGGTAAACACGTCCCTCTTCACAATGCATCCGGTGACGCCTTCGGGCAGAGGATGACACGACGACCGGTCGGTACCTGTGGGCCCACTCGAGGCCTGCAGGACGTGCAGTTTTATAGAATTATTATACACTTATAGAAGTTAATTACGTCTCTGTACAGTCGTTTGCAGTTAATAAAAGTTATTTATCAATGACGCGTTTTACGCTCTTGGGCATCTTCAGATTGAATCTGTAAATGATATAATTCCTATTATAAGGCAATCCTTAGTATGGTCGCGTACCTAGCTAGCACCGTTTATAAAGTAAGTAAATTCGCGTAACGACCTGATTGGCAAGTGAAATCGGAAAAATAAGAAGTGAAATGTAGTTACACGAATAAGAGTGATAAAACCTCGTAAGAACAAAGTTACGAAATGGTTTTCCCAAACACGTTAGTAGTTTTTAATTTTGCATGGACTTTTGAAACGCCCCTGCGACAACTGTTGGGAACACGGTGTTGGGAAACACAGAGTCTGCACGAGAGGTAGCGGGTCGTGTGGAGGAATTGGTGGCTCTTGTGCAGGTGCGGCACAATGGAAACCGCGCCGTTGTGGGCCAAACGTGATTACCGGCGGCCAGGAAATGGGCGCGCAATCGCCTCCATTTCCGCTCTCCGCCCCGCCATGATGCCACCAACCACAAAGTCAACAGCGAGCGGCACAGCTAGCTGCAGAAGGCCAGGGTTATTCTTTTTTGAAGCTACCTACAAGTACGAGGAAGCATTGGAAAGTAAACAGGTTTTTTTTTCTCCCCTGCTACTGGAGCATGAACGTTAAAATTTCACGAAGGGATCTTTGAAGTTGACGGTACGATGGCTACTTTCTTTTCGTGTGCAGCTCTAGCGGGGAAAATACCTTTCTCTGCCTGTATGAGCTCTAATTTCTCTTATCTCTGTGGTTTTTACGAAAATGTAATTTGGCGGCGGTAGAATCGTTCTGCATTCCGCTTAAAATGCCGGCCCTCTAAAATTTCCTGGAAATGAACGTCGCCTTTCCTCCAGCGATGCCCATTTGAGTTGCAATGCATCTTCGTAACGCTCTGACATCGCTCCAACTTACCAGTCGCAAACCTAGCGGCCCGCCCCTGAACTGCTTTGGTGTCATCCTTTAAACCAGTGTTTTACAACGTTTTCGAATATGCGACCTCCTTTCAAGTAAAAATATTCTGGCGACCCCCTCCAAAGTAAAAACATTCAGCTGATCTCTCCCCCTTTCTCATGATCCGTAGCAAAGTGGATGAATACATTTTGTTTCAAACAAAAATGAAGGAATTTCCTGGAACCGGAACTCGAACCTGGGAACTTTGCCTTAGAAAGGCAAAGGTCCCAGGTTCGAGTCCCTGCCTTCGAAAGGCAAAGGTCCCAGGTTCGAGTCCTGGTTCCGGCACACAATTTTAATCTGCCAGGAAGTTTCACATCAGCTTACACTCCGCTGCAGAGTGATAGTTTCATTCTGGAAACATCCCTTAGGCTGTGGCTAAGCCATGTCTCCACCATATCCTTTCTTCCATGAGTGTTAGTCTTGCAAGTTTCGCAGGAGAGCTTCTGTGAAGTTTGGAAAGTAGGAGGCGTGGTACTGGCGGAAGTAAAGTTGTGAGGCGGCATCGTGAGTCGTGTCGGGATAGCTCAGTTGGTAGAGCGCATGCCCGCGAAAGGCAAAGGTCCCAGGTTCGAGTCCCGGTTCCGGCACACAATTTTAATCTGCCAGGAAGTTTCATATCAGCGCACACTCCGCTGCAGAGTGAATGTTTCATTCTGAAAATGAAGGAAATCGGCCGGGTACTTTGGTCTGAGCAAATGACATTAGTTTTCGTAGATTGTTTTAATGTATAAGATTTATGGTATGTAATTCATAATCAGTGTTACAAAAGGGACTCCATTATTTTAAAATTAAATAAATTTCACTTAGGCATACGTTGTTGTATTACTGAACCCCTAGTTATTGTATTGTACAAATACTTTCTCCTGTGACGGCGATCCCCGTATAAAACTTTCTGATGGGGATCCCAAATACTTAAGCATTCAATGCTGAAGATAGGGTCGCTCAAGCTTTTTATGTACGGTCCCCTTTACAGACGAACCACATCTACCAGAAATTCTCCCAATAAATCGAAATCGATCATTCGCCTTATCCTTGACTGTTGTTCCTTTTTTCCTGTGCGCCGTTATGCGTTATTCTCTTTTTTTTTTATTGTGCAGTACTTCAAAAGGTTGCACAGAGGATATTTTGTTTCTACATTGGTTTCCCCAGATGGTTTAAGATCTCGAAAAAGATTATGATCGGGTACCGCATGAACTAATCTGGTTAGCGCTTCGAAAACACGGCGTCCCAGAGTATCTTGTAAATTGGATGCAGCTGCTGTATGTTGAACCAAAAAACTACGATCAAGCAGTTGCAGGGGCATCAAACGACTTCCACAGTAGGCGTCCACCAAGGCTCGGCTTTATCACCACTGTTGGTCATTCTTGTGATGGACACTGTCACATTGGACCTGCACAGGCCACTACCATGGACACTTCTCTATGCTGATGATTTCATGCTGGCTGCAGAGAACAAGTCTGATCTCCAGCGCCAGACACAAGAGTGGATCGACCGACTTCGTCGTGTGGTCTGCAGCTCAACAAGAAGAAAGCAGGGTATATGACATCAGGCTCAAGAGAAGCTTGGACCCTTAACGTCGGTGGAGAAGATCTACCGCGAGTATCCAAATTTAAGTACACCGGTTCTATAATCAACACCAACGGCCAAACGCAGGCGAGGTCAATGCAAGGACACAGGCAACTTGGATGAAGTGGCGAATGACAACAGGAGTGATCTGCGATCGTTGGATGAGGGACCACCTGAAGTCAAAGATCTACTGGACTGGCATCTGACCTGTCGCTCTATGGTACCGAGTGCTGACCAGCTACAAAAAAGACAGAGCGACGACTGGGGGTCATTGAGACGAAGATGCGTAGATGGACAGGTGGCTCACTCGACTGGATCAAGTTTCAAATGACACCATCAGGAAGCGTTATGGAATTGCACCCGTCCAAGAGAAAATGCGGGAAAGTCGTCTGCGATGCTTTTGACATGTACTGTGCACAGTTGACAAGTCAATAGCAAAAGCAGCTTACTCAATGGAAGTCTTAGGAAAGAAACCCAAGGGACGACTGAGGCAGCGATGGGCCGACACTCTGTGCAATGACCTGAAAGCTGTAAATTACACCCAGACGTGGCCCATGAGCGAATAAAATGGAGACAGCCACCAGACGGGACAAGCGCTAAAGAAAAGGAAGAAGTTTAAGATCAGTGGTGAGATTGGTGCGTTCCTAATATGTTGTGAACAGTAATTGGACACATGTGAAAAGTTTTGCAAACCACGAAGTAGTATGGAGTGGAGCATGACGCAAATCTCGGTCTGGTGCCTACAACAACACTATCAAGGGGACCTCGGCATTAGACAAGGTACTGCACGGCCTATAATAGCCACGGATACATAATTGAATGAGCAGCGTTGTTCCGTGTCGTAGCAGTGCGAAACTTGTGCCTCTGCAGTCCTCGGAAAACCGTGGCAGTCGCTGAGGACAGGCGGGTGACAAGTTGGGAACTCAGACTGGGGCCCTCGCCAAACTTGGGCTGCGGAAAACTCTCGCCAGAGTTGCTCTGTCGAGCCATTCCCCCCTCCCCCCATCAGTCCACCCACTTCTACGGCGCCGGTACCAAGACCGGCCGTCGCTGGCGTTCCACGCGTATTTCTTCCGTCCCAGCGGCACCTTGCGTCCCCGTTGCAGCGCGCTACTGTCACATTTTGAGGACTTAGTTAGGTGAAACTTTTGTAGGTCACTTGAACTCTTCGGTAGTCAGACTTATGTGAAATGGCACACTGCAAGACATCTGAAGTCTGTTGAAAAAATTCCGGAACATTCCTAATTCGATTATCTATATCTATAAATGTGAATGTCTGTTCGGTGAACGTTTATCACGTCTGAACCACAAGACATAAAGAGCTAAAAATTTGTACACCTACTAATATCTACCCGGGGAAGGCTTTAGGCACGGTTTTATGGGGATCGGATAGCTCTATATATATATATATATATATATATATATATATATATATATATATATATATATTAATGTGAATGTCTGTTTGGTGTACGCTTATCACGTCCGAACGACAAGACGCAGATACTTAAATGTTTGTACAGTTACTAATTTATACCTGAGGAAGGTTTTAGGCACGGTTTTATAGCGATCTGATAGATATTTAGTAACTTGAAGAATATAACGTGAAATGCGGAACAATAATTACTCTGTGAAATTATATTTACTCTTTCAAAATAGTTTTATTGGTTGCATTGTTGCTTGAGGGTTGATAATTATAAAAGGGTGGAGTATATTGGTATGGAATGTTATCGGTGTATATAAAATTCTAAGTGTGTGTGTGTGTGTTAATATTTCGCTCTGCAGCGAAAACTACAGAATGCAAACGAATGGTTTGTAATTGTTGTTCGAAGTCTCCCGTTGTACACCATAGCAGTTCCACGCCGATAGCTGTAAGGGGGTAGAAGATATGGTGGTTGAAAGTCGTCAAATTATTAAAAAAATCGGACTGAAGGCCAGCGAAGACGTTTGCGGCTCTATAGCAAGGAGGTTACATACAGCGAACAGACCATATCTTTGGTCTAGGCGTGCTACCAAGTCTTCAGCTCTTTCTCTGTAAGGTTAAGCACACGAATAAGGAAATATAAGAATAAATAAATAAAGCAGTAAGAAAGAAATTTCTTTTAATACATCTCTTTAAAAAAATATCGATTTGACGTTTCGCGCATTACATCAAGTGATCGATCTGTGATATTATTACAATCATTATTGTTGAATTTCGTGATTGAATTCTTCGAAACGAGTGCATTTTTACGTATGATTTGATCTATACTACTTACTTTCCTCATAAACGGTAAGTGCATAGACTTCTGCAATCTGATATGAATATTTTTCAGTTCCTTCAAAACCAGTCTCATAGCACACTACTGAAAGATAGATTATCTATCATAATCAACCATCATGCGAGCGGAGCCGCGGGTTTAAGCTAGTATATTTATATATTTTTGACGACGTTATAGTGTTCAATGAATGAAATAAATCACAATTTGCGATCAGTAATGGCTTCATTGCACTTGCGATGTATTTCATTCATTGAACGCTGTAACGTCGTCAAAAATATGTAATTGTATACAAGCCGAGGCTGGGTTCCTGACGGCAATTAATTGTGTCTCGATACCTCATGGTCTGTTCTCCATGAATACAGTAGTAAGGCTGCGAGAATTACAGAACAAATAGACTGTGGATAACAAAGAGACAGCGTCCTCTCGCTGTTCCCCGTCAGTCTTCGGAAAAGGAGCGGACAAACTAAGAGGGGAGGGATCTGCGAACTAGTTCTCGTAGTTCACCTGTGGAAGCGCTCTTCCGAACTAGTTTGTTCGCGAACTACACAAGACTACTGTAAATAGAGTTTCATTAACTACCTTAGTTTGCTGTCCGCCAAACACACACTGCTTGGCGATAGATAAACTTAGCGAAAACGTAGAAATTTAAAAAGTTCTGAAAACATACAGTATTGACAACGGAAAATCTTCTTCTTTGATCGATGTTACCAAAACGGGAACGTGCTCGCCACCGAGACCTCGGCTGCGGCTTGCTCAGCTGGACGGAGCGAAGACAAACACTTCCGGGCTGGTCCCTGCTTCCGCTGTCAGCATGTTCGTACCCTGCGCTTGCCACATCCAACAGTACGACAAGAGTAGTTTGTAAAACGGTGAAGCACTACTAGTTTGCGGTCAACTTCACGTTGTAACTGTTGTGTCCTTAGCGATCACACAGAAAGGTGGGTCCAGGTTGTAGGCCACAATCGGGAACTCTGAAGAATTTCTATAGATATAGAACCATTAGTCAGTAGTGTATTTTAGAATTAGTGCGATACATAAATACAAACAAGTACAGCAGCTATCCTAGTTAGAAACACGCGATGTATTCCGAGGAGTGCTGGTCGGCGTCCGAAGGTCTTCTGGCGTGGTGTCTTCTTGCACTGCCCAGGAAGGCGCTGGCGGCGCCCCCATCGGCCGTGGCTTCGCGGGGCGCTCTCTGTGGCGGCCCGCGAAGGTGATGTTGCCATCCTATCTCAGCTATCGATATAGCAGTAACATCTTGGAGTCGCCGGGCGTCTAACCATGAGAAACAGAACTGAACATGATCATTAGTGCAGCGTCTTTCTACCAAGTGACACTAGCAAACTAAATCACAGTTTTAGTACACACACTGTTCATGAAGGGAGATGTTTCCGAAGCCCGCTTGCAATTTTGAAACCTTATAGCGTCAGGCGCCTTAATCAGTCGATACAAACACTATTAAAACGTAACTATCAGGGCAACCTCTCCCAAACTTGTCACATACTAATAAGCGGAAACGGTTACACAGCTCCATGAGATCGCATTCAATGTGACAAGTCTACTCGAGACTTCAACATCCACCTGAACACTGTTTGAATTTAACCCACTAAATCGAGTCAAACTAGGAGTATCAGGCCCTTTAGCACCAGCAGCATGCCACGAAAGGGCTCACCTTATTCAGACGGTACTGTCCCGACAGCGACCACGCTCAGCTGTCAGTGCCACAGACACGATCGTACCGGCTACTTCCTTCCGCGTGTACTCTGCTCGACGACGGTTGCCCCACTGGCGCTTGTCGCTAGCCTGTACAAAGAGGAAAATCCACATCACGTGATCGACCCGATCCCCGAATCGACGCGCAGCCGCCGACAGTCCTCGGAGACCAGAGACCTGCCTTACGCTTGCGTGCTGCTTTATCCCTACGTGAGCCACTAAGTGATAATTAACGTGTCTGTCCAGGCAGAATTTTGTGATGTATCTGAGGGCACGATCACTAATTTTTGATGGTATCAGTTTAGGGCCAAATATCTCGATACATATAAATGAGAAAGGTCACTCAGTCACTGACTGAAGACGAAATCTCAAAAACTACTGCACCTATGGAGCTGAAATTTTGCAGGTATGTAGTTTATAGGTAGAAGACGACAGCTAAGAAAGTATTTTGCGATAGTGCCGAATTAAGGTGCATGACGGAGAATACTTTTCCTACAGACTGACGAAGTCTAAAGTTTCATTCTGATCTTCATGAAAATTTGCAAGCTTGTTCTTCAAAACAAGAGGAAGATCACCGACTACCTAAAATTTCATACCGTGCATGGCGAAGGCACCTTGCAATAATCTTAAGTACCAAGTCAACCAGGAACGCTGGGTTTTCCGGTTGTTTTTATGCGTGTAAGAGATAAGAGATTACACGTTACCAGCGGTCGTGTTTTCTCCAGCAGGTGGTCCATGCAGAGTCCCCTGTTGACTGAAGGTGCGTTTTTCATATTTTTCATGTCTTCGCGTGTTTATATTCTTCACATATCTCCACATTGTTTCGATTTTCATAAAATTTTGTATACTTGACCTTCAAAACAAGAGGAAGGTCACTGTCTACATAAAAATTTGTTCGGTGCAAGGTGGAAGGTTCTTTAGTTATGGATTTCTCCAAAATCCACAGTTTGGCCACTATCTTGATGAAATTTTGTACACTTGACTTCAAAACAAGAGGATGCTCAGTGTCTACAATAAATTTTGTATCTTGCATGGCAGAGGGTTCTTCGCTTTCGATCTTTGACGTAATTGATACCTTTGCCCCGATCTTGATGAATGTTTTCACACTTCGCCTTTAATGCAAAGGGAGATCACTGTTCACATAAATTTTGCGCGTATATGGGAAAGGGTACCCTGAAAAAACGTTGTTTCACTTACCACCACGAAAGTTAACATATACGAGTTTTTCTAGATGTTAGAGGAAAAGATGGATGGAAAGAGAGCAGGGAAGGGCAGTTGGATTACAAGAGTATAAAAGAAATAAATACCAAGGCAGCGTCGGTTTTCACCTAGTTATGCCTAAGTTTGTTGTTGTTTTGCAAATGTCAGCTTTAGAAATAAGGAATATTAATGCTTAATGTCCCGTCGACATCGTGGTCATTAGAGCCGGAGCACAGACTCGAATAGTTTTTGTTGGGAATGGGGAAGGAACCGACCGTGCCTTTTGAAAGGAACCGTCCCGGCGTTAGACTGGAGTGATTTAGGAAGATCACGAGAAACCTAAATCAGAATAGCCGGAGGCGGGTTTGACGCACCGTACTCCCTAATGCAAATCCAATGTGTTACCACTGCTGTCAGCTTTGTTATTAAAATACCGTTGAACGTTTTCCCCACCTTATATACAAACCGATATATCAGAGCAGTGATTATTTTACGAATATACGAGAGTTGGAACTTAAATAATGGCAACACTGCTGTGGATACACTATGTAATGGAATCTACTATTGTCGCTGATAGCAGACGTTGTTGAAATACCTACCTTACCTCCGAACAAATGGACTCGCCCTTCCCACGTCACCGTCGTGCGCACAATCGAGAGAAACAGTCACTTGTGAGCGAGCAATCTAACGTAACGTTGTTACTATTCTTTCGGAACAGGATCAACGGAGATGAATCAAGATTGAATGGGCATGCGAAAAATTGCACCACGATGGGTTCCGCATCAATTGGTGGAAATGCAGAAATGGACGCGTTACGACGCTACTCAAACGCACTTGGGGCGCTACGAGTGCGAAGGAGAGGGTTTCTTACGCCGTATTGTAACACTGGACGAGACATGGGCCACATCGTACGAGCCAAACTGAAACGCCAATCCAACAAATGGCGTTATTATGGGTCACAACGAAGTGCGTCAGAGCCCCAGTATGGTGGAAGTGATTCTCGTGTACGACTGTGATGGTGTTATCCTGAGGCGTTACGTTCCTCCACGGCAGATCGTCAATGCGCAGTAGTACTGTTCGTATTTGGAGCATCACCTGCGATCAGATTTGCGAAAGAGACGGCAACACTTGCTGCGCAACCCACCCATCATTTTGCACGAAGTGCGCGAGCGCATACAGCGCAAGCTGTGGCTGCTCTGTTCGGTCGATGGGTCTAGGTAGTTCTGTACCATCCACCATACTCTCTGGTCCTTATGACATTGATTTATTCCAAAGATGAAGGAACTTCGTCGTATTAGCTTCAAGACTGTTCCACAGATTCGACAGGCAGTAGACCGCTCCACTCGCAGCATCAAAAGGTCTTCCACACTGCTAGCACTGGGTTCTACACAACGCTGGTGACTACTTTGAAGGACAGTAGCAGGTGAAAACATTAACGCTTTCGTTTGGGTTGTGCAGAAATAGTTGGCACTATTTAAGTTCCAACTCTCGTACATTATTCGTATGTAAAAGGTACACTACTGGTCATTAAAATAGCTACACCAAGAATAAATACAGATGATAAACGGGTATTTATTGGACAAATATATTGCACTAGAACTGACATATGATTACATTTTTACGCAGTTTCGGTGCATAGCTCCTGAGATATCCCAGAACAACCACCTCTGGCCGTGATAATGGCCTTGATACGCCTGGGAATTGAGTCAAAGAAAGCTTGAATGGCTGTACAGATACAGATGCCCATGCAGCTTCAACACGATACCACAGTTCATCAAGAGCAGTGACTGGCGTATTGTGACGACCCAGTTGCTTGGAATCCATTAACCATACGTTTTCAGTTGGTGAGAGATCTGGAGAATGTGCTGGCCAGGGCAGCAGTCGAACATTTTCCGTATCCAGAAAGGACCTGCAACATGCGGTCGTACATTATCCTGCTGAAATGTAGGGTTTCGCAGGGATCGAATGAAGGGTAGAGCCACGGGTCGTAACACATCTGAACTGTAACGGTCACTGTTCAAAGTGCCGTCGATGTGAACAAGAGGTGACCGAGACGTGTAACCAATGGCACCCCATACCATCACGCCGGGTGACACGCCAGTATGGCGATGACGAATACACGCTTCCAATGTGCGTTCACCGCGATGTCGCAAAAACACGGTAGCTACCATCATGATGCTGTAAACAGAACCTGGATTCATCCGAAAAAATGTTTTGCCATTCGTGCACTGATGTCGTCGTTGCGTACACCATCGCAGGCGCTCCGGTCTGTGACGCAGCGTCAAGGGTAATGGCAGAAATGGCCTCCGAGCTTATAGTTCATGCTGCTGCAAACGTCGTCGAACTGTTCGTGGAGATGGTTGTTGTCTTCCAAACATCCCCATCTGTTGACTCAGGGATCGAGACGTGGCTGCAACGTTCCGTTACAGCCATGCAGATAAGATGCCTGTCATCTCGACTGCTAGTGATACGAAGCCGTTGGGATCCAGCACGGCGTTCCTTATTGCCCTCCTGAGCCCACCGATTCCATGTTCTGCTAACAGTCATTGGATCGCGACCAACGCGAGCAGCAATGTCGCGATACGATAAAGCGCAATCGCGATGGGCTACAATCCGAATTTGATCAAAGTCGGCACTTTTATCAAAGTCGGAAACGTGTTGGTACGCATTTCTCCTCCTTACACGAGGCATTACAGCATCTTCTTCTTGTCGGTTAAATTTCGTGTCCGTAGAACGTCATCTTCGTGGTATAGCAACTTTAATGGCCAGGAGTGTAGATCACTCAAAAACCTACGACACATTTGATATCATTTTTTTACCGGTTATTAATAAAAATAGAAAACGAACGGAACTAAAATACCCGAATCACATTTAACGGTTTCTTACGTCCCCACATCAGAAAGACAATAAGTTCAAAGTTGGCATTTGAATGCACGGTCTATTACCATTGGCATTAGACCTGAAGCGTACCTGGACTGTTGGTGTGCTCTGAGCTAATTACTTTTAGTGGACTCTCGTGTAGCGCTTTCTGTCATCCATGATTGCTCCCTTTGTCCCAAACAACCAACCAAACTGCTAAGTTCATCAGTCCCCCGGTGGAGAGGGGAAGGAGTGAGGATAGGAAAGCAGAGGAAGGGAAAAGAAATGCAGTCCAGGCAGGAAAGAAGATAGAAAGGCTACATTAGTTCGGGGCCGCGTGCTCGCTACAAACGTACTCACGAAGGAACTGTATGACCTCTAGAGGTATCGCCCCTCACCTCCAGGGCGGCAGTCCACCCCCACCAGAGGGACATTCCACTCCCACCATGCTGGGGGGGGGGGGGCGGCATTGAGACGCTATGCTACCATGCGCCAGGCCGTTCTCCGTCGGGGATCGAATCCCACCCGGACATGGATGTTTGTGCTGTCTTTATTATAAGGTAGATCATATGTAGTTTTTAAGTTTATGGATTGATGACCCCCTAGTTAAGTTCCTTAAGCTCTACAAACATGTGTAAATTTGAACAGGCTGGGGGGAGGGGCAACCCATGCTCACCGAGGGGTAGTCCACCCCTACACTGTGCCTCACAGCCACCCAAGAATGCTACGTACCGGCCCTCGGGAAGGAGCCGTCTTCCGGGAATTTAATTGAATACCATCCATCATTTCATCGCTGCGCTCCTCTGCTCGGCGTCTGACGAGCTGCGTCGGAATTAATATCAACTTTGAAGCCCTGTTGCAGAATGCCCAGCAGTGTAACTTGGCTTTATATTAGTTTCCGTCGATCGCTTTTGTGGATAAGGAAAGTAGAGTTTCTTTTGAAAATCAGTCCCTGTACCACATTTATTAAACTGTTCCGGCATGCTTCAAAAATGTGTGATGCCTGTAGTGCCTGGTCGGAAAGTTCGCTGTTTGGTGTACCATCATCATTAACTAAAGGCCTTGTCGATATAGCCACCTCCCTCTCTCCATTGCTATCCTCTTCAGTTCTTTATCTACATGGGATACTCTGCAAATCACATTTAAGTGTCTGGGAGAGGGTTCATCGAACCACCGTTATACTATTCATCTATCATTCCAGTATCGAGTAGCGCGCGGGAAGAAAGAACACCAGAATCTCTCTGTTCGAGCTCTGATTTCTCGTATTTTATTCTGATGATCATTTCTACCTATGTAGGTGGCAGTCAACAATATATTCTCGCATTCAGGGGAGAATGTTGGCGACTGGAGTTTCATAAGTAGCCCATGCCGCAGCGATAAGTGCCGTTATTGTAATGATTCCCACCTCAGATCTTGTATCATTTCCGTAACGCTGTCTCCCTTGTATCGTGATCTTTGGACTCTTTCGATGTCCTCAATGAAAGCGCAGTGTATGCAGTCTCTTTAGTAGTTTTGCATCTTTTAAGCATTCTGCCAATAAAACGCAGGCTCTGATTCGCCTTTCCCAAGACATTATCTACGTGTTCTTTCCAGTTTAAGTCTGAAGTAATAAATTTCTAGGTATTTTGAGGAGTTTACGGCCTTCACTTTTGATTTACCTGGTAAACGAAGTTTAACAGATTTCTTTTCGTACACATGTGGACGACATCACACTTCTCATTATTTAGTCAGTTGCCAATATTTGCACCAATCGATATGTTATTCAGATCGTTATGCAATTAGTTTTGATTTTGAGACGATTTTACAAGACAGTAAATGACGGCGGCATCTGCAAACAACCTAAGGGAGCTGCTTAGATTTTCCCCCAAATCGTTTCTGCTTTGATGTTAAAAAAGTAGCTCTCGGCCTGCCTCGTGGTATTGGTCCCTAAAACGTTTCTTTCTAATATATTCTTTAAGACCTGGTTGGGTCTCATTACATGTCCTATCAGTTTTGCTTTTCTTCTTTCCATATACTTAATTAGCGTTCTGCTCTCATTCACTTCTGTTAATATCTGATCATTACTTTTTCTATTCACCCAGCTTGCCTTCTCACATCCACATTTCCATTGCTTCCAGTATCTTTTTCTTTGCTCTTCTTATAGTCCATGTTTTATATTTATATGTTAAGACACTCGAAACAAATGGTTTGGCAATTTTTTTTCCTAATTTCCAAGATTATATTGTTGTCTGTAAGTAAATTCTCTTTATTTTAGAAAGCTTACCTTGCCAAGGGTACTCTTCTCTTTATGTCTGTAATACATTTATTACCATTAGTACCTGTGCTCCCCAAATAACAGAAGCTCCCAACCTGGTCTAGAATATCATCTTCTAGTTTGTGTTGACTTTATCATTTTCTTTTGTCTTCCCTACTACCATAGTTTTGTTTTATTCTTTTTTATTACTATATTAAATTCCCTTTGTAATTTGGCAAATGTCAGCAACATATACTCCATTTATTTTATTCAGTCAGCAAATACTACTATATGATCTGCAAAACGGATACAGTGTATGTGTTGCCCAATAATTTTAATTCCTTTTGCTATCCTTTTCATTTTTTCAGTGGTTTTCTCAAAAAATAAATGAAATAAATATGGGGATAATGGACATGCTTGCCTTACTCTCTTCCTTACTGTTGCTTTCTTGTTCAAACCATTCACTTCTATCTCTGTTTCCTGTCTTTTATGCAGGTTTCAAGTTAATCTTCTATATCTCCTATCAAGAATTTTGTATAAGTCGGTGACTTTCAACTCCCATGTCTTCCACCGCAGTATCGTTATCAACCCTCTACCACCATAGCGCACAATGGGACGTTGATACCTACTACCACATAAAACAATATTAGTTTGCGATGTGTAGATTTGGCTGCAGAGTGGAATATAGGCACAAACACCTCAATTTTTATGTATATTAAGATAAGATATTGAAACTGGTCGCATAAAACTTGTTCTCTTGGATGGCAATTAAAATTACTATGCAGATTTTTTATCTCGGTTGACACACCACCTCAGATATTGTCAAGCTTTACACTAGGTGTGGGGCAAAATATTGACACCCACACGTCGAATTTGGTATAAGCCCGGAATTTTCAACTCTCATATCTTCCACCCCTTTATCCTCATCAACCCTCTACGACCATAGTGCACAATGGGAAAGTGATACGTTGTACCAGATACAAACATTCGTTTACGATGTGTAGTTTTGGCTGAAAAGTGAAATATAGGCACAAACACCTCAACAATAGCTGTAGGCGAGGAATAATGTTGTGAACAGCACTGTAAAGCATGTCCGGAGTTATGGTGAGACATTAAGGTCGGATGTTGTCTTTCAGCATCCCCAGAGATGTCGGACGATCACGCTACACTTGCGACTTCAGGTAACCCCAAAGCCAATAATCGCTCGGACTGAGGTCTGGGTTCCTGGGAGGCCAAGCATGACGAAAGTGTCGGCTGAGCACACGATCATCACCAAACGACGCGCACAAGAGATCTTTCACGCGTCTAGCAATACTTTTTTGTAGTAATAAAACCCCATGTCATTTCAAGCATGTGTGTCAATTTTTACCTCTCTATCTACATTATTCGGTGATTTATTAAGTTTTCAAATTTATACTGACTTTTTGATCACCCGTTATATTAAGACAGTAAAGTCACCTTACGTTTTGAAGACACCTCGTTTATAGAAGTAAATCTGTGTCATGACTTTGGCCACCTCAGTGGATATAAGTGCGCCGCTGGTGCAGTTGGGGTTGTGACGCTGTCAGTGCAGGGTAGCGCCCCTGGTCGCGAGGCGCTTCCTCCGCGGCTTCCGGCGCCGCCTGTATTACCGGCTCGCGCGCCCCTGCTATTAATTATTGGCGATGACGGCGTCGGTAATTGGGACGCAGGTCGATACGGACGCTGTCGAGGACCGCGGCTGCTCTTGAGGCCGCGCCGCGCTGACGGCGCCAACGCCGAGGCTGCCGTCAGCCGGCCGGCTGCCGTCTCTCAACTGACAAGGAAAGTACATCTACATCTACATGGGATACTCTGCAAATCACATTTAAGTGCCTGGCAGAGGGTTCATCGAACCACAATTATACTATTTATCTCCCATTCCATTCTCGAATAGCGCGCGGGAAGAAAGAACACCTGAATCTCACCGTTCGAGCTCCGATTTCTCGTATTTTATTCTGATGGTCATTACTACTTATGTAAGTGGGAGTCAACAATATATTTTCGCATACGGAGGAGAATGTTGGCGATTGGAGTTTCGCAAGTAACCCACGCCTCAGCGATAAGCGCCGTTGTTGTAATGATTCCCATCCCAGATCCTGTATCATTTCCGTAACGCTGTCTTCCCTGTATCGTGACAATACGAAACGAGCTGCCCTTCTTTGGACTCTTTCGATGTCCTCCGTCAAACCCACCTGATAAGGATCGCACACTGGGCTGCAATACTCCAAAAATGGACGGACAAGCGCAGTGTATGCAGTTTCTTTAGTAGTTCTGTTGCATCTTTTAAGGGTTCTGCCAATAAAACGCAGTCTCTGGTTCGCCTTTCCCACGACATTATCTACGTGTTTTTTCCAGATTAAGTCTGAAGTAAAAGTAATTCCTAGGTATTTTGTGGAGTTTACGGCCTTCACATTTGATTGATTTATGTTGTAAACAAAGTTTAACGGATTTATTTTCGTACTCATGTGGACGACTTCACACTTTTCATTATTTAGAGTCAATTGCCAATTTTTACACCATACTGATATCTTATTCAGATCGTTCTGCAGTTGGTTTCGATCTTCAGATGATTTTACTAGACGGTAAATGACGGCGTCATCTGCAAACAACCTAAGAGATACTTAGATATTCCTCTAAATCGTTTATGTAAATAAGGAATAGCAGACTCGAACAAACATATCTGTATGAAGGTTTGGTTACAGGATCTCTACGTACACCTCAATGTGCTGTTGGGTGTCGTTTTTATGCAAAATTTTGCAATCATGCTCTAGATAGCACTGTAGATGTAATTGTAGACACCATACGTAATGCAGATATCTCAACTATAACTTGTGTAATAATCATCGTACATGTTCTCTAGCGAATTGTCATCAAAAGCCGTGATGATAGTTGCAACTTTAACCTTCTTCTCGGAAGACTGTTGGTATTCAAAATGTTCAAATGTTTGTACTGCTTAGGGGACTTAACTACGGGGTCATCAGTCACTAAACTTACAAACTACTTATGAACTACTTACGAACTAGGACGTCACAAATATCCATGCCCGAGGAGGGATTCGAGCCCCCAACCGTAGTGGCCGTGCAGACCGTGACTGGAGCGCCTCAGTCCCCTCAGCCACCGCGGCCGGCGTTGGTATTCACTGCCGCTGCTATCGCCGGAACTGCAGCGCTCCAGTCACGGTCTGCACGGCCACTACTGTCGGGGGTTCGAATCCCCCCTCGGGCATGGATATTTGTGCTGTCCTTAGTCTTAGCTAGATCCTAAGTAGTTTGTAAGTTTAGGGACTGATGACCCCTTAGTTAAATCCCTTAAGCTATACAAACATTTCAACATTTTTTGAGCTTCCATCGCCTCTTCCCGCACTTACCGTAGCACTACCGCTTGCATTGAGTTGTTCGTCATTATCACCCCTATTATCATCATTATGTGTTAGTGTTACAACAGTATCTAACTTATGCTCATATTTCTGTACCATAACAGATACGAGATAGCATGCGAATGATTCATCTTCTACAGCAATATAATCTTCACGAAGAAGGGTTCTTCGTAACTTCATCTCAACTAATCGCAATACTTTAGCAGGATTGATTAGCAATCGCCGCTCCATCTGACGCTTCACCACACAAATGTCACAAAACACAACTTCGGAGGCACACTGCACCGTCCCTACTGGCGAACCGACAGGTCAAAGTGCAATGCGGCATGGCACACACAGAGGCCTCTAATGGACGACTGCAGAGTTTTGCAAATTGATGTATATGTGTTTGTTCGAGCCCAAGTACTTTCCTTGTGAGAGGCGCCTACAAATATTAACTGCAGCTCTACAGCATGTCCAACAAGCCTCCTTGTCGCCGCGGTGGAGTAGCCGAGCGGTCTAAAGCTTCTCGCTCGCCGTGGAGGTTCGAGTCCTCTCTGGGGCAAGGGTGTGTGTGTTGTCCTTAGATTAGTTTGCCTAGGTTTAAGTGGTTTGTAAGCTACGGTGTGATGACCACGTAGTTTGGTGAGATAGTTACAAACATTTGAACATTTTTTTGAAGCCTCCTTGTCCCTACGACAGAACTGTCCACTGTCTGTTGAAGTACGAGGGTGTACAAAAGAAAACGCACGTCTTAAACCAAATCGGTTGAAATTTGAATATGCCTCTTTGGATTGCGTAGTGCGACATCCGTTGTTGTGGTCTTCAGTCCGCAGACAGGTTTCATGCAGCTTTCCTTGCTACCCTGTGCTGTGCAAACCTCGCAATCTGAGAAAACTTACGGCAACCTACATCCTTTTGAATCTGCTAACTGTATTCGTCCCTCGGTCTCCCTCTACGATTCTTACCCCACACACCTCCTTCTAATGCTAAGTTGACGATTCCTTGACGTCTCAGATTGTGTCCCAGCAACCTATCCCTTCCCTTAGCCAGGTTATGCCACAAACTCCTTTTCTCCCCAATTCGGTTAAGCACCTTCTCATTAGTTACGTGATCAACCTATGTAAACAATAAAATCTCCGAATAACTGCTACATCATGCGCTGTTTTTTTACATCTCCTCCTAAAATAATGGACCGATTTCAAGTACACTTGGTACACATATTGCTTACTATCACACAACAGTCGGTATGGCGTTAAAACTACCTAGGACACATGGTTCAGGAGATATGATGTCGTAAACAATGAGTCACAAAAATTTTCTCATCACCCGACGTGTGATTTACGAGACTTAGGTAGAAAGGGGGTGGGGATTATGTTGACAAACAAAGTGGCAGAAGGTGATGAAACTACATGAAGATGAAATCTTTTCCGAATTTTTATTTTCATTTGTAACACAAGACTGGAAAAATATATATCCGGGCGATGCCGGGTTTCACACCTAGTGAGCTTATAAGTTGTCACTTTTAAAATCAACATTAAATTACATGTATACGTTGGGTACGTGACATATATGGCACGTTGCTCGTTAAGAGGTTAAAACCCTAATTTTTCTCCTTTCCTCGAATTCGGGAAATGTGGTGCTACATAGGGTCATGTCAAGAAATTTTCGCCGGCCGCGGTGGCCGAGGGAGTTTGTGACACTTGCGGGGAGTGACACTTGCGGGGAAAGGGAATGTGTAGACACTTGCGCGGAGACCCGGACGCTGCAGGTAGTGAACAGGGTGTTCCAGAAGTAGGGATACACCACCCCTACTCCTCGCCCTCCAGCCGCTACCTGTGCCGTATTCAGGGAAAGGCCCACCGAGCGAGGTGGAGCAGTAGTAACGGCCCGGAGATATCACAGCCTCATTCAACAGGGAGATAACACGTCATACAAATATCACTCGATTTACTATACAGCACCATGTGAAGAGGAATGTGATAAAATCGTAATTGAGCGCAACCGTTGCTAATTACAATGTCGGATTTACTGCATTTTGAGTCAGAATTCGCATCTATATTCGCATTTATCGCAAATGCGAATTTTTCCTGTCCCTAGTAATACCTCTAAAAATAAACAGCGGATCAAGGCACTAAAAGCAAGGGCAGATCTTTGGGTGTATTACTACAAATAACTAAAACACAATTTGATCGTGGAATTATATACAATCTCATTATAAAGATTTTTTTGTAGGTGGTTTTGAGCAGCTTTTAAATATGTTAGGAATAGCATTATGAAATATAGACAGCTACACCTTATTTTTATTGAGAGATATCGATTTCGGCTAATTTCACGTCATCTTCAAGTCTCAAACAACAGGTGTTACTTATGCATTTTTCCAGTGGCACTCATAACCTTTAAGTGTTTACACACGCCAGCCGCGGTGGCCGAGGAGACTACGGCGCTCCAGTCACGGTCTGCACTGCCACTACGGTCGGGGGTACGAATTCCCACTCGGGCATGGATATTTGTGCCGTCCTAGTTCGTAAGTAGTTCATAAGTAGTTTGTAAGTTTAGGGACTGATGACCCCGTAGTTAAGTCCCATAGACTATACAAACATTTGAACATTTTGTTTACACACGAGGTCTAACGTTGTTAATCGCGTTAGCGATGAAAACAGATCAAATGTTTGTATAGTTTATAGGACTTAACTACGGGGTCATCAGTCCCTAAACTTACAAACTACTTATGAACTAGCTAATCCTAAGGACGGCACAAATATCCATGCCCGAGGGGGGATTCGAACCCCCAATCGTAGTGGTCGTGCAGACCGTGACTGTAGCGCCTAGCGCCTCAGTCCCCTCGGCCACCGTGGCCGGCCTGAAAACAGAACCCAGAATCTTTGCGTCTAAATGATACATATATTGGTGTGATGTCTTATTTCGAAAGAACAGACATCACACCAATACATATATAGCTCTCGGGAATGTGGAACGGTACGATGTCGTTACGTAGCACAGCACAGCCGACTGGAAACGCAGGAGAAGTGCAAACAACGTTCTCTCCTCAGAGGTATGATTAGGTTCGACGTAGACTTCTACAACATACAGTCTACACGGCGAAGATTACACCAATAAATTTAACGTTTCGTCTACTTTGGCGATAGCAACCAAATTTTAAAATCGTGTCTACTATGTAAAGATGTAGCAACACAAAACGCTTCAAGTCCAAAACTTCACTGATTTTCGAGTTCTGAATTTTTAATATGTTTTTAATGTTATTACCGAAAAAACATATTTGGGACTCACACGACAATTTTCATATGGCAGAATTTGTAGGTACATTCACAAGACATAAGTCAACGGTTGTGTGCATTCATCTTATGAGAAATATCATTTGTTTTCAGTGTTTACTTCAAATTTCTCTTTTAAGTTTCTTTAATTACTAGTACTTAAATGTGGTTATGAAATAAATAAATTACGTGTATATGTGTAGTCTTATGCGGCCAAACTACTTAGATCATTTGTCGCTAGACTTACACACTACTTAATCTTACTTAAAATAACTTAGGCAAAGTACAAACAAACATACCTATGTCCGAGGAAGGACTCGAACCTCCGACCGGACCAGCCGCGCAATTTGTGACACAAATTACATGTTTGATAATATTAATGCATAGAAGTATGAAATCACGTCAAGACTACTTCCTGCAAAAATTTCGACAAAAAAAAGTTGGCACTGAGTTTAGAAAAACAAAATTCTGGTATATTGGATTTTAACATTTTATCAAAAATTAAATGTTACTACAAGAGATACAGCCATTCAAATTTACGGGCACCATAACGTTTTCCCTTCCTGAGTAAACGAGCTGCTTCTTATAGTTTCAACAACTTTTTCTTGAATGTTCTGAATATAAATCTTCACACAGACTTCTTGAGGAGGAGAGTGATACGGATATCTGACTGTAAACCACTGCCTATTACCTTAGACCTTTTTGACTGTACTGAACAGTAGTTCCGCGTATTCCGTTATTTATATTTATACAGTTAACAGGCAATGTAATTTATAACCAACTATTGGCTGCTAATTTCGCTTCATTTTTCCTGGAAGTCTTGCAACTTGTTTCTCCCTGTTGGTTTATGCCAAGTTCGGAGTAAAAATGGTTCTATATGACGGTGATGGAAAATAGAATTTATCTTTAGCATTTTTCGGTGTGTGACATTCCCTTACACATTCCGTATTTCATATATTTCTTAGATGTATTTGTAATTCGAATACAGCCAAATCGTTTTGGGGTATACGAATAAACGCTTCAAGTATGTAAAATACTCATTGACTTATTATTAACGTTTTTTAATTGAAGGTTTAAGGTTGCATCTCCTATTAAAAAGCATAGTAACTATTTTTAAAGAGATGGAAGTTGCGTGTAGTGGGGTTAACTACATAACGGTCAATTACATCAACGTATCTGTGCAGGATGCCTAATATATTTATTGCTTGCGCAGGTGTCTTGATATGCTTAGTGTTCTGAGTAATATGGTTTTAGGAGGTATGACTGTGGAAAGTCATAGTCTTGTAGTAGCAGAGACTAACTCTCCAAACATTATCACTATTAAAATACCTTTTTGTTTAGAGGAGGAACACTCAACGGATTAATATGTAGTTAGAACAAGTTACTATATTGCTCTTCAGCTTGCAAAGGGTTGTGCAATTTCACTGATTTTCGTGTTATGTTGACAGTGTGGAAACTTGACAACAGCAGTGCTAGACTTCTTGGTGTGCTTGTACCCAGGAAAAGCCATTAGCCGCCCCAAGGGCCCCGGGTTCCGCGCAAGTGCCACTCCGTGCAAGTGTTCCAACCCCGGCCGAGGGGACTAAGGCGCGCCAGTCACGGTCTGCATGGCCACTACGGTCGAGGGTTCGAATCCCCCCTCGGGCATGGGTATTTGTGCCGTTCTTAGTGTTAGATAGTTCCTAAGTAGTTTGTAAGTTTAGGGACTGATGACCCCGTAGTTAATTCCCATAAGCTATACAAACATTTGAACAAGAAATTTTCCTATCTGTAAAACTTGCCACCCGGTGATAGAGTTCGCACTCCCCACTCCTCCAATCCCACGTCCCTTTCCCACTTGACCCGGTCCTAAAATATGTTCAGATGTTTGTAGAACTTATGGGACTTAACTACGGGGTCATCAGTCCCTAAGCTTACAAACTACTTATGAACTAGCTAAGACTAAGGACGGCACAAATATCCATGCCCGACCGCAATGGCCGTGCAGAACGTGACTGAAGCGCCTCAGTCCCCTCGGCCACCGCGGCCGGCGACTCAGTCCTAATTGGTGCTCGGAAGATGATGGTAATCCGGAAACTAGTGTTGGGAGACAGGTTGGTGGTTTGGCTCAGCAGTGCGAGAGACGGGATCGTGGCGGAGTCCGTGGGGACGGATCGTCCCTAGGGAGGGAGAAGGGGGAGGGGACGCGGTACCTGCTAGGCGAGCTCTCATCTGCATGGCATACCTTGTCTGCAACTTGGAGCGCGGCTGAATTATTCACGACTTCGCGCCAGTCCGTTCTCACTCCCCAGAACGCCAGTGTGCGCGCTTATTACGTTGTTAGTGTCGGATTATACAGGGCTGCACCTCGTCCCAAGGGTACGCTACCCGCCTCTCCCTTCGTATACCTTTACTTCGTCGGACACCAAAATCTGATCGCAATACTTTTACACTTACGATCCTAAGAAGAGGCTCCTCCAAGCAGTAAACCAGAGACAAAAACGGTCCTTCGGCCTTTTGTCTCTGAAATAAATTTTCAACAATGTTTTCCTGCCAGCGAGTAATTTCGACTTTCCGGTTGGCACGCTTTGACAGGATGTTTCCGTAAGAGCGTGAAAAATTAACCAAGGCATAGAGGTAACTTCACTGAACAATTTGAGGTTGGGAACCTGGTTAGGAGAATATAGGAATAACATCACAGTATATTTTTTATTTATTTAACTTTTTCCTGTCTTTTCCTGTTTTTCGTTTGTTTATTTTTCCTTATTTTTTCCGTATTATTTTCATCATCTCATATCGCCCCGGTTCCTTCCCACACTCCTCTACACCTCCCTTTTATCCTTTCCTGCCACGTCCCTTCACTTTATTTATTGCCGCATTTCAAATTCGCCGGCCGCGGTGGCCGAGGGGACTGAGGCGCTCCAGTCACGGTCTGCACGGCCACTACGGTCGGGGGTTCGAATCCCCCCTCGGGCATGGATATTTGTGCTGTCCTTAGTCGTAGCTAGTTCATAAGTAGTTTGTATGCTTAGGGACTGATGACCCCGTAGTTAAGTCCCATAAGTTCTACAAACATTCGTTTGTTTTGTTTGCATTTCAAATTCCCGCCCATCAGAGCCTTTACAATCCATCAAACAAAGTGGAACTTTCCATCCCCACCCTTACTCTGCATCCTTCCTCCTCCATTCCCCATCTCACTCACAATCTAGATGTTTGTGACGCTGAAGTAGCCGGACATGGTGATTGTGTTGATAGTTGTGTAAGTGACCGTGTGAATGCATTTATTTCTTTTTATGTTGAAGACCGAAAATTTAAGTTGTGTGAATGTGTTTGTGTATTTTTCGTGCATGTCAGGAGCTCAACGAGCCTCTTCACGGTGAATTGTTTTCTACCCTCCATTATTGACATTCCACTCGGATTTTTCATTGTTAACATTTTATTTGCGTTAGTTATAGTTAAGTCAAATACCGTAATTGATAAAATATAGTTCTTGATTAGAAATTCTAATTTGGATATCTTTGGTATGTGCTTAATATCTCATCTCGAGGACAAGGGTCATACGTTGCTACATCTCGCACTCCTGTTACACTCTGTTTGCTGTCTACTGAAAATTTTCGATTGCTCCAGTTTTAGCCAGGTTCAGTAACATTTTCAGATCCACTGAAATGGCGACCTTGAACGGAATAGACCATGTGTTGAAAAGTGCGTATAAAAAGAACATTAACAAGAGCAAACCAAGGGTAATGAAGTGCAGTCTAAGAAATCCAGGCAATGCTGGAGGAATTATATTGGTTAACAAAACAATAAAGGTGGTATATGAGCTTTTTTACTACGGTAGTAAAATAACATATGCCGGCGCAGTTGTGAGGGTATAAAATGCAGATTGCCAATGAAAAGAAAAGCGTTTTTGAAAAGGAGAAATTTGTTAACATCGAATATTGATTAAGCATAAGGAAGTCCTTTCTGAAGGCTTTTGTGTGGAGTGTTGCCTTGTATGTGAGTGAAACATGAACGATAAAAAGTGCGTTCAGGAAGAGGATGGAGGCTTTCGAAATGTCGTGCTACAGAATAATGCTGAAGATTAGGTGGGTGGATCGCGTGACTAATGAGGTGGTTCTGATCATAATTGGGGATAAAAGGAATTTCTGGCATACTTTGACCGAAAGAAGGGATCGATTGATAGGACACTTTCTTAGACATCAAGGAATTGTGAATTTAGCATTGGAGGGAAGGGTATGGGGTTAAAAATCTCAGGGAGAGACCAGGAGATGAATACAGTAAGCAGATTCAAATGGATGTTGGTTGCCGTTCTTACGAGGAAATGAAGAGGCTTGGCCAGGATAGAGTAGGGTGGAGAGCTGCATCAAACCAGTTTCCGGACTGAGGACCACAACAACAACAACAACAACAACAACAAAGTTCCATGTAGTTGAACATTGGTACCAGACTAAAGAAGAACTGCGTAAATGTTTTGAGGAATTCATTTGTAACATAGCTCTTGATATGTTTCGTAAGATGTTAAGGTGGACATGAAGAAGAAAAGTCTGTTGTTTAAAGCATTTTGGTACCAGGGTACATAAATTTTATGCATAAAACTAGCTTACTTCCCGCTGCTTCGCAAGCGTAGACTGGATGGTCTGCATTGGCTGTTTCTATTTCTAAATGTAAATTTAGCTTTAAAAATGATTTCCTAATCATGTATTTTGATACAACTTGCCACCCTCTATTGCACTGCTGATGGCAGAATTCAAAACATCCCGAAAACATATACTTTTTAAAAATTCTAACAATGGTACTAAATCCAAATTTTCGCATTTTTAGCATCAAAATAGTCTTAATATCACCCTTAAAAGATTTTTCCCTTATTTAACCCGCTTAATAGTTGGAATTTCGAAAAACATCAAAATACACGTTTTTCAAATTCTGATCAAAAATCTAGATCCGAAACTTTGTATTTCTTACTTCAGAATTGCCTGAATAGCAACGTATTTTCAAAAAACCGTTCATCCCCTCTTTGACTCCCTTAGGGATGGGAATATCGAAAATCGCTTATGCCTCCAGCCTAGATAAACAACGTCTACAAATTTGTAGATTCACGTTTCAACGCCGTTTTCTGTCTTTTAGAAACGGATCGAGTACGCGAAATTTCTTTCCTACTCTTTGCATCTTTCTTGGTAGTTTTACTTTTCAAACTGCAATATACACTTATTTTTCTTTATTCGTATGCTGTTGCAGGTAAACAACTGAAGAATGTGCATCACGCTTCGCTGTGTATAACCTTTTTGCTATTATAGTATCAAAACTCATCGCTGGTCTTCAGTTCAAATTTTATATAAGCTGACGAGTTTCAAACACTATATCTTCCACCCTCTTATAGCTAACGACACGGAACTATTATGGTGTACGAGAGGCTTTGTACTGCGGCAACACAGAGAGATCGTTCGTCTCCGTTATGAGTTTTTGCTGAAGAGCAAAATATTGACACCCATAAGTAGAATTTTATATAAGTCGGTAACTTTCAACTCCCATATCTTCCACCGCATTATCGTTATCAACCCTCTACCACCATAGTGCACAATGGGCAATTGATACCTACTACCACATAAAACACTATTCGTTTTCGATGTGTAGATTTCGCTTCAGAGTGGAATATAGGCACAAACACCTCAATTATATATTTTCATAATTTTAATTGCAATGAAAGAAATATATATATATATATATATATATATATATATATATATATATATATATATATATATATATATACTGGTCGCATAAAAATTAATTTCGTTCATGGCAATTAAAATTATGAAAATAAAAAAAATATCTTGGTTGACACACCATATCGTATATTGTCAAGCTTTACACTAGGTGTGGTCATAGGTGGTAGAAACGATACAGAATTGAGATGCTTATTGCCAAGCAGAAGCGCAATATTTTATTCAACCACCGGTCAAATTCATGGGATCAACTATTGCACTCATATGTCGTACAGATCTGCCACCTGTGACAGTTATCTTCAACTGTTACCGTGAAACAGTGCGGAAACTGCGGCAACCCATTCAGTGCAAGAGGCGTGGAACGCCTACTAAACATGTTGTGCTACTCTATGGCGTCTGGCTGGGAACTGTTTGATCATCCAGGATACATCCTGCTCTTGGTCCCATATTTTCGTGCACCTCGAATAAACCTACAAGAATCCGTTTCCAATCTGGAAACGGGGTAATGACGACAAGTTTAACATAATTGAGTCATCGTGAAACTGCACAGTATTTGGGTAATACGTACGGATATCTAGACACCGTACGGATTACGGAGAACCCCATCAGCTTCCACATTGTATTCCAATACCTTACCGTTCTGGGCGCTGAATAATTCATACAGCAATCTGCCTGCAAATGCTGGCACGCTGTACGGTTTCTTCGTTACGCTCGGTAAAATCTTGCACCTGTTACCGACCTCCGCCAAAACTGTTATTTCATAAATATGCGATCAACGTTAAGTGGGGGCGCAGGTAAAACCTGCTCTGATATTCCGAGGAAAACGCTACCTAATTACGCCGGGGGCGTAGCGGGTGATAGGGTGCGCTTTGTAACACTTCCTAGTATAAGGCTTATACAGTAAAAGGGTTTTAAAATTGATGATCAAACTAAGAGGTAAAATGAAACTTGCCTCAAGATACCCTGTTCGAGGATTCCAACGGATTAATATGAATAACTAACTGGTATCACTAGTTAACAATTTTCTCTCGTAGGTCCTGGTACAATCTGTAGCAACAACATGCAGTTTCGACAATAGACAGCGAACAGGTACCGCGCTGGGATTCGGTATTTGTAAATTTCCTGTAGTATCAAAATGTTCAAATGGTTTGTTAAGCTTATGGGACTTAACTACGGGGTCATCAGTCCCTAAACTTACAAACTACTTATGAAGTAGCTAACACTAAGGACGTCACAAATATCCATGCCCGAGGGGGCATTCGAACCCCCGACCGTAGAGGCCGTGCAGACCGTGACTGGGGCGCCTCAGTCACCTCGGCCACCGCGGCTGGCCCTGTAGTATCAATTGCTGTCTTACAGACAAGAATGTTCAGGGTACTGAAATCGTCTTGTCTGTTTAGCTGCCGGCTGATACATAGTAGACACCGCCTTCATATTCCGTAAGTGAAACCGGCTTCTGGTTAGAAGCGAAATATAGTATTCTGATTTCTGTCTGCGCTTTTTCGTTTCAATTTGTAAATTTATCCTGTGCATTCGTGCGTACTAGATTCATTTTAAGAAACAATGTAGGCTTCCTTTGAACGCAGTACAGTGCACACCCACTATTTATAAGTGTAACCGGCTTCCTACTAGAAGCGGCATATTTTGCCTGTTGTGTGAGGTTCGTGCTTCTGTTCATTCATTTTCTCGTGAGCTCGAATGTATGTAAGTTTTAGATTCGCGTGAAGTGTCTGGTTTGTGTACTTCCGCATTGTGAATCCCGACAGTCGTCATTCTTGTTTTGTGTTGGATTAGTAACAGCTCTAGTCGACTTCGTTTATCATAGTTACCTTATATCGAGTCTACATCGCGTCCTTCTAGTCGTTAGTTTTTCTTGTTATTGTAATCTCGAATAGGGACTGTGACTGCTGTGTGCGGATGCAGTCTGCGTTGGTGACACTTCGCTCCCAACTTGAGGCTGCGATCGAGGGGCGTCGTTGTTGTTGGCCGGTCGTGGGGACCGAACGCACTCTCGGCGTGTCCACCGATCGGTCTGCGGCAGCGACATGTCCTAATAATGCTAGCATTACGGCAGACACCCCACCTGTGGTTGCGTGGGAGGTCGCTGCAGTGCGTGGAAGGCGGCACAAGACATTCTAGGGGATCGATCGTGAGGTCTCCCCGGTTCGTCTTGCGAATAGGTTTGCGGCGATATCTCATCAGGACAACGTTCCTGAGCCCGATGGTGTCGCTCATCCTGAAGTCACCACGCAGCCTGCTAAATCCGGGAGTTCACAGAGGGTGGGTTTGCTCGTAGTTGCGAGTTTTGTATCCCATCCTCGTCGCCACTTTTGTGTCTCGTTTCCGTCGGTTGTCCTAGGTGTCGGCGGCCGAGTAGAGAGAGACCGACACAGGGAAATAGGATGCACGCATGTGGGGGTACAGAGTCTGAGGTGACCAGCCAGTGGGACAGCAGAAACTAGAAACCCTGAGCTAGATTAGAACAAGATATGTATTTCGTATCAATCTGAAAATACTTAACTTTTACAAGTATCATGACTGCAGAATGCTGGTACATAGTTGAACTAGGTAATGGCCTGCCTACTGATGAGAGACTTTCCTAGTGCCTGTCGTATACCCAAGTGGCGGATGAAGTTCAGTGGTGGCCACGAGCGGGGTAGCAGCAGAGGGCGCTCGTGGCCTACGTCGTAAGAACGCCGCGCCGTGCGTGCATGGCGGCGCGCGGCGAAAGTAGGTGGCGCGCACTTCAGACTTGGGCGACACCACAGGGAGTTCCAACATTAGGCGAGTAATGGAGCTCCTTAGAGAGATGGCTGCAAAGAGGGGAATAAGACCAACCGGATGGAGTCATTCCAGATGTGGGACATGTCCTTTCAGATGCCATGAAGGGGATGGGGGCAGCCAACTGCAGGTGGTGGCTCACATCAGTACCAGTGATGTGTTTCGCTTTGGATCTGAAGAGATCCTCTCAGGTTTTGAGCGGATACGTGAAGTGGTAAAGACTGCCAGTCGTGCTTGCGAGATGGAAGTAGTGTTCACCATCTGCAGTATAGTTTACAGGATCGACTGTGGACCTATGGTACGGAGCCAAGTGGAGGGTGTGCATCAGAGGCTCAGACGGTTTTGCGGCCGTGTGGGCTGCAGATTCGTCGACTTGCGCCATCGGGTAGTGGTGTTCCATGTTAGGCTGAATAGGCCAGGAGTCCAGTACACGAAGGAAGTTGCTACACTGGTAGAGGGTGCTTCATGGCGTATTCTGGGCAGCTTTTTAGGTTAGAAGTTTTCGGGGACACACAGAAAGTGTCTAAATCTCAAAGGATACAGGTCGATGATTGGACGAACACAGATCTAATAACCATTGACCTAATAGTTGTAAATTGTCGTTGCTGTGTGGGGAAAGTAACTTGTGGAGTGCACATGGTTTTTTTTTAGGCTAGGCGCTAACTCTGATGAGCACTCGCCTGTCAGCATTCAAACAGCGAATTCAGGCCACGTTCGGAACAAAAATTCGAACATAAAAATATTAGCCGCGAACTTACAGAGTATTAGAAACAAAGTTCCCGAATTTGCAGCGCTGCATGGAAGTTATTGCGCTCAGATAGTTTTAGCCACCGAAAGCTGGCTAAATGATGATGTGGCAAGTTCAGAAATATTTAGCGAAGCGTGGAATGTATATCGGAAAGATAGATCTGATACAACTGGAGGAGAAGTGTTCATCGCTGTGGACAAAGATATTGTTTCTACTGAGGTCGAGGTTGAAAGTAACTGTGAAGTTATCTGGGCACGTATAACAGGTCTAAAAGAAGTAAAGTTAATAGTTGGGTATTTTTACCGGTCCCCCCAGTGCTGCTGTTGCAGTTTTAGAATCATTCAAGGAAAGTCTACACCAGGTAGTGCATAGGTATCCGGGCCATGTAATATTAGTCGGAGGTGACTTCAACCTTAAGAGTATAGATTGGGACCTCGCTAGTTACATTTCAGGTGGTACAGACAAGCAGTCTTGCAAGCTACTTTTGGACACATTCTCCGAAAACTGTCTTGAGCAGTTATACCGGCAACCCACACGCAATGGAAATATTCTAGACCTAATAGCCACAAACAGGCCTGACCTTATTAACGTTGTCTGTGTAGAGACAGGAATTAGTGATCATGATATCGTCATAGCGTCGATGGTGACTAAAGTTCATAAACCAGTCAAGAAGGCTAGGAGCGTGTTTTTGTTGGGAAGAGCCGACAAGCAAATGTTACGATCGCACTTAGAAAATGAATGGGCATCGTTTAATTCCGGGACTATGGATGTAGAGGAATTGTGGACTAAATTTAAGTGCATTGTTAATAAAGGGTTAGAGAAATATGTGCCAGTAAAGACGATTAAGGATGGAAAAGATCCACCGTGGTATAATAATAATGTTAGAAAGCTGCTGAGAAAGCAAAGGCTGTTGCACTCTCGATTCAAAAAACAACCCGCAAATGATGACAGGCAAAAGTTAGTAGAGATTCGTGCGTCTATAAAAAGATCGATGCGTGAAGCATACAATAATTATCACAGCCATACCTTAGCAAAAGATCTTTCCGAGAACCCGAAAAAATTCTGGTTGAAATTCTGGTTGAAATTCTGTAAAATCGATAAGCGGGTCAAAGCCCACTGTCCAGTCACTAGTTGATCATTCCGGGGCAGTAATAGAAGAAAGAAAACGTAAAGCTGAAGTTCTAAATTTAACCTTTAAGAAATCTTTCACGCAGGAGGACCGCACAAATATACCATCATTTGATCAACGTACTAATTCCGAAATGGGGGACATAGCAATAGGTATTTCCGGTGTAGAGAAGCAGTTGAGAGAGCTAAATACGAAAAAGTCTGCTGGTCCGGATGGAATACCAGTTCGGTTTTACAAAGACTATTCTGCGGCATTGACCCCCTACTTAGCTTGCATTTATAGCGAATTTTTAATTCAGCGCAAAGTTCCTAGTGATTGGAAAAAACCGCAGGTGACTCCCGTGTATAAGAAAGGAAAGAGAACTGACCCATACAATTACAGGCCAATATCGTTGACATCGGTTCCATATAGAATTTTGGAGCATATTCTCAGTTCGAATATAGTAAATTTCCTTGAAACGGAAAAGCTTCTTTCCATGAATCAGCACGGGTTTAGGAAACATCGTTCATGTGAAACTCAGCTTGCCATTTTCTCACATGACATCTTGCGAGCCATGGACGAAGGGCAACAGGCGGATTGTGTTTTTCTCGACTTTAAAAAGGCGTTCGACGCGGAGACACACTGCAAATTGCTAACGAAGATGCGAGCTTATGGAGTAGGTTCACAGATTTGTGACTGGCTGGGAGACTTCCTAAGTAATAGAACGCAGTACGTTGTTCTCGACGGCGAGTATTCATCAGAGACGACTGTATCGTCAGGCGTGCCCCAGGGGAGTGTGATAGGACCGCTATTATTTTCTATCTATATAAATGATCTGATGGACAGAGTAAGTTGTAATATGCGGCTGTTTGCTGATGATGCTGTGGTGTATGGGAGGGTGTCGTCTGTAATCGACTGTAATAGCATACAGGTTGACTTAGACAAAATTTCTAGTTGGTGCGAAGAATGGCAGCTAGCTCTCAATGTAGAAAAATGTAAGGTGATGCGCATGAGTAGAAAAAACAATCCTATAATGTTCGAATACAGCATTAGTAGTGAGCTTCTTGATGGTGTCGCGTCGTTCAAATATCTAGGCGTAACAATGCAGAGCGATATGAAATGGAACGAGCATGTAAAGACAGTTGTGAGTAAGGCAGACAGCCGACTTCGGTTTATTGGGAGAATTTTGGGAAGATGTACTTCACATGTAAAGGAGACCGCGTATAAAACGCTTGTACGACCACGTCTTGAGTATTGCTCAAGTATTTGGGACCCGCAGCAGATCGGTTTGAAGGAAGACATAGAGGCGGTTCAGAGGCGAGCAGCTAGATTTGTTACCGGTAGGTTCGACCAAAGCGTGAGTGTCACGGAAATGCTCCGGCAACTCAATTGGGGATCGCTGGAAGAAAGACGACGTTCTTTTCGTGAATTTCTGTTAAGTAAATTTAGAGGGTCGGAATTTGAAGCTGAGTGTAGTACGATCTTGCTGCCGCCTACTTACATTTCGCGTAAAGCTCACAAAGACAAGATAAGAGAAATTAGAGCTCGTACGGAGGCATATAGGCATTCTTTTTTTCCTCGTTCAATTTGGGAGTGGAATAGGAAAGGAAATGCCTAGTAGTGGTACAGTGTACCCTCCGCCACGCACCTTACGGTGAATTGCGGAGTATGTATGTAGATCTCCAGGCATTAATATAAAGTACTGAATCTCAAATCATTATAGGTACCGAAAGCGGGCTAAATCCGGAGATAAGTTCAGCTGATATTTTTACAAAGGGGCAAATGGTGTTCAGAAAAACTGTCACAGGCGGTTTCCTATGGCGGTATCCTATGCTCCTTTCGGTTGATATGAGTAGAGGTTATACCTGACAACCAAAATAAATTCATAATTGGTTCTTCTTATCGACCCCCTGACTCAGACGATTCGGTTGCAGAAATGTTCAAAGAAAGGTTGGAGCAATTTTCCCTCGGCAGAGCGGCCGAGCGCATTGAGGCGCTATGCTACAATGCGCGAGGCCGTTCCCCGTCGCAGCCACCAGCGCAGTTTGAACGTCCTAACGCAAACCGTTCAGAAGTTATGACGATTATATTTCATATAGTTCAATAATTATCACGCTGTATACTTTTGGTTGTTGAACCCGAGCTGTAGATGAATTCCGGTAAGGATTTGAGAAAATATGTAGTGAACGTCAGTATTAGCATTCAGCGCTCGGCTAGATAAGCGACCGCTCGTGTCCTGGCGGCAGCGGTATAAAGCAGCCCCAACTAACGGTCGCGTGCTTTATTCTCGACACGCAGGGCAAACAAAGCGGGAGATTGCCCGCACTCAGACGTGACTCAGATATGACGTGCCGCCACTGAGGTTCGTAACCGCCGGGCGGGAATAGATTCCAGCCCCTGCTTTCTTTTATTCCTCGCGCCTCGGTTGCACAGTGGTAGAGTGCCAGACTACAAATCCAAAGGTCGCGGGTTCGATCCCCGCCAGGTCCTAGGATTTTTATCTGTCACTTCCACGTCTTTCACCTCTGGCGGTATAGCTCATGTGAAAAATACCGTGTAGCACCGTGGTTCGGAACCCACGTTAAACTGTAGGTCCCCCCTATAACTGGCTGGGTAAGTCAGTTCCAAGGTCGGAGGAAGGCAACAGCATACCACCTCCAATCAGGACCATGCCTAGTAAAGCACTGTGGTGTTCAAACCAATCTTCGGATTGTTGACTGCTTGCCCACCCATACGGTCAATATGTTGGGCTCGTTGTCTGTAGGACACCTATCCGGTGTTAACATGCAGTTTGTCAATGTGTTACTGACGATGTTGAAGAAGTATAAGCATAACATATACACTGAGGTTACCAAAGTCCGACCGGCGAAATGCAGGAACTCGACGTGACTTGCACTTGTCGTCCCTTGCTGGAATACTGGGCCGTACTGTGTCAACAGCCACCATATTGCGAACGTTTCGCAAGTGTAGGATTGTGTGCACGAACTTACCTCTCAAATATGAGGGTTCGAACTTAAATAGTAGCAACTATTTATTCTCAACCGATACAAAAGCGGTACATGTTTTTACCTGTTACTGCCCTAAGTAGTCACCAACGTTGTGTAGAACCTGTTGCCAGCCATGTGGAATCCATAGTATACCGTTTTCAGACCCTGTTCTGTTGATGGCGCGAATGGAGCGATCTTCTGCCTGTCGAACCTCTGGAACAATTCTGAAGCGAATTCCACAAAGTGGTTCCTTCATCATTGGAATCAAATCAGAGTTAAAGGACTTAATTCCGTGGAGTATGGTGGATGGTGCAGTACTTCCCAGTTCTATCGACCGAACGGAGCAGTCACAGCTTGGACTGTATGCGTATACGTTATCGTACAAAATAATGGGTTGGTTGTGTAGAAAGTGTTGCCGCTTCTTTTGCAAAACTGGTCGCAGGTAGTGCTCCAGAAACGAACATTAATATTGCGCATTGACGGTCTGCCGTGGAGTAGCCTAATGGGTTATGGATGACACCATAACAGTCGTACTCGAGAATTACCATAACTGTTCTGTACGGCAATGCCGACACTGGTGACACTGTCGTGCTGTACGACCTCTGGTACATTCAATCTTGATCCAACTCCGTTGATCCTGTTTCGAAAACATAGTGACACCGTTATGTTAGACCGCTCGCTCACAAGTGACTGTTTCTCTCGGTTGTTCGCTCTTTGGTGACGTGGAACGGGCGAGTCCATTTGCTCGAAGGTAAGGTAGGTATGTCAACTACGTGTGCCATCAGCGACAACAGTAGAGTGCATTCCATAGCTTCTCCACAGTAGTGTTGCCTTTAAGTTGCAAGTCTCCTATATCCCTTAAATGTTCGATGTGATTCATGCAGGGCGATCTGGTTGGCTACATCATTCGCTGGAAGTCTCCAGAATGTTTCTGAAACCAATTGGGAACAAATATGGGCCAGTGACATGGCGTGTTGTCATTCATAAAAATGTCCTCCTCTGTAATCTAGTGGACAGCTTGTTGGATTCCCAAGCAGGGGTCTCGGGTTCGATTACATGGGAGGGTGGGGGGTCGGGGAATTTCTCAACTTGGTTCTGGGTGTTGTGTCGTTCTCATTATCATTTGCTCATCAATGGCGCGCAAGTGGTGGAAGTAGCGTCAGCTAAAAAGTCTTGCACCAGATAAGCTGAACACCAGTTCGAGGTCCAACAACCATAAATGTCCCACCATCACCGTCATTATCATCCATAAAAATTCTACCATTGTTTGGGAACATGTTGTCTGTGAATGGCTGAAAATGGTCTGCAAGTAGGCGAGTATAACCAATTCCAGCCAGTGATCTGTTCAGCTTGAGCAGAGAACCCAGTCCATTCCATGTACAGACAACCCACACAGTCATGGAGCCACCGCCAGCTTGTACAATTGACAATATGTGGATACTTGGCTTCGTGAGGTCTATGACACAATGGAATCATACCATCATCTCTTACCAATTTATATCTGGACTCATCTGACCAAGCCTCGGTTTTCCAGTCCTCGGTAGACTTGCACATAATAGGTCGCGATCGGGAGCGCTTTTAGTTCGTCCGCTCCCAGTGACGGCTGAGCGTCGTGGTCTGCGCATGCAGGTATAGGGACAAGTTCCCCCACGTAGCTGCTTCATGCGCTTGCTGCGTGAGCCGCTAACGTCACACAAACCAAAAGAAACAGTTTGTGGATAATTTCGCACGTTTAAGTTTAGGGTTATTTCTATATCTTGGCTTTATGGAATTTATTAGTCAGATATTGTAGAGTGCAGAATACTTCAAAACAGAAATTTTGTAGCACTGAACTATGTAATCTAGCAGGCAGACGCTCACCTCGAAATGAGTCATCAGCAGAAGGCAAACAGGTGATTTTTAATTCTGCTACGCGCCCTCTCGCTGTTTCCCGTCAGTTTTCGGAAAAGGAGCGGACGAAATAAGAGGCGAGGGATCTGCGAACTAGTTCACGTAGTTCGCCTGTGGAAGCGCTCTTCCGAACTAGTTCGTTCGCGAACTACACAAGACTAGTCCTCGGATCCTGCCAGTAAGGTCACGAACGTAGCAGAGCCGCAGCAGGCGATATCATGCTGTTACCACGCTGTCGAGGGGACGTTAAACCCTAATCTGCCTTCTTCCTTTATGCCGTTAGCAAAATCACTCTAGTCGGTGCTGTCGTAGGCCATTTAACGCCTTATTGTGCCATATTGTCCGAACGGCTACGTTCGTCGTGCTTTACACACTGATTTTTGCTGTTATTTGAAGCATTGTTAGTTACGTGTTAGCATCGACTATTCTGCGCAAACACGATTGCTCCGGTTATTCAGTGGAGGTCAACAGCTACTGCACCGTCCGTAATGGAAATTAATGGCCGAAATTTAGTATTCTCGGAACACTCTTGACGCCGTGGATATTGGGATATTGAAATCCCTGGCGATATCCGAAATGGAATATCCTTTGCGTCAACCTCCAATTACCATTCCGCGTTCAAAGTTTAATTCGCATAGCTCCGCCATAAGCGCATTGGACAACTTTTTCAAATGGACTCACTGGAGTACCCTGACAAATCTGATGACTAAAGCACACATAGATGGTGGTTTCAAAAAAATGTTCAAATGTTTGTAGCACTTATGGGACTTAACTACGGGGTCATCAGTCCCTAAGCTTACAAACTACTTATGAACTAGCTAAGACTAAGGACGGCACAAATATCCATGCCCGAGGGGGGATTCGAACCTCTGACCGTAGTGGCCGTGCAGACCGTGACTGGAGCGCCTCAGTCCCCTCGGCAACCGCGGCCGGCGATGGTGCTTTGTTTTGGCGGCTGGACGAATCGTGAAATATTGATGCTTGTGGGGGCATTCGGATCTGACGATGTCGGACTGCGTGGGAACTTGAGCGCCGGCATCCTGATCGTCAAGGTTCCGATCGACGACGCCCGAGTGCCACAAGAGATCACACCGTATTGTGCACCAGTCAGGCCGTAGCCCCTTCACATCTGCGGCTGCCACCCTACAACAAATAATTGACTTCCTGCCCCCATCTTGCATCATTCATCCGATGATTATAGCATTGGATGTTATTGATACGGCGATCAGTCAGCAATCGAGTGCCCTTCAGGGTGTGATAGCGGGATTTCCTTTTTCTCCTTCTCTATTGGTCGGAGATTAACAGTAGTTGGAGTAGGAAATTATGCCTACTGTCCTATGCGTCAGCTGTCGCTAGCATCACAACACATGCGGCTGTATTTGGAGTGACTCCTTACCGAAAAGTATAGACTTTTGATGAATAGTATCACCTTGTGGCCAGAGGTGAATTGTGGTTCTGTAATATCCAAAATGATCATCGTCGGTGACGTAAGGAGAGATCTCATACTTCCGATGTTTTTGAGAAATAGCCTTTAAAGGGATAGGAAGATAGAGTTGAAAGTCCCGTTGATCGCGTGGTCATTAGAAATGGAAATTTTAGACAAAGATGGGGAAGGAATTCGGCCGTGCCCTTTGAAGAGAACCGTCCCGGAATTTCCCTGGAGTGATTATGTGAAATCACGGAAAACGTAAATCTGGATGGCTGAAGGTGGATTTCAACTACTGTCGTCCCGAATGCCAGTCCAGTGTGTTACCACTGCGCCACCTCGTTCGCACATGCAGCGATGTTACTTCAGACGTCGTTCTGAGTGAGCCATCTAATATTATTTTTAGTTCATGGTTGGTAGTGGTTGAGGGAACTCTAACGGCACGACAAAACGGAGATAGAGGATATCCTAGTCAGCCATTGTGTACTTTTGTCGCTTAGAAGCGAGAGTGTTCTTTAAACTTTCATTAGTTTGCTCTTAGTTCTGTCCGTGTCTTTTAATCAAGGTAAGTGTGAGTATTCAGATATCTTTTGTAGGATACTTATGATGAATTACTTGGTTGCATACAGGACGTCAATGTGTCAACTTGTTGTCTAATCAGAACTGTAATGTTTCAACTAATTTTTAACAACACGGTTAGGAGAAGCAGCGATCTGTATGTGTTTATTAATTAGTAAATTATCCGAAGAACGTATTAATCATTTATTCAAATGATGACTGGCTTCATTTTATTAGGAGGTTGTGGCTGTACACAAGGGAGAAGCCGTCCGGTTGTCCCATTTCGTAAATGTTGCAGTTGGGGAAGATCTTAGTCAGGCTTTATACCAACAGCAGTTTGGGTGTAGCCAACTTATCATAGTAGAAAAGGACAGAGTTTTTAATACGCGAAGGAAAAAAGGAAAAAGAGAGAGAGAGAGAGAGAGAGAGAGAGAGAGAGGAAGAAAAACTTGATTCCTTTCATTCTCCACTCCGAGGAGTGGAGGGAGCTGTTTGAGATCCGGTCCATAAAGAGTCGCGGTTCTATTCAACCAATTGTCAGGGCAGAGGGGGATTCCAAGTGGGAATATGTGGTAGGGGCTTACCAATTCCGGCATAAGCCTTACACTCAAGGAAAACCTCCCGAAAGCCTTTGTTGAAACCGGAGGATTGGGACTAATTTAAATCTGGGACGATGTCCCAAGAAAATAAAAATTATCAGAATAGCACAAATGCTCTCCCATCCAAAACTTGGACGCCCGAGTTACTCTCCTTAGTCCTTAGCTCGCAAAGGAATCTCACCCGTGAACGCGGTGTCCTTTGATACGCCTGCTTTCTTCTTCTATTTATAAACATACGTGTAAACAACAGTAGACTTATTTTAATACTGCTGTACACCGACTGCGAGACCACAAGAATATTATGTGTTTCAATATGGTCTAAATTTAACGACATGTTCACTGAACTTACTCTTTGCTACAAAATGACTACTGCACAAATGAATGTTCATATTATTAAGGGATTTAAAAGCAACTTTACTACTACTGTAAAACAGAGCAAGATGGCGCAGTGGTCACACACTGGGCTTAGGAGGACTGTGGTTCAAATCCACCTGCGGCCATCCATATTTAGGTTAACCATGATTTCCCTAAATCACTCCAGGCAAATGACTGGATGGTTCCGTCGAAAGGACAGGGCCGTTTCCCTTCCCCATTCTTTCCCAAACAATCCGAGTGTGGGCTGTGTCTCTAATGACTACGCTGTCGAATGGACGTTAAACCCTAAACTACCTTACTTACTTTTACCTGACACGTTACATTTTGAAATGACTAGGATGTGCATATCTATTAGTAATTGAAAATACGAATTTCAATATCTCTGAAGTGATAAACTAAAAATCATAGCACTGCGTAGCACTTCGAAGCACGGCGAAGGACTGCTAAACACAGCGAAACAATATCGACCCCTACATCCTTTTGAATCTGCTTACTGTATTCGTCCCTAGGTCTCCCTCTACGATTTTTACCCCACGCGTTTCTTTCTAATGCTGAGTTGACAATTCCTTGATGTCTCATGATGTGTGCAACCAATCTATCCCTTCTCTTAGTCAGGATAAGCCAAAAACTCCTTTTCTCCCCAATTCGGTTGAGCACCTCCTCATTAGTTACGTGATCTACCCATCTAATTTTCATCATTCGTCTTTAGCACCACATTTCAAAAGCTTCTATCATATTTTTATCTGAACTCCTATTCGTCCCCGTTTCGCTTTCATACACTGCTACACTCCAGACAAATGCTTTCAGAAACGACTTCCTAACATTTAAATTAATAGTGGATGTTAACAAGTTTCGCTTCTTTAGAACGCTTTTCTTCCCAAAGCCATTCTGTATTTTATATCTTTTTTACTTCGGCCATCAGAAGTTATCTTGCTAACCAAATAACAAAATTCATCTACTACTTTTATTGCCTCATTACCTAATCTAATTCCTTCAGTAACGCCTGATTTTCTGAAATTGCATTCCATTACCTTCGTTTTACTCTTGTTAATGTTCATCTTATAATAATGTATGGTAACTGTTCTTTCGACAGGTTTCAAAGAACAGATATCATGTCGATAATCCTTTATAAGCCTCGAAATGAATATTTTAGTGCTGGGTATGCGGGAAAACAGATAGGTTACAAACTGCGAGTAAAGGGAAATATGGACGCTGGGACGGGTGGCATGTGGGAATTCGGGTTGGGTTGGAAGCTTGTACGGATGGCCTAAGCGGTTAAGGCACCGCTGCGTAAAACAGAAACCCGAGTTCAATTTCCGCTCCGCCACAAATTTTCGTATGTCGCAGGTGGGTTAACTTTAACAACCAAATGCAGTTAAATTCTAAAATTTCTCTTACATCATAGCATGACGTCTGCAGACCTCAACATTATTTAATTTTCTAAATTTGTCCTTGGTTTCCTTTTATTGATTCCTCTTTGTACAGATCGAATAACATAGGGGATAGGCTATATCCTGTACTGTTTGATCAATCACTGCCAAGTCTTTGATATAGTTCTAACAAAATTACTCAGAGACAAATGAGCTTTTTTTTATTAACTGTAATGTTAAGAACGAAATTAGAGCATCAGTCTGCGCAACTGTTAAATTTTTGTATTGCTTCAGTGGGCAAACAACGCCGAGTAGCATTTGCTTAAGGATACTGTCATCGTGGTAATGGGCGCGCACAGTGGAACCAGTGTTGTAAAATTGCGATCTAGTCGGATTTGGGACGGTAAACAGCGCGAAGTTCTTTTAAGCTTCCACTGTGGAGGTTGATGAAACAGTCCTAGCAGTTACAAGGAAAATCACTTGCAGTAGTTTGATTCGGAATGTTTTGCTGGATGTGAAATAAAGAAGGGCGCATAAAGGAAGCGGAATTGGCGCCGGAGGGTAAGAAATTCCTGGCGCCACTTCCGCTGTATTTATTGTTTGTTTTTCTTATACCGCCCCAGCTAACTCGAGTTTTCAATTAGCAACTTCTTGCTTCTTCGGAAACCCTGCGAAGGCGGTGGGACTCTGAAAGCAGAACCAGTCTTAACTAATCTGTTTTCAATCGGCTGCTCCAGAAGAACTGGCTTCGCAGGTTTACAAAGAAAAGTCGCAGTATTTTTGCAGATTCGGTACGAATGGACTTTTGTTCGCTCAGTGATAAAACAATTCCTGAGTTGCGGAATATTGCCGTTTTTTAAGTGCTGAACTGTATTTGTTTCTCGTTAACTTTGGAAGAAACAGAATCACAGCAAGTTGTACACCCTTACATATCGTCAAAACTTTTATGGACCAGTCGCTTTGGTAACAGTTACATCCATCTGCAGGAGACAATATATTCTGTCAGAATATTTGTCATATTCCACTGTACATTGCTTCTCCCATAATTTAATAACTACTTCCTTCGTGTGTCTTTCAACATTAGACAAATGTGATGACGATGTTTGGTTTATAGCATCTATTGTCAGTTTTTTCACTTTTGCCAGAACACTTTTTTTTGTTCCTTTTCACATAATTTTTAACTGGGAAATGTCGAGTATGCGACATAGCGGCATACTTCGACTAAAAAATTACAATTATCTCACATTGTAGTGAGACGTGGCTCTCCTTCCACCCTTAATAACTATTTCAGTATGATAGCTACATTTCTGTACGTTGACATATACATTATATTCACTGAAGGTAAAATATCAAGCGACGACACTTCATATCAAGCGCTTCTAATTAAATACTGTAAGTTCCGTAATTTTAAAATATTCTTACAACTATAAACTATGGTGTGAGACTATTAAGATTTAAAAGAGGTGCACTTTTTAACCCAATATTTTATTTATGACTGCTCGATATAGATTGTGAATCTGATTTTTTGGTACTTTACTGCCGTAACTAAATTGTTTACAGAAATAATAGCTTTGTCAGATCTTATAGTTTTGGGTTATTTGGCTGCAAATATATTTATAGTGGTGCAAAGGAACATGCAGAAATCTTCCTTCTCAAGCCCCGCACGTGCTTCACTTAACAAAGGCTGGTGCCCGCATAGTGGGCAACGCGGGAACCCGTAACAGTTGCCTGGCGCCCAGCCCTTCCCATACTGCTCACTGAAACGTTAACTTCAAACGATAATTAATTGCAGAATAGTATTACACATTGACCTTCATTTGAATACGACATT
This sequence comes from Locusta migratoria, assembly GCA_026315105.1. Taxonomy (NCBI): domain Eukaryota; kingdom Metazoa; phylum Arthropoda; class Insecta; order Orthoptera; family Acrididae; genus Locusta; species Locusta migratoria. The sequence continues at coordinate 258,154,746 of CM048751.1, read as the reverse complement.
CTTGAAATTGAAAGTCTGATTGCCAGCATTTGTGTGGAAGTTAGACGTGGACTGTGTGTAAACTCCAAACAGAAGAGAATCGAAGCTTTTGCGATGGATGTATACAGAAAGATTTTGAAAATCAGAAGGACTGGTAATGCGAGGCATGAACAGCCATGGTTGCCACAAGTTCTGGAAAGTAGGGAATTTCAAATGTGTCAGGAATATTTATGTGATGTTTTGTCCACAGATGCGACAAGCATTGGAACTGGTGAAGAAATCGCTTCTCTCACAAAGGAGTTTTGACTGGTTTTCGGTGATTGTTTTTTACTCTTTGTTTGACTTTTTATTACTGCAACTGGTTGGCTGCTTATTAATTTGCTATCCTATAACCGTTGTTGAGACGCAGTCATGTTCAAAATATTGACATTTTATTATTTGACTCTTATTTGAGGAAGAGGATGTCGCTATAGGCACCAGAGTGGTGTCCTTATTTTTTTAATAATCTGATGTTATACAATACATAAGTGATATCTTTTCTGTTCTTTTTGTGTCAGAAAGGAAATAAATGGTTGTTACCATTAAAAGCAAATGAAAGAATTAATGTTACTGATGACCAAAATCTCGCAACTTCAAACACGCTGGAAATAGAAAGGAGCAGAGCATTTACTGTGGAAGATACATGGCGCAGGTGGCAGTCCAGTAGCTACTGCACGGTTTGCCGCGGTGGAGTGGCCGAGCGGTCTAAGGCGCCTTGCTGCGGAGCGCGCGGTTGCTCGCCGGAGGAGATTCGAGCTCTCTTTCGGGCTGTGTGTGTGTGTGTGTGTTTTGTCCTTAGGTTAATTTAACGTAGTTTGTAAGCCTAGGGACTGACAACCAAAGAAGTTAAGTCCCATAGATTTATAAACATTTGAATTGCACGGTCTGTGATTCGTTGCTGTCACTGTTGTTGGTATGCACACGGAAGTGCCAAATTTAGAGTAGAGGTTGCTCCATCACGAAGACGGTTCATGTCTTCAGTACGATCCAATTCTGTACATGCCTAGGTTGGAAGGTTTCCAAAGGAGGCGTCAGGTAGAGTGTTTCTCCAGTCGGGAAATCTACACTTGTTTCCTTGCTGTAGCAGCCGTTGTTGGCAAGACTAGAACGGTCTTCTGGACTTTAACCTTGGGGTTGATGAAACGTCCCCATATAACGGATGGGTTTCCAGATGAACGTGATTCGTTCTCTTCTCGCTGGCGGCTACATCACGACCAAGGAGGTTAAAATAAGGGGAGACGGCGCTACTGTGCAAATCTTAGCTGCCGATTGAAGCCAATCGCCATCTTGCGGAGCCAAGGAAATATGTCTTAAGATTAGAATTCTGTGTGGTTCTTGCGCTGTTAACTCCCATACATTTAAATGACTGTCGTTTCTGAGTTCATATTCGATATAGAATACTTACGTTGACAGATACAGACCTTCCAGATAGTTGAACTGTGATCTGTTAACGCAAAACCTCATTCGATGAATATGAACTAAATCGCGATAATACCAAATGCTTTACAAGAACTGAAATTGTCAGCTGTAGTAGTTCACAGGAAATGCAGAACAAGATTTTTCCAATAATGACAGAACCAAGCTGTATCATTTTCGTAAGTTTAGTTGTGAAGAGACGATTTGTATGTTGAATACATACGAAAATTTTTCTGAAGTTTCCACGTCGCTAAATATTCATACCGAAATTCTGTAAAACCAGGCCTTCGAAATTTCAAGGCAACTTATATCTCGTAAAAATTAAAATTATGTCATTGATGGAAAGTACCGAAACGAAGTATCAATTTAGACACAAAACTTCTCTGTGTAAAATAGGAGATGACTTTCTGTTTTGCTAGCACATGCAGCTTTTTTTTTGTTTCTTTTTACATAAAGTACCACTTTCAACTCAGAAAGCAATGAATACACACCCATCACCACAAATGTTGTTGGTTCCCCAATATGGCGACGGCGGCTTCACTTCTGTGACGTTAGGGGCACCTCCCCCTTTTCTAACCTCCTTGATTACGACGAATATCTGCGAACTGGCGGAGACTTAAAAGTAGTTTGAATGGCCAACGTCCATGGTACTAAATGGCGCAGTACAGGGCAAAACCTGTACGACAGGGGCACTGAAAAGTAATGCTTGCGAAATTTTTATTCTGTTTACAATATCAGATGAGGCAAGATCGAACAAAATTAATTTTTTGGAGGATGCAGGTTGGCGGAGGAATAGTGAGGCACAAGTGCAAGTAATTAATTCAGATTCAAAATATCTGCAGCTGTTATAATGTTTAAACCTGCAACACAAGTTGCAGTGTGAGAAAAATAAGAAAATCTTCGCGAATATAGCTTCGGGCCGTGGAGGGGAAAGGGGGGGGGGGGGATTGGACCCCAGTGTCGTCGTCGTCCACCCCCTCCCCCTACAACCCTGAGATGAGGTACTGCATGGCGTGCATGTTACTCGCTCAACTTTCCCGCTTCCCTGACACAATCTACAACCTTCTACCGCTAGGGGTCTGAGAATTTATAGTTTACGACATAGCGGCGCGTAACGTACGAGGTTTACCCAGAGAGTAAAGCACTACATTTTTCCAACATTATATATTGCACATAACAAGAATTACGCTCCCGCGAAAGAATGATATTTGACCTACACACCGCATTTTTTATCGTAATCTCCTTTCCGTTCTATCACCTTCCTCCAGCGCGAAACAAGAGTGTGTATGCATCACCATTTAAAAACAAATTGAAAGAATTTCTGAATGACAGCTCCTTCTACTCACTGTATGAATGTTTACATAGAAATTAGTAATTTAAAAATTAAAAATTAAATACAAAAGTAAATAAATAATTGTATATCATGTAATGTTACTTTTTACTAATAATCTGATACGTCGCACATCATTACGAAATCTCGTATATATGATATATGGAAGAATTATTAATTTAATCTAATCTACAGCGTAAGCCGAACTCTGTTACTTACGGTTGACGCGGTTTAAAAATGTCCGGATAGAAGTTACATATCACCCGCGTTCACGACGTCTTTAGACGTCTACCGACAACGCTAAGTTTGGAATGTGAATGAATCTGTGCGTGCCAGTCGAAGACTGGCTGTCTGAGAGATTGCAGAAGAATGTAAGATTTCAGTTGGATCGTGTCACGAAATCCTGACACAGCATGTTGGAATGCCTCGAGTTGCCGTCCAGTTCGTCCCACGCGTTTCGAAGAGGTCGCAGCAGTGCCTAATCCTCCGTGCCCTCCGGACTGACCCCTGCGGACTTCTGTTTTACTTCGAAAGTTGAAGGGCGAATATTCGCAACGCTAGACGAGATAAAAGCGAATTTGCAAACGCCTCATCGTGCGATTGAGCAGGAAGTGTATCAAGACTGCTTCCGGAAGTGGGTTGCGAGCGGTGTGGAGGAGACTGTTTTGAAGGACACCCTGCCCAATAAATAAAAGGTAAGCGTAGAAAAGATACGTGGTCAAAGTTCTGGATTTTTTGATAGACATCTTACTTCATTACCAGCAGAAACCACTCAAAGTTATAAAGTACTGATGTCCATACAATCATCGCGGTTCATATCTTTCATTCTTCTATGCATTTCGATTGCAGGCATGTTTCCTGCGAAACAGCCTGCTGTTTCTCAGGAATCGACATCATTACATCACACACCGTCGTCATCCAGGCCTCAATTCGGTGCTCTCTAGCGGCACAAGTTTGCATCTTGTCTTAGCGAAACGAGAAATTTAATTTCGTGCCTGACATGTAATACCTCAATAGATGTTAAGAACAGTATAAAAAACGACTTCCCTAGTGGGAAGTAGTTCAGTTTGTGCTGATGTATTAGGAGGAACTAACTAGTTCTCTAGACGAGTAATGTATTCATATAGAAGAAGAGAATAAAAAACTAATTTATATAAATAATATTTATTGCTCATACGTGATACTTAACAAAGGCTTCTGATGCTAAAAGCCTGATACATAGTTCTTTGTTTGGAAATGATTGCCTTAGTATAAGACAACTGAGGCAGTGCATGTGTTGTTGTTCGTCGTCGAGATTGAGGGGTGATTATTTAGGTTGCGATAAACTGTGCTCCATCACTATTCCGCAAATCAATATTGATGTCCCATCCGAGAACGATGGCTATCACACGGTGATGTGTCTCCACCACCACTTCGATTACACAAGTCTTATCACTGTGCGTGCACTTCGTAGATCGATTTCCAACCACAGGGGTTCGCATATAGATCAAGCAAAATCAAACGTGTTATAGAAACGCTTAGTAAACTCTTAAATAGGCAGCGATGTTATCAGACATCTCAAACCGATTCCATATTTCTAGACTGATACTGTACCGTACAAGCGGTATCTAATCAAATTACGTGGTTATGGAGTATTGCCACGGTTGTGGGATTGTATTTTCGATTTCCTGTCAGAAAGAACACAGTACATAGTAATTCAAGGAAAGTCATAGAGTAAAACAGAAGTGATATCTGGCGTTCTCCAGGGAAATGTTATATGGCTCGTAGCATTCCTTATGTTTACAAACGATTTAGGAAACAATGTGAGCACATCTCCAGAACTGTTCGCGGATGATGCTGTCGTTTAAGGGTTAGTAAATTCATCAGAAGATGAAAATCAAGAGCAAAATGATTTAAATAAGATACCTGCCTGGTGCGAAAATTGACATTTGTCTCTAAATAATGAAAATTGTGAAGTCAACTATGTTGTTGTGGTCTTCAGTCCGGAGACTGGTTTGATGCAGCTCTCCACCCTACTCCATCCTGAGCAAGCCTCTTCATCTCCTCATAAGAACAGCAACCTACATCCATTTCAATTTGCTTACTGTAATCATCTCTTGGTCTCCCTCTGCGATTTTTACCCCACACACTTCCCTCCAACGCTAAGTTCACAATTCCTTGATGTCTAAGAATGTGCCCTACCAATCTAGCCCTTCTTTTAGTCAAGGTATGCCAGAAATTTCCTTTGTCCCCTATTCTGTTCAGTACCTCCTCCTTAGTTACGCTATCCACCCACCTAATCTTCAGCATTCTTCTGCAACACCACATTTCAAAAGCCTCTATTCTCTTCCTGCCCGCATTGTTTATCGTCCATGTTTCACTCCCATACAAGGCAACACTCCATACAAATGCCTTCAGAAAGGACTTTCTTATGCTTAAATTAATACTCGATGTTAACAAATTTCTCTTTTTCAAAAACGGTTTTCTTCCCATTGCCACTCTACATTTTATATCCCCTGTACTGCGACCATTATATGTTGTTTTACTGCCCAAGTAACAAAACTCATCTACCACCTTTATTGTTTCGTTCATCTAATTCCTTCACATAGCCTGATTTTCTTAGACTGCATTCCATTACCCTTGCTTTGACCTTGTTAATATTCATTTTATACACACATTTTAACACACTGTCCATTTCATTCAACTGCTCCTCCAGGTCCTTTGCTGTTTCTAACACAATTACTATGTCATCGGTAAACGGCAATGTTTCTATTTCTTCTCCCAGAACTTTAATTTCTTCTCCAAATTTTTCCTTGCTTTCCTTTATAGCTTGCTCAATGTGCAAATTGAATAACATTGGAGGCTACAACCCTCTCTTACTCCTTTCCCAACCTCTGCATCCCTTTCATGGCTTCAACTCTGATAACTGCTGTCTGGTTTTTGTACAAGTTGTAAATAACCTTCCGTTCTCTATATTTTACTCCTGCTGATCCTGAACTCATCAATATGAACACTAAAAGAAATCCAACATCATAAATCAGTCAAATCTAAATCAATTGAACTAAATACTTAGGAATAACAATTACGAACAACTTAAATTGGGGGAACATGTTAAAATGTTTGTAAATCTATGGGCCTACTACTGTGGTTATCAGTCCCCAGGCTTACAAACTGATGAAAATCATTTAAAATAACCTAAAGAAACACACACACACACACACACACACACACACACACACATACGCCCCAGGGAGGGCTCGAACCTTCGATGGGGAGCAACCGCACGCTCCGCAGCAAGAAGTCTTAGAGCGCACGGCCATTCCACCGTGGCTAGATTGGAAAGAACACAGAAAATATCGTAGGGAAGGCGAACCAAAGGCTACGTTTTATTGGCAGAACACTTAGAAGATGCAAAACGGAGGTTACAGAGAAAGTTCAGAGAAGGGCAGCTCGTTTTATATTATCGCGATATGAGGAAGACAGTGTCACGGAAATGATGCACGAATTGGGGTGGAACGTTCTGTTCCGAATGCGATGTTTTTTTGTTAGCACCCACCTAGATAGGGAGGCCTGATCATCGTAATAAGATAAAGTAAAATAAAAATCACATAGAAAATAGAAAGATTAGGTGTTGCTTTTCCCCGCACGCTGTTAGAGAATGGAACGGTAGAGGCATATTAAGAAAGCGGTTTAATAAACCCTCTCCCAGGCACCTATATGTGTTTTGCAAGGTGAATACGTAGCTGTAGATGAACGTTTGGTATAATGATTCTGAGTGTCGTCAGGTAAAATGATCGATGACGTAGATCGTTTTCGAACCAGTTGAGTTCGCAGAAGGAAGAAGCGATATCAGAAGAGTTATCATGGAAACATTCCGTAAACTCTTAATTACGGCCACGTTATCGACGGTGTCACTTCTGTCAGGTTTACCGAGCGAGGTGGCGCAGTGCTAACATACTGGACTCTCATTTGGGAGGATGGGGGTTCAAACACGCCTCCGACCATCCTGATTTAACTGTTCAGAGGTTTACCTAAAACACTCCAGCCAAATTCCAGGATGGTTTCTTCGAAAAAGCACGACCATTTCCTCTCCCATCTTTGGAAGGGGGAAAAATTCTCCAGCATCTGCTTCGTCTGTAGTTACCACGATGCTGACTGGACGTTAAACCTTAAACTTCATTCCTTCCTTCCGTCACGTTTTTCTGCCAGTCATATTTATTACTGACCTCCAGAGCGTAGACATCTCCATGCAAGTTCGGAGACATTATTTTAAACCTTTTGTTGCCTGACGGTACTTAAAAGTACCAGTAAATTTTGACTCATTTTTTTCTTATAGCTCAGATTCGTGATCTGAGAGTCTGTCTGCTCCACGTTTTCAGAGATGTTACTGCGCGATACATAGCTCTGGCAGCCAGAGCTTGTAATTGTTTTTCGCGCGCTGCTGTTTGTTTCCAATCTCTTGCCTGGGTTTGTGCGCAATGTATTGAAACTTACGTTGGGTTTTCCAATGCTAGTACATACCCTCTTTGTTTTTTGATAATAGTTTGAAGGATTACATTACAAGCAAGTGAGATGAAGTGGAAATTATGAAGTGGAATTATTAGTACCGTCAGGTTGTGGGAACACATTATTGTAGCTACGATGCGTTACATCTCTCTAGTTGTTCTGTCCACTTTTATCACACAGATGAACGAAAATAGGAAAACTGGTGGCTATTTTCGACCTTTTGCCTGATGCAGAGATTGAAGCAATTTTTTATGAGGACATTCCCACTGATATTTCGGAAGATACTGATATGGAGGGACAATAAAGTAGTGTTTTTTGCGTCAAACTCCCATGCCACTGAAAAGAGTGTAGTGTCGAGAAGGCAGAAAGATGGGGCTAGTATGACGACGCCATGTCGAGTTATCGTATGCGATTACAATAAAAACATGGGTGTGGGGGTTCATGCAGACAGATTACGATGAACTTACGGTCTTGACGGGCGATCGCAGAAATGGTGGCACCATCTCTTCTGGGAGGCAATCGAAATTGCTTTTGTCAATGCTTATGTCATTTTCAGTTATTTACATGGAGCACTGTCAGTGCTGGAATTCAGACGTGCTGTATCACTAGGGCGAATGAATGAGCAGCAAGTGACAAATTTCAAAAAGAGAAACTCTAATAAAGATGAAATAACTTCCCCAAAGAGAAGGAAAGATAATTTTTCTGATCCTAAAGCTATACCTCTCGGCGACTGATGAAACCATTTTGAAGTGTTGAGTCGTAAAATAGGAAGATGTGAAATGTGTGCAAAAATTAAAATTTCGTTGAGACCACATTCACAGTGTAGTGCATGTAAAGTGTATTTGTATTGCAATGATGAAAGGAACTTAATTATTTTGTCAAGTAGGCTCAACCACATATATGGTGTAAAAACACTTGTAACCACATTTTCTTTATTACATTTTATATTTTGATTGTTTTGTTTTGTTTTAAGATTCTTGTACAGATTATCTGATGATCAGGGCTTGACCCTTGAAACGCGCCATATTTTAATGTTTTTACACGATATCTGTGGTTGAGCCTACTTGACAAAATAATTGATACAACCACGACTTCACATCCATTACGGATATAATTAAATAAAAGGAACTGTTTCTTACAATTTCACGAGATATCGTTAAATATGTTATACGTATGTGAAAATGATATACTGTTTAAAATTTGCTCTAGAAGCAAAATGTAATGTGAAATTTAAAGAAAAAACATAAATATCATATTTTTCTTAATTTATTTTCTAATGTAAATATGTTAAAATTTTACGTAGAATAACGTGCAAGTTTTACAAATTGGAGCATTTTTCTGTGCATGTTGTAATTCTGTCCATGGAGCCAGACGGCAGTGAAAGTAGTTGATAATAATAAAACAAACTTTTAGAAAAAAATCGTAGTGCCTTTTGAGGCCACAAAAGAATAAATTCTACAAAGAAAATGTAAAAAAGTATTTTTTTTCTTATGTCAGGAAACATAGGGTGCGCCCCCTCGTAGAAATGAAGGTAAATTTTCCACGGCATTGGCTAGTTGCCTGAAGGCGGGGTTAGGGGACCCTTCGGCGGGTGTCGGGTGCTATCGCGGGAGCTGATGACTGCGGAAGGGTTGTCGCGTAAATCGTGAACGCCTGGTCGGCGGGGATCGCCCGCTGGTAGTTGAGGGGGAGTGGCGTGCCAATAACTCAGCCAGCCGTGGCGGTACTGTGGCCCCGCAACCACCAGCACGTGGTGCCAAGCGGGCCGTGTTTCATTCCACGAGCACCCTGTTTCGAGCCTGTGCTGACGGGGTCATCACTCAATGCGCCGTTACTCCACGATCCGATACGAGCGAGCCGCGGTGGAGTAGCCGAGCGGTCTAAAGCGTCTCGCTGCGGAGCGCGCGGCTGCTCGCCGTGGAGGTTCTAGTCCTCCCTGGGGCATGGGTGTGTGTGTTTGTCCTTAGCTTAGTTTACCTAGGTTTAAGTAGTTTGTAAGCTACGGACTGATGACCACGCAGTTTGGTCCGATAGATTTACAAACATTTGAACATTTGATACGAGCGAAGTAGCGTGACAGTCTTCTGACGCTAGAATGGGTGGAACTGACAAGGGAAAAACCCCGTTGCACCGATTCCTGTCTCAGATTTGGTGGTAATGAAATGTAACGATTTAAGAGGGACGGAGACAAATAAAATGAAATAACGAAAGTAATTTGGAATAGGGTGATTTAAAACTTTCAAGGGAAGAGAGTGCTACTACTAAAGCTTAGAAAGAGTTGTTGAGTAGCCCTATTCCATTTTTAGGCGGTACAGTTAATATTTATTTATATATAAAACTAGCTTAAACCCGCGGCTCCGCTCGCTTGTTGGTTGACTATGATAGATAACCTATTTTTCAATAGTGTGCTATGAGACTGGTTTTGAAGAATGAAATGGAATACAATACCTTCTTTAGAAACAAACATTTTTATTAACATTCAAAGTAAAAAAGTTAAATTATGTGAAGTGCTTAATGATTTACGATAAATAATACATACATTATTTCTTATAGAATGTGTTGCAATTTGTATGTATTAAAACAAATTTTTTTACCACTTTATTTATTTATTCTTATATTTTCTTATTCGTATGCTTATCCTTTCGGAAAGAGCTGAAGGCATTGTAGCACCCACAGACCAAAGATATAGTCTTTGGCATCACGTTTCGCTATATGTAATCTCCTTGCTATAGAGTCGCAAACGTCATCGCTGGCCTTCAGTCCGAATTTTTTTTATAATTTGAAGACTTTTAACAACCATGTCTTCCACCCCCTTATAGCTATCGGCATGGAACTGCTATGGTGTACAACGGGAGACTTCGGACAACAATTACACACAGACCATTCGTTTGCGTTCTGTAGTTTTTGCTGCAGAGCAAAATATTAACACCCACACACACGTAGAATTTTATATACACCGATAACTTTCAATCCCAATATACTCCACCGCTCTATCATTATCAACCCTCAAGCAACAATGCAACCAATAAAACTATTTTCAAAGAGTAAATATTGTTCCGTATTTCCCGTTATATTCTTCAAATTACTAAATATCTATCAGATCGATATAAAACCGTGTCTAAAACCTCCCTCAGGTATAAATTAGTAACTGTACAAATATTTAAGTCTCTGCGTCTTGTCGTTCGGACGTGATAAGCGTACACCGAACAGATATTCACATTTATAGATATAGATTGAGATGTTTCTGCCTATATTTCACTCTGCAGCCAGAAATACACATCGCAAACGAATAGTGTTTGTATGTGGTAGTAGGGATCAGTCTCCCATTGTGCGCTATGGTGGTAGAGGGTTCATAATGATACGGGGGTGGAAGATATGGGAGTTGAAAGTTACCGACTTCTATAAAATTCTACGTGTGGGTGTCAATATTTTGCTCTTCAGTAAGAACTAGACATTGGAGACGAACGATCTCTCTGTGTTGTGCTTGGAGGCGAAATACCATGTCTTGGTGGCTCTATAGTAACCCAGAGTTACTTCCGTTATGCAAAATATTACACACATTAAGTGAGTCAGTTGTTTACATTACCTTTCTCTGGTCACACAAAACACACGTATATGTCTAGATGCTCATTGAGCGCGGTATTATATGGCTCAAAACAAATTTTAGTGAGAATTATTTTTTGCAAGGAATTAGTTCCTTTCGGATTTACTTACATTTCTGATCAATTTTCATTTGTTTCAGAAGAATAAGGTATGTGGTTTCCATGTCAGTGCCACGTGGAAAACACACTGGTTTATTTATAAGTTATCACAAAGTCATGGAGCTGTAGAAATGGTATAAAGCAGAAACTTCAGAAATTTACTTTCTTTACTTTCTAGTCTACAATTGTTGATCTGAAGTACGTACCATTATTTAATATACGCAAATCGAATCTATATTAAATATTATGACCAACAAAGATCAAAAATCAAATGTTTGTACAACTTATGGGACTTAACTACGGGGTCATCAGTCCCTAAGCTTACAAATTACTTATGAACTGGCTAAGACTAAAGACGGCACAAATATCCATGCCCGAGGGGGGATTCGAACCCTCGACCGTAGTGGCCGTGCTGACCGTGACTGGAGCGCCTCAGTCACCTCGGCCGGCAGCAAAGATCTAAACACGATAATATAATCTTTGGAGAATCGTTATGACAGGTCACGTCTTGGTCACATTGAATACATTTTTCGCAAAAAAAAAAAAAAAAAAAAAAAAAAAAAGTCACGTATATATGCAAAGGTTCGCCATCCCCGTTCTAAGGGATCGTTTAATGTTGTATGTCCCCATTTAGCAAAGTCACCATGAGTCTTTAGCAGTATTGTATTTTATGTTTTAGTACATATGTGGCGTGCTGATACGAAGAGCAAACGCAACACGTCGTTTGCAGGAAAATGCGTTTGAATGTATGTTCCACAAGGGCAAACTCCGTGTTGGCACATTCAAAATATTTTCGTTGTGGGATGTCTCATTGTTTGTTGATTAATTTATAAAAATAAACACATTACATAATAACTAACGAGGAATTTATATGAACGTCGCATCACTTTCGAAGAAAAGCGCAATTTATTTATAATTTGTGATATAATTAATAATGTCTGTATTATGCTAACAAACATTCATACAATACATTGCCAAACGAGTTTGAATACTAGTTGCTTTAATATAAACAGGTTAGTCATCCTCCGTTTCCATTCGTTATCATCGAACTCCGGGAGTCTCTTTGTCTTGATTTCAATGAATGGTTGTATTTCTTACTTCAACCACTCTTTCCAACATTTTTCACGGGCCAGCCATCTTATCTCTGTATAATACGTAATGTTACCTTGCTCTGAATCCAAAGACTTCAAAAATTCTTGGAACTGCACACTCATCCAAAGCTAGTGAATAAATCTCTCGATTTAATAAAGTTCACTGTTTTGACAACTACCTTCATGGCATGCTCCATTTTGAGGCACTTCGCACATAAATTCTCTTGATGGATAAACGCAATGAAAGTTTTACAGTGATGTACTACCAACGTTGTAGACCTCATTTTCAGTTAAGTGAACTAAACATTCGCTTATCCCAGCCATTGCTGGAGTCTCATCTGTTCTTAGCAGCGATAAGTTGTCAAAATTGAATGAAAACCAACTAATGACGATGTAAATCTCGTGACAAAATGCCGCTAATTCTTCTGTTTTATTAACATGGGCATCAAAATCACTGACATAAATCGCCACTTGGTCGCTATCCGGAGTATCTGTACACTCATCCAAACATAGTGAATGAAACATCAACTCAGAAGCACGATTTTTTAAATTATCTTCAGTTTGTCTTACAATGTCGACACACGTCTAGTAATAGTTTGAAGAGACAGCCTTACTTTTGAGAAATCCTGTTTCTTTTCCGGACGCATCATTTCGACGACGGTCAGAAAGCGTTCCTTTAACAATTCGCCTTCTGAATATGGGTTTGATTTTCTTGCCAGTATCAGAGCTACTGCATAACTCGCTTTCACGTAGCATGTTGTCTCTGAATTCGCCATTGTAAATAATTGCTGTTGAGTACAAAGTGGCCTTGTTAAGCCGTTTACTCGACCTTGTCGATATTGTCCCTTGTATTTTTCTAACATAACTGCATGTTTAGTCTCGTAGTGCCTTTTGATGTTATATTCTTTTGGAACAGAGATTCTTTGCATATTAGATATATCGGTTTTATTTTATATTACTCACACACACACACACACACACACACACACACACACACACAAAGGTTACTGTCCACCTGTCTTGAAAAGGTCTCAACTTCTCTGTAACTTTCCTCTTCTTATGTCCTACTTCTTTGCTAGTTGACGCCATACCAAGTTTACGCCTCAGTTGAAACAGGCATTTTCCCCCATACGTCAAACTGACAAAGACATCACACGTTAATCGAAGTATGTTGTACGTGAGGTTCAGAGTGAAATATCAGTTACGTAAAGTAGTTCCATGTATCTCTCAAAAACTCCCTACAAATGTACTTTAAAGTTCTGCGAAACAGTTTAACACCGCAAAACACTGGAGCGCGTCCTACGTGTTCACTGGAGCCCCCGAAAAAGAAAGCTGATCATAAAAAAGTGTCATTGAATTATGATTCTTCATTTCATTCTCCTAGCAGATTATTTTATCTGCAATGCACATGCGCAAAACTACCTTGAAGGCAACAAACACGCCTCACGGTTGTATTTGTCGCACTGAACATTTATGAAAAACGAGGCATATTTGGTAAAATTTTAACAGCATTTATGCGTGCGTAAGACAGATATTTTCTTACATTCAGTTACTTACTGTGGTTTAGTATTCATGACTTCTGAGGTAACAATGATTTTGTTACAATCGCGTAACAGCGCATTTAGTTATTTACTGTGATTTCAAAATTAAAATGTTTTTTTTTTTTTTTTTTTTTTTTTTTTTTTTTTTTTTTTTTTTTTTTTTTTTTTTTTTTTTAAAAATCTAAGGGACTTAACTACGTTGGTCATCAGCCCCTAGGCTTACAAACTATTTAAACTAACTTACAGTAACTAATGCTAAGGATAACACAAACACCCATGCCTGAAAAAGAACTCGAATTTCCGACGGCGAGCAACCGCAAGACGCCTTAACCCTTTCACTCCGGCGCCGTGATAGTTGTGCCAGTCGCGCCCGGCCGTGCCCGCTGTACGGCGCATTTTCCGCACTCCCCACGGCGCTACTCTGTCCTGCTTTCACACTCTCAGTGTTATCGCAATTATTGGATTTTATACTATATATTTATTAAGGAAAATTAATTTGGAATAGAAACAGTTTTCTTCCTTCTTTCAAATAATTCGCGTAATTTTTCGTAAATTCTAAAAGATCCAAGTTTTGGATTCAGCTCTCGTGGGATGTGGACGTTATTATTATAAACGCATATTTCGCTTGTTAAATAACATTTATTTACAATTGCTTTACGTTACATTTGAGTAGCATTACATTACGATGTATGACGCGAGGCGGAACTGCTACAGCAGTCCACCGGCTGGGCGGCACAGGCAGCACTCGACTGCTGCAGCAGTCCACCGGCTGTGGAGCACATTCGCTCCCGACTTCTGCAGAAGTTCACCGTAGAGAAAGGGTTAAAACGATCGGACACTCCAGCTCGCCGGCCGCGGTGGCCGAGGAGACTGAGGGGCTACAGTCACGGTCTGCACGGGCACTACGGTCGGGGGTTCGAATCCCTCCTCGGGCATGCATATTTGTGTCGTCCTTAGGATAAGCTGGTTGATAAGTAGTTTGTAAATTTAGGGACTGATGACCCCGTAGTTAAGTCCTATAAGCTATACAAACATTTGAACTCCAGCTCGGCACTTTAGTGTCCACGATGACAGGGATTTCAATACTCAATATTTTTATACCATTGGGACGAGATGACATGTTTTCAGCCTAAATGGCGGTACCACAGAGTTATACTGTGTTGTCAGTTATTAGTGTTTCATTTAAGTACGTTATTATACGTACTTGGGAAACTTCATAGTCCTTTCTCTTGAGAATTTTTGATACTAGTATTCAACATTATTAGTTGCTGTAAATAACACTGAAAGACAGGGTCATATCTGTACATTTGTAATACGCAATCCTTAAAAGTCATCAGTAAAAGTACATTATTATAATTAGTTTTGTACTACTGAAATTAAAAGATGGTACTCAGGCAGAAACCATTGCTAATGGCGACTGGTGTACCTACCCGCCATAACTGAATATATAAATAAAATAGTAAAAATAAAGCTAAGCATCTTAGATCAATTGTAAAAAGATAAAAGCTGGTTGTACTTGAAAGATTTAGTCACAACCGCTACTAATCGTGCCCTTATTACCATCCACTCACTTTGTCTGGAGACGATTCATGAATTTATTTCCGAACATTCAGCGCTAACGCAGTAGCTGAAGTGATTATGGTTCAAAGAATGCAACATCAATCTGAAGGGTCCTCTGTCACTCGGTGCAGATAATAATCATCTTCTGTCGATAGAAGAGGAACCGAAGACACCGTTGTGTATTCGGCTGATGTGGCAGCAATGAAGATGCACGCTACGTCACTCAATAGTCTGTGCTCCATTCTGCAGTCGCCACAACCGAACACTAAGGCTTCCTAAACGCGAGCCTTGTTCCGCCTCCTCCTCGCCCGCCCGCTCGCAGGTAGCAAAGCTGCCCTTCTTTCCGGCGGTCCTCTCGCCGCACTCACGACCACACGTCGGCGTCTCCAGCACCTCCACCCTCAACCTGGCTGCCACGGAATTCACAACGGCCGTCCGACGCCTCCCAAGCTGCCTCTCCCGTCCCTTACTTCTCACACCGTCTACCGCCTCAGCCACATGCCACGCAACATACTGTACAAACAGGAATTTACATGAAAATTTAATTATAGTTGAATCAATGAAATTATATATACCTACTAAATTCGATATGATGCTAAAGACGTTTGATGGAATGCTATTTTGCAATTATACATGAAATAAAAGTCTAAATTTTTCTTCTATATGAAACAGCTCAGCGGGCCAAAACTTATCGGCGCGCGGGCCGCATGCGGCCCGCGGGCCGCGGGTTGGCCACCCCTGTTCTAATACAATCATCGACAATAATGTTCAAATGTTTGCCAAGCTTAAGGGACTTAACTGCGGGTCATCAGTCCCTAAACTTAGAAACTACTTATGAACTACCTTATACTAAAGACGGCACAAACATCCATGCCCGAGGGGGGCTTCGAACCCCCGACCGTAGCGGCCGTGCAGACTGTGACTGGCGCGCCGCAGACCACTCGGTCACTGCGGCCGGGCAATCGTCGACGTTAGACAAGTTGTACACCGTCTTGCTACAGTTTCATCCCACAAATACATTTAATAAACCCCTGTTTTAATGTTAGGAGTGCAAAAAATGTATGTCCAGAGTTTCCGTTTATAAAACTGGATACCACTGGTCAATTTAGGGGTGGGGAGAGCCTGCTTTAGGTCAAATGGTCAAATGCGATGTCGAGGACCTCTTCATCGCTATCATTTTTCAAAGATTGTATGAGACGTTGAGGAGCTTCAGCCTTCATGTTCAAGGTTTTTTATGACTAATCCCAGATGCAGTACAGTTACACAGTTCTTTTTAGTTATAGCATAGCACTTAGACCTACGGTTATAGCTTTTTATCGCAGAAATTGCTCGTGTCACTCCGCTGTTGAATTCTGCATTAAAAACATCACGATAATAATGCATAGTGACTGGCTCTGTTCACGTTATTTTTCATGCAGCTACCGTAAGTACATCGAAAAGAGTGAATTAATGTGTAATCCAACAGTAAGGTATCTGCGATGAGGGCTTATGTACGGTTGTAATGACTTGATACAATTGATAATGACCTAATGTGTTCTTTAACTTTAGCCTTCTTATCATCTGACAATTTACGACGTGATGACTTTTTTCTCCCTTCGGTCAGAAACAACAGTTCCAGTCGACGTAGTTTCATTAATAGCAGCCCGCCACGTGTTTTAGATACACCATGAATACTGTAAAATGCCTTACAGCATACACTGTGTTTTGCACTGTTTATCACTACACCATATTCAAGACGACGTAAAGTACGACTCGGCCTTCCCTTTACATAAGACCTTTTAACATCGTTGCTTTGCACTAAATTTGATAAGTGGGCATTCTGTAGGTCATACGTACCCAGTTACCAAAAAGCATTAAAAATCTGTTGTACCTTATCTTTGCCTACTTTTTGGAAACATTGGCAGCTACATGGCTCACCGATTTCCGTATGTTTTTTTCCTCCGCCTTCTTCCAAGCCCCTCCCTTTTTCAGTCGTTGTCAGCAGTATCCAGAAACAGCATTCGTACCACCAATATTCATTATTTCGTGGAGTAAGATAACAAACACGCACACACCACATGGGACAACTAAACAGTAAACAAAGAATTGCATCATCCAACGTACCGGTCCCTGGAGGTGTGGAGTGTTGAGTTCGCCTTTCCTATCCGCCCTCCTGTGGTAGTTTCCAGCAAGTATGTCTCTGTTTTCTGTGTATTTTGAGAGGAAAGAAGGGCGAACGAATATGAAAAATATAAAAAACTTTGAAACCGACTGGTAGATTAAAATTGTGTGCCAGAACCGGGACTCGAACCTAGGACGTTTGCCTTTCGCAGTCAAGCGCTCTACCGCCTGAGCTATCCCGACAAGACTCACGATGGCGCCTGACAACTTTACTTCCGCCAGTACCTCGCCTCCCATTTTCCAAAATACTTATGAAAAATATACTTTCTATAGATTCTCTAGAGCCGCGGTGGAGTAGCCGAGCGGTCTAAAGCACCTCGCTGCGGAGCGCGCGGTTGCTCGCCGTGGAGGTTCGAGTCCTCCCTGGGGCATGGGTGTGTGTGTGTTGTCCTTAGGTTAGTTTACCTAGGTTCAAGTAGTTTGTAAGCTACGGACTGATGACCACGCAGTTTGGTCCGGTAGATTTACAGACATTTGAACGTTTGATGCGTCTAGATTCTAATGGTGGAATAAAAAATAAAAATAAAAATGGGCCCGATGTTGAGTTCGCCCTTCGTATCCGTAACGCCTCATATTTACAACTTCGATTAGCAATGTGTAGGTGGAATGAACGCAAACATATAGTGCTCATCACGTCAAAAGAAGCGTGGTGTCCACGTAAGATGTCAGTTTGTTTTCTGTTACAAACTAAACCGTCTTTAATGCGGATATTTATGTCATTTCCGTTAGAGAGGCCCAGATTAAGGTAATATACGAGTAGTGATATTCAATAACATGGACATTTACACACTACGAACAACCTGTCCGCCAGCAGCGATACTTATTATAGCATCGTCTGAGCATTGCTGATGCATGGCGGTAGCGGAGACATACCGAGAAATAGAGAGAGAGAAAACTTAGTAGCTTATTTCTGTTTTCTGCATTGTTTTTTGTGTACCTCGACTCTTTAGTGTGGTACTGATTTGTTTCTTTGTTTTCAGGTGCCTGCTTGCGGTGTAGCGAGCGATGAGGTTGTAACAGCTTGGTTTTAAAAGTAAGTAGTTATTATAGCCAATGGTGTGTGTGTTGGCATTATAGTAACCTAGACTGTTGACAGTATCAGATATCTAAGCTGTATCTACTAGAATACCCACTGTTTTTTTTTTCTTGTCTTTTCACCCCTAAAGCTTCATAGTTGTCTTATCCTATTCTCGTGCTAGTACACCATGCTGATTGTATACAATGTTTAATGAGGGAAAGGAAAGGGCGGGCTGCGTTTCAAGAGACGATGGTACGTAAATGGTTGACTATTTTTCCTACAGATTACTGGATAATACCGTGATCTGGAAAACACAGTTCACTGATTTGTAGGCGACGACTGTAGCAAACACATTCCTTTTTCCGGCATTCCACGTAATATCATCTGAACGCTAGAAGTCATCGCGATACAAAATCGCCAAGGCAGTTTCACTCGGAAGGAAGAAGCTGCGGTTTTTAATACGGAATAAGCCCAAGATTTAAGCGTTTTGTTCGTGTAGAAATTTTATCGTATAACCAAAAGGGTAGCAATCGAGGCTAGTACCTTGGAGCGCCAATGCTATTGTAATCGGAGCTTAAAAGTAGTATTCATAGGCCACGCCTACCTGATCCGAAATGCGGTTAATTTCCAGATGAAAATTAACGTCCTCAGGTGTGAAAGCTCCCAGTCTCGAATCGCTGTTTAGCACTGTAGCTTCTAATGCAGATCTTACAGTTGAAAACTGGTTTCCTCACCTTTGCCGTGCAGAGGTTAACTGCTTGTAGATACTATTGTAAAGGTCGTCCTCCTCAAGGGCCAGAAAAAAAAGTGAACGTACTTTCTCCTTTCGCTTTGAAGAATCGTCTCTAAAGACACATCTAATTTATGTGTAACTTACGTAGCCTTTACACTTTCAACTTGCAGATTAGGCTCACTGTTAATTCTGTGGACCGTTGCTGCCTGGACGGATAGATTAACTGAAGACCTCGTGTTGGTTTTTTCTTTACCAGGGCTCAGTTTTCTTCGTTGGAATTATATTCTGACAGCTACACACGAATCACGTTTTCCCACGATCTCTTCAGACAAATTCCAAAATCAGACAACAACCTACCCAGCTCGCCATACTTGAGAACTAAGCTTTTGCCCCTTACACGATTATTTCTGTATCCATAGGAAAATTAACGTTTTGTCTCTCCTCTGTCGTGTGGGAACGTCTTTCTTTATTCTCTGGTGTTGGATATTAGTTACATCGACAACATACTTTGTAAATTTTTTGGTTTTCCGTCGACATTAGTTGCTTGGAAAATTAGTGGAGGTGCATTTCCGTCTATTTGTGCCATACGGGTTTCGGTTCTTTATTTGTGAAGCATCATCATTGGCCTTAATACATGTGTGTGTGTGTGTGTGTGTGTGTGTGTGTGTGTTTGTGTTAATCATTTTTTAAGTAGTGTCTTTCCATTTCATATCTCCTCTGTTGTATTTCTCAGAGATGGTATAAGCAATTATTAGTTAGTAATGCGTTTGAACACCGCCGTGTTTGAAAGTTATTATTATTCGTACACATTCAGTAATAGTAACGCTTGGCCGGCCGCGGTGGCCGAGGTGACTGAGGCGCTCCAGTCACGGTCAGCACGGCCACTACGGTCGGGGGTTCGAATCCCCCCTCGGGCATGGATATTTGTGCCGTCCTAGTTCGTAAGTAGTTCATAAGTAGTTTGTAAGTTTAGGGACTGATGACCCCGTAGTTAAGTCCCATAAGCTTAACAAACATTTGAACATTTTTGAAGTAACGCTTGCCACTGATTTAAGTCGTGATTGCCCTGCAGTAGTGAAGTGCCGGCCTCTTCCAACATCCTTGGTCCTAGAAACTTGCTACTGTGGCAGCCTATTGCACTACATGTTTATGCGAAGGAAGTAATGGGTGCTAATCGGCTCAAATAAAGTACAGATTTCAGGAAGGCTTTTGAACCCTTTCATTACAAGTGACTTTTAATCAAATTACGTGTCTGTGGGTCGAAATATCTAGTGAAACAAAAGTGATCCCTGTTGTTCCCAAGGTTGTGTCATAGGCTGCCCGAATTTCCTAATCTGCCCTCTAAGGTTGTTAGTAATTTACCGTCTAATAAAGTCATCAGAAGGTCATTTTAGTTGTGGAGGTAACGCGACTTGGGTAACCTTTAACAGAAAGACCACACAATTGAAGTAACATTTGAAAATTTATTGCAAATAAATGAGTATTCAACTTTTGTGTTTTTAGAGGTACAACATGACTGATGAAGTCCAAACACCGGCGTGAAAACTTCAAAGTTCCATTTCTGTCATTACATATACAAATCTTGGAACACTTCCGTGAAGCGTAGCACTTGTCCATAATCGAAGTACACTGTCTGCTGTATCGAAGCAGGCGGGGTTAGCCATGCAGTTTAAGGCGCCATGTCATGGACTGTGCGGCTGCTCCCACCAAAAATTCGAATCCTCCATCGGGCATGGGTGTGAACCAGATTAACCCCAGTTTTCACACGTAATCAACCTCGCTCACTATTCTGGGACACGTTGAGATTTGCTTGGACATATACAGGATTTCATGGTGTACATAATGTGTTGGTTATACTTACTAAATACTTCATTTTGTGTGTTTATTGTTTGCTCATGCTATCATTTTTATTTGTGTTGTGGCTAACCAATTTGTACTATAATGTCGAGTGATGTCACATCATCTGGTCCATGAGCAACACCACTACCTCATTTATGTCACCACTGGCCCAAAATGGAAAATCTGGGCTGGAGTCCTTGTCCAGCATAAAGTCTCACCTGTTGTTATTGAATTATATCAATACCCAATACAGCCACGATCGTTCTTTTCCTTCCTTTTTCCATTTTCATTCCTCTCATTAAGGTTACTACCCTTACTACTTTGCCAATGATGATAATGCGGGATGAATTTCACCTGCTGCACCATTAATTTACGAGGAAAGGAGGAGGTTAGCTTAGTATCAGCATCTTTGTTGTTGTTGAGTGCATGAGAGGAAGGTACTGAAACACTTTTGGTTTGCCATGCTGTAACAAGTGTGTAAAAGAGCATTGGATGTTTCACACCACATTCTTTAAGTTACCTCCGGTTCAAAACGACGAATCTGGTTCGAATCACGACACAACATACATTTTCACTTGTTGTCATTGAGTTACTTAAGTGTCCTGTGCAGCCAATACAATTCTTAAAATGCATTTTTTAAACACCATCAGCTGTTTAAGCTGTTTATTAAAAACCTTATACATCTACCAGTTTTGGTCATAGACCATCTTCATGGATAAAAAGGTGTTAAAACAGAATGGTAAAATGCATCAAATAAAATACATCCAATTGAGATAAACAGGAGTCAGTATAACTAAAAGTGTAAAAATTACTGTGGTCATCTTAGATAAAACCTATCAGTCCAACATGACATAAAAGGTGAGAACAGACTATAGTCTGTTCTCACCTTTTATGTCATGTTTGACAGACTATAGTCTGTTCTCATCTTTTATGTCATGTTTGACTGATAGGTTTTATCTAAGATGACCACAGTAATTTTTACACTTTTAGTTATACTGACTCCTGTTTATCTCAGTTGGATGTATTTTATTTGATGCATTTTACCATTCTGTTTTAACACCTTTTTATCCATGAAGATGGTCCATGACCGAAACTGGTAGATGTATAAGGTTTTTAATAAACAGCTGATGGTTTAAAAAAAATGCATTTTATGAAATATATTACGGATGTTGACACTCGCCTCACCAAAGCATTCAATATAATTTTTTTCTGCTCTTCCCTCTTTCGTCTTCTCATTAAGAATTCCTCCACTTAGTACCTTGCCATTGATAGCAAAGTGGATGCTCCTCACCTGCTTCACCACTTATTTAGGAAGAAATAAGGGGTCAGCTTGGGGTTGGCATCTCTGTTGTTTATGAGTAGATGACAAGTGGACAGTGGAATGCGTTTGGTTTGTCATGTTGTCGCAGGTGTGACAAGGTGCAGCGGTCTTGCATCACCTGTACCAAAACATTGTCACCACCACCTGATGTAGGTCACCTCTGGCTCAGAATGGGAAAT
The DNA here is from genome assembly GCA_026315105.1 of Locusta migratoria. Lineage (NCBI taxonomy): Eukaryota > Metazoa > Arthropoda > Insecta > Orthoptera > Acrididae > Locusta > Locusta migratoria. Next base: position 258,132,354 of record CM048751.1, on the reverse strand, counting down.
CTGGATTAGTGTCCTGGTCCAGCACCAAGAATCACCTGTCGCTAGTGAGCAATTTCAAATTCTTATCCAGTCAAGAACATTATTGTTTCTTACTCTTCCGTCTGGTCATTAAGTATTCGTCCAATTAGTACCTTGTCATCGATAGAAATTTAGGATGGTCCCCACTTGCGCCACTATTTGTTTATGAAAGAATGCCTTGGGATCGGTATGTGGCAAGGAGCGGCAGATGTCGCACCACCATCACCACCTGCTTTATCCTACCTCTGACCCAAAACGAGAAATCCAGATTCGAGTATCGGTTCAGATTATTTTCACCTGTCATCATTGAATTACTTCAGCGTCCTGTGCATCCAAGATAATCCTTTTCATCCTCTTCCATTTTCTCATGAAGTATTCCTCCACTTAGTACCTGGTCATCAACATCAATGTGGGATGCTCTGTTGTTTGTTTGCATGAGAGGTGGGCAGCGGAACGCGTTTGGTTTGCCATGTTGTCGCAGGTGTGTCAAGCAGCTGCCGATGTCGCATCACGTGGGCCACGAGCAACACCAGCATCACCACCACCACCAGCACTACGTGGGCGACGTGACGACCCCCTCTCCGGCGGGTCACGGGTCGGACCACCACGGGTCGGGCCATCACGGGGCGGCACACGAGGGGCACCAAGGACACCAGGGGGGCGGATCGATGCACGCCATGGTGATGCACGCCGGCCACAGCGAGACGGTGCTCTTCTCGTGGTGGGTCATCGACTCGCCGACCAGCATGCTGGCGTCGGTGCTGGGCACGGCGCTGCTGGCGGCGGTCTTCGAGGGCCTCAAGTACTACCGGGAGTACCTCTTCTGGCAGAGTGTGACGGCGGCCGGCGGAGCCGAGCGCGGGGCACTGCCGCTGCTGCCCACGGACCGACCGGCCGACCAGCAGGGTCTGCCCAGAAGCTCGTCCACCGTGTCGGTGCGTAGGGCCACCGGCATGCTCGACCGCCTGCACCTCATCCAGACGGTGCTGCAGGCCTTCCAGCTGCTGCTCTCGTACGCGCTCATGCTCATCTTCATGACCATGAACGTCTGGCTCTGCCTCGCCATCCTGGTCGGCGACTGTCTCGGCTTCTTCCTCTTCGCCTGGAAAAGACCCACTGTAGTGGAGACCATGGACACCTGCCACTAGTATCTACTGTCACATAGGCTCTGGGCTTCTCATCTACTGAACTGGCTGAAGACGAAACTCCTAGATTGTACTGCACTAATTATACATCCAAATGAAGATACCTACCGCCATAAGGATCAAGGACACCTGTCTCCAAGGCTGCAGCTGTCCATTCCACTCAGAGGAAACGTACTGTGTCTGTGTCTGGGACTCTAGTGTGCAATTTTCCAGCAAATACAAACTCATATTTGCTGTCTTGCACCCAGTTCTACTTCCAGTAAAAGACAAAGGACTAGTGAACATTTGCATTTACACTGTTGGCTGCCCCGTGCATCTGAAACTGGCTACACAGAGATGTTTGATTTTGGTCTGTTTCAATTCCTATGCAATTTCTCCTCCTACCTCGTACAGCCACACATACACATAGCAACTGTCAGAAGAACTAAGACACCTGTCAATAGACTGCAGCTGTCCATTGTACACTGAGGAGGCTTACTAAAAAACTGATCGTCTGGTGACTCCTGTCTGCAATTTCCTGTGAACGCAAACTGCTGTTTGTTGTCTTGCACCCAGTTCTACTTCCAGTGAAAGTCAAAGGGCCAGTGTACACTTGCATTTACACTGTGGGCTTCCTCATGCACATGCCACTGGCCATGTATGAAACAGAGATGGTTGTTTCTGGACTACCTATGCAATTTCTTGCCTGAAGAGGAAAAAACCTACCCTCTACTGCATCAGTTACAAATAACTACTATCATAAGAACCAAGGTACTTGTCACTGGACGGCAGCCATCCATTAGACCTTTTAGGGGGCTTACTACCTCACTGACTGTTTGCGACTCTCGTGTGCTGTTTCTCGTCCAATGTAAACTTCTGTGTCTTAGTGTTACACCGTTCTACTGAAAAAGAAAGGACTAGTGGACACTCCCATTTATGTTGTGGGCTGCTCTCTACGCTTACCATAGGCTATGTATCACAGAGGTGGTTCATTCTAGACTTCGTGAAACCCTACAAAAGTTCTCATCTGAAGATTAAATTTCTTCCTTGCACTGCACCAGTTTCACACCCAAGAGAAGACACCTACTGTCATGAGAGGCAGGCTAGCTCATCACTAATGGGGTTATAGGCTTTCCATTGCACTTCGAGAAAGCTTACAACGTCACTGAACGACCGGGAGACTCGCGTGCAATTTTCTACCTGAAAGTAAACTACTGTTGGTTGATCTTGCATACAGCTTTACGTCAAATTCAAAACATTACTGCTATATACGCCAAGGACACTTAGCATAGACTACTGTACTTGTAATGAGTTCGTTAGCCCACAAATGATGAATTTTGCGCACGTAATATATACATTACTAAACTCCAATTTTCATAATCCTGCAGTGGAAGTGAAACATTATTTTTGATGCCATGGACACTTCGCCCTAGAGTAGGATTGCCCAATGCTCCTACGAGAAGCATAAATTTCACAGACAGTCGGATCTAGGATTATCATTATCTATGTAGTTTCCTCCCTCAAGACGACGTCCTGTTTTGTTTGTGCTTCGCATAGTGTTATACCGAATAGATGAGATTTACTGCCACAGAGTCTATGGACACACGCCACTTGGTTGTGAGGTGCCCAGTGGGCCTTCAAGAGGCTTGCTATCACACAGACTGTCGATTCTGGTCTTCTAATTTACGCAATCCCTGGGCAGCTTCTTAACCGAAGAATCTTTTAATTTCCTTCTTCTACGTCGAGCTTTTCATGGATCGTTAATTTTCAGAAGCTCTCAGTGATGAAGAACGTCGGAAACTGAAAAGACCTTCAGCCCCGAAAATGAGTCAAGGTCGCCGTAGTTGAATTTTGTTGTACATTTTAAAGCCTGTATAATTAATTGCTCAGTTTTTTGTATGAATGTATACAATTAATGCGAATTACAATTCATTTTTGTGTGTAAAGCGTTTTGGTCTGTGTAAACCCAGTTTACTCTTCTCTGTATAGCGACACCTCTTGACCAAATGGCCAGGTGTATCCCTGACATATTGACTCGAGATCTCGCTACGCAGACTCCAGCACTTTCTTACATACGTAATGACCTACAACGCAGCTACTGTACATTCAAAAGACTGGGATTTTAAGTCCAGACAACGTCATTGAAGAGTGTTTGCACTACAACCCAAACACAGTTTTTTGCCTAAGCTCGTGTTTCCTGTCTGCTGCAACCATCGATTTGAAGGGATCTGCCATCATACAGATGACTTATTTACTTATATTTTTCGTGGTGCTTTAAATGCCTAATTGGAATTTTTTCTTCACATTACACTTTTGGAACAAGCTACACATAAAATATACACATTTTTATTGTTATTTCTTAAAGCAACTGGTATATATTGTTCAAGCGACGAACATACATCATTGTGCATTGCTGTGTATAGTTTTCTTCCACGAAGTTTCTTGCAGAGTATTCATTGAAATTATTATCCACTAACACAACATAATTCTAATAATAATAATGAATTAATAACAGGAAAAATAAGAAGGGAAAAAAGTTTTAAAGAACTGTCATCATTTCGAATAATATCAGGAGCAAGTGACAAGTACTTCGACAGATTTTGAGTGACATAATCTTTGCACCTAGAGTACATTTTCTTCTCTTAATGCTCCGTAAACGATGTGGATTTGAAAGGCAGTCGACGACATTGTCACCACCTCTGTTGTAGGCGTGGCACTAAAGATGCAATCTCCTTTTCAAACTAGAATCCAGACTGGGTGGCACCTCAGTTTCTGAAACTAAAACTAACTTATTCCTATTAGAGCTGTTCTACTTTCCGTATAGTTTCATTCCCTCCTTAGTGCAAGTAGTGCATACTTAATATGGTACAGTTGTGTTGTTGCTAAACTGACTGTTAGCAAAATGCAGCGGTGGTTCCACATAAAAATAGGGTTTAATTTTAAATAAAGTTAATGTATTGAGATAGCTAGTCTTTAATAGTAGTGAAAACTTTTGTAGGGTGAACCACCAATATGACTGGCTTCAAATAGTAATTCCCTGAAAATTTAATTTAAAATACGTGACTTTAAACAAGGATCAAAACTCATGCCATAGAATGCACATCTGACTACATTCAGTAATATCTTGCCAACATTCGTGCCACTTGCAGTATGAAATATGCAGACTTCCAGTAAACATTTATTGCCATTAGTAACATTGTCTTTCAGTGTAACTCATACGGTAAACTTTCCGCCGTGTGGAGTAGCCGAGCGGTCTAAGGTGCCTCGCTGCGGATCGCGCGGTTGCTCGTCGTCGAAGGTTCGATTCCTCCCTGAGGCATGGGTGTGTGTTGTCCTTAGGTTAGTTTACCTCAGTTTAAGCAGTTTGGTCCGGTATATTTACAAACATTTGAACATTTTTTGTTAACTTTCCAACTAGGATAACTTGCTCCACTAGGAAAGCCATTGATAACATTATTATAGACAAATCAAAGAAGCAAAATCCTATCATAAAGCCAATAACCAATGGCCTATCATATCATATCATAACATGCAACTCCTTATTTTAGGTGTAAATTCTAAGCAGATTATGAAGACTGCTAAATCTGAATACATGAGTGTAGTCAATCCATCAATAACTGAGTATTTGAGAAAACTACTCAACTCAAAGATATGAGGTGGAAAGATGTTTATAGTGTTAATGATATGAATGTAACATATAATATATTCATTAATAATTCCAGTACCGTGTTTAAAACTGTTTTCCTATAAAAGGAACTCAGTTTAAATAGAAGTCTATAATAACACTGGGGATTAAACAAAGAATAAAGATTTCCGGAAGACAAAAAGGAAAATGTATCTGTCAGCCAAAAATAACTCCAATGCTGATGATTTAGCAAAATACAAGGAATACTTTAAAATATTGAGAAAAGGAATTCATACATCTAGACAAATGCACTATGTGAAGAAAATAGCAATATCAGGCAACATAATAAAATCATTATGGGATATAGTGAAAGAGGAGACTGGTAGAATCAGAAAGAAACAGGAGCAGATAGCATTAAGAGTAGATGATACTTTACTAACTGATGGGTGAAGTGTGGCAAATGTGTTTAACAAGTACTTTATATCGGCTACTAATAGTATGGGATTGTCAGGGTCAGTAAATATGCGCTTGAATATCGGAAGCCGGCCGCGGTGGCCGAGGAGACTGAGGCGCTCCAGTCACGGTCTGCACGGCTACTACGGTCGGGGGTTCGAATCCCCCCTCGGGGGTGGATATTTGTGCCGTCCTTACAATTAGCTAGTTCATAAGTAGTTTGTAAGCTTAGGGACTGATGACCCCGTAGTTAAGTCTCATAAGTTCTACAAACATTTGAACATTTTTTGAATATCGGAAACTGACATTTAAAAATTACTTCAGGTACACGTTATGTCACTCACTTCACCACAAGAAATAACTTCATAGTAAAATATTTAAAAACGGAGCATTCTAGTGTTTATGATGAAATATCAACAAAGTTAATTAAGGCGTGCTCTTGTGAGTTTAGTACAATTATAATTTACCTGTGTAAGCATTTTTTTATAACTGAAACATTTCCTGAAACATACAGATATTAAACTTCTATTCAAGGAAGGGGATAAAGAAATACCATTAAAATACAGACCGATTTCACTTTTACCAGCATTGTTGAAATTTTAAAAAAGGTGTTGTACAGGAAGCTTCTCAACCACACGACCACAAATAACATTGTATAGAACACAGTTTGGATTTCTGAACGCTTCCAATATCGAGAAAAGCTATTTACACCTACAGAGAGAATGTACTTAATTCATGAGATAATAAATTACAAGCAGCAGTTATTTAAGTGTTTTGTCAAAGGCATTTGATTGTGAGAACGATAACATCCTTTTCAGTAAACTAGAATTCTATGGTGTCAGAGGTAATGCTGCAAAATAATGTTTCAAATCATAGCTCACTGCCTCACTGAAAGGAGACAAAGGGTGTCAGTGCAAGGGACTAGTGAATTAACCCATCACTCATTACGTGTGGTCTCCCACAATGATCCATCTTAGGGCCTTTGCTTTTTCTTGTGTACATTAATGACCTCTAGTCAGTTACAAGGGCAGAAGCAGAGTTCGTTTTGTTTGCTGATGATACAAGTATTGCAATAATTAGCATGTCGAGCATATTTCTATTAAGGTCTGTTAATGATATTTCCATAAACATTAATAAATAGTTTATATTCGATTCACTGACATTAAGCTTGAAAAGACTCACTACATGCAATTCAGAACATTTAAGAGGTTTCCATCCAGCATATACATAAAGTATGAAGAAGAGCAGATAGAAGAGGATGACAGTATTAAATTCCTGGATTTACAACTTGATAATAAATTCAATTTGGAGGAGTACACCACAGAACTACAGAGACGCCTTAACAAATCGTGTGTTATGAGACATACTTTACGTACTTTCATAATGTCGAATGGTTTAATATTTTGGGGTAACTCTTCAAGTCAAAGAAATAATTTTGAGAGTCCAAAAGCGTGTAGTACGAATTATTTGTGGAGTAAATTCACGGACACCGTGAAGAAACCTCTTCAAAGAACTGGTATGCTAGCTACTGCCTCTCAGTATATTTATTCCATAATGAAATTTATCTTAAATAATATGTCCCTTTTTCCAACAGACAGCTCAGTCTTATATACAACACTAGGAACAGATACGATCTACATATTGATTTCCAATCACTTACTTTAGTTCAAAAAGCGGACCACTGCTCAGGAGCACACATTTTCAATAATTTGCCAGCAAACATAAAAAATTAGCTAGAAAAAAGTTCAGTTAGCCTGAAAGACCTATTAGTGACCGACTCCTTCTACTACAGCGATGAATTTTTTAACAGAACGAAATGATGTATTGTATCTATCCATATTATTAGTATTATTATTTCAGCTTATAGCAAAACAAACAAACAAAAACAGTGACATGTTCTGCATCCTCGATGTGGAACAAACATCTAATCTAATCTAGCCTAATGGTAAGTCAAAGAATTATCCAGCTTGTTGTAACAATTGAAAAATGTACGCTGCAGTACATTGGCTGAAAATAAAATACTCTCACTTTCAGCTCAGTTCATTTTGCACTGGAAATGATTGAGCACTGAGAGCATATACATCACTGCACCATGTAGTATTTAACTAAGTAGCAGTCTGTAGAAATATTGAAGATAACTGAAAGAGACCTAGCCTGTCACAACTATAAAAACATCTGTCGAGAACGAATACAATGTAGAGAGTGATAAATACAGTGTCTTAATTTTGTTATTGCTGTGAAACAACAGCGAGTTGTGGATACCACCCTACCACGTATTTACACCAACCATCCGGATACTGCACTCCGCAGAACTCGAAGCCTGCTTTGTATTAATTAATTTTTTTTTACAATATAAAGAAAAGATTAGGCTTGATTCCATGTTGGAATTGGTGCTCCACGATTGTATTTGATTTGTGGTAATTCTTTCAGCGATCAGTAGTAAAAAATATATATTTATTTGTTCGCAAATCTAGATTTCGACCACTGTGTGGTCATTATTAACGCTTAAAACCAATTAAAATACATAAAACATAGAGTACGAGCGCAACTTCTAACATGGAGGTCGAGATGTTTTAAGTATTTTAATCGGTTTTAAGCATTGATAATGACCACACAGTGGGCGAAATCTAGATTTGCGAACAAATAAATATATATATTTTTACGAGTGATTGCTTAAAGAATTACCATAAAGAAAAGATTTTTACCAACTTGTTACGCTTCGCCCACCACTGAACTATATTTTGAAGTCAATATTTTACAAGCTCTGTAGTTTAAATTAATGGTTTTGTGGCAAATAAAAAAAATGATATGAATCGATCATTACGAAGTAATGCGCCTATGATGTTCATATAGAATTCACTCTCAAGACGCTAACAGAAAGAAGCTAAAAAACCATGGACACTAGAACAGCAAAGGATCTATAGTGCAAGATGAACTGGTTTCGCTGAACCACAGAAGTTGTCGAAATGGAGTGGCTTGCGTGCTTCAACGATATAGATAGCCGGTTCAACCATACGGAGGGGTATCTATGGAGAAGCCAGACAGACGTGTGGTTCTCGACGAGGGGCACAAGTCTTTCCAGTAGTTACAGAGGCAACAGTCTGGATGATTGACTGAACTGGCCTTCTAGGATCAGATAGCGTGGCTTACCATGCAGCTACTACAAATGGCGGAAATCAAGGGTAAAATACAGTCAATTTTCCAGAGGACATGTAGCTTAACTGTATAAATATGGCATCTACGTGGGTAAAATATTCAGGAGGTAAAATAGTCCCCCATTTCGATCTCAAGATGGAGACTACTCAGGAGGATGTCGATCAAGAAAAACAAGACATTCCACGGATCTGAGCGGAGCATGTTCTCTTTGTTAATCGGGTAGTCAAATAAGAAAATTTGAAAAGAAATGTGAAGAGGTTGAAATTAGATTTGATGTGGTTAAGCGAAATTTGGTGGCAGGATACACAGGATTTGTGGTCAGGCGAGTAGGGGGTTGTGGTAAGGCAGGAGTAGGTCCGATGATGAATAAGAAAATAGAAATACAGGTAAGTTATTATGAACAGCATCAGGTGAGGGGAAATTATTATATAACATGTAAAATTGCAAATGTACGTCGTGTTCTAATAATGAATAAGAAAATAGGAATGTTTCTATGAACAATTCATTTTATTCATTTCTCGTTTAAAGTACTGCTATCTTTAAATATAAAACAGGACGTACGTTTGCAATTTTACATGTTATATAATACATTTACGTATTTTGAACATTAGAAATAGATAGAAAAGGGAAAACAACAATAGCTTACATCGAATAGCACAGTGAACGTATTTTCGTAGCATAGATAGACACAAAGCCAATACCGACCACAGTAGTACAGGTTTGTGTGCTAACTAGCTCTGCCGACGATGAGGACATTGAAAAAGTGTATGATGAAATGAAAAAAGTCGTTCAAACAGTTTAACGAGAGGAAAACTTGATTGTGGTGGAAGACTGGAAGTCGGTGGTATGAAAAGGAAGAGAGAAAAAAATAATAGATGAATATGTACAGGAGGAAAGGAATTAAAGAGGAGGTTGCCTGGTCGAATTTTGCGCAGAGTACAATTTAATCATCAAAAATACTTAGCATCTTGAGAGAAGGTTGGGTACTTGGAAGGCACCAGGAAAAACCTGAAGGTACCAAATTGTCTTGATAATGGTAAAATGTTAATTCCAAAACCAAGTTCAGGGACAGATATAGACTCTGACCATAACGTATTGCTTATGAATTGTAGCTTAAATCTTAAGAAAGTGAAAAAAAGGTAGAAAAGTAAAGATGTGGAACCCTGGTAATAGAAGAAACTATAGGTCGTCGAGAGTTTCAGAGGGAACAGAAGGCAAAGATTGACCGAAACGACGGAAAGTAATATGGCAGGAGAAGACTGGGTAGCGCTGAGATATAAAATACTGAAAACCGCGAAGGATCATATAGGTAGAAGGAAAAGGCCTAATAGAAATTCCTGGGTAACACAGTACATACTCAACTTAATTGATGACAGGAGAAAATATAAAAATGCAGTAAATGAACCGGGTAAAATGGAGCACAGACGGCTGAAAAATGAGATAGAAGTGCAGACTAGCTAATCAAGAGAGTCTAGAGGAGAAATGCAAGTCCATAGAAGTATGAACGAGTATAATTAGGGGACAGATAGATGCTGCTTACAAAAAAATAAGAGAATCGTCTGGATATCAGGAACACAGATGGAAAACCATTTCTAAGCAAAGAAAAATTTGAAAGGCTGAAGCAATATATAGAGGGACTATACAAGGAAAACGATCTTGAAGGCAGTATTGTAGAAATGGAAGACAAGTAGAGGAAAATGATAGGAGATACGATACTGCGAGAAGAATTTGGCAGAGCGCTAAAAGATTTGAGTTGAAACAAGCCCCTGGATTAGATGATATTCCTCTTCACTGTTGACATCGCTGGGAGAGCCAGTCACGAAGAAACTCTTCCAGCTTGTGTGCCAGATGTATGTGGAAGGCGAAATATCCTCAGATTTTAAGAATATAATAATTCCAATTCCAAAGAAAGCAAATGTGGACAGTTGTGAAAATTACAGAACTATAAGTTTAATAAGTCATTGTTGAAAAATACTAACACAATTATTTACAGAAAAATGGAAAAAATGGTGAAATCTGACCTCGGTGAAGATCATAATGGATTTAGGGGACAAGTAGGAACATGCGAGGCAATAATTACATTATGACTTACATTAGAAGATAGTCTAAAGAAAGGCAAACATACGTTTTTAACATTTGTAGAGCTGGAGAAAATTTTTGGAAATATTGATTGGAATACATTTTTCAACATTCTGAAGGAGCAGGAATTAAATATTAGGTACTGAAAGTTATATTCAACTTGTCCAAATACCAGAGAGCAGTTATAAGAGTCAAAGGGCTTGAAATAGAGGCAGTAGTTTGGAAGGGAATAAGACCGCGGTGTACCCTTTCCCAGTGTTATTCAGACGGTACTTTGAGCAAGTTGTGAAGGAATGAAGGTGAAATTTGGAGAAGAAATTAAAGTTCAGGGAGAAGAAATAGAAACTTTGCGGTTTCCCGATTGTATTGTAATTCTGTCAGAGACAACTGAGGACCTGAACGGGCAGTTGAACTGAATGGACAGTATATTGAAAGATGAACATTAAAATAAGCAAAATAAGAGTAATGCAATGTAGTATAAGAAAATCAGACTATGCTGAAGGAATTAGATTAGGCAACGAGACAGTAAAAATAGTAGATGAGGTTTGTTATTTGAGCAGCAAAATAACTTCTTATGGCCGAAGCAAAGAAGATATAAAATACAGAATCGTTATGGGAAGACAAGAACTTTTGAAGAGCGAAATTTTGTTGACCTCTAATATTAATTTAAATGTTAGGAAGTCCGTTCAGTTGTCTGCATTGTACGGGAATGAAACAGGGACGTTAAGGAATTCGGACAGAAAGAGGATAGGGGCATTTGAAAAGTGGTGCTACAGACGAATGCTGAAGATTGAGTAGATCGCATAACTAATGAGGAGGTGCTCAACAGAATTGTCGAGAAAAAAAATTTCAAGTATACCTTGACTAAGAGAAGCGGTCGATTCTAAGACATCAAGGAATCGTCAACATTGGAGGGAAGTGTGCGGGGTAAAAATCGCAGAGGGAGACCGACAGACGAATACAGTAAGCAGGATCAAAAGGATGAGGGTTGCCGTTGTTCTTCATCGATGAAGAGTGTTGCACAGGATTGGATAGCGTGGAGAGACGCATCAAACCAATCTGTGGACTGAAGAAGACAACAAAAACAAGAGCGAAGTTAATCGGTTGTTTATTTGATTTTTAAAAGGCCAAACGAGCTGCTGCTGCTACTACTACTACTACTACTACTACTACTGCTAACAATAATGGAGCTGTCAAAGGAAGTTCAGTTATAGTTATTCGTAAGGTTGTCAAGCTTATGGATAAATTGTCAAGGAAGAGACTACTCTCTTTTTATTAAGAGTGTCTTTTAGATCATTTGTTTGTCTGTAATTCAGTCAGTCTACACAAGATTACGTATGGTGTATGGCAGGGGTAACTTTCAACAGACTTTGACATTATTTGACCGACAATCATGAAAGTTGACACAGGTAAGTATATGTTTATGAAGAAGAGTTTTGGGTCATTCCATGTGAATTCAACGTATTTTCAACCTGGCCATTTTAGATTTCTTTCAAATTTGGTGGATTCAACGACCCAGAAAATAGATGGAAAAATACCAATTTGCAGACGTTTATTACAACTGTGAAGAAAGTTTCAGGACTGGAAAATTTGGAATTTGTGCCTCAATATAAATGACTGTAATTCTGGTTCTAATTCAGTTACAGTAATCTTTACACTGATGTGCTACCTTGCAAGTTTCTGAGAATTTTCATACTAAAGGTCATTGGCCTTTACCTTGAATATATTTGGAAAAACCTATTTTATTTTTCCATTTTGTTACTGGAAATATGGTAAATATCAAGATGGCACACCAAAGGCATCATGAAGCTGCTAGGTACTTATTGTCTGACCAATTTTAGGCTTTGCCGTTTTTCACAAAATGACCTATTGCAAAGATCTGAATTTGTTACGAGCAGATGCGTCGACTGTGGATAACAAAGGTATCAGAAATAATACGGATCATATGGAAACGTACATATTTTGTATTTGGGATAATTTTGGAGTAGACGGTTCTGTTTACGTCATCACACTACACTGTAGCTCAGATCCGTATTAATGGGGGTCGCAGTTGTAGTTGAAGTTATATTTGTCTGAGCGGTATCTTTATTAATCAGATTACGTTATTCACGTATTTGCTGATTACTACAGGATGGAATGCATTTCATATGCTGCTTAAGGTGATACAAAAGTTTTCTGTGAATCGCACAGCAAGGAAAAATAAAGCCTTAGACTACTTCCGAAGCACTTCAGTCAGCAAGTGAAATACACTCCATCCTGCATTAAGAGCTAAGTACTCGATTACAAACGACTTACAGAATTATTCAGAAGCATCTTAGTATACATAAGCATTACACTAAATCCTATCTTAATCGTTCAGTAAATAGGTACGTAAATAATAAACGGTGTTACAAAAAAGTACGGCCAAATTTTCAGGAAATATTCCTCACACAGAAAGAAAATATGTTATGTTGACATGTGTCCGGAAACGCTTAATTTCCATGTTAGAGCTCATTTTAGTATTTCTCTTTAAATGTAAATTGAAATAATTCGCGCAGACAATTGTCAAAATACCCAATTGTTTCGTTAGTATGTACTTTACTTACTCGATTCACAGCATTTGTAAACATTGCACTGACTGCAAAACGACGTTCGTGATTAACACTAACCAGTTGATGCTACGTACTGATGTGCTTGATGCTAGTACTGTAGAGCAATGAGTCGCAGGTCAACACAAGCACTGAATTCAACTTTATCTTCCTTCCATTGGGCCAACTGGCGGTGAATCGAGGAACTACAGTATATACTAACGAAACAGTTGTGTATTTTGACAATTGTCTGCACGAATTGTTTCAATTTATATTTAAAAAGAAATACTAAAATGAGCTCTAACATGGAAATTAAGCGTTACCGCACACATGCCCACATAATTTTTTTTTTTTTTTTTTTGTGTATGAGGAATGTTTCCTGAAAGTTTGGCCGTACCTTTTTGTAACACCATATATATATCATTGAAAGACAAATTAAGTACTATGTTTCTCTCTTAAATAGAAGCGGAAAATCAAATTAAAAAAGGAATTGCACAACTGTGATTCGATGGAACATTATATCTGAATATAGTCAGTGATTAATACACTCATGAAGTAAGCTGAATGCATCATAAATTAGACTGTAAAAGACCTTCTAATACAATTATTTGCGTCTACTTCTGTTACATTTATAATAAAACCAACGGAAATTAATATGCGTTATACACAGTGTATGTCGCTGCCCCTAATTCTATCGCTGGATATTTTACTTAATTGTGCAGTGGTTATTTTCCATATACCCTCTTAGAGTAACAACACAACATATCGTGACGTAGCGCAGTTCTCAACAATACTGAGGGGCTCTAAGGCGAAAGCCGCCGTTGCTAAGCATCAGTCTGAAGCGAGATGACTGGTAAGCTACGTCTGTCCGTCCCTTGTCAGAAGAATGTTGAACAAACCGTGAAATGCAGTAAGAACACGCTGGGGCAGAAGCACACACAAGGTAAGCAGTCAACAAAAATCTGAGTTACATCAATCTTAGCTAAAACATGTCGGTAATTTCCAAGAATGTTTGCAATCGAAGTAGCTTGCCCTGAAATGATATATATCGGACGTGCAACTCTAAATCGATTACGCATTGATGAGCGAGATGACTAAATACGTATGTTTACGAAGTTATAATTACATACAAATAATTTTGACGAGTGTTATTGCAAAGCTGACTTGACGTGAATATTTTTACAGCAGAATTGTGAGACATTCATAGGAAATAGCTCAATGTTTTTTTAACGAATTTCAGTTTAAATGTAATTGCTCCAATTGTCACTGACTAAATTTGAAGCTGTAGTAGTACGTAACTACTTTAGGCATATTCGGAAAACGTGACATTTTCGTTGAAAATTGTTGAACGTTTCTGATGATATTCATTGTAATATAATTTGGTATGCGCGTTAGGTATCAATGCAATATATATTTCTGAGACGAGCGAGTACAAAAGAACAACAGTTTTATTTGTATAAAAATAAAAATGAGAGATACGACTTGCATCGCAAGGTAAATCGCTGCAGAATATCTTACAAAAGTACATAGAGAACTGGTCACTAAACGGGTGTGACAGTTTTAATGGAAATTGACGCAATTCATTCGTCAGTAATATTGATTTCTTAACATCTAAATTACTTTGCAGTCATAACAAAGTAAGGTAAAGACACTATCACATCCATGTACTTATCTAAAATCGCTACGAAAGATCTACTTAGTTCTGACAGTTTTCCTTTTCCTTTGCGTAGCTTTGACTGCGAAGTCTCTCTAAATCACACGCAATCAAAGAAACTTGTCCGTCACTCACGGCCACAGAAACCAATAAAATACGTTCCCATGACTACGAGCAAAACATACTTCATAAGTTGCGGGGCAGTAGCTGCGTAATCGTTTTAGAGTTGCGCGTTCGATATACATCACTCGCGGCCGAGCCACTTCGATTGCAGACATTCCTGGAAATGGAAATTACCAACATGTCCGTCAATTCGATTACACCTTTCAGAGGACGAATAACGTAAATTCCCATAGGCGGTATATTTATTGAATATGGAGGTCATCGACACTATCATTACATTTAGGGCAATATGACTGTTCAAATCAGTTATGCAGACTGTTCATTAAAGTTTTGCCTCTGGGAGTGTGGTTGGGAGGAGCAAGAATTCAATAAATCTTCGTAATTACAGAACAATCGAAATAGTACGAATTGTTCATTCTACTACGAAGTTTTGTATTGCGTAACCTATCTATTCGCTCATGTAGACATGTTTCGACAAATCGGTTTTGTCATCGCTGTTTTTTTGTAACACACATTTTCCATACGTATTTCATAAGAAATTCTACATTTTGATAAAAATTTGAAACTGTTATAGACTAATTTCAAACATTAAGCTGAATGTTTGGCAGACATATAATTTACTTTTCAAATATTAGGTGTTTTGAAAAATGTATGAAATGCGTTTTCAAAACATTGTTTCTGCGTACGAATAATTGAAATAGGACATTTTTCGTCTCTGAGTCAGAGCACTTCGTTTTCTTAGTTACAGTACAATGCTTCCTGATTGCCTTGGGCTCTCGTATCCTTTCTATCGAATTGGTTGAGATCGCTAGATTTAGAGTTGCTAATGGGTTGAAAGTACTCGCTACCAACTTTGTCGATAACATGATATGTGTAATAGGCTTGGCAGAGTAGTAGATATTGGTTAATGCGGTGTTTCATTTCGGTGATAATTAACTTGTAACAGTATCATTTACACATGACGTCTTAACCGGTTGTGTACCTCTTATCTGACCCAGCAAGTATTTACTGTGAGAAATCTCTAGGAGCAATTTCTGAGACAAATAACTGTTTTGGTAGAAGTCAAGGGACTTTATGTTACTTCGTTTCCAGTCGAAACCAATCGTATCTTTTAACATTGTATGTAAAGAGAACGTTCACTCATAGTATCAATGAAACTTAACCACTTCGGATTCTTTTACAAATAGCAATTATGAGTCAGATAATGAGAATAAGGAGAATCATTGAATTAAAATATATGCCAATACCGGGGTTCAAACCTGGGTCTCCTGCTTTCAAGGCAGATTTGCTTGTTATTACACTACCCAAGTGCTATAGCTACTGTAACTCGACCGACTACGCAAGAACGTCTTCAATCCAACACAGTATTCAATGTCTAGGGCACAAAGTTTAGTTAATTTCTTCCGCATTATTCTAATTATCTGAAATTAAATAGACACTAGATCTATCTAAGTCACATGTATTTATTAGATCTTAATAATTATGTGATCTTTAATATCGTGGATTAAGTCTACTTTTCTGTGGGCAATGACAATAGCAGTTACTTTCAGAACAGTAGTTAAAGTAGTAAAATCTAACATAATGAATATAGCACAGTCTTGTGGCTGAAGTTGAATAAATGATTCCTGTATCTTTACCTCAGGTTAATATCGAAAACAATCGAAGTTGAATAAATGATTCCTGTATCTTTACCTCAGGTTAATATCGAAAACAATCTTTTATCATATTGGTTTAGCGAAAGACTTCACTTGAGTGACCGATTTTATTAATATTCCATATATTCCATTTTATATACAAGGTGTTTCAAACCTTTCGGATCAAATTCCAAGAGATAATGGCTGCGAGCGGTTCCGGATGCTCCAAGCCCGAGACAGTGCCGTACGTAGTTACGCCCTCCATTGGACTAAAATAATCTCACGCAACAGGAGGCTCAAACAACAAAGTGGGCAAAGTAGTGTCAGCTCGATAGATTGAAAAGCCACACTGTTTCATGGAGTGGAGAAATCAGTACTATTTTAACAGTGCATAATTGTGTACCATATGTCGTATTTGCTTAAAGCCTTGACCGAAGCATTGGTAGAGTAAGTCTTAAGTAGCTAGTTAATAAAGTACACAGTGTAGAGAGGTAAACAATCCCTGGCACTACGCACTACCAGGAAAAAGAGAGAGAGAGAGAGAGAGAGAGAATAAGCGAAAATCTGCTAGCGCATACCATCTACATTTAACATTATAGGGTATCGGTAAATAAAAATTGTTCATAAAATATACACAGTTGGACTGCAGGTCAGAACATTTAACAGTTTGAACTGAAAACAACTATCAGTTATTTGGCTTAATGTATATGTCGTTAGGAATAAATTACTCTCTCTCTCTCTCTCTCTCTCTCTCTCTCTCTCTCTCTCTCTCTCTCTCTCTCTCTCTGTGTGTGTGTGTGTGTGTGTGTGTGTGTGTGTTTGTACTGCAGATTGAAAAAGGAGTTAATCCGAAAGCTCGTAAGTCTTCTTATCTCTGTGTACCTGTGGACGACTCAACACCTATGCTGTCAACTTAGTTCTCTATATATCTGATACATAAAAAACTAAGGTCTGCAGGTCTATTCATTTCTAACAAGGAAAGTACTCGGGCTCGAACGAACATATCTGTATGAACGTTTGGTCACAGTATCTCTAAGTACACCTCAATGTGCTGGTGGGTGTCGTTTTTATGCAAAACTTTGCAATCATGCTCTAGATATCACTGTAGATGTAATTGTAGACGTCATACGTAATGCAGATATCTGAACTATAACTTATGTAATAATCGTCGTACATGTCCTCTAGCATATTGTCATCAAAAGCCGTGATGATAGTTGCAACTTTAACCTTCTTCTCGGAAGACTGTTGGTATTCACTGCCACTGCTTCCATCGCCTCTTCCAGCACTTACCGTAGCACAACCGCTAGCAATGAGTTCTTCGTCATTATCATCCCTATTATCATCATTATGTGTTAGTGTTACAACAGCATCTAACGTATGCTTCTATTTCTGTACCATAACAGATACGAGAAAGCATGCGAATGATTCATCTTCTACACTAATACCGCCTTCACGAAGAATGGTTCTTCGTAACTTCATTTCAACCAATCGCAATACTTTAGCAGGATTGATTATCAATCGCCGCTCCATCTGGCGCTTTACCACACAAATGTCACAAAACGCAACATCGGAGGCACACTGCACCGTCCATACTGGCGAACCGACAGGTCAAAGTGCAATGTGGCAAGGCACACGCAGAGGCCTCTAACGGACTGCAGAGTTTTGCAGATGCTGGAGTGTCACTAGTGCAATAAGGAATCTTTACATTATCTCTCGTACGATTTTGATGTATATGTGTTCGTTCGAGCCCAAGTACTTTCCGTGTAAGTATTATATCACTGGAAATAGGGCAATTGGTGCCTGCCAAAAGTATTTTTGTCAAACACGAAAAGTACTGTTTGGCAGTTTTACTAAAAAGACATGTACGAACAGTGCACCATATAGACCAACTTCAGAATTCGTCACTTTATTACCCCTGTGAGATTACATGGAAACACCCAAATTCAGATTCCCTTTAAATGAAAATAATTTTCATTTCGTCTGATCCTTCCATCGGCTTTTGCTAGAATATCATTGTACTGAATGTAAAGTACAATTTTGTGAATTGTCTGCCTGAGGAAATTATTTTCTTAAGAAGAAAGGTATTTTTGCTTCTACAAGGCAACTCTAAATTATTAATTTCTTTTCATACCTCTGTATTTTCCAAATTATTATGTGTTCAAATATGACCAGAAGGGCGAAGGGAACAGAGCCACATCTATGCGGCGATGCGGAGGTTCGTCAGTCACAATGAGTGGTCTGTCTTTTTCTAATAAGAAATTCACATAATCATAAACCAGTTTATGGAAAAAAACTGCTATATTTAAAGTAAGCGATACGCGTCAAAATCTTTCCATAGAAGAAACGCGGTGCAGACAGCTACCTCTGTGACACTGCAGAGAAAACTTTTAATCTGCGAGTAATCTCTACATCTACATACATGTTCCACAATCCACCCAAAGGTGAGTGGCGGAGGGTACTCAGTACCTTTACTTGCTTTTGTGATCTACTCCCATGTAGAACGAGGGAGAAACGAATGTATGTATGCAACTGTACAAACCATAATCTCTCCGATCTTATCCTTGTGGTCTTTACGTGAAATGTAGGTTGGCGCCGGCCGCGGTGGCCGAGGGGACTGAGGCGCGTCAATCATGGTCTGTACGGCCACTACGGTCGGGGTTTCGAATCCCCCCTCGGCCAAATGTCTGTAAATCTATCAAATCTATCGTACCAAACTGCGTGGTCATCAGTTCGTAGCTTACAAAATACTTAAACCTACGTTAACTAACCTACGGACGAACACACACACTCATGCCCCAGGGAGGACTCGAACCTCCACGGCGAGCAACCGCGCGCTCCGCAGCGAGACGCTTTAGACCGCTCGGCTACTCCACCGCGGCTCCCCTCTCGGGCATGGATATTTGTGCCGTCCTTAGTGTATGCTAGTTCATAAGTAGTTTGTAAGTTTAGAGACTGATGACCCCGTACTTAAGTCCCAGAAGCTACACAAACATTTGAACATTTTTTTGATAGTTTGGCGGTAGTAGAATCGTTCTGCAATCCACTTCAAATTTAGTTGCTACAATTCCCAGTGCCCCCTGCTCTTACATTATGGCTTTTAAACTTTCCGTATAACTGAAAGGTGCTTAATCGTAGAATATATATATATTCAAAACCTTTGGTATAATGAGACAATATTGAATTATTGTTGATACAAATTCTCCGATAGCCCAAGCTATAAATCTTGTGCGAATGCACTCTACGTGACGCCAATCGCCCTATCCACGACGAATCACAATGTAGCCGTAATGTTCAGTAATCTGAAACTGGATTTGTCCAAAAACAGCGAAACAGCACTATCTTATGCCATTCCGTCCCTAGTGACGTTGTTCTACACCTTTCCCGCCCAGCATGTTTGTGCTTATTAGTCAAAGGTGGGCGGATAAGTGAACGACGTTCCATGCCTTAACAAACGGCGAGCGACCGTCGCCCCTGATGGTGTT
The DNA here is from genome assembly GCA_026315105.1 of Locusta migratoria. Taxonomy (NCBI): domain Eukaryota; kingdom Metazoa; phylum Arthropoda; class Insecta; order Orthoptera; family Acrididae; genus Locusta; species Locusta migratoria. The sequence continues at coordinate 258,112,439 of CM048751.1, read as the reverse complement.
CGGTGTGTTACACTGTTGCATGACAGTCGAGGAGAGGACACAGATCTGCCCTGCTAAGTCATCAGGATGAGGTGGCGATATTCTCAGGCGTTGTCTGGGTGGTGCCACCTGAGACATCTCGCATTCTGCGGCCTTCGGTGAGCCATTTGGCACAGATCCATTGCACTGCCGAAACACTTCGTCCCGTACGAGCCGCAAATTCACGTACGGATTTATAACATTCTCTCAAGTCAATAACGGGCTCAGTTTCAAACTCCCCGATTTGCCGGTACGGTATACGCATACGTCTGCGAGGCGTCCTGTATGTGCGCTCAAGCCACTCTGAACCATTGCCTTCGTTTTGTAGCAACCTCGAGAGCTGCGGCCACATTTCATCGGCAGGTGTTGTTGGGGCGCGATAGAGATGTTGACCTTGAACCCGCGAGTCGACATGGTTCAAACTCAAATTCAAATGTTCGTTGATCTCTGCCACCAAACTGCTTCGCACTGACGTGTTTTACGGCCCACTTTAGATTTGTAGTTTTATAAGTTTTTGCAAACATTTTGGACCAGAATAATAATCTAAATAATAAAAAAGTAATTAATAAGAGTGCCTGAAAACCTTTTAGGGAAAAATTAGGTATTGTTGGGTTCCGAACCACTGACCTTCAGCGTCACAGTCCAACACATTCCCCACTACGCTACGGCTGACAGGAGTTATGTTCTTTAATCTCGCACTATTGATGGCCGTTGTTAACTGATGCTAATATGGCATTAGTAGACACTAGTTTATCATTTATCGTACGAAGAACGACGTGTTTTTGTTAATTCTTCATTGCGCTATTGCTTTGATATGACAAAGTGTAATTCACAATAAGAAAATCATCAAATACGCAACGCAAGATGGCGTATGCCAGAGATAGTTCTGGGCGAGGAATGTCACCTGACATCTGCGAACGGCTGGTTTTCGTTAATTCATTGGAGGGTGTGAAAAGTCTGTTATTTCTGCAGATATCTCTCGAACGATACGAGATATGAAAAAAACCTAAGGGAACAAAGTTGTAGAGAATTTTCTCTTCTACAAATTAGGTTACTCAATTTTCGTGTCAGATGAACGGTTCGTTTGCAATTACAATTATATTAAAAACGGATTTTTTGTATTACTACCGTATTTTTTCACCGAAAAATTTGAAAAAGGAAGGGTTTGGTCTCTGGAGGCCTGCAATTATATCTGTAAAATTTCGCTCCAATCGGTTGTACGCTTCGACCTAAAAAGTGGGAACACGTTACTGCCAGACAGACATCGTAAAATCACCGTCATTTTTGCAAATATGTCTGCAACGATGCAAGATGTGAAAAAAACATAATAGAGTGAAGTTGTAAAGAATTTTCCCCTCTACGAATTTGGTTATTCAATTTTCGTGTCAGATGATCGGTTCTTTTGAATTACAATTATATTACAAACGGCTCTTTTTGGTATTACTACCGTATTTTTTGTCCGAAAAATTTGAAAAAGTGAGGTTCTAGTGTCTGGCGGCCTACAATTATGTCTGTAAAATTTGGTGCTGATCGGTTGAACGGTTCGACTTAAAAACAGGGCACTCGTTGCGGACAGACAGACATCCCAAGATCGCCGTTGTTTTTGCAAATATCTCTGAAACGATACGAGATATGAAAAAACACAAGAGAGCAAAGTTGTAGCTCTACAAATTCTGTTATTCAATTTTCGTCTCAGATGAATGGTTAAGCCGTTATTTTCATTTGAATTTCGAGCTGTCAAAAGACGATCGCAAAGGCCCAATTTTTGTGTTACTTCCGTAACCTACAGTGGGCCAACTTCTGTCATGCTATGACAAGTGCCTACAGAATTTCGGAAGCCACGTTGAAAAGTAGTTTAACAGTGGTAGATTTTTGTACAAGAAATATTTTTGCTGTATCTGTACACTTTGTGGAGATACCTCGTATTAGTGTATCTCGCCTTTTACGTTATTGTTTTTGACTCTATCCTGAAAAGCGGGTTGACTGTCCCTTTGACAGCCTTCGAGTGGGAAGAAATAACAATAAAGTAAAGAAGTTACCTGCCGTACGTCTAGTCGGATATCCCTTGAGTCGGTATTGGATTGTTATCTGGTGGCAGTGCTACAGCGGCGGACAGGTACCCCGCCCCCCTGCAGAGGCGGCGTTTACAGAGGGCAGGCGGCCGTATTGGGCCGTTATTGGATTCCGCCGGCAGACAGCAGCCCTGCTCTCCTCCCTCCCGCCGTCCCGGGACGCCCCCGATATTTTCTTTGCTCCCGCCTTTGCGCATTTCTGACATTTCGCCCCCGCCTTTGCGCCGGCAGTTTGTGTACGCGGGTAACTGGCAGTATATATCATCGGCAGCCGGGGCCCGCTTCGGCGCTGTTTTCGCTCCGCGAGGAACTCGTGAGAGAACATCGCTGTCCAGATGCTGCACGCGTCGAGCTACACAGATGCACTCTGAGGTCCTTCGTTCGGTCTGCGGCGGATGGTATTGCAATTCCTTTTCCCGGTTTATTATATTTTAAGAACTGTTGTGCAGTGGCAGTATTGAAGTGTCTATCTATACATATAAATATGAATGTATGTTCGGTGTATGCTTATCACGTGCGCAACACTACTCGCACAGCCTTAAAAAGTCACAGTCTGCACGGCCACTAGACGGACGGGGATTCGAATCCCCCCTCGGGCATGGATGTTTGTGTCGTCTTTATTATAAGGTAGTTCATAAGTAGTTTGTAAGCTTAGGGACTGATGACCCAGCAGTTAAGTCTCATAAGCTAAACAAACATTTGAACAGCCTTACAAATTTGTTCAGTTAATAATAGTTACCCGAGGAAGGATTTGGGCACTGTTTTATAGTGATCGGATAGACGTTTACTGATTTGAAGAATATAACGAGAAATTCGGAAATTACTCTTTTAAAATTATATGTACCCTTTGACTGTTCAAATATACAATGTTTCTGAAAACGGTTTTATTGGCTACTTTGTGCTATGAAATATGATGGCACTCAATGAGTACAATGCTTATAAATCCTCAGTATGTTTAACCAATATTTATATGCTAATATCACAGTCTAACATAAGTCTAAGTCAGTATAAATTTGAAAACTTAATAAATCACGGATAATGTAGATAGAGAGGTAAATATTCACACACATGCTTGGATTGACATGGGGTTTTATTAGGGAAAAAAAGTTCAAAAATTTTCGACAGATGGCGCTCCATCTGATCAGAAAAACAATAATTAGCATAACAAATTAAGACAAAGCAAGGATGATGTTCTTTACAGGAATGCTCAATACGTTCACCATCATTCCTCAACAATACTGGAGTTGAGGAATAATGTGAACAGCACAGTAAATCATGTCCGGAGTTACGGTGAGGCATTGGCGTCGTCTTTCAGCGTTGTCTTTCAGCATCCCTAGAGATGTTGCTCGAACACGACACACTTGCGACTTCAGGTAACCCCAAAGCCAATAATCGCACGGACTGAGGTCTGGGGACCTGGGAGGCCAAGCATGACGAAAGTGGCGGCTGAGCACACAATCATCACCAAACTACACGCGCAAGAGATCTTTCACGCGTCTAAAAATACTTTATTTTTCTTTAAATTTTTTTAAAATTTTTTTTTTTTTGTTTTAAAAAACCCCATGCCATTCCAAGCATGTGTGTCAATTTTTACCTCTCCAACTACATTATTCCGGGGTTTTTCTAAGTTCTCAAATTTATACTGACTTTTTGATCGCAGCCGCGACAGTCACTGTTATGAAAGATTACGTCATACACTAGAAGCCAAAGGAGCACCCGACGAGGAGGTTTTTTCGTCCCAAGCGTCAGTAAATTGTCAAGAGATATGAATGATCATGAAAGAAATATAAGAAGTGGCGAATATCAGTGATTCTATGATGTAACCTACAATATGTTTATGAGGTTATACCTATTCGCAACATGTTTGGCAAATACATTAGAAAAAGAAAAAGAAATACGACACCACGCGCGAATGGCAGTCAACATCGTATCAAAATTTTAATTCAATCCGTCAAGAACATTTTAGGTACGATCTTAGTAGAGTCACGTGAAATTATAAAATCACAGGTGATCAAAAATTCTGTATAAATTTGAAAACTTAATAAATCACGGAATAATGTAGATACTGAGGTAAAAATTCATACACATGCTTGGAATGACATGGGGTTTTATTAGAACAAAACAAATGTTTTAAAAAATATCCGACAGATGGCGCTTCATCTGATAAGAAAAGCAATAATTAGCATAACAAATTAACACAAAGCAAAGATTATGTTCTTTACAGGAAATGCTCAATATGTTCATCATCATTCCTCAGCAACAGCTGTAGTCGAGGAATAATATTGTGAACAGCACTGTAAAGTATGTCCGGAGTTTTGGTGAGGCATTGGTGTCGGATGTTGTCTTTCAGCATCCCTAGAGATGTCGGTCGATCACGATACACTTGCGACTTCAGGAAACCCCAAATCCAATACTTGCACGGACTGAGGTCTGGGGAACTGGGAGGCCAAGCGTGACGAAAGTGGCGGCTGAGCACACGATCACCACCAAACGAACCGCTCGACTACTCTCGCGCAGCGTCATTTTTGTCTTGAAGATGTGCTTCACTTCACATAAATGAACTGTGGCTGCGATGTGGGCGCTTCCCAGCATTGCCAAGTGCATAGCCGGTGTCCCCGTTGATGCTATCTTCACTTAGCCTCTAAGCGGAAGGCGATCTCTACAGAAGAGCCTTCGCGATCTTGCGACTCACAGCGTTACAGACGTGGCCGGCAACCCGGAATACAGATCTGAGCAAAGGGATGTATCTGGGAATGGTAGCCGCAGTGTCCAACACAACGTAGAGAGGTCCCTCGCACACTCAACGTTTATTGAGCACTAATACTGTGTCTCTATAAAGCGCGAAATTACCAAGCTGCGAGCGACAAAATATTGATTGCGCTGTGTTTATGTCCTGGGTTACAACTCTGCCTACGTAACTAAAGTGTAAAACCGCTCCAACATGGTTATTTGATCGAGCGAAGTGGCGCAGCCAGCCGCAGTGGCCAAGCGGTCTGCGGCGCGCCAGTGACAGACTGCACGGTCGCTACGGTCGGGGCACGAATCCCCCATCGGGCATGGATGTTTGTGTCGTCTTTAGTATAAGGTAGTATATAAGTAGTTTGTAAGTTTAGGGACTGATGACCCCGCAATTAATTCCCTTAAGCTTAACAAACATTTGACCATTTTGAAGTGGCGCAGTGATAACACACTGGACTCGTATTCCGGAGGACGATGGTTCAAATCCACATCCGCCCATCTCTATTTAGGGTTTCCGTGATTTCCCTAAACCACTCCAGTCAAATACCACAATGGTTCCTTTGAAAGGACACGGCCGATTTCTGCCCTCATCAAAAATCGGGCGTATGCTCCTTGTCTAATGACTACGCTGTTGCCGGGACGATAAACCCTCAGCTTCCTGTCTTCCGATGTTAATTTGTTTTGCAGGTGAATTCTTTGCCTTGCAAAATGCAAACTGAAGTTATGTCGAACAAGCAAAATAAGTCTGCAAAATTTCCAGTAAACGTTTCTTCGAAGTGGGAGCTTATTTAGTGCCTCATAGATGCTTAAGTCACAGCAATAACTGCGATGGTGAGTTGGCAAATAGGTTTCCCCTGTCGATTGTGGGCAGAGTTGTGTATGAAAGGAAAAAAAAAAAAAATAGAATGAGACATTAAGCATAAGACATATCTTCGTTTTTCTACATAATTTCCAAGCACACTCAGACATTTGTCATACCACCTAATAAGATTCAAAAACCCTAACAGGAAAAAAGTTACGACGTTGCATACGGAAGAAGAGTTGATCGGCTACGGAGTGGAAACATCCGTCATCACCTGTTCGAAAGACGTTCAGAAGCACTCCGCCTGCATATAAAGTGGTACTCGCCGTATTGTGGGAGTATTGCTGCTGAACGTTTTGAGGATGCAACCTTGAATGCTGCGCGCTACTGTTCCACTCTGCCGAAACTGAAAGATGTGATTCGGAAAAACAGGCCTGATCTTCTCAGATATGGCGTTCTACTTTTGGATGACAATGCGAGACTACACTCGGCGACAGCAACGGAAAACCATATTGCTACTCTTGGTTGGAAGCGCCTACACCATCCGCCATACAGTCCTGATCTCGCACGTCCATCCGTTTCCAGCTCTGTAGAAGATTCTCGGAGGAAGCCGCTTTGGAAGCAATGCTGAAGTCAAACAAGCCGTTCAACGCTTCTTCCGTATGCAGAGCCCTGATTTTTTCAAATGTTTGTAAATCTATCGGACCAAACTGCGCGGTCATCAGTCCGTAGCTTACAAACTACTTAAACTAAGGTAAACTAACCTAAGGACAACGCACACACACACTCATGCCCCAGGGAGGACTCGAACCTTCGACGGCGAGCAACCGCGCGCTCTGCAGCGAGGCGCCTTAGACCGCTCGGCTATTCCACCGCGGCCCTGATTTTTTCCTGGGGGGACTTTTTGAGGCTTATAAAACGGTTTGTCAAACGTCTCAATGTACTTGGAAATTATGTAGAAAAATAAAGTTATGTCTTATCTTTAATGCCTCGTTCTACTTTTGTCCTTTCATGCGCAACTCTGACCACAGTCGAAACTTATTTTCCAACTCCACTCGTAATTACAATTCAAATAAGTGTGTGTTTGTCCTGTTTTCTTTGAATTTTTCGCTATGACAACTGTTGCAAACGAAATAAAACTTATTATTTTATTAATCACTGGTCGAAAGCTACGTGGTGTTATGTCCTTGCTGTCCGCCGCTATAGTCCAAAAGACAGCTTGGTGGTTAGCCACACAGAAGATTCGGGTTCGATTCCCTTGTCCGGTCGGAGATTTTCTCCGCTCAGGGTCTGGGTGTTGTGTCGTCATCATCATCAATCATTCCAGCATCATCAACGTGCAAGTCGCGCACGCGGTGTCACCTCAAACGGCTGCACCAGGCAGGCTGGACACGATACTGCTGGGATCTAACGCCAGAAATGCCACACGATCATCATTATCATGTCTGTACTCTGCTGTGTTGCCAGGACAGAAATTTGTTTCCGGAAGATGAAGCTTAAAAATTTCGGAAGACGGAGTAAAAAATCAGAAGGGCTAACACGATAAAAAAGGGCATAGTGACAGAGAACACAGTCATTTATTTCAGAACTAGGGAAGTGAATATACTATTATGTCTTATAATCAGTTTAATCGTGATTCATTCTCAGTTTATGTAGTTAAGGTTGTCTCACAGATGACGTCGCCTTGCCTCGACGCAGGGCTTTTCGAGGCTCCGCCGGTCATTGCGCCCGACAATACGGCAGCAATACAGCGGTAGCCATTGTTAATGCAATGTTTCGTTGCGTTTGGACCAGTGACACAGTCAGAGCTAAACGTGCTTCTTCTTAACCTTTTCTAAAGTAAACAAATATTTAAAAAATAGAAGAAGTATTCGTAATGGACTGAATTTTCAATACTTTCCTCCCTAGCCCCCACCCCCGACCAAAACCCTGGCTTGCTTCTGGTTAGAACTAATATGGTTTGTATTATGTAGCAGCACATACTATCGACGAAGGAAATTTGCAAAATTTGGAAGATGCGCTGAAAATTTCGTGTTTTCTGTAGAAGTTATAAAAATCGGAACCTCTTCATATTTGCCATTTCTGGAAACTGCTACCACTAAAATAAACGTATCTACTTACTGTCGTGATACCGAGGTCTTCAATTTCCTCTGGTACTTTGCACAACCTGGTAATTGGCGTTTCCTATATAACAAGTAATTTCATTAGTAATTGAACCGTGCAATACTTTAATATGCATCCCTTGCCCTGCCCTGATCTCTTATCCTTTATTTTTTTACAGTTCTTTTTGAAATGTTCAAATGTTTGTAGAGCTTATGGGACTTAACTACGGAGTCATCAGTCCCTAAACTTACAAACTACTTATGAACTTTACTTTATTACATTAAACTTACAATTATAAATGATATGTTAAATGAAAGAGCAACTTAAACAGTTTTGGCAACAACTTTATAAATGCTTTGGTGAGGCGAGTGTCAACAGCCGTAATATATTTCATAAAATGCGTCTTTAAAAGCATCGGCTGTTTATTAAAAACCTTATATATCAACCAGTTTCAGTCAGTAGACCATCTTCATGGATAAACTATAGCTGAGCGCACGGTTACTCGCCGTGGAGGTTCGAGTCCTACCTGGGGCATGTGTGTGTGTGTTGTCCTTAGGTTAGTTTACCTTAGTTTAAGTAGTTTGTAAGTTACGGACTGATGACGACGCAGTTTGGTCCGATAGATTTACAAACATTTGAACATATGATAAACTATACAAAAAAATACAAAATAAACGTAATTAATGTGCACAAACAAAGCGAGGAAATAACCAGCAAAATTACTTACAATGAGAGTGATGAATTTACTGCCGGCCAGTGCACATCGACTGAGCACACCGCTATAAACGGCGAGGCAGCCCAGTGTTATTAAATCGATGTTGGAAGAGGCAAAAGAGGGGATAAAAATCCCATTAAAAGTTTCCTTGAAAGAGTGCAGGATGCTGCTGGAGTAATTAGTTGCCGGTAGTTCTGAAAGTTTCTCTACACCAGGAAAAAGCGGAACAAAGAGAAAAAGGTCTTAGATTTAGATGATTTTCATAAACAACCTGTGTGGGGATTGATAAACAATTTCCACGTGACAAACAAACAGCGCCTCACAATAAAGTGAGGAAAATAGTCTGTCAAGGAAAGTATTTCTTCATTGCGGTACCTACTTGAAAAGTTAGGCTTCAGGTATCTTAGGTTTTCAAAAGGATATCTGATTATAGTGCACGCAGATAACTGATAAGGACGAGTAGTTCTGCAGACTATAAAGTATTAATGTGTCTAAATTCTAAAGGAAACATTTACGTTTTCTGGTTTACAATACTGTAGAAGAGGAGAAAATAAGCATTCCTTTTAAATTTAAACATGTCCTATAAAGCAACGACAGAAATACCATCGGTTATATTAACGTGTTTCGTATTGTGGGTGTTTGGTTTAGTGTGGTTTCTGACTGATTGTTTAAGCTGTAACTAGGTGAATGCAGTTAGTTAAAGACTAATGAAATTTATTTTGAAATTTCATATTGTGGATCTTTGATTCAGTAGAGTTTCTGATTGTTTAAAGTCTTTCCAGATGTTGCAGTAAATTGAAGACTAATGAAAAATTTTTGCAAGTTAAACAGAAACACCATACTTCCTGCATGCACACCAGTAATACTAAAAATCAGGCCATTTCCTGTATTGAAATAGTTACATATCTAATAATTTAAGTAAAGTGTATTTCGAAGTAAGATAGGTAATGTACATAAAATGTTAAAAATATTGAAATATTAATAAGACTGAGTTGAGCATTTACAAAAAGGTATTTTTGATGGTGGTTAGTTACAGAAGAGAGAATGTATAAAACTCCGGCAGGTAGTGGAGCATAGACCTTCAGTGTAGAGCGGCACTTCTCTTCCCCTCCAGCGCTGGCCACTTCCCCTCACTACCCCCCCCACCACTACCGCCATCCCCACGCGTGCTCATAAATGTTAAAATGTTTGTTAAGCTTAAGGGACTTAACCACGGGGTCATCAGTCCCTAAACTTACAAACTACTTATGAACTACTTACGAACTAGGACGACACAAATATCGATGCCCGATGGGGGATTCGAACCCCCGACCGTAGTGGCCGTGCGGACCGTGACTGGAGCCCCTCAGTCCCTTCGGCCACCGCGGCCGGCACGCGTGCTCAGCCCAGCGGTCTGCGCATTATTCTTGTATAGTTCGCGAACGAACTAGTTCGGAAGAGCGCTCCCACAGGCGAACTAGTTCGCAGATCCCTCGCCTCTTAGTTTGTCCGCTCCTTTTCCGAAGACTGACGGGGGACAGCGAGAGGACGCGAGAGCGCGCAGCATCGCGTGATTTGTACGTAATGTTCCTTCAATGACGTATTAAATAAATAAAGAATTCCATTTTAAAAATAAAATACTTCGAGTATTCTGTATGCACAGTAGTTGAATATCATTGTATCACCCATTCGTGTAAATAACTGGTTTATTTGCTTAAGTATTTGATGTATAATTGCCGGAAAATACGAGTAATAGCACACGCTTGGGCAACACTGATCATTACATAAAAAAGTTATCATAGCAAAAGGAAGAGCTGTTTTAGTAGCGGTAGCAAAAGCCAAAAAGAGCGGACGAACTAAAAAGAGCGACCTACTTCGCGGCCGAGCTGCGAACTAAAAGGAGAGCTATCGGTGGCGAACTAAACTATGCGCTATCGGTCGCGAACTAAAATATACGCGATCGGTCGCGAACTAAAATATGTGTAATCGGCCGCGAACTAAAATATGCGCGATCAGTCGCGAACTAAAATATGCGCGATCGGTCGCGAACTAAACTATGTGCAATCGGTCGCGAACTAAAACACGCGTTACCGGTCGCGAACTATTATGCCAAACGTATCTCGTTTCTTAGTTCGTTGGATTCTTTTCCGAAGACCGACGAGTAATAGCGAGAGGGCGCGCAGCAGAATTAAAAATCACGTGTTCGCCTTCTGCTGATGAGAGCCATTTCGAGGTGAGCGTCTGCCTGCTAGATTACATAGTTCAGTGCTACAAGATTTCTTTTTTTGAAGTATTCTGCACTCTGCAGTATCTGACTAATAAATTCCATAATGCCAAGATATAGAGATAACTCTAAACTTAAACGCGAGAAATTATCCACAAAGTGTTTCTTTTGGTTTGCGTGATATAGTTAGCTGCTCAAGCAGCAAGCGCATGAAGCAGCAAGGTGGGGGAACTTCCCCTTCCACCTGCACGCGCAGATCACGCCGCTCAGCCGTCACTTACTACGCTTTCATGGCACACATCTTCCAGAAGACGAAACCGTTTTTCGTAAACCGTTTTTCGCTGTCGTGTTTACATGGCATAGCCTGAATCGAATTTCCTAGCCCACTTAATATGGCGGCTGAAAAACAGCTGATTCGGTTCCTGATTTAGTCAGCAAAATCGCCATTTTTCTTTGTGTAAATACAGAGATTCATGTTCACTTTAATATTTATACTTTTATTTCACATTAGAAAATTTCACTCCTTTGATATGTTCAGAAAATTCTTATCAAGAAAACACAATCTGACAAGCGAAAAACGCTTCGAAATCGGTTGCGTTTACATGGGCACGAAAATCGATTGTGGAACTGGAAAACCGCTTTACAGAAGTGGATTTCCAGAATCGATTTTGGAGTGTTTACGTGGCCAACCTAAAGCGGAATTGGGAAATCGGTTTACGAAATCCGGTTCAAATGTTCAAATGTTTGTGGAACGTATGGGACTTAACTACGGGGTCACCAGTCCCTAAGCTTACAAACTACTAATGAACTAGCTAAGACTAAGGACGGCACAAATATCCATGCCCGAGGGGGGATTAAAACCCCCGACCGTAGTAGCCGTACAGACCGTGACTGGAGCGCCTCAGTCCCCTCGGCCACCGCGGCCGGCGAAATCCGGTTTTGGGAGCCCATGTAAACTGGTTGACTGGGAGCGGACGAACTAAAAGAACGAACTAGTTCGCGGCAGAGCCGCGATCTAAAATGAGCGCTCCCGCTCGCGAACTATTATGCGCAAGTCTACTGCGCATCTATACTGCGTGCACTCTACCTACGCCCCGAGATCCGCGAACTGTCTCTCCTACCTGACTTGCAAACTACACTACACAAGCGCGGAGAGAAAATTTGTTCAAAACTGCAGGTTTTGAAAAGGAAACGGCTACGTAATATGCAGACGTACCTTCCAGTCATGTAAGGTGGTGTAACAGTTATGTGTGTGTATGTATGTGCTGAACAGCGTACACGTGTAATTTGCAGGAGGCGTATTCAGAGTGACGTTTGGTCCCGGCAGCGGCGGCGTGTTAATTTGCTTGCGCTCGCGACTCTGCTGAAAGACCGCGGCCAGCGGCGGACTCCCGCAGGTGCAGTAATGAGCTCTTTTTGAGCCGCGCCCTTTCATCTGCCCTGCCGGCCGGCGGAAACGCACTCTTTGTGCGTCCGCAGAGCGCGCTACGCAATTCCCACTCAATTCTCTGGGAATCTGCGTGCTGCCGGGAGGCAAGGCGTGCCCGCGGAGAGGCTCGAGCGCTCGTGTGTTCATGAGTGTGTGCCGCCTAACGGGATCTGACGCCGAGCTGCGGGGCGAAAAGGCGTAATGAGCGAGCTGCGCGATCCCGTAATGAAGCCACCGATTCTGCCCCCAACAGCCTGCGCGAGGCCGCCCGCGATTCCTGAAACACCTCCCGTTTGACATACAAGTTTTCTGGGTGTTGTACCGCGTCATGATGTAAGAAGGCTATTACTTAAATAACCGACGTTTCGGCCAACGTTACACTGGTCTTCATCTGGGTATACTGATGTGAGCCGGTTATTACTACACTTTATATTACTTTCAATTAGACATTACGTCATAATTTTTTAAAATAAGCGATGTTATTGACGAATGGAACTTTATTATGATAGGATGCTGAGGTGGAGGGAGTGGGGGTTAGTCGTTGCTTCTTGCATAGCGAGTCATGATTGGTGTTCATCGGCGAATGGGGTGTTGGCTTCCGTTTCTCTTTATGAGTATACCCAGATGAAGGCCACTGTAACGTTGGCCGAAACGTCGGTTATTTAAGTAATAGCCTTCTTACATCATGACGCGGTACCATACCCAGAAAACTTTTATGTCATATGACTATGGCCGCGGAAGCTACGTAATTATACCTCCCGTTTTGTACAACAGCCAAACGTTTTACACGATGCATTTTATGAGAGTCGTCACGAAAGTAACGTCACCTGTTTTTGTGGCGAGTTTGGATGTTCTTCTTTCCATAGTTTCAATAATTTGCAGTAATTTGCGACCTGGTTATTACGTTATGAAAAAGGAATAATTACTGATGTTCTGCAAAGTCATTTATTGGTTACAAACCAGCTTTCGGCTTGTAATATATTGCGCTTTCTTTCTTCCGATCAGGTGTTGAAGTAGTATCTACTGTTCGTAGCCGCTATTAAAGTTCACTAACGTTACAGAAGGATGGAAAAGCTGGTAGAAGCCGACCTCGGGGAAGATCAGTTTGGGTTCAGGAGAAATGAAGGAACACGGGAGGCAATACTCACTTTACGGCTTGTCATAGAGGATAGATTAAGAAAAGGCAAACCTTCATTTCTAGCTTTTGTAGATTTGGAGAAGGCTTTTGACAATGTTGATTGGAATAAACTCTTTCAAGTTCTGAAGCAAGCAGGAGTAAAATATAGGGAGCGTAAGGTTATTTACAACTTGTACAAAAACCAGACAGCGGTTGTCAGAGTTGAAGGGCATGAAAGGAATGCAGTGGTTGGGAAGGGAGTAAGACAGGGTTGTAGTCTTTCTCCATTGTTATTCAATTTGTACATTGAGCAAGCTATAAAGCAAAGCAAGGAGAAATTTGGAGAAGGAATTAAAGTTCAGGGTGAAGAATTAAAAACATTGAGTTTTGCCGATGACATAGTAATTCTGTCAGATACAGCAAAGTACCTGGAAGAGCAATTGAACGGAATGGGCAGGGTGCTGAAAGGTGCATACAAGATGAACATTAACAAAATCAAAACTAGGATAATGGAGTGCAGTGTAAGAAAATCAGGTGATGCTGAAGGAATTAGATTGGGAACGAAGCAATAAAGGAGGTAGATGAGTTTTGTTACTTGCGCAGTAAAATAACAAATGATGGTCGCAGTACAGAGGATATAAAATGCAGAATGGCAATGGGTAGAAAAGCGTTCTTGAAAAAGAGAAATTTGTTAACATCGAATATTGATTTAAGCCTAAGGAAGTCCTTTCTGAACGCATTTATGTGGAGTGTTGCCTTGCATGGTAGTGAAACATGGACGATAAACAGTGCGGACAGGAAGAGGATAGAGGCTTTTGAAATGTGGTGCTACAGAAGAATGCTGAAGATTACGTGGGTGGATCGCGTAACTAATGAGGAGGTACTGAACAGAATTCGGGAGAAAAGAAATTTCTGGCATACCTTGACTAGAAGAAGGGATAGATTGGTAGAACACATTCTTAGACATGAAGGAATTGTGAATTTAGCGTTGGAGGGAAGTGTGTGGGGTAAAAATCGCAGAGGAAGACCAAGAGATGGATACAGTAAGCGATTCCGACAGATGTAGGTTGCCGTTCTTATGTGGAGATAAAGAGGCTTGCTCAGAATAGGGTATTGTGGAGAGCTGCATCAAACCAGTGTCCGGACTGAAGACTACAACAAAAACAACGTTACAATATTACAATAAAATAATTTGGTGGATCTGATACATTTAGGTAACTTTATAGATAGAAGACTCAAAAAAGGAGGCGGAACCCGACTTTAAAGTTTAGCGGCAGTAGTAATTTGGAATGATAGCAACACCTGAGCACAATATTACACAAAGAAACTAGCAGATTCCACGATGACCTTTCTTACCATGATGATTATGTTACGTTGACTGGATGTAGCAGATGAAGCTGTAAAAACTCTTGCTGCATTGTGTAAAATGATGCTTGGTTGTTTTGTGTCCCATCCTCGTCGCCACTTTTGTATCCCATCCTCGTCGCCACTTTTGTATCCCATCCCCGTCGCCACTTTTGTATCCCATCCAAAGAGATGTGGACTGCAAGTGTAGGATAAATAAACACCCGGGCAACGCCGGGTTTACCGCTATTGTTAAATAAAACCATGTGAATATCGGGGGAATGGGGAAGGGGGAAGGAGACAGAAACCGTCTAAAGGGGACCTGGGCGTGGACGGGCTACATTTTCATACCTTGCATTCGGTGCACATTGCTCTTGATCTACAATGCGGGGGAAGTTACGATTTTGTACCAATACTGCATGACATTAACTCAGGCTGTAATAGGAAATTTATTGAAATATCTATTATAGTTCAAGAAATACAATACTTTGTCTAATAGATGTTTTTCAGATACACGTTCGCATTCTGGAACCATTTGCTGGTGCATCGTCAGTCTAATGGTATTTACACTGTTGTATGCTGCTGTCAACATTTGCAGGAATACATTACGCCTCTTCTTTTCTAGTTTGGAATATATCTGAGAAAATGGAAAAACCTTTATTACACTTCATTTCTATTTTGTCTAAAAATTACCTTCAAAATTATATACAGAATGGCAGGCATAGATCATTTCTACAATGTATTAGGCATAATACAAAGATACTATCCCATTCTTCAATTGGGAGAAATTTGGTGAACAAAGCTAAAGTCATTACAAAGTTATATGTACCTAATGATCTGAAAAGTACATGAATCTCTCCGTTCGAACTTTGATTTCTCGAATTTTATTCTAATGATCATTTCTACCTATATAAGTGGGAGTCAAGAATATATTGTAGTATTCGGAGAAAAATGTTGGGGATTGGAGTTTCTCAAGTAGCCCACACTGCAGCGATAAATGCCGTTGTTGTAATGATTCTCATCCCAGATCCTTTATTATTTCCGTAACGCTGTGTCCCCTGTATCGTGACAATACGAAACGAGCTGCTCTTCTTTGGACTCTTTCGATGTCCTCCGTCAAACCCACCTGATAAGGATTCCGCACTGGGCAGCAATACTCCAAAAATGGACGGACAAGCGTAGTGTATGCAGTCTCTTTTGTAGTTCTGTTGCATGTTCTAAGAGTTCTGCCAATAAAACGTAGTCTCTGGTTCGCCTTTCCCACGACATTATCTACGTGTTCTTTCCAATTTAAGTCCGAAGTAATAGTAATTCCTAGGTATTTAGTGGAGTTTATGGCCTTTACTTTTGATTGATTGATCTTGTAAAGAAAGTTTAACGGATTTCTTTTCGTACTCATGTGGACGATTTCACACTTCTCATTTTTTAGAGTAAATTGCCAATTTTAGATCGTTCTGTAGTTGGTTTTGATCTTCAGATGATTTTACTAGACGGAAAGTGACGGCACCATCTGCAAACAACCTAAGAGTGCTGCTTAGATTTTGTCCCAAATCGTTGATGTAGATAAGGAACAGCAGAAGACCAATAACACTACCTTGTGGAACGTCCGATAACACCTCTGTTTTAGTTGATGCATTACTGTCGATTACTACAAACTGTGTCCTCTCTGACAGGAAATTATCGATACTTCTATTATCCCCCAGGTGGCGTCTGTCGACGTCTTGTCATAATGGACCTTGTCTTTCCAGGTGTATTATTTTTTCTTCTGTCAATGAACTTATTTCTGAGCGACGATGGCATGTGGTTCATTCCTCCGCCGAGATGCATTAATAACGTCTAATCTTGTGCCGGAATCCAAAATGGCGACCATAAGGAGCCATGGACGATTGGGGCGCTACTGTCATAGTGTGCTACTTGTGACAGCTCGAGGCGGATGGGAGGCAAGTCTAGGTAGCCAAGAGAAGCGGGTTCGAAAAACACTCCTAGAGCCAAGGGCTTACAGCAGTCTGTGTTACGTCACACCAAGAGGCCGCGATTGCTAGCTGACTGGCTGGCCGCCATGAGGCAGTGGGCTGTGTCCCAGGGACCAACCAGACGGCTAAAGATGGCAGCCTCTCGGGGTGATGCGACACGCTTTATTGTGAGGCCTTGTGTCTAGGCGGTATTGGTTCGAATCCCTGTCTGGGCTGCACTCACCCCGTTTACATGGGCTTCCAAAACCGGATTTTATAAACCGATTTCCCAATTCCGCTTTTGGTTGGTCATGTAAACACTCCAAAATCGATTCTGGAAATCCGCTTCTCTAAAGCGGTTTTCCAGTTCCGCAATCGATTTTCGTGCCCGTGTGATTAGAGTGAACATAAACCTGTGTATTTAAATAAAGAAAAATAGCGACTGTGCAGACTAAATAATGAACTGAATCAGCTGTTTTCCAGCCGCCATTTTAAGTGAGCTACGAAATCCGATTCAGGCTATGCCATGTAAACACGACAGCGAAAAACGGTTTACAATCGGTTTTCGTCTTCCGGAAGATGTGTTGCATGTAAACGTAGTGATTATCACTTTGACACCATTGAGTTATTACAGTGCCATAATGCACTAAAGTCATTCCCTTCCGTCCCCTCCGTCTCCCTTTAAATGTGAAAAGATATGGAATGCACTTATTGTACAGGTAATGTTGGTAGGATGTAACTGACCAATCCTACTGCCAAACTAGCGAACAACATATGTCTGCGATAGCCTTCGGCAGTTTTACGGCGCAGTTCTCCCTCTAGACGTCTCAGTCTGGAACGCCATTGGACCAGAGCAAACTGGTGTTCCCGAGATAAGTCGGTAATGCGTTGTGAGGGGCAGGCAGCAGGCGCGGGAAGACGTGCGGCGGCCGCCGGCTGCGAGAGCTCTCCTTTAAGTTGTCGAGTCGATAGCGCGCCCGCCAAGTGCGCGCCAAACACTCGAGTCGACTCGCGGGGTCGATTTATCGGGGCCGCCGAGGCCCGCTACTATCAGCTGCCAGCCGCTGTGTCCGACGCCGCTCCGCTCTGCCTGCTAACACTGACAGACACACCTACCGCCCTCTAGCCTTAACTCTGCTGCTGCAGACGCCTCACATTCCGGTATAGCGAACGGAATTTCACTCAAAGTTGTGCGATCAATCTGCGCGGCGTCTGACGCTGTCGGCGAGCTGGTCGTCAAAGGGCTACCGTACGCATCTGTACTGGGACCTGACTTCAGTTATCCTGCACGATGGTAATTACTCTCTGCTTCCAGGAATACCTTTGCGTGTGTTAACAAAGGTGTGCTGACGTGGCACTGATTGTCAGATACGTGCTTAGCTCAATGCCCTTCCAAGTACTAGAAGCTAGTACGATATCCCGTACAGCAGAGTGTTCGTGGAGGCAAAGGTTCCGTCACGAGGAGTGCCCCAGGAAAATGTGATAGAGTCGCTCTTGTAATTTACAAACGTAACGGATCAAACGGATGGCGTGAACAACGAAATCGGTGATTATCTGTTAGTGAAAGCCGCATGTAAATTGTTACTGAAGCCGTCAAATCAGCTTTTATATTATGATAGGAAAAATAATTAATTTATAATATGTACAATTGGTCATAAAATTTTGTCTCACGAACTCCTAAAATTTTTGCGAGGGAGCTCGGGTACATTCTGTAGTTGCAGGAGTAATAGGACCAAAGGAAGTCTTCCTCATTTTTATCACCATTCTTTTTGTGGAAGTAATATTGGTTCCAACTGTATTACTGCACTAGATACGAGGTATGTCCACCAAGTAAGTTCTGTTTGCTTATATAAAACAAACGTGTACAGATAGAGGAAACATATTTAATGTACAAAATACTACAACTGTTATACTACTTTTCTACATAGCTTCTGAAATTTTGTAGGCACTTTTCATAGCGTGACACAAGTATGTATATGCCTTTTTCATAGAAGGTTGCCGCCTGTTTACTCAACCATGTGGTAGTATGTTCTTTCAGCTCGTCATCATCGTAGAACTGTTGACTACCAAGGACATATTTTACGTGGAAGAAAAGATGAAAGTCAGTAGGAGCGAGGCCCGGGCAGTACGGAGAATGATCAAACACGTCCCAGTGAAATTCCCGTAAGAGTTGTTTGGTCACATTCGTCGTGTGATGTCGGGCATTATCGTGGAAAAAAAAAAAAAAAAAAAAAAAAAAAAAACCTTTTGACAGTAATCCTCGGCGCTGCATTCCACGGCACAATTTATTAATGTCTCGCAGTAACCATGTGCATCGATTGTTTGGCCTCGTGGTAAGGAATCAATCTGCAAAATGCCTTTTCTGTCCCAAAAACGGTGTACATGACTTTTCGAGGTTTAACCTACGATGGACATGAAGTGTGTCTCCATTCCAATGATTTGTTTTATTTCAGGGGCGTCGTACGATACCAAAGTTTCATCCCCTGTGAATATCAGAGAAAGAAAACCATCGTCTTCTTCGTTGTAGCGTGTCAAAAGCTGAAGTACACTGCCCGATCGTGTTTTTTTTTTCAGTAATAATTTCATGAATTACTCACCGTGAGGTTTGCGGAAATTCCATAGTAAGGGCACTAAGTGTAAATTTACGGTTGTGCTTAATCTTCTCTTCAGTTGTGTGTGAACCAGTTCATCAGTAATCACAGAACGAGCGTCCACTTCATTCTTTATCGTGCACTTGATCACGTCCTTCATTGAACAAACTGACCTATCTTCTAACCATTGAATCACTCATAGTATTTTCTCCGTGAACCTCGCTCATTTTGCGATGCATTTCTTGTAGCTTAACTTTCATTGCCTTTAGAGAACGAATCACAGATCTCATTTCACACGCAACGGCATTTTCAATTACGGCTGACATTATAAAGGAGCACTACAAAGCACACGTCGGCAGCAGCGATCTGAAAATGGCGCACGTCTTCTCCTTGGGTCAGAGTAATTGCCGCTATGATAGGAACTGCGAACGTAGCGCTGCCACGGATAGAAATAGAAACGGAACTTTCTTTGTGGACGATTTCGTGTTCAGTTTTCCTTGGTGTTATATAAACTGAGGACATAGTGTAATTAGATACGTACATCCATGTTATGTCTTATCCGAGCAACATTGATTCACGCTGAAGCAGACAACGTAAATGCGGTGTGTAATATAGGACTATGAACGATCATTTCATTTTAAAAGTTCCTTATTTCCCAAAGTACAGCATGTACAGCAATATATAGTTGATGAATGAATGTAGCTGGTAGCTCACCGAGTTTGCGTTTTGCCCACGAGTTGGCGTCAGGAGTGTTGTTCCTTTATATAATGACGAAGAAGGGAAGAGTATGAACTTGGGATGTTGCAGTAACGGATCGTGCAGCCACGTCTCGATCCCTGAGTTAACAGATGGGAACGTTTGCAAGACAACAACCAACTGAACGAACAGTTTGACGACGTTTGCAGCAGCATGGACTATCAGCTCGGAGACGATGTCTGCGGTTACCCTTGACGCTGCATTACAGACAGGAGCACCTACGATGGTGTACGCAACGACGAACCTGGGTGCACGAATGGCAAAACGTCATTTTTCCGGATGAATCCAGGTTCTGTTTACAGCATCACGATGGTCGCATCCGTGTTTGGCGACATCGTGGTGAACGCACATTGGAAGTGTGTATTCGTCATCGCCATACTGGCGTATCACCCGGCGTGACGTTATGGGGTGCCATTGGTTACACGTCTCGGTCACCTTTTGTTCGCATCGACGGCACTTTGAACAGTGGCCGTTACATTTCAGATGTGTTACGGCCCTTGGTTCTACCCTTCATTCGATCTCTGCGAAACCCTACATTCCAGCAAGATAATTCACGACCGCATATTGCAGTTCCTGTACGGGACTTTCTGTATACGGAAAATGTTCAACTGCTGCCCTGGCCAGCACATTCTCCAGATCTCAATGGCCAGGCGTATCAAGGAAGTTATTACGGTCAGAGGTGGTTGTTCTGGATACTGATTTCTTAGGATCTATGCACCCAAATTGCATGAAAATGTAATCACATGTCATTTCTAGTAAAATATATTTGTCCAATGAATACCCGTTTATCATCTGCATTTCTTCTTGGTGTAACAATTTTAATAGACGGTAGTGTAAATAAAAAATTCATCCCATGATGTACAGGGTGATAAAAAAGTCAGTATAAATTTGAAAAGTTAATAAATCACGGAATAATGTAGAGAGACTGATAAAAATTGACACACATGCTTGGAATTACAGGGGGTTTTATTAGTAAAAAAAAAAAAAAAAAAAAGGTTCAAAAAATATCCGACAGGTAGCGCTTCAACTGATCAGAAAAGCAATAGTTAGCATAACAAATTAAGACAAAGGAAAGATGATGTTCTTTACAGGAAATGCTCAATATGTTCACCATAATTTTTCAACAATAGCTGTAGTTGAGGAATAAGGTTGTGAACAGCACAGTAAAGCATGTCCGGAGTTCTGGTGAGGCATTGGCGTGGGATGTTGTCTTTCAGCATCCCTAGAGATGTCGGTCGATCACGATACACTTGTGACTTCAGGTAACCCCAAAGCCAATAATCCCACGGACTGAGGTCTGGGGTCCTGGGAGGCCAAGCATGACAAAAGTGTCGTCTGAGCACACGATCATCACCAAACGACGCGCGCAAGAGATGTTTCTTTCACGCGTCTTGCAGTAGTTTGATGTCTTTTTGTTCTAATAAAACCCCATGTCATTCCAAGCATTTGTGTTAATTTTTACCTCTCTATCTACATTATTCCGTGATTTATTAAGTTTTCAAATTTATACTGTCTTTTTGATCATCCAGTATAATTGGTAACTTTTTATTCTTACAAAATAGTAGTTTCAAGAGAAGAGAATTAATTTTGTTGTCTTTGAAATCACACACACAATTGTTTTGCGGTTAGGGCAGTGTCTTGCTAGAATATTTAAACTTGAAAGCGGGTCGCATATTCAAAAAGGTTGAAGAATACTGACATAGTGTATATCTCGCGAAAAGGCCACGACCATACAATTGGAGATATTAGCGAGCACATCTAGATTTACCGTCAGTCTTTTTTTTCCTGCGTAGCGTACGTGACTGGAACTTAAAAAAGTGGAAGTGATGCTGGTACATCCCGCCACACTCGTAAGGTGGTTTGCGAAGTATAAATGTAGATAATACGACCACGTTATCGAGGGGACGTTAAGCCGTAATCTTCCTTCCGTCTTCTGAAGAGTGAAAATTGCAGTGTTTGTGAGTTTACGGCACCATAGATACGTCAGTTATATTTCTACACGTACCACCTAGGACCATGGAGCTATGAATTTTGTTGTAGTAGCCGAGATTATGGAATAGGTTCACATATTCGTGACTGGCTGGAAGACTTCCTAAGTAATAGAACGCAGTACCTTGTTCTCGATGGCGAGTGTTCATCAGAGACGAGTTTATCGTGCCCCAGGGGAGTGTGATAGGACCGCTATTATTTTCTAGCCGGCCGCGGTGGCCGAGGGGACTGAGGCGCTCCAGTCACGCTCTGCACGGCCACTACGGTCGGGGGGTTGGAATCCCCCCTCGGGCATGGATTTTTGTGCCGTCCTAGTTGGTAAGTAGTTTGTAAGTTTAGGGACTGATGACTCCGTAGTTAAGTCCCATAAGCTTAACAAACATTTAACATTATTTTCTATCTATATAAATGTTTGTTTTGTTTTTTAAATCTATCGGCCCAAACTGCGTGGTCATCAGTCCGAAGCTTACAAACTACTTAAACCTAGATAAACTAACCTAAGGAGAAAAACACACACCCATGCCCCAGAGAGGACTCGAACCTCCACGACGAGCAACCGTGCGTTCCGCACGGAGACGCTTTAGACCGCTCGGCTACTCCACCGCGGCTCTATATAAATGATCTGATGGACAGACTAACTTGTAATTTGCGGCTGTTTGCTGATGGTGCTGTGGTGTATAGGAGGGTGTCGTCTGAAACTGACTGTAATAACATAGAGGATGACTTAGACAAAATTTCTAGTTGGTGTGATGAATGGCAGCTAGCTGTCAATGTAGAAAAATGTAAGGTGGTGCGCATGAGTAGGAAAAACAGTCGCACAATGTTCGAATACAGCATTAGTAGTGAGCTTTTTGATGCTGTCGCGTCGTTCAAATATCTAGGCGTAATATTGCAGAGCGATATAAAATGGAAGGAACATGTAATGACAGTTGTAAGGCGGACAGCCGAATTCGGTTTATTGGGAGAATTTTGGGAAGATGAACTTAATCTGTAAAGGAGACCGCGTATAAAACGCTTGTGAACCACATCTTGAGTATTGCTCAAGTGTTTGTAACCAGCAGCAGATCAGTTTAAAGGAAGACATAGAAGCAGTTCAGAGGCAAGCAGCTAGGTTTGTTACTGGTAGGTTTGACCAATGCGCGAGTGTCACGGAAATGCTCCGGCAACTCAGTTGGGGATAGCTGGAGGAAAGACGACGTTCTTTTCGTGAATTTCTGTTGAGGAAATTTAGAGGGTTGTAATTTGAAGGTGAGTGTAGTACGATCTTGCTGCCGCCTACATATACAGGGTTTTACAAAAACTTTCAGGAAACATTCCTCACACGCAAAGAAAGAAAATATGTTATGTGGACATGTGTCCGGAAACGCTTAATTTCCATGTTAGAGCTCATTTTATTACTTCTCTTCAAATCACATTAATCATGGAATGGAAACACACAGCAACAGAATGTACCAGCGTAACTTCAAACACTTTGTTACAGGAAATGTTCAAAATGTCCTCCGTTAGCGAGGATACATGCATCCACCTCCCGTCGCATGGAATCCTTGATGCGCTGATGCAGCCCTGGAGAATGGCGTATTGTATCACGGCCGTCCACAATACGAGCACGAAGAGTCTCTACATTTGGTACCGGGGTTGCGTAGACAAGAGCTTTCAAATTCCCCCGTAAATGAAAGTCAAGAGTGTTGAGGTGAGGAGAGCATGGAGGCCATGGAATTGGTCCGCCTCTACCAATCCATCGGTCACCGAATCTGTTGTTGAGAAGCGTAGGAACACGTCGACTGAAATGTGCAGGAGCTCCATCGTGCATGAAGCACATGTTGTGTCGTACTTGTAAAGGCACATATTCTAGCAGCACAGGTAGAGTATCCCGTATGAAATCATGATAACGTGCTCTACTGAGCGTAGGTGGAAGAACATGAGGCCCAATCAAGACATCACCAACAATTACTGCCGAAACATTACAAGAAAATCAGTGTTGATGACGTGATTGCACAACTGCGTGCGTATTCTCGTAAGCCCACACATGTTGATTGTGAAAATTTACAATTTGATCGCGTTGGAATGAAGCCTCATTCGTACTAAAATGAGCTCTAACATTGATATTAAGCGTTTCCGGACACTTGCCCACATAACATATTTTCTTTCTTTGTTTGTGAGGAATGTTTCCTGAAAGTTTGGCCGTACCGTTTTGTGTTGTTGTTGTGGTCTTCAGTCCGGAGACTGGTTTGATGCAGCTCTCCACAATACCCTATCCTGAGCAAGCCTCTTCATCTCCACATAAGAACGGCAACCTACATCTGTCTGAATCTGGTTACTGTATCCATCTATTGGTCTTCCTCTGCGATTTTTACCCCACACACTTCCTTCAAACGCTAAATTCACAATCCGTTGATGTCTAAGAATGTGTCCTATCAATCGATCCTTTCTTTTAGTCAAGGTATGCCAGAAATTTCTTTTCTCCCCAATTCTGTTCAGTACCTCCTCATTAGTTACCCGATCCACCCACGTAATCTTCAGCATTCTTCTGTAGCACCATATTTCAAAAGCCTTAATCCTCTTCCTGTCCGCACTATTTATCGTCCATGTCTCACTCCATACAAATGCCCTCAGAAAGGACTTTCTTAGGCTTAAATCAATATTCGATGTTAACAAATTTCTCTTTTTCAAGAACGCTTTTCTACCCATTGCTATTCTGCATTTTGTATCCTCTGTACTGCGACCATCATTTGTTATTTTACTGTCCAAGTAACTAAACTCATCTACCTCCTTTATTGCTTCGTTACCTAATCTAATTCCTTCGGCATCACCTGATTTTCTTACACTGCACTCCATTACCCTAGTTTTGCTCTTGTTAATATTCATCTTATATGCACCTTTCAGCACACTGTCCATTCCCTTCAATTGTATTGTATTGTATTTCGCATAGTGATCACAACGACAAGATAAGAGAAATTAGGGCTCGTACAGAGGCATATAGGCATTCTTTCTTCCCTCGTTTTATTTGGTAGTGGAATAGGAAAGGAAATGCCTATTAGTGGTACAGTGTACCCTCCGCCACGCACCTTACGGTGGATTGCGGAGAGTGTATGTAGATGTAGATGTACTTGGCGTAAGCTCTGGAGAAGGCTGGGGCGCAGCGTGAGACGAGAAGAGTGCGTCCGGCGATGCGCCGGAGATTGCTGCCTGGGTAGAGGTCCGGCCCGTGTCTGCCGTTCTAATTAATTCTCGCCGTCTGGTATGCCGGAGCGGGCAGCGCCGGGTGGGGTGGGTGGGATGGAACGGCCGAGCAGACTCACGCCAGCTTAATGAAGACGGTGGCGGCGGCTCCGGCAGAATGCTCTGCTGCCACACCGGCTTCCTACAGCTCTCCGTGCCAGCGTATCTCGTGGAAGACGCGGTCCAGCCTGAGACGTCTACATCCGCACTACGCAAGCCACCTTGCCGTATCTGACGAAGGTTACTCCGCGTGTCGTCGTCCGTTCCTCCTTTTCCAGCAGTGGCTGCGCGTCCTCTGCCTTCATTGGTTCAGTGAACCCCCGGAAGAAAGCTCGTCGTGACAAAGAAGTTACTAAATACATAAAATAAAAAACAGGTGTAAGGCAAGGTGACTGCCTGTTTCCACTCCGCTTCAACTTCGTCCTAGAGAAAATAGTAAGAGAATGGAAACGAAAACTAAAAGATCATAAGCTATCACCAATCAGACTGGGGACGAAACACAAAGACATTGAAATTCACTGTCTAGCATTTGCGGATGATTTTGCCATTCTTTCTGAAAACCTAATAAATGCAGCAATCCAAATCAACCTCTTAGAAGGAATAGCGAACAAAGCAGGTTTAAGAATTTCTGTAGAGGAAACAAAATTTATGACAAACATAAAAGATGTTCCAGAAATCCTACTACATCTACATCTACATAAATACTCCGCAAGTCACCGTAAGGTGCGTGGCGGAGGGTACAATGTACCACTACTAGGTATTTCTTTCCTATTCCACTCCCAAATTGAACGAGGAAAAGAAGAATGCCTATATGCCTCCGTACGAGCCCTAATTTCTCTTATCTTGTCTTTGTGATCTTTACGCGAAATGTAAGTAGGCGGCAGCAAGATCATACTACACTCAGCTTCAAATTCCGGCCCTCTAAATTTACTTAACAGAAATTCACGAAAAGAAGGTCGTCTTTCTTCCAGCGATCCCCAATTGAGTTGCCGGAGCATTTCCGTGACACTCGCGCATTTGTCGAATCTACCGGTAACAAATCTAGCTGCTCGCCTCTGAACCGCCTCTATGTCTTCCTTTAAACTGATCTGCTGCTGAGCAATACCCAAGACGTTGTCGTACAAGAGTTTTATACGCGGTCTCCTTTACAGGTGTACATCTTCCCAAAATTCTTCCAATAAACCGAAGTCGGCTGTCCGCCTTACAACTGTCCTTACATGTTTGTTCCATTTCATATCGCTCTGCAATGTTACGCCTAGATATTTGAACGACGCGACAACATCAAGAAGCTCACTACTAATGCTGTTTTCGAACATTATGGGATTGCTTTTTCTACTCATGCGCATCATCTTACATTTTTCTACATTGAGAGCTACCTGCCATTCTTCGCACCAACTAGAAATTTCTCCTTTACAGGTGTACATCTTCCCAAAATTCTTCCAATAAACCGAAGTCGGCTGTCCGCCTTACAACTGTCCTTACATGTTTGTTCCATTTCATATCGCTCTGCAATGTTACGCCTAGATATTTGAACGACGCGACAACATCAAGAAGCTCACTACTAATGCTGTTTTCGAACATTATGGGATTGCTTTTTCTACTCATGCGCATCATCTTACATTTTTCTACATTGAGAGCTACCTGCCATTCTTCGCACCAACTAGAAATTTTGTCTAAGTCATCCTGTATGCTATTACAGTCAGTTACAGACGACACCCTCCCATACACCACAGCATCATCAGCAAACAGCCGCAAATTACAACTTACTCTGTCCATCAGATCATTTATATAGATAGAAAATAATAGCGGTCCTATCACACTCCCCTGGGGCACGCCTGACGATACACTCGTCTCTGATACACTAACATATATTGGGCCGATAAAGAGGGTAAATAAATTTAAAAATGTGGGACAAATGATTCAGGAAAATGGTTTAGAAAAATCTGCTGTAGAAGGAAAGAGTACATAAAATGGAGAGAGCATGTGGTATAACCAGGAACATTTACAACAAAAGGTCTCTGTCTAAAAATCTCTAAATACAGCACTACAACACAGTAGTAAAGCCAGAATGTCTTTATGCAAGTGAATGTTTAGTACTGAATTACAAATTACATAAACTTGAAGTCCTAGAATGAAAAATCATTCGAAAAATACTTGGTCCACTAAGAAATACGGAGGTATGGAAACTAAGAAGTAATGCAGAAGTATATCGCAACATAGAAAACATAACCGAAACACTACGGACTGCTATTTTTTGGACATTTATACCGAATGAACAGCAACAGGTTAACCAAACAGATTTTTAAATATCTCTGGGATAAGATGTCAACAATAGCATGGATTCAAGAAGTTAGGAAAGATTTGGAAAGAAACAATGTAAGTGAAAAAGATGCAACAGAAAGAGAAACTTTTAAGAAGAAAGTGTTAAAAATGGAAGGAACCAAGGCAGGAGGGAGAAGAAGACAGGAGTAAAGTGGTCTGAGCAGAGAAAAAGGATACTTAGTGAAAAGATGAAAGAATACTGGAGGAAAAAGAAAGAAGAACAATGGAGGAAACATTGAAATTGGTGCGTGGTCCTTAGATGGCCGAAAGGAAGAAAGAAAGAAGAAAAAGTGTTTCTAAACTATCATTATTCGCTTCGTTCTTCTATCACATCATTTTATATACACATTCAAAGAATTTTAATCGATTGACAAACGTTTTACGTCGCGGTGGCAGCACGTATACAACTCATAGCGCGGCCGCTTAATATAAGCGGCAGCGGCCGCAGCGTTCGAATACCCTTGCGTGGCTGAGGTTCAAATTCTCTTCTGCACCCACTAGAGACAGCATATGCTCGCTCCCGCGGCAGGGACGAGCGAGGGGAAACGCAGCTTTTAACATTGGCGTTGGAGCTGGTGGCGACGCCAACTCCTGACTACTCGGGATCTGGCAGTTACGCACGAATGGTGCCGAAGCAAAGGCAATGGAGCTACTGTGCACCTCGTCTTAGGCATGCGCAAATCCTCCATGGAGGCAACATTCGCCCTTCATATTTGTTTTTGGCGCATTGAAGATTCATCAAAAACACATAATATTTGGTAAAAAATCTTGTAAATTAAAGACGCATCAACTGTGCAAGCCTTCGGAAATCCGATCATGAATAATAATGAAGTTACTAGTCTCCACCTAGCAAGAATAACCTTGTGGTTAGCAGCATCGCTCTGCCCTGTTGAAGTTTGTGGGTTCGAGACCGACTACAAGCAATTTATAAAAACTCAGTCTTCTTTTTAACAGATACGGGAACAACAAAGACTTGTGTATTGTTACTTGCCATATATACTTTGGACGTTTTTGCAAATGTGTCGCGATTTTGAGGGTAAATTATATTTATACGTTTCGTTGTAACAATTATTTAACTGTTTGAAATGCGTAAGGTTAGGAGGGGGTGATGCTTACAGTGTCACTTGACCGGAACGTAGCTTGTCTCTTCATCGTAACAGATTCATTTTGTTACAGTCACTTAACAGTGTAATTAGTTACTTAATGTGTTTAGTGTTCTGCATATTCATATGTTGTTGGTGTTTATTATCAAAGAGAAATGATCACGTTCAGTATCTTTTAGAAACAAATTACTCAGCTTTAAGCATGGAAGAGAAGTGTGAAATAAAGGAGCTTTGGTAGCCCAATGCCTCAGTTCCTTTTGAAGCAAGCGCAAACAAGCCGAGGTTTTTTAACGAAAATATATCTAAAGGAGGAGGGGCAAATCGGGTCGCTTTCAAAGTTTCATATAAAAATAAATAAATAAAGCCAGTGCTGATATCAAATAGTTCGTCTCATAGCTTATCCTATTGTTATTTTATTCTACATCTTTTATGCGAATATCCGAAGTTGCGCTTTTTAACTCGCCAGTTTTACTTGCCATTTCACGTCATTTTAATTAAATTGACGTACGTGATTACTCGTTTCAGTGGCAACACGTGAACGGGCATTATCTTGCACTAAAATGATAACCCTGAAGAAAGACATTCCTGCACGTAGCTTTTCTTTCGACTACGAGGTGACTACCTGGGTACAATCACATTGAAGTAGGCTACCAAAATCATATTTCTTTGAGAACACTGACCGCCTTGTCTCAATACATGAATACTCACAGCAATTCCTTGATAAATAATAAACAGTTTGGAACATCCTGGTAGATTAAAACTGTGTGCCGGATTAGGATTCGAACCTAGACCCTTTGCCTTTCGTGAGCAAACGTTCTACCGACTGAGCTATCCTGGCACGCTTCCCGGTCTGCCCTCACAACTTTACTTCTGCCAGTACCTCGCCTCCTACTATCGAAATTCTCAGAAGTTCTCCCGCAAATCTTGCACGACTAGCACTTCTGGAAGAACGGACGTCGTGGAGAAATGGCGTAGCTATAGCCAAAGACTAGGGGATGATTCGAGAGTGATATTTTAACTCTGGACCGTATTGAGCGCTCTCCAGGGGGCTCACGGTTCTTTCGTGAGTACGTGCGTGGTGAGCACGGGGCCCCGAGCTAGTGCAGTCTTTCTCCCTTCTTTCCTCCCTGGACTGCATTTGCTTTCCCTTCCCCTCCTTTCCTATCCTCACTTCTTCCCCTCCCCACCGGGGGACCGATAACTTCAGTAGTTTAGTCCCCCTATCCAAACCAAACAGCCCAACCCAATCTTTTTGTCCCCCATTGTACATGTTGGAGTTCGAGATGATTTAAGTATTTTAATTGTTTTTAAGCACTGATAATGACCACGCAGTGGTCGAAATGTATATTTGCAAATAAGTAAATATATTTTCCCGACTGATTGCTGAAAAATTTCCAAAAGTGTATACAATGTTCACAATAATGTGAAAAATAGTTATGACTAAAATCACGTATAAACCACTTAATCGACAAAAATTGTGATCAAAGTCTTTCCGATACGGATATTAAAATAAAAAAATATTGAAGCACATAACAAGATCTGAACCTCTTACAGATTAGGCAGACGAGATATCCACTGCTACGGAAGCTACCGAAATAGATGTTCTGTTGTAATGGTTTAAAATCTTGTCTCAAATTCTGTATCTTTTTCGTGGAATACTCTCCAAAGAGGGCCGACTGAACAACATTATTCTTTTTCTAGAACTTTTCCATCCGCACGTACTCTTTGATTACGTATGTTTGCCCGATACCTATCTATTTCTGCTGACGCAACCGAACTACGACAAAACGTGGCTGTACAATACCGACCCACGTGCGTCGATCGAGTAGTGTCGTGTAGTGTCGAACGCCTTCGGCTCCACCTGGCCGTAAACGAAGTTTAGTTCCGCGCTCTGCCGCCGGCAATTATTAAGTGAACGGGCAATAAGGTGCACGAAATATCTTTCGAAACACAAATATCGAAAGAAAGAGTACGAGATATATTCATCATCTCACACGTAGAATGAATTGGGGATGGGGATGGATGACGCTTTCATGAAATTCTGTCTCAATGCTGTAGTGTCGCGGTCACCGGGCGTGCAGGGTGTGTCGGTGAGTGGATGTTTTTTTTTTTTTTTTTTTTTTTTGCAGCAAGCAGCCACCCTTACGGCAGACAGGCGGGGTGCATAGCGTACTCTGACAGACACGCCGTCCCAGGGGTGCGGTGCAGCCGGCTGAGTCACCAGGGTGGGAGGGGGGGGGGTGCCTCTTCAGGGTTCACTGCCCGGAGACTGCTGACAGCCAGAGGTCTGCATGGACGCCTATATTATGCCGATATCTCCGCACAGTGGCGCATGTAAGGGGGATTAGTTCACCCTCCCCCCTCCCGGAAATACGAAAAATTATGATAAAGCAAACTTTTATGAATTTACAGAAGAGTAGTAGTACAGTAAGAAATGAAAACCTTATTACACACGATGTCACACTTTGTTGATCTTTTCCATCCCTTTAACGTGTGACGTAATCTATGGATGGCCCCTTAGTCATTTCATCAATTCCACAATAAATAAATTTATATATACATATATACAGGGTGTTACAAAAACGTATGGCCAGACTTTCAGGAACATTCCTCACACAGAAAGAAAGAAAATATGTTATGTGGACATGTGTCAGGAAACGCTTAATTTCCATGTTAGAGCTCATTTTAGTATTTCTCTTTAGATGTAATTTGAAATAATTCGTGCAGATAATTGTAAAAATACCCAATTGTTTCGTTAATGTGTACTGAACTTCCTCGATTCACCGCCAGTTGGCCCAACTGAAGGAAGTTTATGTTCACTTCCGTGCTTGTGTTGACATGCGACGGATGAGGCTTCTTCATTCCAACGTGATCAAACTGTAAATTTTCACAATGAACTTGTGTGGGCTCACGAGAATCCGCACGCAATTGTGCAATCACGTCATCAACACAGATTTTCTGTGAACGTTTGAGCATGAATGGTTGATGTCTTGATTGGGCCTCATGTTCTTCCACCTACGCTCACTTCAGCACGTTATATCATGATTTCATACGGGATACTCTACCTGTGCTGCTAGAACATGTGCCTTTGCAAGTGCGACACAACATGTGGTTCATGCACGATGGAGCTCCTGCACATTTCAGTCGACGTGTTCGTACGCTTCTCAACAACAGATTCGGTGACCGATGGATTGGTAGAGGCGGACCAATTCCATGGCCTCCACGCTCTCCTGACCTCAACCCTCTTGACTTTCATTTATGGGGACATTTGAAAGCTCTTGTCTACGCAACCCCGGTACCAAATGTAGAGACTATTCGTGCTCGTATTGTGGACGGCTGTGATACAATACGCCATTCTCCAGGGCTGCATCAGCGCATCAGGCATTCCATGCGACGGAGGTTGGATGCATGTATCCTCGCTAACGGAGGACATTTTGAACATTTCCTGTAACAAAGTGTTTCAAGTCACGCTGGTAGGTTCTGTTGCTGTGTGTTTCCATTCCATGATTAATGTGATTTGAAGAGAAGTAATAAAATGAGCTCTAACATGGAAATTAAGTGTTTCCGTACACATAACATATTTTCTCTCTTTGTGTGTGAGGAATGTTTCCTGAAAGTTTGGCGGCCGTACCTTTTTGTAACACCCTGCATATATATATATATATATTAATTTTTTTCCTGTCTTTCTTTATTTTTTTTTTCTTTCTTTTTCTTTTGGGTCTCCAACCTCCCCTTTAATCCAGCCAACACTCCCCATTGTTTAACAATACGGAACATTTTGCGAAAAGAAAATTTGAACTCTGATTAAAGTGAAATGAAGATATGCTTCATGTTTCGAAATGAAATATGAAGTCATCTCTCCTTGGTGGAATCACAATTTCCGTTGCTTCGAGTAAAGCTACAAACGTCTTTAGGAGCAAAGCCTTTGGATCTATCTGTGCTTAAATGGCAACAGCTTAAACGTTTCCATAACTTACCGTTGATAATCTATACTGATAAAATATTAATGCTTGTGTTTGCAAAACCGTTCGTCTCCGAAAGTTTTTGACTGATTGCCTTGAAATTTTAACAGAATGTTGCACTCTTGTAAAGAAAGGTTTTTAGATACCTATTTCTTTAAATGCTAACTGTAATAAACTATTTCAAATTATTATGTCAGCAGGGCTATAATATAGGTAACGAAAGGTTATCTACAACGTGTACAAAAACCAGACAGCAGTTATTGGAGTCGAAGGGCACGAAAAGGAAGCATTGATTCGAAATGGAGAAAGACAGGATTGTAGCCTTTCTCCAATGATATTGAATTTGCACATTGAACAAGCAGTAAAACGAAGCACGGAGAAATTTGGAGAAGTAATTAAAGTTGAGTTTGTAGAAATAAAAACATTGCGTTTGGATGATGACGTTGCATTTTTCTCAGAGACAGCAAATTATCTGGTAGAGCAACTAAACGGACTGGACAGTGTGTTGAAAGGAGTGTATAAGATGAACTTAACAAGAGCAAAACAAGGGTAATGGAATGCAGTCTAAGAAAAACAGATAATGCTGAAGGAATTAGATTAGGTAAAGGAACAATGAAGGTGGTAGATAAGTTCTGTTACTTTGGCTGTAAAATAACATACGATAGGTCACAGTACAGAGAATATAAAATACAGAATGGCAATGTAGGAAAAGTGTTTTTGAATAAATTAAATTTAACATCGGATATTAATCTAACAAGGGGACAACATGGGTATCGGATTTTATAATTTCTTTATATTTCTCGTAGGCCTTCGTGAAGTTCCAACTTAAATAACAATCATCCAAATCCATTCGACGCAACTCTCAATGTTTGAAGTATTTCAAGTATACGTAAGTACCAATAATAGGAAGAGTTGCGCCATCTGTCCGTTTAGCTCAGGTGATAGGTTTCTCACTCCACAAACATATAATCGCTGGTTCGAATCCCTCTGTCATTAATATTTTTTCGTTGTTTTCGAAATCAGCTATACAAAACATTTTGGAATCTCTAATTTCTTGTGTCAGGTTTTGTTTATGTGTATGTAGACGAGCTGAACACGTTATCATCACCTAAATCGATGGTTGACAAGGTTAGCTGCTTGGAAAGCCATTAGTAGCTATGGAGATGACTTTCCAAAACTTGCGTCGTAGCTCTTCACGAACTGAACAGTGAAAGACTGTCGTCGTCAACTAATAGTGAAGCCAATACTGTAAAAAATGTAAGCTTTTTTTTATTTAAATCATCATTATTAACAACCTTTTATAAAAGATAGAAAGGTATGAATAAACAAAAATACCTGCATTTTTCGTAAAAATTAGCATTATATATTAAAATTGTGTAAGTATTTGAACACAAGGAAAAAATTTAAAAAGTTCGTCACGGCAGGATTCGAACCACCGATCCTTCGTTAGTCAGATTGGAACGCTACCACCTGATCGACACCGACAGATGCTATAACTCTTTTAATTATTGGTACTTACGTGTACTTGCAAAACTTCAAATTCGATTTTCTTGAGATATTTTGAAAGTTGCGTCGAATGGCTTTGGCTGATTATTAGTTGTGTTCTGAACTTCACGAACCATAAACATAAAAAAATTTCTAAAATCAAATACGAATGTCCTCTCCTTGTAAGTATAAGGACGTCTTTTCTGAAGACATTTACGCGGAGTGTTGCCTGATACGGGAGTGAAGTATGGGCGATAAATAGTTCAGACAGGAAGAGGATAGAGGCGTTTGAAATGTGATGCCACAGAAGAATGCTGAAGTTTATGGGGGTAAATCGCGTAACTAATGAAGAAGTATTGAACAGAATTGGGGAGAAAAGGAATTTTTGGCATATCCTGACTAAAAGAAGGGATAAATTGGTAAGACACTTCTTAGACATCAAGGAATCGTAAATTTAGCATTGAAAGGAAGTGCGTGTGGTAAAAATTGCTGAGGGAGATCGAGAGACGCATTTAGTAAGCAGCTTCAAATGGATGTGGGTTGCCGTTCTTATGAGGAGATGCAGAGGCTTGCTCAGGATAGTGTAGGGTGGAGAGGTGCATCAAACCAATCTCCGAACAAAAGGCCGCAACTATAACATTTCTTTAATATGTAAAATAAAATGTATATACAGGGTAATTTTTTTTATATCGTGTAAAGTCGCTAGAGACTGATCGAAGAAAGGATACATTTCCGACATAAGTTCATTAGACCTGTTGTGTGGAGTACCCTCTCCTACACCAATCTCTCCAGTTCGTACACGCTGTAAAAATTAACCTATGTATGTAATCTTTCCCGACCATGTGTAACAACGTTTCTCTATTGAAAAATTTACGTCAGTTCATTTAATTTTCGCATTCTGAATGCATTATTTATTTACTCCTGTCATGAAGAGGAAGTCACGAGGTGCATAACTACAGATATATGAGGGGTTCAGAGCAGAAGTGGCGTAACTCCACCTACGATAGTTTCGGGTAAGAGGAGCATTCATTAAAAAGTTTATAAAAATTATTAATGTTAATAATTTATTTGTATTTAGGAATACAGGATAATATGCACAAAAGTCTCTCTAAATGTATTAACAAAAGAATAGCACACAGGAAATGCGTAGGAAATGTCTTTTTAAACAAAAATGAAAGGACTTAGGTCGTTTGTGCAGTGAAAACTTTTATCAGTCATCCACTGTTACTTCTAGTACATTGTGTGAATACAGGCTCGTCGATTTCCTCGTCCGAAATCTGATCTGGGGAATCTGAATGAAGAGTAGATATTTTCATAGACAAGTTCTTGAAGAATGCGTCATACACAGCAGGAATAAATATTATAGGAACCAGCATATCCTTCTTTTGGCTGTTTGTCACAGTCCGCCTGGTCTTGTAAAGTCTCCTTTGTGTCACTGAAGCGAGGCTTTGAAGTGGTCTGCCTAACGTGTGCTTACGAAATGTTTGTAAATCTTATGGGACTTAACTACGAGGTCATCAGTCCCTAAACTTACAAACTACTTATGAACTACTTACGAACTAAGACGGCACAAATATCCATGCCCGAGGGGGGATTCGAACCCCCGACCGTATTGGCAGTGCAGACAGTGACTGAAGCGCCTCAGTCCCCTCAGCCACCGCGGCCGGCCGTGCTTACGAAAATCCACCTTATGAAATTCTTCACTTTGACGAAAACTTGATTTAAACCTCATAGAAAATGGAGCTGCCCATTCAAATTGCATTCATATCACTTACAATCAATTTAACTGATGCGCATCAGCAGCCCTTTCCTGAGCACTGATCTATAGCTCCATCATTGATACAAAGTCGTCGTTCCTCATTATGCTAACAATGAAAGGCTTTTCCCTTTTGTACCCTTGGCTACTATCTACCCAACCCCCGCGCGCCAAACGGCTTTGCCGCAGTGGATACACCGATTCTCGTTAGATCAACGAAGGTAAGCCCTGTCGGGGTTAGCTAAAAGTTGGATGGGTTACCGTCCGGGTCTGCCGAGTGCTGCTGTCAGTCGGGCTGCACTCAGTCCTTGAGAGGCCAACTGAGGAGCTACTTGATGGAGAAGTAGCGGCTCACATCATGTAGACTGACATCACAACCGCGTGTGCGGGGTGCTGACCACGTCCCCCTCCATACTGCATCCGTTGACGCCTTCGGGCAGGGGATGACACGGCGGCCGGTCAGTACACAGTGGGTCCCCTGAGGCCTGTCGGACGGAGTTAGGAAAGGTTTTTTTTCTTTCTTTTTTTTTTTTTTTTTTTTTTTTTTTTTGACTCGCTAATTTAATCAAAGTCTGCATTTCCCTCACTGTTTGACGGATATTCTGAACAACACTCCACCATAATATGGTCACTGCAAGAACCTTCACATTCAGTGTTCTACTAAAGCACATGGACATACGTACTACGTACTTTGTGCTCTGAACAAAGGCGGGTAGCAGTTACAGCAAAAACACACTGGCGCACTCTATGCACAGATCATTAAACATCAGAGATACGTACTTATAAATATTCAAATGTTTGTTAAGCTTAAGGGACTTATCTACGGGGTTATCAGTCCCTAAACGTACAAACTACTTATGAACTAACTAATTCTAAGGACGGCACAAATACCCATGCCCGAGAGGGGGATTCGAACCCCCGACCGTAGTGGCCGTGCAGACCGTGACTGGAGCGCCTCAGTCCCCTCGGCCACCGCGACCGGCTACGTACTTATAGCTCTGAATTGTAGCTGTCCCTCTGTTATCAAATATGTCTGTAACTCGTTTTCAACTAAAAGTCGAGTTTCGCCACTTGTGCTCTGAACGCCTCATATGTTAACATCTAGAAAAAATTCTGACAAGGAAACCTCCCCATCCCACCCCCTCAGATTTAGTTATAAGTTGGCGCAGTGGATAGGCCGTGAAAAACTGGACACAGATCAATCGAGAAAACTGGAAGAAGTTGTGTGGAACTATGGAACAATAAGCAAAATTAAAAAAAAAAAAAAAAAAAAAAAAAAAAAAAAAAAAAAAAACTGAACGGTCCATGCGAAAGATAGGCAACGTAAAAAGCAAGTTCTGAGCATATGACTGCCGTGGTCCTTTGGCTAGTGTGAGGAGCTGCGGAGCAAGAGGTCCTTGGTCAAATCATCCTTCAAATTTTTTTTATTTTTTTTATTTTCGTAAAATTATGATCTGTTCGTCCGTTTGTTGACGTCTCTGTTCGCTGTACTGAGTTTAGTGTCTGTGTTTTGCGATCGCGCCGCAAAACAGTACGAGTAGCAGACGAAAGGAAGTGCCTGTCCAGTGGGAAACCGAGCGAGGTGGCGCAGTGGTAACACACTGAACTCGTATTCTGAAGGATGGCGGTTCAAATCCACCTCCGGCCATCCAGATTTAGGTTTTCCGTGGTTTCCCTAAATCACTCCAGGTAAATGCCGGGATGGTTCCTTTCAAAGGGCACGGCCGATATCTTTCCACCATCCTTACCCAAAAATCCGACCGTTAGCTCCGTCTCTAATGACCACGTCGTCGACGGGACTTTAAACCCTAAGATTCCTCCCTCCTTCCTTCCAATGCGAACCTAAAACATTTCATCGCAAGGTGATAGGTCAACCGAAAATATGTCTGATGTATTCTATACGACACTGGTTACGGTATGTGCATCATATGACAGGAATCTCTTGTCATCCCACCTGAATTGTACAATTGATGTAACTTATTTATTACTTCACACCATAATCTATATTTGCGACCTTTAATTGGTTTGGACAGTAATCTGAATTGGAGCATTTCCTTCTTGTAACCCACAGAAATACCATCACGCTGAAGTCTCAGTATCTTTGTGTTCTTTGTACGGATCGTCAACAATCTCATCAGCTGGTACATACAGCCCAGCAGGAATAAGCAAGGTATCTTCATCACCACACTTACTATTTATCAAGAAATGTAGCAAATAATCATACAAATGTTCGATCCCTTAAGGAACTGTTTGAATTCTTAAAATTCTGAAAATATTCATTGATCTTGTTATTGAACTCGCGAGCTACATTTGCTGGATTCATATTGCCCACGGAACACAACTCACGTATTTAATGTACTTTCGTCCAGAGTAACGAACAGTCAACTGCCAGCCAGGCAGCTTCGTCAGCAAGAATACTCTCTCCGACGTGCACTGTAGTCGACTGACGTCGTGTTTTTGGATGTTTTTTTAGGCGCAGCTGCCCCATACTACGGCGCAGTTACCTCAAATCGGACGGACGAACGGAAAGAAAAAACTTTCCTGTAAATCAAAAATTTAAAATTTTCGCCTGTGGGAAGGCTCGAACCAAGGACCTCTCACTCCACAGCACCTCACCCTAGCCACAGGCGCAGCTTCCCCATACCACGGCGCAGTTACCTCAAATCTGACGGACGAACGGAAAAATAAAAATTTCCTGAAAATAAAAAAAAATAAATAAAAAAAATTTTCGCCTGTGGGAAGGTTCGAACCAAGGACCTCTCACTACACAGCACCTCACCCTAGCCACAGGCGCAGCTTCCCCATACCACGGCGCAGTTACCTCAAATCTGACGGACGAACGGAAAGATAAAAATTTCCTGAAAATCAAAAAAATAAAATTTTCGCCTGTGGGAAGGTTCGAACCAAGGACCTCTCACTCCACAGCACCTCACCCTAGCCACAGGCGCAGTTTCCCCATACTACGGCGCAGTTACCTCAAATCGGACGGACGAACGGAAAGATAAAAATTTCCTGAAAATCAAAAAAATAAAATTTTCGCCTGTGGGAAGGTTCGAACCAAGGACCTCTCACTCCACAGCACCTCACCCTAGCCACAGGACCACCACACTCCTGTGCTCAGAACGTGCTTATCTTTCGCATGGACTGCTCAGCTTTTTTTTTTTTTTTTTTTCTAGTTCCATACAACTTCTTCCTGTTTTCTCGATTGATCTGTGTTCAGTTTTTCAACGCCTATCCACTGCGCAAACTTATAACTAAATCTGAGGGGGGCGCGATGGGGGGGGGGGGTTCCCTTGTGAGTGACGAACAAGTAGAATTACCCAGAGACTGGCTGATATCTGGATTTTTCTGCGGAAACGATAAGCACAGCCGTGCCACTGAGGCTGGTCCTCGGCTGCAGTTCTGCAGCCTGGTGATAAGCGGCAGCCTGTGCCGTTGCCAGGTGCCGCTCCGCCTCCCCGCCTTTGTTTCGGCCCCGCGCTGCCCTCGGCCAGTGTATCGCTCTCCTCTCTTTTCGGCGCTTCCGTCGGCGGCACCGCGCCACCCATAAATCCCTGCAGTGGACGTGCTGCCCCGCCGCGCCGGCGTAATACCGCAGCCCCGGGCCCCACATTTTATTGCCTATATTCGCGGCGCGCGGCGCTTTTTGCTCTTCTGATTGCCGAGTGGATGGCGCGCGGTCATCCGAGCCTCTGCTACGGGAATAGAACACACTGCCGCGGGCTGTTATTTCTGGTTTTTTCCTTTTAAAGGGTCTGTAAAGCTCACGATAGCCGCTGTTACAATTGTGATGCGCCCAAGCCGTGCCTTCAATTTTGCAACATTTCAGAGCTTGTATTTCCGTACTTGGTGATATTGTATTGGAAAATGTCTGCCTTCGGTAGTTCCCCCTTCCGTTCAGTACACTGAGATTGTACAAAGCGAGAGATGGAGACTATACTGTACTGTGTACACCCTTACTAAAATTCAAATGTTCAAATGTTTGTATAGCTTATGGGACTTAACTACAGGGTCATAAGTCTCTAAACTTACGAACTACTTATGAACTAGCTTAAACTAAGGATAGCACAAATATCCGTGCCCGAGGGGGGATTCGAAACCCCGACGCCGCGGTGGAGTAGCCGAGCGGTCTAAAGCACCTCGCTGCGGATCGTGCGGCTGCTCGCCGTGGAGGTTCGAGTCCTCCCTAGGGCATGGGTGTATCTGTTGTCCTTAGGTTATTTTACCTAGGTTTAAGTAGTTTGTAAGCTACGGACTGATGACCACGCAGTTTGGTCCGATAGATTTACAGACATTTGAACATTTTTTGAACCCCCGATCCCAGACATAACTTTGTCGAATTGGTAATTCTCATTATGTCTACTTGTATCAAAATGTTCAAATATTTGTACAGCTTATGGGACTTAACTACGAGGTTCAAAATGTTCAAATGTTTGTACAACTTATGGGACTTAACTACGGGGTCATCAGTCCCTAAGCTTACAAACTACTTATGAACTAGCTAAGACTAAAGACGGCACAAATATCCATGCCCGAGGGGGGATTCGAGCCCCCGGCCGTAGTGGCCGTGCGGACCGTGACTGGAGCGCCTCAGTCCCCTCGGCCACCGCGGCCGGCACACTCTTACTGAATTTACGGTTTGTGTTTAGAAGAAAACGAAACTACATTAACGGCAAGGTCCGTTGAAAATACAGCCACAGTCTGGAGACCGTCCAGGTTGTAGACCGTGTCCTGGGAATAGCCGAGCTTGGATGTTTGTGTTGTCTTTAGCATAACTTAGTTTAAGTAGTTTGTAAGTTTAGCGACTGATGATCTCGCAGTTAAGTCCCCGCCTTTTTCTCCGGTACGCAATATGGTTACTTTTGTGTCCCAGCCTCGTCGCCGCTTTTGTGTCTCGTTTCCGTCGTAGGTGTCGGTGGCCGAGTAGAAAGACCGACACAGGAATAAAGGATGCACGCTTGTGCAGGTATGGAAGTGACCAGCCAGTGGGACAGCAGCAACTAGAAACACTAGAGTAAATTAGAAGAGACATATATTTCATAAAGACTTAGTAATACTTAACTTTTACATAGCTCAGTACTGCAGAAGGCTGATACATAGTTGAGCTAGAGGCCTGCCTGGTGCCTATCCGATATCCGATAGCCAAGTCTTCACTGGTGCCTATCTGATTCCTAAGTGTAAGCTGGTTCCTATCTCAGTCCCAAGTGAACGATGTCGTTCAGTGGTGGCCACGAGCGGAGTTGAAGCAGAGGGAGCTCGTGGCTGACGTCGTAAGAACGCCGCGCCGTGCGTGCATGGCGGTGCGCGGCGAAAGTACGTGGCGCGCACTTTAGACTTGTGCGACACCACAGTTACCGTCACAGCTAATGCAGAATCAATGCTGACCGTGCCTACAGGATAAAGCTATCGGTTATGATTTTGCGGAAGCTCTTTCTGCCGTATAGATAATGACTGAGGCTACACAACAATTGTACATACAGTTCACAGTTCAAGGTTGTTGAGGAAATAACACAATTTGCACTGATAAAATTGTTATATATTGTTTTAAGCTGCATAAATGTGAGCTGTTCACGGCTTTTGTCTTAAAGTTCTAGTCGCGGTTACTGCTCTTCTTACAAACATTCAACTGTCTGGTTGCCATTACACTGATTCTTGATACTTTGTCTACGTAATCCAAGTAGGTAAACACATGAAACCGACGCGGTTGACACGGTCGTCGTACTAATGACACACTGTTGCACTTTGAATGAACCTTCCACTGAATGAATGTGTACTAGGGGGTCCTCCACGACGATTGGGGACGCACGCTCCAGTCGGTAGCACGCCGACCACCATACACACACAAAACCACACTCTCCCCAAAGTCAAGTGGCGCGCTCAGCGCCTAAACAGTCGATATACCACTCCCGTAATGGGCGCTGTCCCCTTACAATTTGAACATTTTGAATAACAAGGGTGCATACTAAATGAGTCATCTGGTTTCAAGATTAGATTAGATTAATACTTGTTCCATAGATCATGAATACGAAACCAAATAGATCATTTTATAGATCAGGCTTGATTCCATATTGGAATAGGTGCTCCACGACTGTATTTTATTTGTGGTATTTATTCAGCAATTAGTCGTCATAAATATAAATTCTTTATTTGTTAGCAAATCAATGCTAAAATAAATACAAAAGGGCCAGTTAGAATAACATGCATGTCACATTATAAGCTAATTGTACAAGTTTCAGTTATAGTCAATGATAAAAATACATACCTTAAAATCAATTAAAATACTTAAAATATCTCGACCTCCATGTAGGAGGTTGCGTTTGTACTGACGCAGCTGTTACAATCCTTACACAGTTGACGTCAGTCAGCACGAGTCATTTGTGACTAAGGCGCCCTCTTTAAAGTTTCATATAAATAACACATTTATATGATGTGTATTTATGGTAGAGAAAGTTACATTTTATTGTAATTTTAGTAGGCATTTTAACTTCATACTGTTCTTTATTAATGAGTCTCGTTTACTGCTTATATATAATTGATAGTAAAAATGTGTACTAATTGGTGTCTTACAATATATATATATATATATATATATATATATATATACAGCAACTCTTTTAAAATATTATATATGAAACTGATTACCTGTTAATAATTTCTGACATCAACTGTGTAAGGATTGTAACAGCTGCGTCAGTACAAACGCAACCTCCTACATGGAGGTCGAGATATTTTAACTATTTTAATTGATTTTAAGGTATGTATTTTTATAATTGACTATAACTGAAACTTGTACAATTAGCTTATAATGTGACATGCATGTTATTCTAACTGGCCCTTTTATTTTTATTTTAGCATCGATAATGACCACACAGTGGTCTAAATCTGGATTTGCTAACAAATAAAAAATTTAAATTTATGACGACTGATTGCTGAATAATTACCGCAAATTTTATAGATATTTTTGTC
Organism: Locusta migratoria; assembly: GCA_026315105.1. NCBI lineage: Eukaryota > Metazoa > Arthropoda > Insecta > Orthoptera > Acrididae > Locusta > Locusta migratoria. The sequence goes on along the minus strand of CM048751.1, from coordinate 258,069,796 downwards.
AATTTTCTGATTATGTTATATTCCGATTGTTAAAATACAGATCTAGCAAATAGCCAGACTTAAGCTTTAAAAAATACAGATCTAATTTATATCACATGAAGAAATTTGGGATTAGTTTCAAAATCAGATAGGTCACAAATGTTTGCATCAAAATCAGATAGATCGTGGTGCGGAGGTTCTATCTTCTGCCACAGCGCTAATGTCGCAAGCTCCTGCTGCCGGCTTAGTTGTTAGCAGTTGTTGTTGTCTGTTACTGTTGTGTTTGACTACTTTTGATTTTAAAAACGTGATTTTGGTTTCATTTTGTACTACATTTGTAAAAAATAAACACTTTAAAAATATCTGTGTAATTTTATTATTTTTCCGTTGTGGTAATTTGAAAAATTATATGAGTAACTAATAATGATATATTAAAACACATTATAATTCACTCCAAGCATATAGCAGAAAACTTCTTTTCATTACAACTCAACTTAGTTTCAAAAATCACAAAGTCATCAATGCTGGTGTCAAAACCAGGTGAATGAAAAACTTTGCTTGCAGAACAAGATAAAACACTTACTTTGGTTTCAAAACCAGATAGAGCTAAAATAATTTTTTTTCTCAAAACCTAATACTTGTTTCAACAAGACATTTATATCGATTATGTAGGCATCTCCTACCATCTTAAATAAAAAATACGGGTTTTGTAAATGCATTATTTGTTTGAATATTTAATTTTTTGTTCTTCCTGAGAAATTAGTTACTTATCTGGTTTTGAAAATAAGCGATTCAAATATTTACAACGGAAGACAGATATGGTAATCTGGTATTCTACCTTCCATAGATTTCAAATGAAATTGTCAGGAAGGAAAACTTCCTGATGTTCTTCAAAATTATTTATTGAGTCACTAACCGTCTTTTGGTTTCTTAGGCCATCATCAGGTAACAACTGAATGTCATTAACATTTGTTCATAGATATGCGACTTACAGAGATGTTATTACTACAGGGGATGCAAATTGTAATGTTCACAGGAAAGTGTCACATTTTTATGGAAAGTGTTACATTTGTTCATATTCACAGAATAAATTACATCAACAGCGAATGGGCGATGCTGAAAATGTGTACCCAGCCGAGATACGAACCCGGGTCTCCCGCTTTCTAGGCAGTTGCGCTGACCACTGCAGACACAGTGATCACCGCACCTGCAAGGACTACCTAAGCACGCATCCCGGCAGATACAAATTTTCAGATTTACCCTGCGGGAGACCCGGGTTTGAATCCCGGCTGGCTACACATTTTCAGCATCATCCATTCGCAGTTGATGTCGTTTATTCTGTGAATATGAAAGAATAACATCTGCAGGATCAGAAGTTGGCGTCTGTTTTTTTCGAAATAGACGCACATTTTTATGTATGTTGCATTTGTATGGCACTGAATTACATTTACGAAAATATAAAAAGCTATCGATTTTCCCTCCTATTCCAGTCACGTATTGTTCGCGGAAAGAAGGATTGTCGGTATGCCTCTGTGTGGGCTCTAATCTCTCTGATTTTATCCTCACGGTCTCTTCGCGAGATATACTTAGTAGGGAGCAATATGCTGCTAGACTCCTCGGTAAAGGTATGTTTTGTGTCCCAGCCTCGTCGCCGCTTTTGTGTCTCGTTTCCGTCGTAGGTGTCGGTGGCCGAGTGGAATGAGACCGACACAGGAATAAAGATAGCACGCTGGTGCAGGTACGGAGGGGAGCAGCCAGAAACTAGAAACACTAGAGTAAATTAGAACGAGATATATATTGCACAGAATTTATACAATATTTAACTTTTACATTGCTCAGTACTGCAGATACATAGTTGAGCTAGAGGCCTGCTTAGTGCCTAACTGATAGCCAAGTCTTCACTGGTACCTATCTGATTCCGAAGTCTTTACTGGTTCCTATCTCAGTCCCAAGTGAACGATGTCGTTCAGTGGTGGCCACGAGCGGAGTTCCAGCAGAGGGCGCTCGTGGCTGTTGTAAGAATGCCGCGGCGTGCGTGCATGGCGGCGCGCGGCGAAAGTAGGTGGCGCTCACTTTGTACTTGTGCGACACCACAGTATGTTCCCGAAACTTCGACAAAAGCCCGTACCGAGCGACAGAGCGTCTCTCCTGCAGAGTCTTCCACTGGAGTTTATCGATCATCTCCGTAACGCTTTCACGATTACCAAATGATCCTGTAACGAAGCGCGATGCTCTCCGTTGGATCTTTTCTATCTCCTCTATCAATCCCACGTGGTTCGGATCCCACACCGGTGAGCAGTATTCAAGCTGTGGGCGAACAAGTGTACTGTAACCTACTTCCTTTGTTTTTGGACTGCATTTCCTTAGTATTCTTCCAATGAATCTAAGTCTGGCATCTGCTTTACCGACGATTGATTTTATATGGTCGTTCCATTTTAAATCCCTCCTAATGACTACTCCCAGATACTTTATGGAATTAACTGATTCCAGTTGCTGTTCTGCTATAGTGTAGCTAAATGATAAAGGATCTTTCTTTCTGTGTATTCGCAGCACATTACACTTGTCTACATTGAGATTTAATTGCCATTCCCTGCACCATGCGTCAATTCTATGCAGATCCTCCTGCATCTCAATACAATTTTCCATTGTTACAACCTCTCTATGTACTACAGCATCATCCGCAAAAAGCCTCAGTGAAATTCCGATGTTATCCGCAAGGTCATTTATATATATCGTGAACAGAAACGGACCCACGACACTCCCCTGTGGCACGCCAGACATAACTCCTACTTCGGAATATTGTTAAAAGTGTGTGGGTGGGAAGAAGGAAGGTGGGGAGGGAGGAGGGTTGTTACATTGCGAAAAAGTACTGATACGGCAACATTGGATACATGTAACACACTGATAACTGCTAAAGTTGACAACTAAAACTTGCTTTAGTAGAACGCACAACGAAACCGAGTTTGTTGATTTAATACTTGTATTATACTGGCGTCCTCTGTCAATGTTTATTGATTTTCGGTATTTCTAGTAGTGTCATCTTTCTCCTTTTCTTGAGAGAATGTAAGATATCGCAGTCTACATCGTAAGTATGGTTTTCTGTGGGCAGATGTTCCGCAAAGGTTGAATCTTTCTTTTTTAACCTCAAGATTCTCTTATCTTCTGATAATTTATAGTTGTCAACTTTAGCAGTTATCACTTTTGAAATGCTCCAATGTTAGCATTTCAGTACTTTTTCACAATGTAACAACCCCTCCTCCCTAGCTCCCCCCCCCCCCCCCCCCCCCACCCAGTCTTTTAACCATAACATTCAAGTTTTGAGCCTGTACATATAAAATCAGCTTTTTATATTTTAGTAAATGTAATTCACTGCCATAAAAATGAAAAACTTTCCATAAAAATGAAACTCTTTCCATAAAAATATAACACTTTCTTGTGATCTCATCATTTTGCATCTTCTGTAATAATATCTTTGTATTTCGCACATCTGTCGACTAATATTAACGACTCTCAGTTGTTACCTAATGTTGGCCTAAGAAGCCGAAAGACAGTTAGTGACTCAATAAATAATTTTGCAGAACATCTGAAAGTTTTGCTTTCTTATAAAACGAGGGTTGGAACTTAAATAGTAGCAACATTGTTGTGGAGACACTATGTACTGGAATCTACTATTGTAGCTGGTAGCACACGCTATTGACATACCTGACTTACCTGCAAGCAAATGGACTAGCCCGTCCCATCTCACCGGCTTACTCCCTAGACTGTCTGCGAGGCGGATACTTCGAAGGTCTACAACCGAATAGCGGTGCGTGGCTGTTCTCCGGGCACGGCTCCGCATAGTGCTTCCGCTGTTATAAAGTAGTCCCTGTTGCCAACCTTACAGGTAGGGGAGAGAAACCGTTGGGGAAGCTTAGCCTTTACGGGTGGCACTGTGTGTCGGACACTCAGGTTGGGACACCTGTTTGGAGCGCGGAAAAAAAGTTGGTATGCCTCCGCCACGGCGTGGCTTCCGGTTGCTTTTAAATTTAACGGCTACAGGAAATTCTCCATTTTGAGCAATTTCTAGAATAACAAAACGGGCAAAGTAGAAATTACTCTGTCCCTTCCATTCGATTGTCCTCTAAGTAAGGAATCATTATTTGAAAATTAAAAAAGCGTCCTAAATTAATTGATTTAATTTTGCTACTTTTTTATTAATATCCCGTTCGGTCTGTTATTGGTATCGGGGAGTTTGTAATTTTACTGGCAACTCGAATCCGTGGTCGGAGTAACATATTTAATTTTCAGAATGAAACTTTCACTCTGCAGCGGAGTGTGCGCTGATATGAAACTTCCTGGCAGATTAAAATTGTGTGCCGGTACCGGGACACGAACCTGGGACCTTTGCCTTTCGCGGGCAAGCGCTCTACCACTGAGCTACCCCGACACTTGCTAGTCTTGCAAGTTTCGCAGGAGAACTTCTGTGAAGTTTGGAAAGTAGGAGGCGAGGTACTGGCGGAAGTAAAGTTGTGAGGCGGCATCGTGAGTCGTGTCGGGGTAGCTCAGTGGTAGAGCGCTTGCCCGCGAAAGGCAAAGGTCCCAGGTTCGAGTCCCGGTTCCGGCACACAATTTTAATCTGCCAGGAAGTTTCATATCAGCGCACACTCCGCTGCAGAGTGAAAGTTTCATTCTGGAAACATCCCCTAGGCTGTGGCTAAGCCATGTCTCCACCATATCCTTTCTTCCGGAAGTGCTAGTCTTGCAAGTTTCGCAGGAGAACTTCTGTGACGTTTGGAAAGTAGGAGGCGAGGTACTGGCGGAAGTAAAGTTGTGAGGCGGCATCGTGAGTCGTGTCGGGGTAGCTCAGTGGTAGAGCGCTTGCCCGCAAAAGGCAAAGGTCCCAGGTTCGAGTCCCGGTTCCGGCACACAATTTTAATCTGCCAGGAAGTTTCATATCAGCGCACACTCCGCTGCAGAGTGAAAGTTTCATTCTGGAAACATCCCCTAGGCTGTGGCTAAGCCATGTCTCCACCATATCCTTTCTTCCAGAAGTGCTAGTCTTGCAAGTTTCGCAGGAGAACTTCTGTGAAGTTTGGAAAGTAGGAGGCGAGGTACTGGCGGAAGTAAAGTTGTGAGGCGCCATCATGAGTCGTGTGGGGGTAGCTCAGTGGTAGAGCGCTTGCCCGCGAAAGGCAAAGGTCCCAGGTTCAAGACCCGGTTCCGGCACACAATTTTAATCTGCCAGGAAGTTTCATATTTAATTTTATTTTGCTCTGTTTTCTTTCTTATGGCATAGCCGTTGTGGCCGTGAATTGTATGCCCTCAAAACTCCTGTGCGTTAGAGCTCCTAACATGTGTTTTTGTTTACATTAGTATTCGTACTTTGCCATGTAAAAGTCGTCAATGACGTACTGCTGTTGTATTATGAGTTACTTTCTGGAGAGATGAGAGGCATAATAGTGACATTTTCACATCGGGTACATCACGGAAGCACTGTACAGTTGACCAGCTATGAACTTCTTGTTGATAGTACTGCATAATAATTTTAAGGAATTTTTTCAATATTTTTTTTTCCGTATCTACACACGATACATTAATCGTGGTAGTTTTTATAGCTTCAAATAAAAAGTCATACATTAAAGGATTAAGAATTGCGTCGTCTCATCTTTCTAACACGTCCGACAGAACAGACGTCGCTCTGCGTCACTGTAGATGATTCCGATACAAATTTTAACTGTTTTTTTAGCTTGAGTTGTTGGTAGGTGTGCAATGGTCGATTTATGAGTACATCAACATCTACATCTACATACATACTCCGCAATTCACCGTAAGGTGCGTGGCGGAGGGTACGCTGTACCACTACTAGGCATTTCCTTTCCTATTCCACTCCCAAATTGAACGAGGAAAGAAAGAATGCCTATATGCCTCCGTACGAGCCCTAATTTCTCTTATCTTGTCTTTGTGATCTTTACGCGACATGTATGTAGGCGGCAGCAAGATCGTACTACACTCAGCTTCAAATTTCGGCCCTCTAAATTTACTTAACAGAAATTCACGAAAAGAACGTCGTCTTTCTTCCAGCGATCCCCAATTGAGTTGCCGGAGCATTTCCGTAACACTCGCGCATTGGTCATACCTACCGGTAACAAATCTAGCTGCTCGCCTCTGAACCGCCTCTATGTCTTCCTTCAAACCGATCTGCTGCGGGTCCCAAATACTTGAGCAATACTCAAGACGTGGTCGTACAAGCGTTTTATACGCGGTCTCCTTTACAGGTGAAGAACATCTTCCCAAAATTCTCCCAATAAACCGAAGTCGGCTGTCTGCCTTACTCACAACTGTCCTTACGTGCTCGTTCCATTTCATATCGCTCTGCAATGTTACGCCTAGATATTTGAACGACGCGACAGCATCAAGAAGCTCACTACTAATGCTGTATTCGAACATTATAGGATTGTTTTTTCTACTCATGCGCATAACCTTACATTTTTCAACATTGAGAGCTAACTGCCATTCTTCGCACCAACTAGAAATTTTGTCTAAGTCAACCTGTATGCTATTACAGTCAGTTATATATGGTATGAAACTTCCCGGGAGATTACAACTGTGTGCCGGAACGGGGACTCGAACCTAGGACCTTTGCCTATCGCGGGCAAGCGCTGTACCGACTGAGCTATCCCGACACGACTCACGATACCGCCTCACAACTTTATTTCCGCCAGTACCTCGCCTCCTACTTCACAGAAGTTCTGCGAAACTTGCAAGACTAGCACTCCTGGAAATAAAGTTGTGAGGCGGCATCGTGTCGTGTCGGGATAGCTCAGTCGGTACAGCGCTTGCCCGCGAAAGGCAAGGGTCCAAGGTTCGACTCTCGGTTCCAGCACACAATTTTAATCTGCCAGGAAGTTTCATATTAGCGTACACTCCGCTGCAGAGTGAAAAGTTACATTCTAGAAACATCCCTTGGGATGTGGCTAAGCCATGTCTCCACCATATCCTTTCTTCCAGGAGTGCTAGTCTCGCATGTTTCGCAGGAGAGCTTCTGTGAAGTTTGGAAAGTAGGAGGCGAGGTACTGCCGGAAGTAAAGTTGGGGGGCGGTATCGTGAGTCGTGTCGGGATAGCTCAGTCGGTAGAGCGCTTACCCGCGGAAGGCAAAGGTTCCAGGGTCGAGTCCCGGTTTGAGCACACAATTTTAATCTGCCAGGAAGTTTCATATCAGCGCACACTCCGCTGCAGAGTGATAAGTTTCATTCTGTTTCCAGCACATTCTAGAACGTATGCCTACTAGAGTGGAAGTTGTCATCAAGGCAAAGTACGGCCCGTGGCGGAGCGGCTGAGCGGCCGACCGCATTGTGGCGCTATGTTACGTTGCGCGAGGCTGTTCCCCGTCGGGGGTTCGAATCCCCCCTCGGGCATGGATGATTGGCAGTCTTTAGTATGAGCTAGTTGATAAGTAGTTTGTAAGTTTAGGGACTGATGACCCCGCAGTTAACTCCCTTAAGCTTGACAAACATTTTACATTTGATCACGTGCGTGGGTGTATTACGCCTCTGTACCTGTGGTGACTGCCTAGTAAGCAGTAATTCGCAGGTTCGAATGCCGACAGGTCTCAATTACTTATTTGTCCATGTATTATGATTGCAACACATATCAGTAGCTGACACTAAAAAAAATCAAATAAAATAAAAGAAAAAAAACCAGATAAAAACATTAAAAACTCGTCATCGTCTGTATGTTAACTACCTTATTTTACTTCATAACTGTGATTTATTAACGGTTACTGTCCATTTCCCTATTCATCCTTATTCGCTAGTCCATCTCCAACGACATGGACGTCGACATGATAATTCTTCCAGTGGTATGAAACTGGACAAAAAAATGTTTGTATAGCTTATGGGACTTAACTACGGGGTCATCAGTCCCTAAACTTACAAACCACTTATCAACTAGCGTATCCTAAAGACTGCACAAATATCCATGCCCGAGGGGGGATTCGAACCCCCGACCGTAGTGGCCGTGCAGACCGTGACTGGAGCGCCTCAGTCCCCTCGGCCACCGCGGCCGGCGGAACTGGACAAAATCGAAGATTGGTGCCCAAGGTATATGAAACTTTCGCATGCGGATTGAACTTGTGTGTAAAATGTTCAAATGCTTGTAAAGCCAAGGCACCGAATTGCATAGTTAACTTGTGCCTGGTGGAAGGCTTCGTGCCGCGGTGGAGTATTCGAGTGGTCTTAGGCGCCTCCCTGCGGAGCGCGCGGTTGCTCGCCGTCGGAGATTCGAGTCCTCCCTCGGGCATGTCTGTGTGTGTGTGTGCGTGTGTGTTTTGTCCTTAGGTTAGTTTAAGTAGTTTGTAAGGTACGGACTGATGACCTCGCAGTTTGGTCCGATAGATTTACAGACATTTGAACATTTTGAAGGCTTCGTTTAGTGTGTGTAACACTGCGGAGGCTTGTTGCACAGCGGTCATGCTTGCGCTCGTCTGTGTGCCCCAGTACAGCCTGCGCTGTTGCTGCTCTGCGGCGGCAGAACGCCGAGATAAACGCGTTAGCGGCGGGCTGTGGGCCCTGCTGCCCTCTGCTGCACTGTATCAACGCTGCCACTTAACTCGTACTGCCCGCTGATATTTCACCGTTACTGTCTCTGATTAACCGACTCGCCCTTTCCACACCAGCGGAACTTTCACTGCGGTAGACCATTCCCGGGTTGCGGAAATTTTCTGCTGACTGTGGCATCCTGTTTAATTAATATTTGATAATAACTAGCTGAAAACCCCGCGCTGGCCGGGTCGTTATTTATACCGTACTCCTCTTACAAGTAAAGTACATGGGCTCGAACAAACATATCTGTATGAACGTTTGCTTACAGGATCTCTACGTTCATCTCAATGTGCTGGTGAGTGTCGTTTTTATGCAAAACTTTGCAATCATGCTCTAGACAGCACTGTAGATGTAATTGTAGACGCCATACATAATGCAGATATCTTAACTATGACTTATGTAATAATCATCGAACATGTTCTCTAGCGTATTGTCATCAAAAGCCGTGATGATAGTTGCAACTTTAACCTTCTTCTCGGAAGACCGTTGGTATTCACTGCCTCTGCTTCCATCGCCTCTTCCCGCACTGACCGTAGCACTACCGCAGCAATGAGTTGTTCGTCATTATCATCCCTTTTATCATCATTATGTGTTAGTGTTACAACAGTATTTAACTTATGCTCATATTTCTGTACCATAACAGATACAGTACGAGAAAGCATGCGAATGATTCATCTTCTACACTAATACCATCTTCACGAATAAGTGATCTTCGTAACCTCATCTCAACCAATCGCAATACATTAGCAGGATTGATTACCAATCGGCCGGCCGCGGTGGCCGAGCTGACTGAGGCGCTCCAGTCACGGTCAGCACGGCCACTACGGTCGGGGGTTCGAATGCCCCCTCGGGCATGGATATTTGTGCCGTCCTAGTTCGTAAGTAGTTTGTAAGTTTAGGGACTGATGACCCCTTAGTTAAGTCCCATAAGCTTTACAAACATTTGATTACCAATCGCCGCCCCATCTGACGCTTCACCACACAAATAACGTCACAAAACGCAACTTCGGAGGCGCACTGTACCGTCCCTACTGGCGAACCGACAGGTCAATGCGCAATGTGGCAAGGCACACGCAGAGACATCTAACGGACGACTGCAGAGTTTTGCAGATGCGGGAGTATCACTAGTGCAATAAGGGATCTTTACATTATCTCTCACACGATTTTGGTGTATATGTGTTTGTTCGAGTCTTTCCTCGTTAGTCCAACACCTTTTCCGCCCTCTCTTTCTCTCCGTATCTTTGTTATTCCCTCTTTCTTTTCATCTAATTCATCTACTCCTTCCTCGCTCTCAGTCCATCTATTTCTCTTGCTCCTGTCACTGTTCAACTGTGTCACAGGAGTCCTCCTGAGTGTCTCCTTTTGTGTTGTGTGTGTGTGTGTGTGTGTGACATTTTTTGTTTGTGCACGGTCGAAATTGTTGACTGTGTACCTTCGTTATTAATTTTAAGTAGTAGCCGGAGGTTCTTCCTGTACTACATATTCTTCTCCCCCTCTCAATGAAAAATCACATATTTCATCCTTTGGGTGTCGATCATTGATACTAAAGTTTATTGCAACGTACCCTGTGCCATGCGCCATAAGATAGCTCGGGGATTATAAAACCTTTTCTACGGCAACGAACACAAATGAGCCAACTTTCATGGCATTTCGTAATACAGAGTCAAATCTGTTGTAAGGTACGCTCTGCCACGCACAGTACTAAATGTTATTTACGCAGTGACAAAAGTTCAAATTTTTGCAAAGCTATGGAAACAAACTGCAGTGGTCAACTGTCGCTAGACTTACGAAACTACCTGAAGTAACTTGTGCCAAAGCCAACACACACACACACACACACACACACACACACACACACACAAGCCCGAGGAAGGACGTGTACCTCCGACGGCGCGCAACAGCGCGCTCCTCATCAAGGCGCCTGAGAACTCTCGGCTATTGCATCCAAGCCGCGGTGGAGTAGCCGAGCGGTGTAAGGCGCCTCGCTGCGGAGAGCGCGGTTGCTCGCCGTCGGAGGTTCGAGTCCCACCTGGGTCGTGTGTGTGTGTGTGTGTGTGTGTTGTCCTGACGTTACTTTCCCATAGTTTAAGTAGTTTGTAAGCTACGGACTGATGACCACGCAGTTTGGTCCGATAGATTTACAAACATTCGAACATTCGTATTCCATCCAACGCTGCCCCCACGCACTCAACATAAAGGCGCCTTAGAGCGGGCGGTCATTCCCGAGCGGTTAAGTAGTGACATTAATGTTTTCATGGTCAAGAGAGCAAAATTTCTTCAAGATCGGGAAAAATTATTCCTCTGAATACAATTCTGCTTAGTCTCTAACAACTGCGAAATGTCAGTAATAAAAATCTGAACACGAACCGAGTGCGAATGTCAATAATCTTTGTATAAATAAGCTAACACGAATATTGGAGTCTGAAATTTAATATTAAATATACAAGACGCTTAATGAATCTATCACAATTCAAATGGTGTGTTGCCATAGATGTACACAAAACAGAAATGATGTGTGTACGCAACTGTGTAAAGTGGATATAGCAAGTGGATGTTTTCGTGTCTAAGAAGGGTATTAGACGACCATACGCCGCGAATGGCAAGACAACCTTGTACCGGTAGAATGGATGGAACTAAGATTAGATTAGATTACTTGATTCGTTCCATAGATCCGTGTTGGGTTATCCTCCTGGATGTTGAACATGTCTTTTTTTTAACAAGTTGATAATATAATATTACGAATACAGGTGCATACACTTTTACAAGCTGATAATATAATAATACTAATAGTATGAATACAGATGCATGCATCATTTGGTTCTGTTTAAGAATTCGTCAGTGAAGGAGAAGGAGGTCGCCACTAGAGAGTCTTTTAGGCTCCTCTTAAACTGATCTTTATTTGTAGCTAAATTGTTTATGGTTGTTGGCAAATTATTGAAAATGTGTGTTCCTGAGTAGTTGATCCCTTTTTGAACTAAAGTAAGTGCTTTTAAGTCCTTGTGTAGATCACTTTTGTTCATAGTATTGTAGGTGTGAACTGAGCTGTTATATATGTGAATATATTATTTATGACAAATTCCAAGAAGGAATTAATATACTGAGAGGCAGTAGTTAATATACCCAGTTCTTTGAAGAGGCTTCTGCATGATGTCCGTGAATTTACACCACAAATAATACGTATTACACGCTTTTGGTTGACTTGAAGAGTTACCCCAAAATTTTATACTATATGCCATTATGGAATGAAAGTAAGCAAAGTATGCAAACTTTTTTATTTTTATGTCCCCTATGTCTGATGTCTGATACCACTCGTATTGCAAATACAGATTTGTTAAGTCGCTTCTGCAGTTCCGTGGTGTGATCCATCCAACTGAATTTATTATCAAGTAGTAATCCCAGGAATTTTATACTGTCAACCTCTTCTATCTGCTCTTCTTCGTACTGTATGCATATACTGGAGGGAAATCTCTTACATGGTCTGAACTGCATGTAGTGAGTCTTTTCAAAGTTTAATGTCAATGAGTTGTCTATAAACCATTTATTAATGTTAATGAAAATATCATTAGCAGACTTTTCTAAAACTAAGCTCAACATGCTGTTTATTGCAATACTTGTATCATCTGCAAAAAAAAAAAAAAAAAAAAAAAAAAAAACCTCTGCCTCCAGCAGTGTAACTGATGAGAGGTCATTAATGTACTCAAGAAAAAGCAATGGCCCTAAGATGGATCCTTGTGGAACACCACATGCAATTTCTTTCCATTCTGATGATGACTGTTAGCTCAATTCACTAGTCCCTTGTTTCCTGTTAGCAAGGTACGACTTGAACCATTTTGCAGCAATTTCTGTGACTCCATAGAATTCTAATTTACTTAAAAGGATGTTGTGGTTCACACAGTTAAATGCCTTAGATAAATCACAGAAAATACCGGCTGCTTGTAATTTATTATCTAATGAATTAAGTACATTCTCACTGTAGGTGTAAATAGCCTTCTCGATATCTAAATCTTTCAGAAATCCAAACCAAACTGTGTTCTAGCAATATGTCACTTGAGGTTAGTTGGTTCAGAAGCTGCTTGTACATTGCCTTTTCTAGAATTTTTGAGAATGCCGGTAAAAGTGAAATAGGCCTGTAGTTTGATGGTATCTCTTTATCCCCTTTCTTGTATAGAGGTTTAATATCCGCATATTTTAACCAATCAGGAAATGTTCCAGTAATAATAGACTGGTTACACAAATAACTTAAAATTGTGCTAATTTCTCAAGAGCATGCTTTAATTACCTTTGTTGATATTTTATCGTAACCACTAGAATGCTTTGTTTTTAAAGATTTTATTGTGGAAGTTATTTCTTGTGGTGAAGTGAGTGACATATTCATGTTTCTGAAGTTATTTGTAAATAATAGTTTCAAATATTCATGGGCATTATTTACTGATCCTGACGATCCCATACTATCAGTAACATATATAAAGTACTTGTTAAATAGATTTGCCACACGATGCCAATCAGTTACTATTGTATCATCTACTTTTAATGCTATCTGCTCCTGTTCCTTTCTGTTTCTACCAGTCTCCTCTTTCACTATGTCCCATATTGCTTTTATTTTGTGTTCTATTTTTGCTATCTTTTTCTCATAGTGCATTTGTTTAGATGTCTGAATTACTTTTTTTAAATATTTTACAATATTCCGTATATTTAACGAAGTCATCGCCATTGGAACTACTCTTAGCTGATAGATACAGTTTCCTTTTTGCCTTGCATGAAATCTTCATTGCTTGTGTAATCCAAGGTTTTATTATTGACTTCTGATTATTTTGAGATACTTTTAGAGGAAAAGGTTAGAGGACTCTATTTCATCAATTCAAATGAGTGGTTCATCAAGTTTATTTCTGAGTCCTGGGAGGTTTTGATGTAGTAAAGGTAACTGATATTGCGTACTAATGGCTGAACAAAGATTTGCTGTCAGATTCTGAGTACTTTATGTTAAACATTGTTTGCTAACATCCATCTCCTCTTTATCTGTTTTCTCAAATTGAGCGTGTTTTCCAAGCTCTCTCAAAACTGGTTTCCCCCCTCCCTATCCTAAAAAAGGCATCCATCTGACACCTGTAACAATTGGTATTTTACCGTTTGTGACAGTGTCCCCCGTGAGTTACTTGCAATGAACCCAGTTTTCCCTTCCCTTTCCTGTTTAGGTGAAGGCCATGCCTAGTGTAGTCTCATCTACAGATAGCATCTACAGAAATCTTACCAATATGGGACCCCATCTCTGACATGAACATCCGTTCCAGCTCCAAGTTCACTCTCCTGACAGAAGAGTTCAAATGAGGCCGATTATGGCGTCTCAAAACAGACACAAATCCCACACTAGTGCGCCTCTTTGCTGATGCTAACTTCACCAGGTCACTCTTTATGGACCACCCACTATAACCATGGTATCCTTCTTTGTGAAATCTTTGCATAAAGAACCTATATCCTTCGTTACCTGACCCAAACCCGCGTTTGGTTTGAAAAAGTTTGTGACCTGGTACTCTGGACCTAGCTCTTCCTGCAATAGTTGGCCAACACCTCTACCATGAGAGCAACCTAACAACAAGACTTTCTTTCTTTTCACAAATTTCCCTACCTTTTTCAAATCCTTCTTGAAAGTTTGATGTGCCCTTCCTACAGCTTCAGCTACATGAGGCTCATCCGATTATGACTGCGGCAACAGGTCCAGATTAATGACAAAGCTGTCTGAAACTGTCCTAAGCCTGTTCCCCCTGTTACCTGTTACCAGTTCCCACCGCTGTTCACCATTCTCCCTTGCTTAACCTGTTCAGATTCTCCCTTCCCTTAGCTAATTCAGCTTGATGAGCTGCAATTTTCCCCTCCTGCTCCACTATTTTACTATCTCTAGTGCAGATCCTACAAAACCACTGGTGAGCCTCATTTATCTTCCCCTTTCCCACGCCACTACATTCGTCCCAATGAAAGAACCCACACCAGCTATCCACCACACACCGGAATTAACGATCCTACGGCATATCACACACTTTTCACCCATGGTAAAAACAGAAAGCTTAAAAATTTGATTAAGTGTTTACTTAAACGTAAAGGTTACACCAATAGGCACTTAAAATGGTTCACACAAGTACAAATAGAATAAAATGGAAGGGCACTGAATAAAAAGAAACTCGCTCAAGAAAAGAAAATTAGGTCTACGCACACAGATAACTATACTCTTTTGCTAAATCACGGAATTTTAATCTGCACTGTTTTAAGGTTATTTGAGGTTGATAGACTTTTTAAACCTCAACTACTATATGTAGCGAGTGAAGAATAGAAGAATAGGTAAATAGATACAAGTTTTAGTCACTGTTGACAAAGATTCGCGCGCATTAAATTAGACCTACAAATACGTGCTAAAGGCGCGAGAAGAAAAATACACTTATTTAACACTACGCTAACACTTCCACTAATGTAACAACACTTATATTTATAACAATTTGAAACGTTTTAAAAAGCTTAAAAACAACGGTTTTTGTGATTATTTACTCCAGCAAATACTCGGCACGTATACGCGCTAGCGCAGTGTTGATATTTCAGGAGTGATAACGTTAACATCACAGTAATGAAATAATTGTAAAATGTAAACTTTCACGGCCTCAAGTGTCAATATTGCAAAAAGTTGACGTGGTTTTGTTCATAAAACCCAACGTTCCGTATTCATCTGCGGAGGGCATTCTCAAGTGGGACCGTGGCTCTTTTCAATGTCCGATACAATTTCGATAGGATGGTGGAGGGCATGAAACTAAATGAAATGTGGATTCCGGTGTTGAAGAAGAAATGTGACAGTCTTCTACCATGGGACGTTACTAACAACGAACAACAGCAATCGGCAATGGCGAATTGTGGGCGCCTGCCCAAAACAACTGACGTCACATCTTTGCCATCTTCCAATGAGCCAAGGTCTCTTACACAGTTCGTATTTGAAACACTTCTTAGACGTGTAACTTCCTGGAAGATTACAATTGTGTGCCGGAACCGGGACTCGAACCTGGAACCTTTGCCTTTCGCGGGCAAGCGCACTACCGACTGTGCTATCCCGACACGACTCCCGATGCCGCCTCACAACTTTACTTCCGCCAGTACCTCGCCTCCTACTTTCCAAACTTCACAGAAGCTCTCCTGCGAACCATGAAAGACTAGCACTCCTGGAAGAACGGATATGGTGGATACATGGCTTAGCCACAGCCTAAGGGATGTTTCCAGAATGAAACTTTCACTCTGCAGCGGAGTGTGCGCTGATATGAATCTGTCAGGAAGTTTCATATCAGCGCACACTCCGCTGCAGAGTGAAAGTTTCATTCTGAAAATTAAGTTCGTTTGTACCAACAGTCACAGACTGTATAATACCACTGTTTACGATCCATAGCCTCAGTTTCTCGAATTTACTAATACGGCATAGATTTCTGCTAAAATGTATTGTTTGTAGTACCTACCTATTAATAACGTGCGAACACTTCTGCGTAACTACTTGGCATTTGCACTTGCGAACTTCATTGTCTTAGTTACTAAGAGTACAAAACATACTCAGTGAGAAGAAGCAACACTATTCAAAGCAGAATGACCTACTGAGTATGTGACAAGATAGCATAAAGTTTCGTACGATCTGTGGCCAACCTTGAGTTAGCAGATATCTTTGACACTCTCTGTAGTTGCTGGGTGTGACACACCAACAGTGTAGCAACTCTGGTAAGAAATCAAAGAAGGGACAAATTGAACAGCAGCAGAACAAAGACGGATACATCAAGTGAATTTTATCCATTATGGATGTTGAACTCCGTAACTGTTCCTGATAGGTCGTGGAAATAAAATCCGCTACCAGTCACAATTAGTCACGGTTTATTAAAACACTACCGGTTTCGGGCTTGTGCCCATCTTCAGGTGTATACATTCAGTGTTGTTGACTGTTTAAAGGAAACGTAAATTACTTTGTGCTTATCATACAATTATACATACACAGGTATCATATAAATATACATATACATAAAACAAGTATGGTATGTGGTGGAGTGATTTGTGATAAGGCTATAAGTGTACTCACATATAAGTAAAGTATCCAGTTCGTGTTCGTACATTTCTCATGGATTTTAGTTGAGAACATTGTAGTCACAGAAACATGATGCTAATTTGCACTCCCATGTTTCAGGTTTTGCACAGTACACAGTAAACTTTATAACTGTCACTCCAAACATCGCCACAGTACACTTTATAACTGTCACTCCAAACATCGCAATGTTTACATTACATATGTTATGGTCAAAGAGTGACAGCTATAAAGTATACTGTGTACTGTGCAACACCTGAAACATGGGAGTGCAAATTAGCTTCATGTTACTGTTACTACAATGTTCTCAACTAATATCTATAACAAATGTACAAACACGAACTGGGTACTTTACTTATATGTGAATACACTTATAGCCTTATCACAAATCACTCCACCACATACCATACTTGTTTTATGTATATGTATATCTATATGATACCTGTGTATGTATAACTGTATGATAAGCACAAAGTAATTTACGTTTTCTTTAAACAGTCAACAACACTGAATGTATACACCTGAAGATGAGCACAAGCCCGAAACCGGTAGTGTTTTAATAAACCGCTAATAATTGTGACTGGTAGCGGATTTTATTTCCACAACCTAAAGACGGATACAGGTTGCGACTTTGAAAAATGTCATTTTAAACTGTGACAAAGCACAACCGAAGATACCAGTTGTTGGAAAGTAAAATCAGTAGTTGTCACTGTTACGGGCAGTTAACAGTTTCGCCCTCTTATAGGGATACCCGATAACACGACGTCGGTTTTCTCCCTCTCCCCTCTCAGTCCCACCACCCCCCTTCGTACCCTTTCCTCCTCCCACACCCCTCCCCCTCCCCCCACTTGGAGCCCTACACGTTTAAATCACCCTATCATCTCGGTTTATTATTGGTAAATTTACAATCATCCATATTTGTTTCCATTTCGGTGAAAACAAAAGATGGATTTATAACACGGTGTTTTTGATTTCGGAATTGCCTGTGTTTCGTACTCTTTGAATTGCATTGTGATATGTTACTCCCACTCCGCTTGATTTACGCTCGGTCGCACTGGAAATATTGGACGGAGTAAAATATTCCACATTTGTTCATATTTCATATAAAACGGAACGTGTTTTCGCCGCGTGTTCTGTGGACATTAGTTGTTACTTGCAAATCGGCGTGTGAACAGGTCATTTATATGCGTCCTAAATATATTGTATGTATTCTGCTGTATTTTAATTCGCATCCGATTTTCGTAATTTATCGCGTCTAATGGAGAACTTTGTTAGCGGCTATTGCTAAAATTGTCATTCAATTTGATCCCATCTTGTTACGAAATGAGTTCTAATTTATTCTTAAAATGGTGGTTGAAAGTTCATTAGAATGGGAGAACGATGAAGTAAGAACACTGGCTCCTACTAATATATTTTGTTTGCAGTACCGATCTGTTGATAACGTCTGAACACATATGCTTAGCTACTTTTGCATTTGCAAGTTGGAATGCCGTAGTCACTAATGCATTCAAAGCGGAAATAGATGCTCATTCTGTGACAAGATGTAATAAAGTAAAATACCAATTTTGTTAAAAGTCGTTAACGTGCTCTTATCCATTAAATGCGAGACAGTCGAACAGTTTGCACACAGATTCTTACTTGAGTCCACAGATCATTGTGACGAAAATAGATTATGTTTTACATAAAAAGAGAAACATTACTGCAGTCAATATCAAGTATTTCTTGCAAAAGTGAGACAGAAAATGGTAGTACATTCATTATATAATTTAAAGTACGCAATACACACAATCTGCTGTAATCACAATGCTATGAAAGCATTATCTGCGTCATGACAGGAGATTTTAGGTTTGACGTGTGCGCAACTATTCCAGCCTGATAATGGCCACACAGTCGAAATGGTAACATTCGCTTTTAGAAATAAATAATTTAGCAGTAAAAATGGAACCGCCAGCTTATTTACAAAATTTTATATGACTATAAACCTCCAGTGAAGACAAGTTCAGATATCTGGAATGCATTACTTTTCAAGGTCTCCAAAAACCTTTCAGTTTCTACAAGCACATTAATACTAGTCTACACTAACCATAAAATTGTTATTGTGGTGTTTAGTCCGGAGATTGGTTTGATGCAGCTCTCCATCCAACTCTACCCTGAGCAAGCCTCTTCATCTCCTCATAAGATCGGCAACCCACATCCATATGTACCTCCTTACTATATTCGTCTCTTGGTCTCACACTGCGATTTTTCTCCCATACACTTCCCTCCAATACTAAATTTACGATAGCTTGATGACTAAGAATGTGACCTACCAATCGATTCCTTCTTTTAGTTAAGGTATGCCAAAAATCCCATTTCTCCCCAATTCTGTCCAGTACATTTTCGTTAGTTACGCGATCCACCCACCTAATCTTCAGCATTCTTCTGTAGCATCACATTTCCAAAGCCTCTACAATCTTCCTGTCTCAACTATTTATCGTCCATGTTCGACTCCCGTACAAGGCAACACTGCATACAAATGCAGACTTGGAGGACATTGAGATCAACTGTGTGGAAGCCGACCGCCGTGTCGACCAGCCAGTTGGCCCGTCAGAATAGGGTCAGCCAGACCACCGTCTGGAACACTCTCCATGCCAGTTAATACCAATCTTAAGGCGTCTGCAGAGCTTACTAGCGACGTAAATTCCACACGTGGAAAGTGTTGTAACTAGAATGAAGCCTGCACTCTGCAGCGGAGTGTGCGTTGTTATTAAACTTAAAAAAAAATGTTCAAATGTTTGTTAAACTTACGGGACTTAACTTCGGGGTCATCAGTCCCTAAACTTACAAACTACTTATGAACTACTTACAAACTAGGACGGCACAAATATCCATGCCCGAGGGGGGATTCGAACCCCCGACCGTAGTGGCCGTGCTGACCGTGACTGGAGCGCCTCAGTCACCTCGGCCACCGCGGCCGGCTATTAAACTTCGTGGCAGATTATAATTATGTGCCGGAAGCGAGATACGAACCTGAGACCTTTGCCTTTCGCGGGCAAGCGCTCTACCGACTGAGCTATTCCAACACGACTCACGATGCCGCCTCACAACTTTACTTCTGTCAGTACCTCGCCTCCTACTTTCCAAACTATACAGAAGCTCTCCTGCGAACCATACAAGACTATCACTCCTGGAAGAAAGGATATGGTGGAGACGGCTTAGCCAGAGCCTAAGGAATGTTTCCAGAATGAAACATTCACTCTGCATCGGAGTGTACGCTGGAAAGTAGGAGGCGACGTACTAGCGGAAGTAAAGTTGTGAGGCGGCATCGTGAGTCGTGTCGAGATAGCTCAGTCGGTAGAGAGATTGCCCGCGAAAGGTAAAGGTGCCAGGTTCGAGTCCCGGTTTCGGCACACAATTTTAATCTGCCAGGAAGTTTCAGAAGAGTTATCTGTGTGATAGTATCCAGAACCCAACGGATGGGAGAGTCTCGTAGTTAACTGACTGTATAGCATACAGGATGCTTAGGCGAAATTTCTACTTGGTGTGAAGAATGGAAGCTATCTCTAAATGCAGAAAAATGTAGTGAGCATTTGTAGTGGACTTCTTGATACAGTCGCGTCGTTCAAATATCTAGGCTTAACATTGCAGAGCGATATGAAATGGAACGAACATGTAAGGACAATTGTCAGGTAGACAGCCGACTTGGGAATTTTGGGAAAATGAACTTCATCTGTAAAGGAGACCGCGTATAAAACGCTTGTACAACACGTCATGAGTATTACTCAAGTGTTTGGGACCCGCAACAGGTCATTTTAAAGGAAGACATGGAAGCAGTTCAGAGGCGAGCAGCCATGTTCGTTACTGGTAGGTTTGAGCAATGCGCATGTGACACGGTGCAAGGTATCCCGAATAAATTAAATATAAATTTTGATAGTAATTTGCAAGGTATCCCGAAGATTAATGGCCGCGGTGGAGTGGCCGAGCGGTCTAAAGCGTCTCGCTGCGGAGCACGCGGTTGCTCGCCGTGGAGGTTCGAGTCCTCCCTGTGGCATGGGTGTGTGTGTTGTCCTTAGGTTAATTTACCTAGGTTTAAGTAGTTTATAAGGTACGGACTGATGACCACGCAGTATTGTCCGATAGATTTACAAACATTTGAACATTTGAAGATTAATGTTTAATGGTCATTGATCAACTGTTCAAATGTTTGTATAGTCTATGGAACTTAACTACGGGGTCATTAGTCCCTAAACTTACGAACGACTTATGAACTACTTACGAACTAGGACGGCACAAATATCCATGCCCGAGGGGGGATTCGAATCCCCGACCGTAGTGGCCGTGCAGACCGTGACTGGAGCGCCTCAGTCCCCTCGGCCACCGCGGCCGGCGGTCATTGATCAATAGTGCGTACTTGCAAAAATGAACTTTTAAAAACCGAACAATGTGGTGACTACGACCACCGAGGTAAGCCTTAGAAAACATTAATTTGCGCAACGGTCACGCCCGGGAAATGGGTAAACTCAAACAGTAGAATTTATGGCCCTGTCTATAGTACTGCCAAAGAGTACAACGAAACTGACGAACTTGAATAATGAAAAGGGAGAAACAATCTGATTGTAACACAGATAAATAAAAATTGACTTACCTCGTATCTTCTTATTACAAAACTAGAAACAGGAAACAGCAAGCAGCTCGCGTCACGCAGTATTTTAGTATTAAAAATTTTCAAAAAATGATACGTAGGTAGTAATTGCGTCCAACAATAATCATAAATGAAGACAATGAAAGGAATAGGGAACTAACTACCAAATGAGGACGCAGAAAGCAAATTGAATATTAAGAATTATATAATCTAAAAAATTATGAAATAGAAAAATATTACAGAAAATTGAATTAACATTATGCATTACAATAATAGCGTGCTGCAACATTTACTTCACAACTGCCTTCTCCGACAGCGTCCTTGCGCTACCTCATCCAACAATTAACTTTCCGCAACTGACTCCCAACACAGCTCGCAACAGACTTGCTACTGACTGCTCTCTCTCGTAGCCAGAGCGCTTACTCTACAATCAAACTTCCAAAGATTACTGTGCTCACAATATACATCTGTGGCCAGTTTACATACGTACAAAATATTACAGAAAACCGACTTACGTCGGGACCATAGGGACCTTACAACGGAAATGCTCCGGGTACTCAAATGGTAATCGCTGGAGGAAAGACGATGTTCTTTTCGAGAAATCTGTTGAGGAAATTTAGACAGGCGGAATTTGAAGCCGAGTGTAGAACGATCTTGTCACCGCCTATTTACATTTCGTGTAAAGATGACAAAAACAAGAGAAATTAGGGCTCGTGCAGTGGCATATAAGCATTCTTTTTTCCGTCATTCTATTTGGGAGTGGAATAAGAAAGGAAATTCCTAGTAGTGGTACAGCGTACCCTCCGTCACGCACCTTACGGTGGAGTGCATGGTGACATCGAATCATCAGCATCAGTGCGGCCGGAATGTGTGGGTCGGGATAATTGGCGGCCGTATTCTTGGACCAGTCTTCCTCCCACGTCACCTAACAGACCGGAACTATCGGCGATTCTGGCGTCTCACATGCCTCCCATGCTGGAAGAAGTACCATTGACGATTCAGAGGACTATGTGACTGCTACACGATGGTGTTCGAGTCTACTTCGCCCGTCGATGGATCGGACGAAGAGGTCCAGTTGTATCGCCTGCTCGTTCACCGAATCTCAGCACGTGCGATTAACGGTTAAGGGGGCCATTTCGAAAGTATACTGTATCCAAAGCCGATTCCAGATGTGGAACTCTGGAGCAGCTGCTTTTGACTCTTCAGATGGGGCGTGGCCGAGGTTAACGTGTGTCAGAATATGCTAGCGGGCGTGCACGCACATGTAATCCATTTTGAACATATCCTTAGACTGTTGCTAAATACAGCTGTTATTAGACCGCAGTCTTTGTAACAAAGAGCGATTGAATAAATGGACGGTGTTATGTATAACTAGAGCTGGCGCCAAAATGTCGTGAGCAAGATAATGGCGTGCAAAGTTACCACTTCCTTAAAAATTGTTGAAGGTTCTCAATTTTTTTTGTACAGGTGGAGGGTTATTATTGTTTCACTTATTAGTGGAAGATCACCGTAATTAAAAGCTAAACAACACAAAAAATAACGCAAATGGTTGTTAGACTACTAATGCTTAATTGCTGCTTGTGCATTTCTGTTATGCATCAGAGGACTAATCGTTCTTTGGTCTCATTATGCGTAACTAAACTGAGCATTAGGCCTATTATAAAAATACAGCCTTAGGAAGCAGTATGCCTTTGATATCCTGAAACAACTTAATGAGGTCACGTTACTGAAAAGAATCTTAGTTTATGAGTAGTTTGTAAGTTTAGGGACTGATGACTGTGCAGTTAAGTCCCATAAGCTTAACACACATTTCAACGTGTGTGTGTGTTGTTTTTTTTTTTTTTTTTTTCTTTTTTTAAATGCAACATTTTTTCCTGGTGTCTCTGTCTTGATTTTCGTACTTACGTATTCTGCCTCTTTTTGGCCTGCCTTTCAATAACTGATCTCTACGTGATTCAGGAATGTTATTTTGTACATCGTTAGTGCACACATTCTTCTGTGAGATCTTTCCGCTTTTACGTTTATTGGCCTCTCGTCATTGTCTACGCGGCTACTTCCAGATCTGCCTTCATTGCAAGTAACAGACCCACCATCTATTTGCTTACCCACTACTGCATTTGATGTTACATCATTGTTTCGGTTATTTGCATTCAATGAAGGGTCCCTGGTTGGAATGTCCGTGCTGGAAGATTCATATTCACCCTGTAAAAGAAGAAGAACGGGATGTGTAAAGTTTATAACATTGTGTTTAGATCCTTATGAAGTAGTTCTGAAGTTAACTCCGAAAGGTAACGTACGATGTCCTACCTTTAAAGCTCCGGATCCATTCGACTTACCTGATTTGAACGCGTGAATTATCACACCTCTTAACCATAATATTCACGACATTACAATGCAAAACGTAGTATTACGTCCGTAAACACAGAGCAAGGTAACAAGGCGTTTTGCTAGATCGTTGCACACAGCCGATGTTGTGAACCAGCGCTGCCTCAAGTTCCGTTTAGCATCACCAGACTATAGTCGACGAATGTGGTGCTTGATCTACTGTTGCAGAACTACAGTTTGGTTTGTCGCATGTGGACTTGTGATGCGAAATTGAAAATCAGCGATAGCCGAAGTGGCACTTGGTATTTTTTAATAAATCATGGCAACCATTGCTACGACGAGAACGGTGATTTTTATCCACATAGATTATGATGTCTCTCAACAGAATTTGCTCAAATCAGAAGATATCAAAAAATGGCGCTTGGTCTAGTGATGCATAACACCGTCCAAATGGTCTCTAGTATGGAAACCATTTATTTCCTAACATACGTTTGTTAGACCTTGTTTGTTCCTGTTCTCTTCTCGGACATTCTCTACAGTTTTTACGCGGTGTAAAAAGTCACTCTTACTGGTGTTGGGTGACTTGGACACCGGCAATTGGCTGTATCGCGACGGAGCGCAAAGTAAACAGTAAGGCTGGCTGGCTGGCTGACGTGTGGGCGTTGCGTGTTGCCTGCTACCTCGGCGCTTGTCTGCTGCTTTACCCAGGGAGTTGATTACTCGTCACGGCAGCTTTCAGGCACAGTGAAGTCGCTCCCTCTTTAAGTTTTACGTGATATCACACTTTTTCCCGCCTACTACGCTACTGCTCACTTCTTTTACTGTACAAGCCACAAACGTCTGCTGCTTGTGAACACTGGGAGGACACGGGACGTAGTATGAACTATGGAGAGGCAAAAATCGTCTTAATTATTTTTGAAAACATCGTGGAGGTGATCGAATGTAATTCAGAAAAACATGCGATGCTGAAGGAATTAGATTAGGTAATGAGACAATAAAAGTAGTAGATGAGTTTTGTTATTTGGGTAGCAAGGTAACTTCTGATGGCCGTGTTAAAGGAGATATAAAATGCAGAATGGCTATGGGAAGAAAAGCGTTTCTAATGAAGCGAAACTTGTTAACATCCAATATTAATTTAAATGTTAGGATGTCCTTTCTGAAAACATTTGTCTGGAGTGTAGCATTGTATGGGAGTGAAACGTGGACGATAAGGAGTTCAGACAAAAAGATGATAGAAGCTTTCGAAATGTGGTGCTACAGACGAATGATGAAAATTAGATGGGTAGATCACGATACAAATAAGGAGGTGCTTAACCTAATTGGGAAGAAAAGAAGTTTCTGGCATATCCTGACTAAGAGAAGGGATAGATTGGTGGGACACATTCTGAGACATCAAGGAATCGTTAACTTAGCATTAGAAGGAAGTGTGTGGGGTAAAAATCGTAGAGGGATACCGAGGGACGAATACAGTAAGCAGATTCAAAAGGATTTAGGTTTCCGAACGTATTCGCAGATGAAGAGACTTTCACAGGACAGGGTAGCGTGGAGAGCTGCCACAAACCGGTCTGTCGACTGAAGACAACAACAACAACAACAACAACGTGGAGAATCAGATATCGGAATGTTTGAATTCACTTAAAAGTAAGTCAAGATCGCGATTTATTTAAAGGTTATCGGCTTCGACTTCAAAAAGGCGTTCGACACGGTGCCACACTGCAGACTGCTAACGAAGATACGAGCTTATGGAATAGGTTCACAGATTTGTGACTGGCTGGAAGACTTCCTAAGTAATAGAACGCAGTACGTTGTTCTCGACGGCGAGTGCTCATCAGAGACGAGTGTATCGTCAGGCGTGCCCCAGGGGAATGTGATAGGACCGCTATTATTTTCTATCTATATAAATGATCTGATGGACAGAGTAAGTTGTAATTTGCGGCTGTTTGCTGATGATGCTGTGGTGTATGGGAGGGTGTCGTCTGTAACTGACTGTAATAGCATACAGGTTGACTTAGACAAAATTTCTAGTTGGTGCGAAGAATGGCAGCTAGCTCTCAATGTAGAAAAATGTAAGGTGATGCGCATGAATAGAAAAAACAATCCTATAATGTTCGAATACAGCATCAGTAGTGAGCTTCTTGATGCGGTCGCGTCGTTCAAATATCTAGGCGTAACATTGCAGAGCGATATGAAATGGAACGAGCATGTAAGGACAGTTGTGAGTAAGGCAAACAGCCGACTTCGGTTTATTGGGAGAATTTTGGGAAGATGTACTTCACCTGTAAAGGAGACCGCGTACAAAACGCTTGTACGACCACGTCTTGAGTATTGCTCAAGTATTTGGGACCCGCAGTAGATCGGTTTGAAGGAAGACATAGAGGCGGTTCAGAGGCGAGCAGCTAGATTTGTTACCGGTAGGTTCGACCAATGCGGGAGTGTCTCGGAAATGCTCCGGCAACTCAATTGGGGATCGCTGGAAGATAGACGACGTTCTTTTCGTGAATTTCTGTTAAGTAAATTTAGAGGGCCGGAATTTGAAGCTGAGTGTAGTACGATCTTGCTGCCGCCTACTTACATTTCGCGTAAAGATCACAAAGACAAGATAAGAGAAATTAGGGCTCGTACGGAGGCATATAGGCATTCTTTTTTTCCTCGTTCAATTTGGGAGTGGAATAGGAAAGGAAATGCCTAGTAGTGGTACGGTGTACCCTCCGCCACGCACCTTACGGTGAATTGCGGAGTATGTATGTAGATGTAGATGTATAAATAGCCATCCTCAGATCGCTACAACCATAGGCTGCGCTGGGCAGCAGCTGCCTAATTTGTAGATGTCGACTGCTTACCATCTGTCATACAGGAAGCTCCTCCTCAGCGCAGCCTGTGGACAACACTGTGGTTGTCGTGGTCTGAGGATGCCATTTACATGGTCGAAGCCGGTAACCTTTAAATAAATCGCGATCTTGACTGATTTCTAAATGAATTCAAACATAGTCTTCAATGACGTACTGGGACTGCATCGCCAAAACAGCAGCCAATATTCGTCCATCTTAATGAAATGATTAACAGAGGTGCGGGATTTAAACATAGCAAGGCATGAGAAACAGCACCGGCGGTATTAACCCTTAAATGCCCAAACTTTTTTTTTTTTTTTTTTTTTTTTTTTTTTTACAACTTTCAAAAAGGTTAATGAGGTTAATGTATTTTATCTCCAACTGTGATTCACTAATGCCAACTACATCTAACTTCAGCCTATCCATTTCCTTTTTTAAATTTTCTAACTTCCGTACCCTATTAATGGAACTAACATTCCACGATCCGATCCGTAGAATGCCAGTGTTGTCTTTCGTGATGATCACATCCTCTTGAGTAGTTCCCGTTCGGAGATTCGATTGGCGGACTATTTTACCTCCTGAATATTTTACCCGAGAGGATGCTATCGTCATATATTCATACAGTAGAGCTGCATGTCCTCGGGAAAAGTAACGGCTATAGTTTCCCGTTGCTTTCAGCCGTTCGCAGTAACTGCATGCCAAAGCCATGTTAGCTGATGTAACAAGGCCAGCTCAGTCAATCATCCAGACTGTTGCCCCTTAAACTACTTAAAAGGCTGCTACCCCTCTTCAGGAACCACACGTTTGTCTGGCCTCTCCACAGATACCCCTCTGCTGTGGTTGCACCTACGGTACGCCTATCTGTGTCGTTGAGGCACGCAAGCTACCCAACCTCGGTAATGTATGTGGTTCATGGTTTTTTTTTTTTTTTTTTTTTTTTTTGCAGTGCACTGTGAGGGTAGATAATGCTCAATAAGATCGGCCACAAGTATCAAAACCCCCCTTTTTTCTTTTCTTAAAATCAGTATTAATTTTAATTACGCGCTGCGCTTCTGCTTGCAGCTCTTTCGAGAGAGGAGTTATCCACGAGGTAAGTGCCGAAAGACACAGGACCAAAGCATAAAGTATTCGTCTACAATTAATGTTGGATATTCCTCTGTGACACAAACGTTCATTTGGTTCTAATTTATAACAGATATGATTTCCTTTTCAATAATATGAAGTCTGGTTTATTCCCGTGTCACAGAATATTGTTTCTCGCGGTTGCTATGCAAGGCCTTACCTCAATATTGTGAAGTCATACATTGAAATTCAAAATATCCGTACTATGCGAAGGTTCTTGTTGTTGATGATAACGATAAGGTTATTTTTATATGTATATTAATTTTGACGTTAATCTGTCACCCTTTTCTGTGACTTAACTCACAGCGGAAGCGGAGCGCATAAGTAAAAATAATACTCATTATAAGAAAAGAACGAAGGGTAGTTTCGATACTTGTGGATGAACTTATTGACCATTATCTACACTAACAAATGCAATCCATGATACAATCACTGTTGCCGATTGGATCTACATGCTGCATTTCTTTACTTGTGCACAAGCACCAGTCTACAGGAGCAGCAAAATGTATTGAAGTTGATGGCGGACTGTTTGAACATCTTTTGTGAGGAAACATACACAATTAAACAAATCTTTCAAATGAAACTTCCTGGCAGATTAAAATTGTTTGCCGGAACCGGGACTCGAACCTGGGACCTTTGCCTTTCGCGGGCAAGCGCACTACCGACTGTGCTATCCCGACACGACCCACGATGTCGCCTCACAACTTTACTTCCGCCAGTACCTCGCCTCCTATTTTCCAAACTTCACAGAAGCTCTCCTGCAAACACGCAAGACTAACACTCTTGGAAGAAAGGATATGGTGGAGACATGGCTTAGCCACAGCCTAAGGGATGTTTCCAGATTGAAACTTCACTCAGCTGCGGAGCTAGTCTTGCGTGTTTGCAGGAGAGCTTCTGTGAAGTTTGGAAAGTAGGAGGCGAGGTACTGGCGGAAGTAAAGTTGTGAGGCGGCATCGTGAGTCGTGTCGGGATAGCACAGTCGGTAGTGCGCTTGCCCGCGAAAGGCAAAGGTCCCAGGTTCGAGTCCCGGTTCCGGCACACAATTTTAATCTGCCAGGAAGTTTAATATCAGCGCACACTCCGCTGCAGAGTGAAGTTTCATTCTGGAAATGTTTCAAATGTTTGTATAGCTTATGGGACTTAACTACGGGGTCATCAGTCTCTAAACTTACAAACGACTTATCAACTAGCTTATCCTAAGGACGGCACAAATATGCATGCCCGAGGGGGGATTAGAACCCCCGACCGTAGTGGCCGTGCAGACCGTGACTGGAGCGCCTCAGTCCCCTCGGCCACCGCGGCCGGCCGCAATTAAACAACTCGTAAAATAACAGTATTTTAATTCACTGTCGCCTGCTCTTTCCCAGTTCCTAGATGTTTTCATAGCTTAAACTAGAAACGTTTAAGAAAAGGGCATGTGTTTATTACAAAATTTTTCTTCAGAATCAGCAGCAGTATCACACCTTAAAGGATGCAGCATTTCCTCCTGACTCACCCTCTACGGTGTCCACTTCGTGATTTTCGTTTAGCAAGCGTTGAAAGAACCTAGATGATTGTTGTCGCTTTCTCTTATGTGTTCTTTATATCTCTTGTTAAGGGTGCTGCCTGTTTGCCCTATGTAGATTTTGTCGCATGTATTACATTGAAGCTTATAAATTATTCGCTTGGTATGTATTGGAGATATCGCATGTCCACTCAGTGTAAACAGTCAAAAGCCGCAAAGAAACGGGCACACAGTCTGGGGCGCCATGTTACGAAATGTCTGGCTGCTCCCACTGTAGTTTTGAGTGCTCTGTCTGGCATGGCAGTGTGTTGTTCATAGCGTAAGTTAAAGTTAGTTAATGACCCAAGCTGTTTGTTCCCTTAGCTTTAGAAACAATCTAAAATTTGAAACATTCAATATCGTTACAACTAACATCAAGTAGCAATTAATTATATGAACTGATTTTGTAAAATACTATCACACTTAAGCCCATTTGATGGATTAACATCCAATGATGTTGCATGGAACACTAACAAAATCTCACATAGGTATAATGACGTGTAAGTCCAAATTAAATTATAATGGTTTCCAATCATGACCGCTATTTATTTACTTTGATTGTTGGTTTCAATGATTCTTATGCAATTTTGTACCTTGGTATTATTTGCAGTTTAAGGCACATTAAAGTCAATGTACAACTCGTATTTTGCAAGCTTCATTCGTAATGTCAACAGACTACACACTATTCATTACACAAGAAGATTAAGAAATACACTTTACACATTGACTTTAATTAGATGTTACATAAAATGCAAATAATACCAAGATCAGAGGATGATTCCTAAGTAGTATGGAAATCAGTCAAAAATAAAATGAATAGCAATCTTGATTTGAAAGCATTATAAAGTAATTCCAAATCTACCCAACGAACATGTGTGTTCCACAAATCCAAATTAATTACACCATAATAGACGTTAGAATTACGTACTTTTGTTACATTAATCTTATTATAACTGTCGAACACCTGAAGATGGCGTTTAATCGCCGAAACAGATTTGTTGTGGCAACAAAAATGCACCAACAAACAGCTATCATTAATGCTGAAAAGCTCTGTCTTGGTTTACAAATCTCAACGTGTCATGAAAAAACATTTCTATCACTGCAGACCTCTCACAAATGAAATCATAATTAGTAGCCACGTGGGAATGGCCGTGTGCTTTAAGGCGCCTCGGCCGCGGTGGCCGAGGGGACTAAGGCGCTTCAGTCACGGTCTGCACGGCCACTACGGTCGGGGGTTCGAATCCCCCCCTCGGGCATGGATATTTGTGCCGTCCTTAGTGTTAGCTAGTTTATAAGTAATTTGTAAGTTTAGGGACTGATGACCCCGTAGTTTAGTCCCATAAGTTCTACAAACATTTGAACATTTTTAAGGCGCCTCGCAGCAGAGTGTGCGGCTTGTCGCCGCCGGAGATTCGAGTCCTCCCTCGTGCATGGGAGCGTGTGTTGTCCTTAGTGTACGTTAGTTTAAGTAGTTTCTAAGCCTAGGGACTGGCGATGACTACAGTTTGGTCCCGTAGCTTTACAAACATTTGAACATTGTCAGTACATCTGATAGCCCTCTGGTGGCATCTTCAGTCATCGGATCGAAATGGGCGTCGTCGTTCCACGTGTATAGTATTTTTTTTATTATTATTATTTCTTTTTTTTCGGTAGTGTACGAGGGACGTTTGAAAAGTTTTGTGTCCCAGCCTCATCGCCGCTTTTGCGTCTCGTTTCCGTCGTAGGTGTCGGTGGTCGAGTAGGAAGACCGACACAGGAATAAAGGTAGCACGCTTGTGCAGGTACGGAGGTGAGCAGCCAGCAGAAACTAGAAACACTAGAGTAAATTAGAACGAGATATATATTGCACAAAATTTATACAATACTTAACTTTTACATAGTTCAGTGCGGCAGAATGCTGATACATAGTTTGAGCTAGGGCCTGCCTAGTGCCTGTCCGATAGCTAAGTCTTCACTGGTGCCTATCTGATTCCGAAGTGTTAACTGGTTCCTATCTCAGTCCCAAGTGAACGATGTCGTTCAGTGGTGGCCACGAGCGGAGTTGTAACAGAGGGCGCTCGTGGCTGACGTCTTAAGAACGCCGCGCCGTGCGTGCATGGCGGCGCGCGGCAAAAGTAGGTGGCGCGCACTTTGTACTTGTGCGACACCACAAAAAGTCCGCCCAAAGTCCGAGAGATGGCAGCACCGGCGCGTATAAAGATCTTGTTTAGTTAGTAGCATCTTTGGAAAAAACGCACTCTAAGTTTCAACCATATTGTTCTATTTCTTTGTGTGTGGCATTTGTGTGAATCACAGAAGTCGAGTGATTGTCAAAGAATGGACGAAAACGAATTTCGTGCTGTGATTAAACATTACCTTATGAAGGGCAAAATGCAACAGGATACTAAAGAGAAGTTTGATAAACATTATGGTGAGTCTGCACATTCGATTAGAACAGTTTGTAAATGGTTTCAAAATTTTCGGAGTGGCCATATGGACACAAGAGACGCTGAACGTTCTGGACACCCTATGGAGGTTACGACTCGAGAAATCATTGATAAAAATCCATGATATGGTGATGGATGACAGAAAAGTTGAAGGTGCGTGAGATTGCTAGTGCTGTGGGCATCTCGAATGAACGGGTACATAATATTTTGCATAAACATTTGGACATGAGAAAGCTATCCGCAAGATAGGTGCCACGATTGCTCACTCTTCAACAAAGACGAAATCATGTGAAGTGTTGCGAGGAAGGTTTGCAGCTGTTCAGGAAGAATATGCAGGACTTTAAGCGTCGTTTCGTCACTGTGGATGAAACATGGATACATTACTATACTCCTGAGACCAAAGAACAATCTAAACAATGGGTTAACAAGGGAGAATCTGCACAAAAAAAAAAAAAAAAGCGACGAACGGTCCTTTGGTTGGGAAGGTCTTTTGGGATTCGCAAGGGATAATCCTCATCAACTATCTGGAATAGGGTAAAACTATTACAGGTGCATATTATTCATCGTTATTGGACCATTTGAAAACCGAGCTGCAAGAAAAACTCTGCCGATTGGAAACAAAAAAGTCCTTTTCCATCACGACAATGCACCACCACACAACTCTGCAGTTGTAGATGCAAAATTATTGGGAATAGGATTCCAACTCGTTTCACTTACCCCTCCCCCCCCTCTATTCTCAAGCTTGGCTCCCTCTAACTAGCATTTGTTCCCCAATTTGAATAAATGGCTGGCGGGACGAAGATTCCATTCAGACGAGGAGATGATTGCAGAAACTAATAGCTATTTTTCAGGCTTGGACACATCTTATTATTCGAAAGGGATCAACAAACTAAAACAGCGTTGGATGTGAAGTGTACAAATGTAAAAGGAAACGATGTCGAAAAATAAAAATGGTTTTGCCAAAACGAGTTAGTATTTGCCTACTTTAGGTTACTGTAGTAACACTAAAAGTGGGCCTTTGCGATCGTCTTTTGACAGCGCGAAACTTAAATGAAAATAACGCCTTAACCGTTTTCTCTACAACTTTGTCTCATGTTTTATTCATATCTTGCGTCGTTTCACAGATATTTGCAAAAATAACGGTGATTTTACTATGTCTGTCTGTCCGTCTGTCTGTCTGTCCGTAACGTGTTCCCACTTTTTAAGCCGAACTGTTCAACCGATCAGCACCTAATTTTACAGACATACTTGTAGCCCGTCAGAGACTACAACCTTACTTTTCCAATTTTTTCGGACAAAAAATACGTCAGTAACACCAAAAAAAGGCAGTATGTAATGTAATTGTACTTGCTAACGACCCGTTCATCTGACACGAAAATTGAATAACGTTTTTCTTTTTCATATCTCGTATCGTTTTAGAGATATTTGCAAAAATAACGACTATTTGACACCGTCCATTGATTATAGGAAAACCAGCTGTTCGCAGATGTCACATGACATTCCACGCCCAGAACTCTCTCTGGCATACGCCATCTTGCGTTGCATATTTGATGATTTTCTTATTATAACTTACACGTTGTTATTTCAAAGCAGTGGCGCACTGAAGAATTAACAAAAACACGTCGTTCTTCGCACGATAAATGATAATCTAGTGTCTAAAATTGCCTTATTACCATCAGTTCAAATGTTCAAATGTTTGTGTATCTGTCGGACTAAACTGCGTGGTCATCAGTCCGTAGCTTACAAACTACTTAAACCTAGGTAAACTAACCTAAGGAAAAGACACACACCCATGCCCCAGGGAGGACTCGAACCTCCACGGCGAGCAACCGCGCGCTCCGCAGCGAGGCGCTTTAGACCACTCGGCTGGCATCAGTTATCAACTGCCATCAATAGTACGAAAATAAAGGACAAATTTCGTAGCTGTCCGCTGTAGTGTGGTGGGCAGCGCGTTGTGTTATAAAACACACGGTGAGTGGTTCGCAACCCGCCGCTACCGAAAACTTTCCTCCTTCTTTCCTAAAAGGGTTACATTTTGAGTGCATAGATATATCGTAATCATATCACTATTATTTTTTATTATTTACATTATTATTGTTGTCAGAAATGTTTGCAAAAAATTATAAAACTACAAATCTAAAGTGGGCCGTAAAACACGTCAGTGCGTTTTTTTTTTTTTTTTTTTTTTTTTTTTTTTTTTTTAAATTTTTGCACGGACATTTCAAATGCCCCTCGTAGGTGTACAGAAGCGACCTCGCGACCTTGACTGCAGTGTTCCAGGGCGGTGTGTTGCCGTTGGGCTGGGCCGCCGAAACGCGTCAGGGGTCGGACAAACAGTGGCCGGCGAGGAAAACATTGCGGGACAGCCGGCAGGTCGATAGGCCCGCTCTTCCTCTGTGCTGTGGGGCGGCCACGCGGCTCCGCCCTCATCCGTCATTCATGCCTCGGCGGGCCGCGCGGCAAACACAGCCAAGCCCAGCCCGGCCCGGCCCAGCGCGACAACCACCTGCGCCCCTGGGCTTTTCCACAAAAGGGACCACCGGCTCCCCGCTGTCCGGCACACTGCAGCGAGCGCTGACCTGTCGTCGGGGCACGAGCACAGAGTAACATATACAGAGGAGCAGCCCCCTCTAAACCACTGTCCTACGCTCCCCTCGTACTTCCGTAAGTTGCTAGCAGGCAGTTCCCTGGCTTATACCCGGGACGCTGAAACATTACACTCGACGTTTCGCGTTACGGCGAGTTAAGTTGGCTACACTGCTTTAGCCACGTTGCAACACTAGCCTCAATACACACAGCAGACGAAACGGTTTTCAGTTGCATCTCGTAAATGTACGCTATTGACCAATAAGAGTGCATATAATAGTTCGTTCTTGAGCTGCTACCACAAGCAGCAATTCATTAACGGCACAGTAATGTAGACAAGAGCACGCTTTCAATAACGGAGCAAAGCAATATAGAAAAATAAGCATTTGACCATGACAGATACGAAATGAACAATAATCAGGATAGTAACTTCTCTCTCTACGTTTTATAATCACAACGCTTTTCACTCACCAATTTACGGCGACAAATGGTACACTTACATCCAGCCCCCCATCTTCACTGCCAAAATCGTCTTCATCACCAAGACAAATCATTAACTGTTCATGATTACTGATGATCCCTTACATTGTTTGCGCTGCCCGAATCAGTTTTTCAACGTGCACGACTCTTTTTTTTCCCAACATGCAGCATCCACATTGGCAACAGCTTCACGCAACAGCCTTTCCACCCCTGTTATTGTTAATGACTTGTTATTGTTCCTTACGTAATTCTTCACGTCACTCCATACTAATTCTATTCGGTTAAAATGGCAGTGATATGGGGGCAGCCTTATTACGTTGAGACGCTACTCCTTTGCAATTCCGTCTACTACATATGTGGGCGTAATAGGCTTATTTTGTTTCACAAGGGAACATAAAAGAAGTTTTGACATTGACATATCTGCAGCAATATTTCTTTCTTGTAGCCACTACACCATAACTTGTTTCTGATCGTTTGAAACGAGAATGAACTTCCCGCTCAGAGCACATACTTCAAAGTTTTTATTCATACGAAATTGAGGACTTACTCAGAAATCGTCACTAGACAAGTGTCGTTTCGGTGGTATTATCCAATTACTAGAACTCGGAAAGTCAAGTTAAACCACTCACAGTAAAACAAACCGCAGCGAAAAAATTCACACACAACATAAACACGCGGTAAACACGATACACAATGTTCTTTACGGTAGCACTGAACAATGCCAGCAACGCGGGAACTTTGACGTCACGGCACGTGATCACTGGAAGTGTTTAGCACGCTCTTATTGGATCGTTCCTAGCGACTAGAGCCTCGCGCTTCTTGCTCTTCACTTGCTATTTGTGAACGTCAAGTGCAATGTTTCAGCGGCCTGGGTATAGTACCGGTAGACCACACTAGAGGCACTACTGAGGGTGCCTCTCGCACGTCAGAGGGTAGCGAGGAGGGGAGGCTGAGGGGAGAGCTCGTGTCGCCTGCCACGAGGCCAGGGCTGTGTCCAACTTGCTGGCGTTTGAGGGGAGGTGGTGGTGGGGACAGCCGCTACCTGCCGCCTGCTCTGGCCAGTTTAAAGGGCTGCTTCTGACCGCAGCGCCATCATGGGACATCTTACGGAACTGCTTCAGCACCCCCCGCCCCGCACCCCTGACCATAGGACCGGGCCCATATGGAGGTTTCCCGTCTGTATATATATGTCTGTTGCACGAGGAACGCGACAGTCTCAGCACTGCCAGAAAATAAATCACACTGAGGTGTTTTACGGTCCACTTTAGATTTGTAGTTTTATAAGTTTTTGCAAACATTTTGGACCAAAATAATGATCTAAATAATAAAAAATCAATTAATAAAAGTGTCTGAAACCCTTTTAAGAAAAAAAAGTTATGTAGTGGCGGGTTCCGAACCACTGACCATCAGCATCACGGTCCAACGCATTACCCAATACGTTACAGCTAACAACTAGAAGTTACGTTCTTTAATCCCATATTATTGATGGCTGCTGTTAACTAATGCTAATGTGGCATTTTTAGACATTAGATTATCATTTATCGTACGAAGAACGACGTGTTTTTGTTAATTCTTCAGTGCGCCATTGCTTTGAAATGACAACGTGTAAGTTACAATAAGAAAATTATCAAATACGCAACGCAAGATGGCGTATGCCAGAGAGGTCTGAGCTAGGAAAGTCACGTGACATCTGCGAACGGCTGGTTTTCGTTAATTCAAATGTTTGTTAAGCTTAAGGGATTTAACTGCGGGTCATCAGTCCCTAAACTTACAAACTACTTATGAATTACCTTACACTAAAGACGAAACAAACATCCATGCCCGAGGGGGGATTCGAACCCCCGTCGGCGGACGGCCGCGCGCACCGCAACACGGCGCTCCAGTACGTGCGGCTAATCCGCCGCGGCCTTTCGTTAATTCAATGGAGGGTGTCAAAAGTCAGTTATTTTTGTAAATATCTCTCAAACGATACGAGATAGAAAAAAAAAAACATGAGGGAACAAAGTTGCAGAGAATTTTCTCCTCTGCAATTTCAGTTATTCGATTTTCGCGTTAGATGAACGGTTTATTTTCAATTAAAATCACATAACAAACCGCTTTTTCTGGTATTACTAACGTATTTCTTGTCCGAAATATTTTAAAAATGGAGGTTCTGGTCTCTGGCGGCCTACAATCACGTCTATAAAAATTGGTGCTGATCGGTTGAACGGTTCGTCTTAAA
Organism: Locusta migratoria; assembly: GCA_026315105.1. NCBI lineage: Eukaryota > Metazoa > Arthropoda > Insecta > Orthoptera > Acrididae > Locusta > Locusta migratoria. The sequence continues at coordinate 258,032,996 of CM048751.1, read as the reverse complement.
AACAGGGAACACGTTACGGACAGACAGACGAACAGACAGACAGACATCCCGAAATCGCTGTTATTTTTGCAAATATCTCTGAAACGATTCGAGATATTAAAAAAAAACATAAGAGAGCAAATTTGTAGAGAATTTTCGCCTCTACAAATTCGGTTATTCCATTTTCGTGTCAGATGAATGGTTAAGCCGTTATTTTCATTTAAATTTCGAGCTGTCAAAAGACGATCGCAAAGGCCCACTTTTAGTGTTACTACGGTAACCTAAAGTGGGCCAATAATTAGCACACCTGGAAAGACGACGTAGATTTAGATCCTATGTCGGCAGGTACCACCTGGGTGATGGTAGATGTACTGATAACTGTGTCAACAACGTCTGCCAACAGATAACGTATTGCTATAGCTGCCAGAGCGCAAACACTGTGTTCTACTGAATAGGATATGTTTACAAGCATTAGGCCCATTGTGATTTCGTCATGTCAAGGTAACAGCCACTGTGCCACGGAGATGCACCCGTGCTTCCTACAGCCGACTCAGCCACTCTGATACGTTTCACAAGGTGCGACATGGTCGCGAATTTATAACAGTGATCCTTTTTTGTAATTACTATCAGTATATTCACGTCAAACTTCAAAAAAATATTTTCGTCGTCAGCTATATTACAGCTATATTACATTAAGGAATGTAACAACAGGTATGCTGTATAATATTTTTAAATATGTCTTACATTATTTATATTTTATAAGTTAGACTATTACTAAATGTGTCCTTTTTCTGATTTGCTATAGACTTGAATATTGTCATCACTGACCGAAAACGGTCGTCATAACGACGAAAAATATTTAGTGATCATTGACGTAAATAAAGGTACTGAAAGTAATTACTTTGATAGGTAACAAACTGCAGCCTTCCAAAAGGCGGGGTTATCATTTCGTGGAATTTACACGTAAATTCGACATCCTGCATCAGTTATGCAATGATGCTGTTTACAATGGTCGCGTGAAAATCGTCACTTCCATAAAAGACGTTCTGGACGTCCACGCAGAGTAGGCGTGCGCGAAGTTCATCATATAGTAAGAGTAGCAGTAGCAGAACTTACAGCTGCCGCACCATAGATACAAGGGTATCTCAAAAGTAGCCTCACTGTCCGTTTATTTATTTAATCGTGCCTGAGCAGCATCTGAAATTAATTAATAAGCTACATATACTGGCGTACAGAGTTTCCCAGAGGGGAGGGGTCATGACGCAACTGCGTCACTGAAAAATTAGTACTTTTGGGCAGTGAAATAAAATATATTTAATTTCAATATTAAATAACAAAACAGCACTTAATATCTCCGGTGTCGGGCATTGGGTGAGTCGCGGTTGGGAGGGGGGAGGGGGGAGGGAGCCATTGGCCTAGGGAGGAGTGGGCACCTCTGCTAGGTTACAAATAAAAACTAAGTAGTAATTATGCATACGTATATACATTCATGATTTTCACGTATCACAAGTCATCATTGTCTACTCCAGGAAAATTTATGGTTTACCATAGCATATGCTGCTGATAGGTCGACAAACGCCACACCACTTTTTTCAAATGTTCAAATGTTTGTATAGCTTATGGAACTTAACTACGGGTTCATCAGTCCCTAAACTTACGAACTACTAATGAATTAGCTTACACTAAAGACGACACAAACATCCATGCCCGAGGGGGTATTCGAATCCCCGACCGCAGCGGCCGTACAGACCGTGACTGGCACGCCGCAGACGACTCAATGCTGCAATTTTTTCACCTTTCTCAAACCCGTCCTCTGTCTATTGTGTTTGGCAGAGGACTTGGCCAGTACAAGACTTTCTAAGTCTAAGGCCTGCCTTTCGTGGTTGTGGTCCTATTTTATTCAAGATAAGACATTCATAAAGTTTGAAAGTTGGTCACTTTTTCTTGCCATCATCTCTTGATTTACCTGGCTTTGTGACTGCTACTACCTTGGCTTTCAACAGTAGCTTTGGGACCATCTTGTTAGCCCAGTAGAATTTATAGTGTTGTAAGTCTTTAGCTATGGGCCCTATGTTCACTAACGATATCATCAGGACACGAGGCCTTTATGGTTTTCAAGGAATTGATAGCTGCTTCCAATTCTACTGAAGTGAAATATAGCTCTGGCGGAATTTCAGCCACTTGTGGTCTCTCATACGGAGAGACAATCTTGCTGTTCCTTGCTGGTTTACCATTCAGAAGGAGCTGATGTGCGATCTGATCGGCTGTCACAGAAACCTGAGCCTTAGGGGTTGCTAGGTCGCTACACAATCATTGACCATTGCCAGCAGGTACTGCAGCCATTCACACCTCCAGTCGGACTCCCACTCGTGCCACAGCATCAACGTGCACTGCCCGACTGGTGCCGCCAGAGAATCACTCTGAAGATAGCTTGGCGCGACGAGGTCTTCAATGATGAAAGCAGATTCTGCCTACATGCGAGTGATGGTCGTTTCTGCGTACGATGTAGACATGGCGTGCGTTGCTTCGTACAGTGCATATATCCAAGATACACTGGTCCTGTGGACGACATTTGACGCATGCTGCTCATCAACCCACCACTCTTGCAGAACTACACTCTTAGCCATTACAATTGCTACACCACCAAGATTAAGAGCTACAGACGCGAAATTTAACCGAAAGGAAGACGATACTGTGATATGCAAATGATTAGCTTTTCAGAGCATTCACTCAAGGTTGGTGCCGGTGGCGACACCTACAACGTGCTGACACGAGGATAGTTTCCAACTGATTTCTCATACACAAACAGCAGTTCACCGGCGTTGCCTGGTGAAACGTTGTTGTCATGCCTCGTGTAAGGAGGAGAAATGCGTACCATCACGTTTTCGACTTTGATAAAGGTCGGACTGTAGCATGTCGCGATTGCGGTTTATCGTACCGGTATCGCGACTTTGCTGCTCGCGTTGGTCGCGATCCAATGACTGTTAGCAGAATATGGAATCGATGAGTTAGCCTACTAGCAGTCGAGATGACAGGCATCTTACCCGCATGGCTCTAACGGATCGTGCAGCCACGTCTCGATCCCTGAGTCAACAGATGGGGACGTTTGCAAGACAACAACCATCTGCACGAGCAGTTCGACGACGTTTGCAGCAGCATGGACTATCAGCTCGGAGACCATGGCTGCGGTTACCCTTGACGCTGCATCACAGACAAGGGTGCCTGCTATGGTGGACGCAACGACGAACCTGGATGCACGAATGGCAAAATGTCTTTTTTTCGAATGAATCCAGGTTCTGTTTACAGCATCATGATGGTCGCATCCGTGTTTGGTGACATCGCGGTGAACGCATTTTGGAAGCGTGTATTCGTCCTCGCCATACTGGCGTATCACCCTGCGTGATTGGTTACACGTCGCGGTCACCTCTTGTTCGCTTCGACGGCAGTTTGAACAGTGGACGTTACATTTCAGATGTGTTACGACCCGTGGCTCTACCCTTTATTCGATCCCTTCGAAACCTTACATTTCAGCAGGATAATGCACGATCGCATCTTGCAGGTCCTGTACGGGCCTTACTGGATACGGAAAATGTTCGACTGCTACCCTGGCCATCACATTCTCCAGATCTCTCACCAATTAAAAACGTCTGGTCAATGGTGGCCGAGCAACTGGCTCGTCACAATACGCCAGTCACTACTCTTGATGAACTGTGGTATCGTGTTGAAGCTGCATGGGCATCTGTACCTGTATACGCCATCCAAGCTCTGTTTGACTCAATGGCCACGCGTAACAAGGCCGTTATTACAGCCTGAGGTGGTTGTTCTGGGTACTGATTTCTCAGGATCTATGTATCCAAATTGCGTGAAAATGTAATCACAAGTCAATTCTAGTATAATATATTTGTCCAATGAATACCCGTCTATCATCTGCATTTCTTCTTGGTGTAGCGATTTTAATGCCCATTAGTGTACGTGGAAAGGTGGAGCAGATGTAGAATAATGTATCCGAAGGCGAAATCCCTCATTTGTACATTCGAAATGATCCCAGAATCTGCGCCTTTCTAGGCTTCACCGTATTCTAATATGAGTGTTCTCATAGGTAGACACCTCGTACCTCAGTACTGCTTCAGTTACAGATTTGTAAATGTCATTATTTCACATACTCCACATACACTGTTTTAACAATAAATCTTGTGCGAATTGGAAAACACTAATAGGGTAATTTTTATTTCCAGCAGCGTTCTTTCATGCACCAAACAGTCGACTGTTTTTGAGATCTGTCTTTCACACAGTACATCCCACATTGCTGTCCGTGACACTGGCAGAAGTAGGTAGACGCCGAGTGTCTTAACTTGAAGAGGGCATTAAAGAGTTCATCAGTAGCAAATGGCTCTTTATACTGGTGTCATGGTAGGCTAAATAGCCCCAAGGTCAGCTTCGGATTGGTCATCTTCCGGTTTGTTGCTTTCTAATTGGCCAGCTTCTGGTTGATCAGATTTTGATTGGTCAGCGTCTGATTGGTCAACTTCTGATTGGTCAGCACTATGTTATGTTGCCACAGACTTTCATCGTTGGCACTGCGAGGACCACCACACCCGTAGTATCGTAGACGTTGCGAATTACGTCGCTGCTTCTTGTCCGCATCGAGCACTTGCTCCCATGCGCAATCAAGATTCTTATTTATGCAGCCTCTTTAATTACATGAATCACTATGTTGAGACCTAGAATAAAATTTTTGTGGAGTAGAAATATCGTAGTTTACGTTTTTCTTATCATTCACTCCATGTTATTTCCATCATTCAATTCGTTGAAAACATTTCATTCCACAGACATTGCTGATAATTTGAGTCAGTTCGTTGTATTTTCCTTTCTAAAATTAGAATTTTTCTTTCATGATTCCTTATAAATGTAATGTTTCACATTCGTGGGGCTGTTTGTTGCAGGTACAGTGTTGAATAATACTAATGAGTTTTCCATAAGATAATGATATAAGTAAAAAGTGTTTTATTAGATGGTGTACATGAACATCCATCTATGTCAGTTTCGCTGTTTCTGTTAAAAAGACTCCCTAAGATGAATGAAGTAAACTATTTTGTAAACTAATCCATCTACAGTCAATGGTGTACCAATTCGATTTTCTTACTTACGTCCAGATAATCTTTATTTTCGACATTACCACGTAATCCCAGCAAATTTATATTAATTTTATATAATTTTGATAATTCTCTTATTAGAAACTACTTATAAGTGCTACATCGGCCACGAAAACAGATATAGTAATATTCACTATCCCTTGTGGTTTAGTTTTCGTAAATTCTGTATCGATCCTATCTTAAAAGTTGTCAGTTTATTCTATTAGTTTCTTATAAGACGTCAAGTTTCGTCTATACATGTTGCACCTTATTTGATGACCTCTGAGAGTAATCTCAATTACTTTATTGCATTTAAGAATGCATGTTGGCACATGTTACAGGCTTTTTACAAATTTATAAACAACGTGTGGATAGCTACATTAAATTCTCGTTCGGTCTCAGTTTTCGGTCATAGATTGCATAAATAATACGATATGGGTCCATATATACATGAGAGAGAAAATGGAAGTAGAAACTTAGTTCTTCTCTTATGAGGATCATTCACAAATTATTGATAAAGGAGGGGAAGGAAGAATAATTAGGAAAGATAGGTTTGACAGTGGCTGCATTAGGGCATTGCAATTAAACAATGGCGACAAGTTAAAATGTTAGCCGGTTAGGTCTCTAAGGCATAATAAATTCGTTGCCACATAGTCCTGTTGTGTTGTGTTTCGTGTAGCTTGTGGTCCTTATTCTTAAAAAGAAACGTTAGTCTTCAGTGAGGTCTCTAAGGCATAATAAATTCGTTGCCACATAGTCCTGTTGTGTTGTGTTTCGTGTAGCTTGTGGTCCTTATTCCTGCTGAATCACAAAATAAATGTATTAAGGGGCGAAAATATCCTGTTTTTTCTGACCTGCCAGAAGAACTCAATAATTAGTTTAAGCATATAACAACGAGATATAAACATCCAAAAATTCATAATTCTACCCATTTTCATGCGTATTACTGTCATTGAAATCAATATCGTCACAAACATAGTAGCTGAAGAGCACTCTCTCATAGTTCGTATTACAGTTATCCCAACCGATTTGCCCATTCATTTTAAGCAACTTCAGTTTGTAATCATGGTTTCATTTTCAGTAAAAATGAACAATGTTCAAAGTGAGAGAATAAGGGGAAGAGAAAGGGTAGGGGGATATAGAGAAAGGGTAGGAGTAGTGAGAATATTGCCGTGAATATTTCTTTGGCCCAGGAAGATTACCAAAAAAAAAAAAAAAAATGAATTTATGAAAAAATTTAGATGAAAACAGCCTTAACACTATTGAAAGGAAAGTATCCTCATTTAGTACCATTAGGCTGCATTGCTCACCTACTCATTCACTGTGTCCTGACATCTTAGTATGCCAAACTGTTAAATGTTTCTTTGTAGAGGTGATAACTATAGTAAAAATTATATAAAAAAAAAGCCAAGTACTGAAAGCTTTGTTTGATGAAATTTCTTCTGAGGAAAGGTTCAAAGAGCGAATATCTCTGAAGTTGCCTGAGCAGATCATATGAGGCAGCCACCTTTTTTGTTTCGAAAGCTTGCACTCGAACGATGTGGTCCTCCAAGCATTGGCCGTCAGTTAAAAGGCTGATCTAAACCCATCCATTAAAAGGAAAAGTCTAGACGAGGCTTTGTTTTGGGTTAGAATAGAAAAAATGATAAATCTACTTTAACCAATTGTTGATCTTATCACATCCATTGAATCATATGACCAAGAAATAGATATTGTGGTCAGGAAGTTAAATGAACTAGAGGAAAGTATGACGGAAAATTGGCTAAAATCACTCGTGCAAAAATCCGAAGAAAAGAAAGTCATGGAGAAGTTCATCTAGAGAAAAAACGTTGGACTCTAAAGTGCGGGGAAGGATGCTCGACCCTACGGAACTACTATACGCCATAGGTTTTGTTTGTGATTGTGTTCAGCAGATGGGTTTGGATGTCTTAAAAATAAGAGAAAGTTTAGCTGAATACAGAGACAAGGAAGGCTTATTCTCAAGAAAGTTTTTTGGGGAAGGGATGGACGATAAAAAATATCAGACCTCTGTCATGGTGTAAGGAATTGAAAGATACTTGCGACTTGGCAGATGTAGAATATTGGGGGCACCAGTAACTTCAGCTGCCACAGAGCGAACGTTTTCTTGGTTGCATTCTAAGAAAAGAAACCGTCTTTCTTCTGAGTGGGCAGCAAAACTGACATTTCTTTCGTACAACTGGAAACTTATGAATCCTCCACCTCCAAAAGAAAACATGAAAGAAACAAGAAATCAAGCAGAAGCCAACCCAGAGGAAGTAGGAGGACAGGAAGAAGACGAAGTAGTCCTTGAGACTGAAGAAGATGACGAGATCGACTGTAACGACGATGATGACTTTTTTGGAGTTGGATATGTAGAAGATGAGGATTTAATAGACATTGAGAGTGATAGTGACTAGTAGACTTAATAAGACTGAATGTGAAAAGTTGCTGTATTAAACCTTTTGCCTTTTAGTAGTCTTGATTTTTACAACGTATTGCATTCTGGCTATTTTTCTACACTTTTTGATCTATTATAATATTTTTTCAACAAAAAAGAGTATTCGTGTTTGTTTCAATAACACAGTTACCTCATTGACGTATTAATTTGAACAATTTCGTTTAAAAAAAAATTTCCAAGAAATTTATTTAATTATAATTTTTTCTTAAAATATGTTTTATGTTTTTGTGTTGAACTATATAATTACTGCCTTAAATCTATTAATTAAGTTTTATTGAACTATCTGGATAATTAATCATAAATTCCTGGCAATTTATATACATACTCCGGAGCATTTCCGTGACAATCGCGCACTGGTCGAACCTACCGTTAACAAATCTAGCTGCTCGTCTCTGAACCGCCTTTATGTCTTCCTTTAAACTGATCTGCTGCGGGTCCCAAACACTTGAGCAATACTCAAGACGTGGTCATACAAGCGTTTTATACGCGTCTCCTTTAGAGATGAAGTACACCTTCCCAAAATTCTCCCAATAAAACGAAGTCGGCTCCGCCTTACTCACAACTGTCCTTATATGTTCGTTCCATTTCATATCGCTCTGCAATGTTACGCCTAGATATTTGAACGACGCAACAGCATCAAGAAGCTCACTACTAATGCTGTATTCGAACATTATGGGATTGTTTTTCCTACTCATGCGCATCACCTTACATTTTTCTACATTGAGAGCTAGCTGTCATTCTTCGCACCAACTAGAAATTTTGTCTAAGTCATCCTGTATGCTATTACAGTCAGTTAAGGACGACACCCTCCCATACACCATAGCACCATCAGCAAACAGCCGCAAATTACAATTTACTCTGTCCATCAGATCATTTATATAGATAGAAAATGATAGCGGTCCTATCACACTCCCCTGGGGCACGCCTAACGATACACTCGTTTCTGATGAACACTCGCCGTCGAGAACAACGTACTGCGTTCTATTACTTAGGAAGTCTTCCAGTCAGTCACAAATCTGTGAACCTATTCCATAAGCTCGTATCTTCGTTAGCAGTCTGCAGTGTGGCACCGCGTCAAATGCCTTTTTGAAGTCGAGAAAAACACAATCCGTCTGTTGCCCTTCGTCCATGGTTCGCAAGATGTCATGTGAGAAAAGGGCAAGCTGAGTTTCACATGAACGATGTTTCCTGAACCCGTGCTGGTTCGTAGAAAGAAGCTTTTCCGTCTCAAGGAAATTTGCTATATTCGAACTGAGAATATGCTCAAAAATTGGCCTGTAATTATGTAGGTCAGTTCTCTTTCCTTTCTTATAAACGGGAGTCAGCTGTGCGTTTTTCCAATCACTAGGAACTTTGCGTTAAATTAAAGATTCGCGATAAATGCAAGCTTATTAAGGGGCCAATGCCGCAGAATAATCTTTGCAAAACCGAACTGGTATTCCATCTGGAACAGCAGACTTTTTCGTATTTAGCTCTCTCAGCTGCTTCTCTACACCGGAAATACCTATTACTATGTCCTCCATTTCGAAATTAGTACGTTGATCAAATGATGGTATATTTGTGCGGTCCTCCTGCGTGAAATATTTCTTAAAGGTTAAATTTAGAACTTCAGCTTTCCGTTGCCGCAAATTACAAGTTAGTCTGTCCATCGGATCATTTATATAGATAGAAAACAATAGCGGTCCTATCACACTCCCCTGGGGCACGCCTGACGGTACACTCGTCTCTGATGAACACTCGCCGTCGAGAACAACGTTCTGCGTTCTATTACTTAGAAAGTCTTCCAGCCAGTCACAAATCAGTGAACCTATTCCATAAGCAGTCTGCAGTGAAGCACCGTGTCGAATGCCATTTTGAGTCGAGAAAAACACAATTCGCCCAATCGCTAAACAGCAGTGGTGCGAGCACTGATCCTTGTGGTAAGCTGTTCTTTAGAGAAGCGTGCCGGGGTAGCTCAGACTGTGAAGCCCTTGTCCGCGAAAGGCAGAGGTCCCAGGCTCGAATCCCGATTCCGGCACACAATCTTAATCTGCCAGGATGTTTCTCCGCTGCAGAGTGAAAGTTTCATTTTGTGCGTCGAGAGCCTTCGCGTTTTCCTGTAGAAGCGTCAATGCTAAAGTGATTGTAAACAGCCTGTAGGAAGGCAGTGACAGAGACGGCCAGCCGGTGCAGTGTAGAGGCCAGCTGAGCGGGGCTCGGTGGTGGGGGGAGGGGAGAGGAGGGGCGCGCAGCTGGCAGCGATAATCGCTGGCGATAGCGGCGGCGACTGGCGCCAGTGGCTCACACGCGGCTCGCCAGCCCGCTACGCGCGACAAGACGCTGCCGACACCCGCCCGCTCACCTGGCGCTCGCGGCTGCCATATTCCGGTGAGTTTCGTCACACGGCTCTGCCCTGACATTACGTCATCCCGACGCGGCTGTGAGGTCCAGCTGGGGGGAATAGTTAAGAATACGATAAAACACGTCGGCTTTTACCAATGACGTCATATACGAAGCAAAGATATGGAAGTAATAACATTTGAACATCTGACGTCTATCAAGAAATGTATCGATTATTAATACACCAAAGATAATAACGATACAACACGTCGGCTTTTACCAATGTCGTCGTATACGAAGCAAAGATATGGAAGTAATAACCTTTGAACATCTGACGTCTATCAAGAAATATATCGATTATTAATACACCAAAGATAATACTAAAACCAACTTCACATATAATTAATTATTAGCTCGTTTAAGAAATAAGTATAATAAATGAACATATCATATCTGTTACATTATTGTATTTTTATTTATTAAAAAACAGTGAAGCATGTTTAAATTATTTAAAAATGAATAATAAATGAAAAGTATTGATTTTTTAGAGGAGAAGTTACAACATTACGTACTAGGTAGGCATAAGGCTTCTATAAGTACGAGCTGACGCATTCGCCATTTTCATTCCGGTAGCTCTTAACTTAAACATAATGCGGTGCTATAGAATTTTCGGGTCGCGGCACTTTAGCACTACATTATGGGTGGTTGTGTTACCATAAACTGCTCAGATCATTCCAGAGGTGGCTACAGAATGTTTAATTTCCCGAGAGATTCTGAGACAAGAAAAAAATGGATCATTAACTGTCGGCCCAAAAACTGGGGACCCGGACCGAGCCCACAGTTATGTATTATAAATAAATATTTATTATTATGACTTGAAGCAATATTTAATATTAAAAACCGTCTGTGACATTCGAACGTAAGTTTTTGTTTAGCTCTTTTGAAAGTACTACCTCTTAACAGGGAGTTAGCAAAAATCCCGGAACATACTGGTTTTAGAGCACAATATGTGTGTCTTTAAATGCCAATATTTACGCTTATGTATAAGAGACTATAACATAACTAACAAAGAATACTGTGTAAATTTTACTTACGGATGCTGCAGCGTAGTGTACTAATGTTGGCAACGAATGTTTGCTTTACAAGGATTATTACATTACTGACAAGACAAGGGTGCTGTTATATATAAAAGCCTGTCAACCTAGAGAAGGAACGGAATTATTTATTTGATTGTCAACACAAAGGATTATTCCCCTCATTCTATACGATTAGGTTCTCTAATAACATTCAATGGTTGTTGCCAACATCGGCACCGTGTGCTCTACGTTCATAAACTTCAGATCCTGTACACTAATATTCTTTTCGTTGTAGTGTTTGTAATACGTTCTGAAACTTTTTCAGTAAAGTAATAGAAGTACATTCAGCAATGTGACTAAGATAATCAGATGTGGTGTATTTGTCACAGCGGACAACAAACACTTCCTGCAGGACAACAAACAAACCTCGCATATTGACAGTCATTATTCAAATACAAGTCAAGATCGATTAAAACTTTTATCTAGATTATCAGTTTCGCCAGAATTAAACGTAGTACGCGCTTTTTATTACAGAAATATATAGGCTATGTTTCTTGCCGTTTTTTGTTTATTTGGACAGAAAAGAAAAACAACAATAAGTAAAGAAAACGCGAGGTTTTTGTCTCTAATCCACACATCGATGTAAACAAGAGCGGAATGCAAGCTCAGAGTAGCTCGATCTAAGGCTCTATGCCGGCACTTCCAAAATATTTCACTAAACTTGAACAAAACAACACTGTTGGTATAAGCTACGTGTTGTGTTTAGCATTCGCACGGAATTAAAATGGCGGATGCGCCAGCCTGTGTTTTTAGGAGCTCTAGGTAGGCAGTGACACAGACGGCCAGCCGGTGCAGTTTATTATGTCAACAAATACTACTACAAATGTGTGAGAGTTCGTTAAAAGCAACATGTACGATAATGTTCGAGTAAAATTGTAGTGTAATAATATATGTTTCTGCTCATACGTCGCTATTTGAAAAAATATATGTATCGTATTCTTGACTTGAGTAGGGGGAGGTCAAGTCTAGTTTACGATACAATTTTTAAATGATACCAAATTACGCTATTTCGTGAGATATCTGTATCGTATTCTATATTCGATCAGGTAAAGTTGAGTAAAAAATTTCAGCGGTAAAATTTTACGTCGCTTCTCGCCGGGCTCCAGTGCTTATGTTGGCAACAGATGAACAATGAAGTGTAGAATTGCGTTAATATTTTTCACGAGCTGCAGAGTAAATGTTATTGCTGCTCGTTTCACTCGCAGCAAATTTAATACTGTACCTACTCTGTGGTTAACAGGTTCTTGTATGTACCCTTGTCCGTTCAGAAAAAAATAATTTTCGTTTTAATTGAAGTTGCCACGAAAAAATATTTATGTGAGTTGCCTTCATTACCATTGATGTCAACATAACCACTGCGGCCCAGCGAGAAGTGTCGTAAAATTTAACCAATTTCAGCAATTAATACAAAAATTGTAAAAATTTAGTTCGAGGCACCATGTCTTCAACAATCATTAACGAAAGTTGATATTTATTAATTTTTTCATTATCATCAATTCCTAAAAAGATCGATAAAATAATTAAATACAGATAAAACTCAATACTGAATTATATAAAGCCACATAAAATAAGAACGAACAATAAACTATATTACTTACTGTCGATTGTAAGCAATCAATTTCTCAGTAAAAATATTTATCCTTAAATTATAACAAAATAGTTGAATCACTTCGATCAATACAGAATCGAGATATCAATTGTCTGTCTTTAATGTAATCAACGACCGTATGCAATTAGTTCCATATCTTTGATACAAAAAAGTTAATATCATCTTCATATATATGCTTAAACATCTTTGACTGACGACGTCGTTGGTCAATGCTGACGGTTTGTATCGTATACTAGACTTAACCAGCTGGGGATACCGGGTATGTGGACGGTCGAGCCTGTACGTGAAATGTGTTTCAGCTCTCGTAATATTTCCCGTTTTGTATTGAACATTTACTGAAACACAGAAACATTGAAACTATATTAACAAAATCATTTACCGCATGTGTGAGGGGTATTAAAATAAAAATTGAAGGAAACGTCTTAACAACCAAACCGGTTGACATTTGAATACGCCGCTTTCGGTTAACGTAGTGCGACATCTAGGGACGCGAAGTACGCCTCGTCACCTCTCCCTATAAAATTCAAGGCTGTGCTCTCAGCAGGAAAGGTGATGTAAACTGTCTTTTTCTACCTCCGAGGTCCGATACTGATCGAAATTTTCGAGCATATGTAAGTCCATCAAGAGCAAACAGGCTGGGATGCTCACGGAGGGAGTGATTCTGCTCCATGATAACGCGCGTCCCAGGGTCACAAAAAGTGTACTGGCCAAATTGACGAGGGAGCAGCTCGAGCATTCGCCCTACAGCACGGACATGTCGCCCTGCGACTTTCATCTGTTTGGTCCGCTAAGAAACCGTCTCAAACGGAAACGCGTCAACTCGGATGACGAACTGAAGGACACAGCCACAGGTATTCTGGGAACAGGGAATACTTCGGCTTCTTAAGCAGTGAGATAGTTGTGCTCAGTCATCTGGTGTTTACTTTTGAATAAAGACTTCAATTATACTCACAGTGTCGTTTCCTATCTTATCATTTAAACACCTATCAGATGTAAGTGCATCACTTCAGAATGGTTTCACCGATTTGGCTGACCATTTTTTTTTTTCTTAATTCTTAGGGCAAGGGTTGTAAGCAAGAAAATTTGGATAATCTAACGGAAAATTTGAGAAACACTGAAAGTGTGTATATCAGTGTGTTTTTGAATAATTTCAACGTCACAATTCGGACGTTGGAGAGGGGTAATTCTATGTTTCTTTTGCTTTTATGGTCCTGGAGAAGTCGTCAAAACAAAAAACAGAAACAAAAATACAAAAATAATAATAAATAAATAAAGTAAAAACATCTGGAATGTTGCAAACGAAAGTCGCACAATTCTAACGAATTTCAGAACTGAAGTTTTTCATATATACAATGCATCATGAAACTTCCTGGCAGGATGTTGCAAACGGAAGTCGCATAATTCTAACAAATTTCAAAACTGATGTTTTTCATATATACAATGCATCATGAAACTTCCTGGCAGGTTAAAATTGTGTGCCGGAACCGGGACTCGAACCTGGGACCTTTGCCTTTCGCGGGCAAGCGCTCTACCACTGAGCTATCCCGACACGACCCACGGTGCCGCCCCACAACTTCAATTCAGCCAGCACCTCGCCTCCTACTTTCCAGCTCAGTGGTAGAGCGCTTGCCCGCGAAAGGCAAAGGTCCCAGGTTCGAGTGCCGGTTCCGGCACACAATTTTGATCTGCCGAGAAGCTTTATAGCAGTGCACACTCCGCTGCAGAGTGAATGTTTCATTCTACAATGGATCATACCTGGCGACAGGAATGACCTCTTGACATAATGGCTTGTCGGCATAACCTTCATCAGGTGCGACCTGAGACTGCTCTCTGACTGGGCCTGGTCCAGTATTTATCTCTGCAGCCTCCCCCCTCCAATGACGGTTGTAGGCTTTCCCTCTGTGGTCCGTGCCAGTTATGCCCGCCTCTGAGCGATCCATGTTCGGTTTGGCGCGCAAGACCAAAGATGAGCACTCAGGGGCAGGTCCGAACAGCTTGGAGCACAGAGGGGGTACCCGGGGCAGCAGCGGACGCAAAACAGAACGTCAAAGCTCCAGAAGAACGCAGGGTGCGGGCGCGAACCGCAAACGGAGCACCAAACTGAAGATGGATCACTCAGAGACGGGCTCGACAGGCGCAGATCAAAGAGGGAACGCCTGCAACCATCGGTGGAGGAGGAAGGCTGCAGACATAAACACTAGACTCCGTCGACTCTGACAAGGGGAACAGCAAGTATGGTACCAACGGAATTTGATGGGTCGAAGGTATGTTGTGAGGGAATTCCTCCAGACCATCAAGCTAAAAGGATTTGTTCCAATGGGCCTTGATTTCTAAGAAAATCTTAATCAAATTCGCAGCAAATTACTACGCGTAACGTGTATACTTATACATGGCGGTTACCATTCAGCGAGACAGCGTGGTGTAATCGGCAAGATGCGAGGCTGCCATGCAGGCGACCTGAGTTAAAGTCCGACATGGGTCAATTACTTTTCACACCTGTCCGATGATTGTGCATAATTATGTATTTTTATAACCATTCTTTTGTAAACGTTTGCAGTAAATGGTCAGGATAAAAACATGTATCATTCGATCAATATGTTATGTATTGCGCGACGATTATTTTATTCATTTTGGTTTTTTTAAGCATAATTTTAAGGCGATTGAAGCATATTTCTAAATCAGTAAACAGTCTTTTGTTAATACCTATAATATTTGGGCAACATTTAATACCTATGTTTACAGTCCTGACCGTGCTGTTTTTATCTCCTCCTATGACGTGTGTACCCACGTGACGCGCCCTAGTCGACTATTATGCTACGGCCAGTCGGTTAGTCATTCGGAGCGTGTCGTTTACTCAAGCTGTAACACAGGAGTGGGTATAAAGGCATATAATTATGCACAATAAAAGAAGAGAAATGAAGAAAAGTGAAAAATAAATGACCTGAAGGGGAAGATTTTTTATTTTTTTTTATTTTCTTGCTTATTTTTTTTTTAATAGTTTGATTTTTCATTATTTTTGTTTTTCTTTCTTTATATCTTTTTCTTTGCTTAATCTTTTTTTTAATTATAAAATGTAGCAATTACAATTGCCGATTACACCACGCTGTCTCGCTGAGTGGTAACCGTCATGTATAAGTAGTAAGTAGACACGTTGCGAGTGGTAATTTGCTGCGAATTTGATCTTGATTTTCTTAGAAATCAAGGCCCATGGGAATAAATCCTTTTAGGTTGATGGTCTGGAGGAATTTCCTCACAACATATCTGCGACCCATCAAACTCCATTGGTACCATATTTGGTGTTCCCCTTGTGAGAGCAGTCTTGTCGCACGTGATGAAGGCTACTAGCTACGTAACCGAAATATCGTGCAAATTCTACACTGACATCCGGCACAACATCCACCAACACATTGTCATAGATCCCTGAGAAAGCCTGAAGAATTGTGATGTATTTGGTTTGTCTGATCACCGTCAGATTTGGAACATTTCTGCATTTTTTCAGCGAGAAGGATTTTATGCCTCTGCATTCCACCATATGGTGCAGGCAGAGAGTACCTTGCAATATACATCGGCACCATTTTAATGATCAGTAGATTTCATCACCGTTTCACCATGAAACTTGGTACATGCTTGTCTTTTTTCATGGAGAAGTTTATTACCCTCTGCAAGCCACTGAATTTTGCATACGAGAGGGTAACTTGCATAGGCTTCGACACTGATCACTTTCCATACAAGTTGATAGGTGTATCTAATTTTCAATAGATAACGGGGAGGTACATAGACAGGCGGAGGAGAAGATGTACAGAGACAGAGGTAGGAGAGGATCAGAGAAAGGGAAGAGGAGATAGTTAACATAGAGAGAGGACGATGGAGGAGAAGGACCAATGGAATATTTGAATAAATACATAATGAAGGAAATGTTGCAGTGAGTTATACCTACCATTGTTTATATCAGAGCCCGATCGGTTAGCCGTGTGGTCTAACACACTGCTTTCCGAGACGTGGAGGCGTACCGGCCCTGGTTCGAAACTAAAAAAAAATGTTCAAATGTTTGTAAATCTATCGGACCAAACTGCGTGGTCATCAGTCCGTAGCTTACAAACTACTTAAACCTAGGTAAACTAACCTAAGGTCAAACACACACACCCATGCCCCAGGGAGGACTCGAACCTCCACGGCGAGCAACCGTGCGCTCCGCAGCGAGACGCTCTAGACCGCTCGGCTACTCCACCGCGGCTGTTCGAAACTGCCTGGCGGATTGACAAAGGGGGTCGGACAGTCGGCCAGCCTGGATTTGGTTTTTAGGCGGTTTTCCACATCCCCCTAGGTGAATACCGGGCTGGTCCGCCTCAGTTACACGATTCGCAAACATTTCGCAACACTTTACACTTTTCACACATATAACACTATACGCCGACATTTGGGGTACACATTTCCGCCTGGGGGGCTTGGGGTGGCGACAGGAAGGGCATCTGGCGACCCTTTAAATATTGACATGCCAAATCCAGATTAACAAGGCCGACCCTGCATGTGTGGGTACATGGCCAAAGAGAAACAAAAAGAGAATTGTTTATATCAGAAGGAGGAAAGAAGTACAGAAACAAAAGGAGTGGATAGAGTGGGAGGAGAAGGAGACGAAAGTAGAGATAGTTAGAGGGGAGGAGGAGATGGGCAGGAGATTTAGTGTTGGATAAGAGAGGTACAGGGAGTTGGGTGAAGTTGACGCACGGAGATAGGGGGTAAGAGAAAGAGATGGACAAATAGAGAGAGGAGGCAAGGATAGAGGGAGGGGAACACAAGGAGATATCCATCCAATTCCCATAGATATTAGCAATTGCGAAGCATTGTTGAGGTTGTTGGGTTCTCTAGTTACATATACAAGTGAGGTGTCAGAACGACAGTTCTCTCGTCATGTACCTCCAGCATTGTGTATTCGCGCAGCCCTTAGCAGTGTGCCCGTAACTGCGTTTATGTATCACATGGACTGATATTAACCCATTGGTAATGATTGCAAATTTTGATGTTTCATATTTTGATAATCCACTGGAATAACTTTATATGACGAGAGCGCTGTCACTCTGTGGAAACCACATGGATATCATGTGTGGACATAACCGTTAATAATGGCAAAACGGAGTAGATACTTTGATACCTATAACTCTGACGTTGCCTTGTCTACCACGCTGTAAGGTCTCCAACTGTCATGTTAAGAGAATGTTAAAAATTGAAGTGCTTCTGTCCAAAAAAAGTCGCTGCGATGATACCTTGAAACCACCCATTAATCGACCATCTAATCCTGAGTTATATTACCATCGGATGTGGTGTGATGGAGTTTCTGGTCAGCACACCGTACTCCGGCCTTGTCGTTGTCTATACCTTGGAGACGCTACCTGTCAATCATGAAGTTACTCATTGGGCATTAAGAGACTGGGTGAATTCCGATCCAGTCCTCCAGCCAAGGAAAACTACCAGACAGTATCTGGAATAGAACCCGGGCACTCCCACATTACGGTCTATCATGTCGACCATTTTGTTTCTGTAGGGAATGATTGCTGTCAATTTTAGGCTATGGAGGTAGGGTGGACAGGGATCGAAACCCAAGGCCTTGCCGTAATGTCTCTCTATCCTGTCACTGAAATACTAGCATGAATTTTCTTTTTCCTTATTATTATTCATGAATGGGTCCAATAGGACCTCGCGAGGTACAATCAATCAATGACGCTTTTGATTGTTGGCCTTCCAATGTGTCTCTACTGATTACATGCTTTGAAGTCTTTCATCAGTTCGCTGTGTTCCAGTCCGTTTCTCCACCTGTAACGTCTGACTGAGCTATTCCGGCTACTTTAAGTCCTCCTCAATCGCAGCGTTCCATTTAATTGATTCAGTTGTGGCCTTACTTCTGTTTCTGTAGTATTCTGTTGGGCTTGTCAACCTAGTGAGTGTCATTCTTGTAAAGTGCCCATAAAATTTAAGTCTTCTTTTTCTCACATCATCATGTATATCTGTGTATTATTCTATTTCATTATTAATTCACAACCTGTAAGTTTCCCAAGCAGTAATTTTGGGGTCTAATATTTTCCGCGCATTGTTACTTTTTTTAAATCACTTGAGTATCTTCTATTTAAAGTTGCTTCTTCATAAAGCCATTCAGGTTTGTTTACAGTGGTTAATGCCTAAGTTTACTAAATTTAGAAAGCTATTTTTTATTATAAATACTAGCTGGTATCCGGCGCGTTGATGTAGCAGAAGAAATAATTGTGCAAATAACGTTTGGAATTTGGAAGTGTTAGCTTGTTTTATTACGAATGATAGAAATAAACATCAATTTCCACTGGAGAATTACGATTAGATGTAACTCTCAAATGTTCAAATGTTTGTTAAGCTTATGGGACTTAACTACGGGGTCATCAGTCCCTAAACTTACAAACTACTTATCAACTACCTTATACTAAGGACGGCACAAATATCCATGCCCGAGGGGGACTCAAACCCCCGACCGTAGTGGCCGTGCAGACCGTGACTGGAGCGCCTCAGTCTCCTCGGCCACCGCGGCCGGCGATGTAACTCTCATTTATCGGTATCGAAATGAGTAGAACACAATGAAACGCTGATCTGTTTGTTTGTGTTACATTCAAACATGTCACCACTTCAGTGGCCCTTCAAATGCATTTGACGGTACGACACGCGGGCCACCTGCTGTAATTTAACTGTACTATGTTCATAACCTTCGCGTATGAGCAAAAAGTAAGTTGACAAAGTTTTATCGCAGTCAGTTGAACGTTATAGTCGCGCATAAAATATGAACAAATCAACAAATATATCTTCCATTACTCCATCTCATCCTTTCCCTCCTCTCTGTTCACCTGCTCTCCCCCCCCCTCACCCCTCGTCTCCTCTCTGTCCGTCTTCTCCTCTACTCTCTCTCTCTCTCTCTCTCTCTCTCTATCCGTCTTCTCCCTCCTCTTTCTGTCCGTCTCCATCTACATCTACTTCTCTCCCTCCTATATATGGAAACATACATATAAGCACCAAGTTTAATGGTGACTGGGAAAACGGTGCCAAAGTCGCAAGGTACCCTCCGCCTTGCTAAATTCACTGGCATGCAATTATAAAAATCTCCTTCATGATGACATACATTTATGTGCTGACTTTCATGGTGACCATTCAAACAGTTTGGATATTTGTTGTAACGTACCCTTCGCTATGCACCTACGAAGGCTTAGGAAAGGTAGTCAGTTTAGTAATTCTGGGTATAAGCTATCTTCAGTCTACATTTCATTCAATTCCGTCCAGCCGTTATAGCGTGAAGAGTAACAAACGTGTTAACCCACTGGAAGTTACCCTCTGCTATGCACCGTATGGTGGCTTCCTAAAGGTAGCCCTCGTGTTAATGTAGGGTATAAGCTATCTGCACTCCAAATCGCGTTCAAATCTCTCCAGCTGTATCAGTATGAAGGAGTAGCAAACATATTAACACATTGTAAGGTACCCTCCGCCACGCACCATACGATGACTTACGAAAGGTAGCCCATGTATTAATCAGCGTATAGGCTATCTCCATTCCAAAGTTCATTCATATCCGTCCAGCCATTTCAGCGTGAAGGCGTAAGAGACGAATTAACTAATTGTAAAACACCCTTCGACAGGCATCATATGGAGTTAATTTTAGTGTGACTAAAGCCTTCACGTGAGCGCAAGGAATGAGTTTTATCGAAATGGGATGTACGGTATAGCCTTACATAAAATACGAACAAAAAGACAAACAAACATTAATTTTGTATATTAGATTATGTGTTAATCTGAATGCAGTTGCCATTTTTTTATATTGAATCTTTTTTGCAGCTTTTTCCAGACTGGTTGCTTGTATGATATCCCCCATGTATTTCCACTGAGAAACCCTTTTCATTTTAACATATGTCGTGATCAAAAACTTTTGTTCTTGTTTGTTGCATGACATATAGTCCTTTTTTTTGAATGATTTTTGTAGCCCTACTTTTTCCGCAAATTCTTTAAGAATTTTTATTTATTCTTGAAATGTGATAATATTCCTAGTTAAAATTGCCAGATTATCTGCAAAGCCGAGCCACTCTTTGTTAAATATTTATTATTTCTTTTTTAAATTTTATTAATTTGTTACGTTCACGGTCAATACAGTCTTCACGTAAACAAAGAGACTTATTTACCCGATTACGAATACAGCCTATTATGACGTAATGATTATTATTTTATTTTTCAAGCCAGTGGATTCATAAGGCCACAACATAAATAAATTTACAATACAAAACTCAATTAAAGTCAGTCATATCGGCTACGTTCGGAATATTGAAAATAACAGAAAAAAAGAATATAGCCAAATTGCAGACACCCTTCCCGTAATATAATAGGTGGCAAGTATTCGAGGGGTGAGAAAATTACCTTTCCCAGTCCCAACTGTCCCCCGTGGAGACCCGAGTACGCCTTCTCCTGTTGTCATTTTGATCCACGTTTTGTTTTTAATTGTGCTTCAGTGATCATCAGCGTCATCTTCTCTTACCCAGGACCGCCCGGCAATGCAAACATGGAGGCAGGGGGAAGGGAAGGCGGAATCATTGAATACACTACTAAGTAATTAGCAAAAATATGATATAGGAAAGTTCGTTGATGTTCGGTTGGGAACTGTTTGATAATCCAGCACACAGTCCTGATCCTGCTCCCAGAGATTTCCATCAATTTTTGAACCTCACGAAATTCCTTTCCTCCGACCAGCGTTTTGCAACAACGAAGCCCTGAAGACAACAGTCACACATTGTTTCCAGGTGGCATTCTACAACACAGGAAGACGTCAGTTGATCCCACGATATGACAAGTGTCTCATTTCTTTTGGTTACTATGTAGAAAAATACCGCAAACATTGCCGCAGCTGTTGCCAATAAACCGTATTATGCAGCTATGTTGTCTTAATTTTTAAAAAGTTGGGAAATTTACTGTCTGGATGTGCCTCGTAGATAGGATCTAATTCTTAAAAAGAAATAATAGTTTTCATCGGATGCATAATTTTGTCGAATTAGTAACACTCGTTATGTCTACTTGCATCATCCGAGATCATGGAACACGTATATTTTAAATCAAACTATAGACTCTTCTAATGGCATTATAAAGCTCCTGAGTACGTGTGTACAATTATAAAACACTCATTATTTTTGGTATTGAAACGTTTTGCAAAACTATCCGAGGAAAGTGTTTAAATTGAAATCCAAGTCGACCGTAATCGGCTACAACTAACAGAACTGCGCATATTGCGGGCGATACCATTGTATTACATCTCTCTTATATTTACTTGTTTTCACAAGAGATAAGTGCGTTTACTCATTTGGAAGCTTTCCTAAGTCACATGTCACGCGCTAGAAGTTGGCATACAGTTGCATTTAGAATAGTCGCTGCTAGACCTTTGTATCTATGTCGCTTAAAGCAGGCTCGAGAGCAAACACATTTTATCTCATTACCGTAGGACTGTCTTCTTGCATCATATGTTGACGGTGACAGGCATGAAACGTAACAGAGTATGTCCTGAAGTGGAAAGATAACGTACTCTTGCCGCGTTCAGTTATGTTGTAGTAGTCCGTGTAGTACTTTTGTGACTTTAAATAAGTACTTTCTTAATTTGTTTATTTTTTCTTCATATATTTCGGGTGTCCCAAGATCAACTTGAATATTTCTTCAATAAGAAAGACGAATATCAGAGAGTCAAAAATTAATATGGTATACAATACTAGGCAGAAAAAAAGTACAAGTTGACAAGTTGATGAAGCAATTTTCATTACATAACTTTTTTTTTTTAAGTCAGATGTATTGAAGAAAGAAAATGCGTTTGTTTTGTACGTTATTTGTAACGCAGCAAACCCCGTGGCTAAAGCAAACAGGCTCTATTTACTGTTTTATATTGTTTATATTTTCTCTATGCAATTTCGATGTTTTGAAAGGTTTGGACAACGCTTTTCATGCTGTTTCACTTCACTTCTCAGGCCTTTATTATACAAATATAATCAAGTATATCCGTTTCGAAGTTTGCTTCGCCTGTTAATAAACGTTATCATTTGCTATTTCCTTAACTGCGATCCTACAAATTTCAAAATGGGGCACACACTCCCATGACCGAGGGAGGACTCTTACCTCCGGCGGGAGCGGCCTCGAAATCCGTGACATGACGCCTCGAGTTTCGCGGTCATCCCCGTGCGGATCCGAGCCTCCATTCCGACTTCTAGTACCATTGATGTAGGAGTACCACGAATCCTATTTTTTCTCGGACATGTCCTCATTTTTGGACTCTAAAAACAGTCCGGGCAGATTTTTAGCAAAACTGGGACACGCTCTCTTTTTAGTTATAGAAATTCTTCAGCTTGAAAGTGAGGAAATTTTACTCTTTGAATTCTGACAGTCACAAAATCTTAAGAATTTAACCTTTCTTCGAACAATGTGATGTTTTCCCCAAACGTTTCTCTTTGACGAGCTGAACTCAAGTTCTGATTTCAGAGCAAATTAAATAACTGGCGTGGCAAAAATTTGGAATTCGACCTTCGAGGTGGCCATTTGAAAGTATTGCGTGTACAGCAATGCAAGATATCTCGCCTTGTAATAATTTAAACTATGTTCATATGTTTTTCTGTAAACATATCGGACCAAACTGCTATAATCAACATTCCCTAGGCTTACAAACTACTTAAACTAACTTACACAACCTAAGGACAACACACACACACACACACACACACACACACACACACACACACACACACACACGCGCGCGCGCGTGTGACCCATGGAGGACTCGAACCTCCGATGGTGCAGCAAGGCACCTCAGAGCGCTCGGCCACTCCACCACGGCAATAATTTAAAGTTATAACGTGCTTGCAAATTTTTCTATTCCTCAAGAAATGACGCCTTGTATTGAAGACTGACATAATGGTAACCCTACACGGATGGTATGCAAATCCCTCACCTTCACCGTTGGATGCTGGACTAAACAAACTGACACTGCGCTGGCCACGTGCTACGCCCACACTAGCATTTCACAGCGACATGGCCTAATGTACCGTTCGGTTAACGTCTAGTTTCAGTCGGCCTCAACCGAACGCGATCTGGGTTGCCAATTCCTCCCCATTCTTATCTTTGATTGTCTTGTGTCGCTATGTATGCATCCATGCGCTTGTACCCTGCATTGCGGGTTGTCCGCTTGTCAGGCGAATCACCGGTACATGACACAACGATTCCTAGTAAACATTTTGGCTATAATTCTGATACCTCTACATGATGGGCCTCTAAATATATAGCTTTAACGTGAGTTGCCTGATGTCTGACAAGTGAATACAAAGTACTGTTCTGTGGAGTGAATAAGTGTATTGGGAATTACTGTTTTGTCATTGGTAATGTGCTGTGTCAAAATGCCGGTTTGAACATTTTTATGTCACCATACCGAAACAAATTAATGTGCCATTAAAGAAGTAGCCCAGAGCTATTTAACTGTCTTGGAATTTCAGCTGACACTGTTAAAGTGATGCACGCGTACATTTGCGGGAGATGCGCTTTTCATCAATGTGATTGCTAATATTATATTATAAATGGAAAATTATTAAATTCATTTGATAATAATTGTTCAGTAGCTTAGGTTTAGTCATTTTGATTTTGAGTCATATACTGAGGCTATTCATAAAGTTATAGATGTTTGAAATTTAAAAAATAACAATATTGAAAAACTAAATTTTATTGTATACATTTTAATTGTACACCTTTAAGCTATATTTCTACGTAAACACCTTTGAGATTAAGACACTTTCATACCGAGGTACTAATTCTTCAATGCCGCCTTTGAAATATCCTTATACTTGAAGAAGAAAGTAATCCTTTTCTACAGAAAGATAGTGCAGACAAGTGTGAAAATTACTGATGTATCAGTTGAATAACTGAAAACACTAACACGAAATCAAATGTTTAAATGTTTGTAAATCTATGGGACGTAACTATTTTCTGGATATGAGGTCCGCCTGATATGCAAAACACTATTTTATTTTACACCCAAAATAGTTTGAGCACCTCTGTGGCATGATCAGTGTTTTTTTTTTTTTTCATTTATTTAATGCTGTGAAAACAAAATACATTGATTTTACTACTGTACTATGTGTAAATTTAGGGCTAAAAAGTCGTGAGTCTTTGATTTTTACCTTCTTTTACATTCTGTGGTCATGTAGAACCCGTTCTACATAGTTATGTACAGTAGCGTTGTCACCTGCAAATTATCGTTTTCTATCTTGTGAGGCTTTTAAAAAACGCTACTTATAGTGTCTGCCTACTGTCTATTACTTACAGTTTCTTTTTGCGTACACTTCCTCTTCCGCATTATTATAGATAGCACACATGTAATACATATATTTTGCCGACATTTTTCTACCACGTTCACTTCACACTTTAGAAAATTCGCCTCTGTACACTTTGTTAATATGCGTATGTGTTAGTCGAATTTCACTCGTTCTCCAGTGGAATGACAGTAGATTTGAATAGTGCTTGTTTTCTCTCTGTTTCCGTGTGTTGTGTGTGTGTGTGTGTGTGTGTGTGTGTGTGTGTGTGTGTGTGTGTGTGTGTGTGTGTGTTTTAGCTGTCTGTTTCATCCTTTCCGTACAGCTCATTTAATGAATTAAATAATGTATTTTTGCATAGTGTGGAGTATTTATTCATGACTGATTTTCCTTCTGCTATTGCTTCTTGTATGTGATAGTTTTCTTCTAATGTGAGTTTGTGGTATATGTTGTGGCTTAATTTTAATATCTTTAAGTCTGTTTCTATTTCGGTTGGGCCACAATCTATACCACAAACTCACAATAGAAGAAAACTATCACATGCAAAAGCAATAGCAGAAGGAAAATCAGTCCTTTCGACACAATACGAACACTTCGGCGTTCAGTCCAAAACACTCCCTGAAAACCCTTTTTGATAGTCTGTTGCGTATACTAGAAATCTGATTGTTTAGATCTCGAGCACTCGGAAAATAACGACTAGAGCTCGTTTTACTGTAGGATATAGACGGAAGTCACAACGCGCTAGGTTCGGTGAATCAGGTGCATATGGTGCCACCTCAGTGTCTAATTCAGCAACTGTTTCTTGAGTCCTGATGACACGATGACCGGTGCATTATCCTGATAAAGGACCCATCGCATTTGAGCGACATGGGATCTTTTGTTGCAATTTTTCTCCTTAATGTACCATTCAATACGTAAAATAGTAATCCACAGAAACAATACGCTCCTTATACATCACGTGTCGTACACAATGCCTTGTGTACCGAAAAAGACAAGGTACTTGAGGTTTTCTGCCGCGGTGGAGCAACGGAGCGGTCTAAGGCGCCTCGCTGCGGAGAGCGCCGTTGCTCGCCGTCGGAGGTTCGAGTCCTCCCTGGGGCGTGGGTGTGTTGTCCTTAGCTTAGTTTACCTTAATTTAAGTGGTCTGTAAGCTACGGACTGATGAGCACGCAGTTTGGTCTGATAGATTTACAAACATTTTTGAACATTTTATGCACTTTGTTAAACCGTGCTCTTTTTGTGTCTTGGGCTTGAAGGATGATCCCATTTGGCACTTTCCTATTTGATCTCTGGCTCATAATCATGAAACCAGGATTCGTCACATGATATGACTTTTGTCTAAAATCTTTTGTTTTCGCTCAAGCCTACCCTACCATTTTTGGCACGGCATCACAATGTGAACCTTCTGTTCGACACTCATCACATGAGACAACCACTTTGCTGCAACTTTTCTGTACCCTAGAACATTTCGTGTGATGTCTTTATCTATCCGTAGAATATGCATTCATAATCTATGCAGTCTTTGTTAACAATAAACGACGCTCTCCCTGTATCGTGACATCAGTTGTATCGACATTGGTTTCAGTACTCGAAGTTGAGGGCGTTACTGGGTATGGAGCACCCACAACGTCATTTATACCCTTCCGAAATAGATTGTCCGATTCAAAAATGTTTGTTTCCCTGATGACTTGCTCTTCGTAGGCCTACTGCGACATTTCCAATATTTGTGATAGAGTTTTGTCAAAAAGGACTCAAAATCTAACTGTCGCGTGCTACTGCAACTTGAGATCCATGTTAGGTACAGTAAACACGTCCGCACACTTTCCCTGCCTCCCTCGGGCTGCGTGCCGCCAGAACACTGCCGAGTATGGTATTACGTGGGCAGCCCTGAGATCACTGGCAGCTCCTACAACAAGGCCTAAAATTGTTGCAGAATGTCACAGGGTTCTGATGGAGCTAGGAGAAAGCAATAGAGTAAACCTATTGTGGGTCCCTGGCCACTCGGGGATCAGTGGCAACGAACATGCCGACAGATTAGCCAGGATGGGGGCAGAGGCTCCATTTATTGGACCGGAACCTGTCCTGACAATCACCAAGGCAATGATTAAATTGGAGCTACGTAACTGGCTCAGAAGACAGCACGTAGAATATTGGACCAAAGTCCATCAACAAAAACATGACAAGGTAATGATGCCAAAGCCTTGTTTTAAAAGAAGCTCTGCAATCCTGGGTCTCAACAGGAGAGAGATTAGACTCATGGTTGGATTGCTGACAGGCCATGGGAATTTCAAAAAACACCTACATACAATGGGAATAACAGAAGAGGACCCTAAATGTAGGATCTGTGATGACGGTGATAAAACTGCATCACATCTGATCTCCGAATGCATTACATTGGAGAGTAAAAGGCACAGAACATTTGGGACAACCAGACGCGAAGAAATTGTGTCTGATAAAGAACTGGTAAAGGGACTCCTTGCACTGTTCAAGGGCATTGGTTGGCTTTACTAGACATACAGGGAGCGATACCGCACAATAAACTTAGTTTCGGTGCGGGCAGTGGCGGGTTGGACCAAGACTGTTTTGGCTTCCCTGAAAGAATCAAATAAAATCAATGAAATCATGGTATTACGTGACTCTAGGTCAGACGTCTCCGGTACCGCCAACGCCAATCTCAAGCGCGGGCGCAGTAAAATCGGGTTATATTTTAATATCCGGTCGTAGGATAATAGATAAGGTTGTTGATGTTTGCTAGGTAGTAGCGCAGTTGGCTGTAGAATGCTGCCACGGTCCTTTACTGTAAGCGAGATGGTGTGGCAGCACAATGAAAGCGTCCAGGAAGGAGCCAGTGACTCAGCGTATGGGGCGTGATCCCGCTGTCCCCTGTCACCGCCATGTTTGCCTGTCCCGCTCTATCGCCGTGTGTTAACAGACGCCCCGTAATCTCCAGGCCCCCTTGTCTTCTGCCTAC
The DNA here is from genome assembly GCA_026315105.1 of Locusta migratoria. Taxonomy (NCBI): domain Eukaryota; kingdom Metazoa; phylum Arthropoda; class Insecta; order Orthoptera; family Acrididae; genus Locusta; species Locusta migratoria. Next base: position 258,005,069 of record CM048751.1, on the reverse strand, counting down.
TTCACGAGTCGCTAGTGCCAGCGGATAGTGAACAACAAACACAAAATTAAACTCAGATCGCAACTAGCTGGCTATTGTTAATACCAAATAATTTGTTTTCCAACAGTGAACTCCACCGACATGCTACACATGTAAATTCTGAATGTTATAAGCACCTGAAGATGGCCACAAGCCCGAAATCGGTCGTCTCATAAATAAATAATACGATCTCTAATGTGACTGATAGCGACTTTTATTCTCAACCCTGTAGCAGGCTATGTTTTGAAAGTATTAAATACTGTATAACAAATATATATTGAATTGCGCTATCGGTTTCGGTGTTACACTACACCATCGTTTAGCGCCTAACAAAAATAAATAAACAAATAAATAGTAATATATAATAAAGTAAAAAGAATAAAAAAACCTAATACAACTGTACAATACTATAAAACAACAATTGAATCATAAAGTCGGTGTATAAAAAATATCAAGAAATTAACATGCCATATATAAGGAAAAAGTATTACTATTGTCTAACAATAAACATGCTACTAAAATTAGCCAAATGGGTTCACCTGTTCTCGAGTTTTACCGAGACTAACGAACAACAATTTATTCTTAAATATATAGATATCTGGAATGTTTTGCAAAGTGCTGTTCAGAAGAGATCTCCAAAAAATGTTCAAATGTTTGTAGAACTTATGGGACTTAACTACGGGGTCATCAGTCCCTAAGCTTACAAACTACTTACGAACTAGCTAAGACTAAGGACGGCACAAATATCCATGCCCGAGGGGGGATTCGAACCCCCGACCGTAGTGACCGTGCAGACCGTGACTGGAGCGCCTCAGTCCCCTCGGCCATCGCGGCCGGCAAGAGATCTCCGCCCCCTCGCACTGTTACGAGGTTATTGACAATCCTGCCGGATACGTGGTGTCATTTCCCCCCAGCACTACTTCAGACATTAGTCGAGTTCACGTCATGTCATGCTATGGCATTTCCGCGTGCTCGCAGGGTTCCCTATATCACATTAGGCAGGTGTTCCAGTTTATTTGGCTATTCACTATATAGGAAGATATGGTGTCGGAGTTCACTATCGATTTCTGTCACAGTCGCGGCCGCGGGAGCATCTCAACTTCGGTGATACCACTTTCTGTATTCCCGTTAGATGCCGCTCACGTTGAGTCGACTGTGACTGGCTAAACTACAGTTAGATAGACGGCACATACGGCCTGACCGCCTCGCGGAGGAGTGTCCTCACCGTGCTACAGTGTCCGGCAGTGCCTCAAGTCTCAGCGCTAGAGACTCCGAGCAGATGTCGCTTGTTTACGGGTCGACTCTTAGAAATATCGCCCATTGTATCAATATATCTTTGAAGTAAAGGTAAAGCAATCAATAATCCCAAGATTGGTTTGCGTCACTAGGCATGGTCCTGTAGGGAGGCGGTATGCCGTTGCCTTCCTCCGACCCTCGAACTGACTTACCCAGCCAGTTATAGGGGGACATACAGTTTAACGTGGGTTCCGAACCACGGTGCTACTCGGTATTTTTCACATTAGCAACACTTCCAGAGGTGCAAGAAGTGGAAAGTGACAGATAAAAATCGTAGGACTTGGCGGGGGTCGAACCCACGACCTTTGGATTTGTAACCTGGCACTCTGCCACTGTGCTACAAACCAGCACAACTTTAAAGTATCACTCAGTATCTGGAACTTAAACTTTATCAGTTGGAATAACTGTATTTTACCATATTCGTAATTTTTCCTTTCAGAATGGGTAGGCTCCTGACAATTTAAAGTACTCACTAGTGAGACAACTTTATAAAAAAGGAGAAAGGGATAATGTAGACAACTACAGACATATTTCTACGCCATCTTTTTTTTAAGTTATTAAAAAGGCTGTATACTCGAGGTTAACTGATAATTTCAATTCGCATAATTTGTTGCAAATGGTTTCAGAAGTTTGGTTTCAGAAGTGGTTTAACGGCTGAAAATGCTATATTTTCGTTTCTCAGTGAAGCCTTGATGGATCAAATAAAATGTTACGAACATTAGGCGTCTTCTTTGATTTTAACAAAGGCGTTTGATTGTGTTAATCACAAAAAAAATTGTTGCAGAAGTTGGAATATCATGGAATAAGAGGAGTAGCTCACTGGTTCACTTCTCACTTTAATAACAGAAACCGTGTTGAAAATACTCATGACGCACAGTCATAATGAGGCACAGTTAAGTGTGGAGTGCCACAGAGTCAGTTTTGGGACCGCTGCTGTTTCTTATTTATATAAATGAGATGCCTTAAAGTATAACAGGTGACTGTGCAATATTTTTATTTGGTGATGATATGAACTTGGTAGTGAAGGATGTTGTTTATAATATTGACACAGTATCAAATAATGCAGTTCAAGAGATAAGTTCATGGGTTGTAGAAAATAAATTGATGCTAAATCTCTAAAACTCAGGTTTTTACCATTTCTAGCAGACAATTCAACGGAAGCCGACAGTTTGATTTTACACACAGGGCTTATGATAAGTTCAAATTTCTAGGTGTTCAGATAGATAGTAAGCTTTTGTGGGAAGCCCATGCTCAGAATCTTGTTCAAAAACTAAATTCTGCTTCATTTATCATTAGAACAGTATCTAAAATAAGTGATTTTTCAACACGAACAATAGTCTACTATCCTTACTTTCATTCACTTATGAAGTATGGCCTTTTTTGGTGATAACTTTACTGACACAAAAATGTTATTTGCTCATAAATTGGCGGTACGAGCAATAGTGGTGTGGAATAGAATTATTGTTATTATTATTTTCATTATACCCAAATATGAGTAACTATTTGTTTTAACAATTAGCACTTGTACTAGAATGGAGGGATCATTTTTGTTAAAGTGTACTGTAAGGCCACTTTACCAACACGGTCCACATTACTGACCAACATTGGCACACATCAACTCCATTTAACATATCTAGTAACATTGTCATCGCGGTATATGCTGCATCAAGGAGTACCATTATCTACATAGTTAATCAACTTGAAAGTCAGCAAGATTGGAAATTCCGGCTGTAAACATAACATCCTCAATCGATTGTGTACACGAGTGTTTCCCTGTATGTTTTTGTCTGTATTGCTTGCTTTGTTTACACGAATGTTAAACTAACTGGTTTCCTTTCTTTTTGCAGGTAAATATTATTACGACAAAGGGCTAACTTTCCAGCACAGCATTCGTCGTAAGTACGCTAGCTGTTTTGCATTCGCGTTCTGTTATAATTGTGCCATATCACCCTTAGGGTGCGCATATCTGAACCTGTGAACTGTGCACGCAGAGATGTTCACTATAGGCGAAATGAAACTGATGTAAGTGGAATTTCGACATTAGGTTCTGTCGGGCGTTGAAATTAATTCCACGGCTACACTGGATAATTTGTTTCCGACCTAGACTCGAACGTAAGACCTTTTCCTCTCTGAAGAGCGCTCTACCGATAGAATAACAATAGACATTGTGATTTTACAGTTCTATTATTGTGCTAGCGTACCCAGCTACGTGCTGAAGTGGATAGTTTTAGTTTAAATGGAAAAGAAATAAAAGCGTAAGCTCACGTTTCCAATACGTGTAATGCCACAAGACTTCGTGAACGGGAGCTGGATACACCCATCACTCCCTGCTCCCCATATCTCAGTTCCCACCTCATTCTTCTCCTCTCATTGTCCATCTTCTCCTCCTCCCCTCCTCTCTCTGTGCTTCTCCCCCCCTCTCTCGTCCATCTCCTCTTTCCCCCTCGCCATCTCCTGCCCCTCTCTTTGTTCGTCATCTCCTCCAATCCTTTCTTTCTGAGCATCTCTACTCCTTTCCCTCTCCATGACCATCTTGACATCACCATCTCACTTTCCATCTCCTCCTCCCACCCACCCCCCTCTATGTTAGTTTCCTTCCCCTCCTCTATGTCCCACTTACACCTAACATTGAATCTTGTTTGGAGGTTTGTTCAAAATCGTATATCTCCGAAAGTCTTTGACCGAAATTTTTAGAAATTAGCACGCAATGTTTTACTGGAATATGCGTATGTTTGTGTACACCTATTTTTATATGTATCATTTATGAAGTTATATACATTTTATACGAAGAAATATTTTATATAATTTTTACGAGTACACACTCACATTTTGTTTTAGAGTGGTCCTAAAGTATATGTCAAAAATGACACGGCAGGTAGAGGGGACCAAAATAAAGAGATTTCTTATAGGATTGTATGGTCGGTAATGGTATATTATAGCACTAGCGTGAAGAGAATTATGATAGGAACTAAACTAAAAAGGGAAGTAAACACAAAAAAAATATTTATTCATAGTTTACAGAAGATGCTCGAAAGAGCGGCCGCCAACAGCATTACAAGATCACAGCGACGTTGCATGGATCGACGTACATTATAAAAGACGTCAGGCATTTCGACCACATGTCCAGCAGCAACAGACAAGCGGGCAACTGGATCTTCCTCGAATGTGACGGAACTCTCATACACTAGGGTTTTAGTATGAGCCCAAAGGAAGAAATCCATACAGGTTAAATCAGGCGCACGGGGTGGCCACGGACGGGATGGGATGGGATGGCCAACGAAACCCTGTAATGTAATTTGGTAGAGAATCCTAAGAAATTCTGGTCGAATGTAAAGTATAATAGCAGCAAAACACAATCAACACCTTCATTACACGATAGAAATAGTGATGATGCAGATGACTGTTATGCTAAAGCAGAATTGCTTAACATAAATTTCCGAAATTCTTTCACTACAGCAGACGAAGAAAATATTCCAGAATTCGTACCAGGAATAACTGTCAACATGTGTCATTTAGATTGTTCAAATGTTTGTTAAGCTTTTGGGACTTAACTACGGGGTCATCAGTCCCTAAACCTACAAACTACTTATGAACTACTTACGAACTAGAACGGCACAAATATCCATGCCCGAGGGGGGATTCGAACCCCCGACCGTAGTGGCCGTGCAGACCGTGACTGGAGCGCCTTAGTCTCCTCGGCCACCGCGGCCGGCTGTCATTTAGAAGCAGATACCCATGGAGTATTAAAGAAACTTAAATTATTTAACAAAAGTAAGTCTTCCGGTACAGGTTGCATATTAATTAGGTTCCCTAGCTATCATATACAACCGCTTGCTCAGTGAAAGATCCGTACCCAAAGTATGGAAAGTTGCACAGATCATTCCATTATTCAAGAAAGGTAATAGGAGTGACCCGCAAAATTACAGGCCTATATCACTATCGTCGGTTTGCAGCAGGGTGTTATTACATATACTTTCCTCAAATATCGTGAACTACCTCGAAGAGAACGACCTATTAGTGCATAGTCAACACGGATTCAGAAACTATTGTTCTTGTGAAAAAACAGCTAGCTATTTACTCACCTAATATGACATGACATCGAGAAGGTATGTCAAATAGATTCCGTATTTCTACATTTCCGGGAGGCTTTTGACTCTGTACCTCACAAGCGTCTTCCAATCAAACTGCGTGTTTATAGAATATCGCCACAGTTGTCGGATTGGAATCGTGATTTCCTTTCAGAAAGGACACAGTACGTTGTAACTGACGGAAGGTCATCGAGTAGAACAGAAGTGATATCGGGGGTTGCCGTGGAAAGTGTTATAGAGCCCTATTGTTCCTTATTTTTATAAATGACTTAGGAAACAATCTGAGTAGCTCTCTTTGACTGTTCGCGGATGATACTGTCGTTTATCGGTTAGTGAAGTCACCAGAAGATCAAAAACGAACTGGTCCGTCCCGTCCTATTCACTGCTGGCCGCAGACAGCGTCCAGGTGATTCCTGACGTTTCGACTGAAGTGTACTGGGACTCCATAGTGCTGAAACCACATTCGTCTGCCAGCAGCTAGTGGAACAATCGTCCAGAAGTTCAGGTAAGACTTCCTCTAGGAATATTTTACTGGGAATAATGACTCCAGATGGCGAAGCGCTTGTAAACAGCGCACTCTTCCACACACTACCGGCCGCAAGACGTCATTATCCACCACACATTCCCGTACGAAGTCTGCTTATTTTGTTCACCTCGCCGACCGTTTCATTTTTGACGTATATTTTAGGAGCAACACGCATTTACGTTTTAGTAATATACCTCATTTATCACATATTTATCATTTATTTATTTACTCGAATGGCACTTTTACAGAGTACGTTAAATCAATACATCAATTCTTGGTTTCTTGCTTCTTTTTCCTTTCTGCCCACATTAATTTCACGCGTTCTGATCTCTTCCTTCGGAGCTCCTTGATGTCTGAGGCTGCTTTCACTTTCTCTCTTCTTCTTCCCTGAAGATCACTTTCTGAATTTTGTTCCTGTATAAGTTTCTGTTGTGTGTGTTCGTTATGTCGATATTTGCTTCTTTGAGGTCATTTAAAGGTTGTCCTGTAAGCTTCGTAATTTTATTAAAGATTTGTTTTGTCAGCCTGTCATTTTACATCTCGCCAAATATCCAAACAATGACAATCTTCTTTTCCGTATGGTATGTATTATGTTCTCTAAATGTTCGTAGATGTCTTTGTTAGGTCGTGGTCTGTTATATTCTGTTCCTATTGTCCCTGGGCCGAGTATGCTTCTCATATATACAGGGTGTCCCAGCTATCTTGTCCACCCAAAATATCTCTGGAAAAATAACAGCTATTGGAAAACGACTTTCACCGGTATCAATGTACGGCTGGGACCCATGAATGTACATATTTGGAAACATTCTAAAACGAAAGCAAATGTGTTTTTTAATACAAACTTATGTTTTTTTAAATGGACATCCTATTTTTTCCCACAATCCATAGCATGACAAATCAGATAAACAATAGCGTTGATTGCAACGCAATATTCCAATTAGATCCCGAGATATTGAGACGCGAAGTTGACGCTTGAAATACGCGAAACGCGCGGCTAGTGCACGTCCTGAGCAGCATGGGGTTCTCGTCTGAGTCTCAGGACGTGCGCTAGCCGCGCGTTTCGCGTATTTCAAGCATCAACTTCGCGTCTCAATATCTCGGGATGTAATTGGAATATTGCGTTGCAATCAACGCTATTGTTTATGTGATTTGTCATGCAATGGATTGTGAAAATAAAATATAGGGTTTCCATTTAAAAAAACATAAGTTTGTGTTAAAAAAAACACATTTCCTTTCGTTTTAGAATGTTTCTAAATATGTACATTCATGGGCCCCAGCCGTACATTGATACCGGTGAAAGTCGTTTTCCAATAGCTGTTATTTTTCCAGAGATATCTTGTGTGGACAAGATAGCTGGGACACCCTGTATATAAGATAGCGTTCCCATGTGTGCTTAAAAACATGTGCAAAATTGAATGCAACAGTGTGTCAAAATTTCGATGTAATATGTCCAAAGCTCTCAGAATTTGAAATTTATTAACAAACAGACGAGTACATATGTACGTCAATTAAAATGTAAATGTTCCATGAGTACAATGCCATGGACTCAGCAATATGTTAGAGGCAAGTTATGTTTTCAGCGGAAATCGTATTCCTATATTCTAACCTCGTTCAACTCAGGATAAAATAATTAACTGTCGAATTATCAGCATCTTTGCTACTGCGCAGATGGTAGGAGTTGAAGACGGACCAAGTCGTCGCAGTGTAGTAATCAGAGGCAGGGAGGCCCCATTAACCGTCTGGACATGTATGTAGGACACATGATTACTCAGCCCAGCAGAGCGCCATAAATATTAAAGTATGCGTTTGTTACAAACTCAAAGTGCTCTTTGATTAGCTTGTCCGGATCTTTCCTTTCCGCTATATAGAACTCCTGTTCTTCCAAACTGTGTTGACCCTGAATTTTTTCAACTTAAAAAGTTTTAACTGTCCATCATTGTCACCTGTATCTTCCGCGACTGATTAACTATGGGCGTTAATCTTTCCGTGGTACTACGTAACACACTATAAGTCTTCGTCGTAGGTGATCAATAGACTTGACAGTGTGTGAGTCGCGGTGGAATGGCCGAGCGATCTGAAGTGCCTTGTTACGGAGTGCGTGGTTACTCCCCGTCGGAGGTTCGAGTCCTCCCTCCGGCATGGGTGTCGGCAGTTTAAGTAGTTTCTAAACCTAGAGACTGATATACATAGTAGCTAAGTCCCATTCATTTACAAACATTTGAATACTCTGTGATATCGTTTTCCTTTTATTTCTGAAGCCTGAGACTATTTTTGTTTCGTGTTCTACAAATTTTGTACTGAAAAGACAGTCACATTGCATTTATGATTCAAGTGAACCGTTTGGAGCGATATACTTGTTTTTCTGGGCATCAATTACTTCATCGTTACCCGTGCCTTTCTTCTTCCCATTCTCAAGAACGTAATGAAAACAGTTGGACTGGAAAACAAAGACAGTGAATTTGAGGGAAGGAAATAGAAGCCATCTAAATGAAGGGAGTTATTCAAGGCGTTTTTGAAGCCTCAAGAACAACTACCCTTTGGTGAAAGTTTCTAAAATGTCTAGGCCATCATGTGATGTCACGTCTAAATCTACAAATGAAGCGTGTAGCTAAATGCATTTAGAGTATTCCAGCTGGGAAGCCACTATTATGGAAAACACGGGAAAAACGTAGAAGATTTCCCCAGGCATAGGCACACTAACCAAAAAGCTCAGCAGCCGAAATAATCGAAGAACTTAGTGCCAATGTTATTTAATATATACTTTGAGTCAGCTGCGAAGGAATGTAAGGAGGTATTTGGAATGGGAATCAGTGAAACACTTTGCGGTTTGTCGATGACATTGTCATTCTGTTGGAGATAACAAAGGACCTGGAAGAACAAATTACATGGTATGAATTTTGTCCTCAAAGAAGGGTATAAGGTGAACATTAACAAGAGCAATACTAGGGTAATGGAATGTAGTCGAATTAAACTGCACGATCCAGAGGGAATTACATTAGGAAACGAGGCAATCAAGGAGGTTCAAATGTCCAAGTATTTGTAAAACTAAGGGTCCAAACTGCTTAGTTCATCGGTAAAAAATGTTCAAATGTTTGTAAAGCTTATGGGATGTAACTACGAAGTCATCAGTCCTTAAACTTACAAACTACTGATGAACTAGTTAATACTAAGGACGGCACAAATATCCATGCCCGAGGGGGTATTCGAACCCCCCGACCGTAGTGGCCGTGCAAAACGTGACTGACGTGCCGCAGAACATGACTGACGTGCCTCAGACCGCTCGGCCACCGCGGCCGGCGTTCGTCGGTCCCCTCATTTACAAACTACGTAAGCTAACTTGCGCTATGGACACATACACCCATGCCCAAGACAGGGCTCGAACCTCCGGCGGGAGCGTCATTACAAACGCGCGGCAGTCAACTTCGTATATGAGTTTTGTTACTTGAGCAGTAAAATAACTTCGATAATTGGAGTACAGAGGATATAAAATTCATAATGACAATGGGAAGCAAAGCATTTCTGAAGAAGATAATATTGTTAACATCGAATATCAACTAAGTGTTAGGAAGCAGTGTTTGGAAGGCGTTTGTCTGGGGTTTGGTAGACAAAAAGTTTTCAAGTGATTGTAAACCTAAGGGACAAACTGCAGAGGTCATCGGTCCCTTCTGGACTTACAGACTACTTCGACTTAGGCTAAGGACATCACACATGGCCGAGGGAGAACTCGAACCTCCGACGGAAGCGGCCGCACAATCAATGGCATGGCGCATTAGACCAAGCGGTCGTTCCTGCGCGGTTCCCGTCAAAAGCGTGGGTATTAGAGACGAAGATAGTGCTCGGATTCTTGGGTACTGATGAGGGTAGGAAATCGACCCTGCCCTTACAAAGGAACCATTCTGGCATTTGGATGGAGTAATTTAGGAAAATGACGGAAAACCTAAATCTAGTTGGTCGTAAGTTGATTTGAACCACCGCCCTCCCAATTGGGAGTCCAATGTGTTACAACTCCGCCATCTTGCTGTGTCGCCCATAAATAATTAAGACAAGAAGAGGACTGAAACTTTTTTAATGCCGTTCTACAGACAGATGCTGAAGCTAAGGGTGTAATGAGGTAGAGGGAAAAGAAATTTCTGGCTCAACTAAACAAGGGGATCGATTGGTAGCACACATTCTGAGACATCATGGAATCGGCAGTGTAGTATTGGAAGGACGTATGTGGGGTAAAAGTCGCAGAGGGACTAAAATATCAAATGTTTGTTAAACTTAAGGGACTTAACTGCGGGGTCATCAATACCTAAACTTAGAAACTACCTATGAAATACCTTATACTAAATACGACACAAACATCCATGTCCGAGGGAGGATTCGAACCCCCGACGGGGAACGACCTCGCGCATTGAAGCATAGCGCCTCAGTGCGCTCCGCCGCGGCTCGCAGAGGGAGACGGAGAAACGAATACAGGAGTCTCGGTTGCCGCTCTTATTCGGAGATGATGAGGCTTGCACAGGGTTGAGTAGCGTGGAGAGCTGCATCAAACCAGAATTTGGAGTAGAGAGTAGATAATACAACAAAAACAACAATATTCCCGAGATTACAGGGGAAGTTGATAAAATCACATCACATCTACAAGATGACTTAGCATTATTAACGCTCAGAGATAGGACTAAAGTTTCGAACGTTTGGCTGAAGGTGTAAGGGGCGTTAAAATCTATCAATATTAAGGGCTTTGTTGCAACGCGCTACTCTGATGTGGAAATTTACACTGGTCACACCAATTAGGGGAACAGCGAAGATATCTAGGTTCTGAAGTATTGTCATCGGCTCTAAAAGAAACTGATTCGACGTCATTCTGTAGGTTATACAGAATGGAGACAACAACATTACGGCAACTGAAACAGTGTGTGAGGTTACAGGGTTTTAGCTTAGTAACCTCTTCGGTGCGTTTTGGTCGAACAGTAGTTATTGTTGGGGTGCAGCGATAGCTGCTGGGCGACGGTTAATGTTACGTTTTAATGTTTCTTGTTTGTTGGCCGGTGTGCGTCAGTCTCCCGCCGACCGCAGAGCGAGGCAGTAGCATGTTGACAGTGCGTCCGTAACCCGCGTTTAGCGGTGGCTAAAGTTTTGCCCATCAGTCGTCTCGCATATGAGTTTCGGTTGCAGTTGCGTATTGAAATGTTTCAGTGTGGACTTGTAGATATTATCGTAGTGGCATGCGGTTATTTAATCAGTGTATTTAAAGAAGAGTTATTAACATGTGTCGTTCCGTGATAAAGGGAGTTAACAAAGTTTATTGTTATGGATCATCCCAGTAAGTGCCCGCATCCCATACCGTCAAATCATTGGAACAACGGTACCTTCGCCCATCGAGGATTCAAATGTTCAAATGTTTGTTAAGCTTATGGGACTTAACTACGGGGTCATCAGTCCATAAACTTACAAACTACTTATAAATTACCTTATACTAAGGACGGCACAAATATCCATGCCCGAGGGGGGATTCGAACCCCCGACCGTAGTGGCCGTGCAGACCGTGACTGGAGCGCCTCAGTCACCTCGGCCACCGCGGCCGGCCATCGAGGATTAGGTGGACGCAGTTATGACGTTATAAGTGGTAATAATAGGAACTTGCAACAGAAGGGGTTGGCGTTGACTTGTGTTTATTCTACCAAACGAATCACACAAGCAGCTGGGTTCACACAGTATAGTGAGCAGATAGTGCGATGTAGCAACAACGTGACTTCTCCAAAGCTTTGGCATGGAGAACCATGGGAAGGTTGAAAGCGGGACAGACTAAGAGGGAGGTGGCTGCAGCTATTGGAGTGTTGTAAAGTGTACTTTCCAGGACCTGGACGCGATTTGATACAACAGGAAACGTTAAAAAAAAGACAAGGCCAAGGTCGTCCACGGGTAACATCAGCAAGAGATAACCGTTATCTCCGGTTAACAGTCCGTCGAGACAATAGGCTGAATGCAATTCAGCTGCAACGCACGCTGCAGCCAGCAACAGGACTCGCAGTATCAACACAAACACTCCGAAATCGTCTCCGGGAACGTAGCCTCTACTGACGGCGGCCTATGTTGTGTGTCCCATTAAAACCAATACACAGTTCAGCCCTGCAGAAATTGGGCTGTGGAACATCAGGATTGGAGTAGGGTTACCATACGTCCTCTTTTTCCCGGACATGTCCTCTTTTTGAGGCAAGAAAATGTGTCCGGCCGGAATTTATAAAATTCTACAAATTGTCCTCTTTTTTTGGGTTCCGAGAAAGAAAATTTATTGGCGACAACATGTTCATTCGCACTGCAGTTCCAAACTGTTCGCAACTATTACGCGCATACACAAAGCAAAACTGCCGTTCACAATTTCGCACTCCGCAGAGGTCTGACAGTTGCAAACGATTCGGATCGTCTCTGCAAAAGAACCCTGTTGTCAATTTTGTATTCAGCCAGTGCATTCTGTCTTCTGCATTACGTTCTGTGGCGTTGCTTTTGATATATTTTGTGGTTTAGGTTAAAGCTGTATTATGTGTTCGAGATCGTAGGTAACCTTTTGCTTCAAAATAAATTACGAACTTAAATGTAACATAATACCGAAGAGAAAGTCAGTTTTAAATATGTGCTCCTGGAGAAATACAAATCATTCAAGACAATGATCAAACAAATGTAAGAATTAATGATACATTGTGCTCCGATCAGCTTTGTAATTTTATAATTTTTTAAAAGATTATCAAAGGAAACAGAACATACCGGCATCTGAAGTGTGGTGTGCATATTCAAATCATTCATCTAGTGTTGTTAGTTATTCTGAACTGCTGAAAATTGTAGAATTCTCTCTTTTTTTCTATAACTACTGATAATGCCGACACAGAACCTGTGTTTTCTCTTGTGAACACACAGTGTACAAAAGACAGGAATAGATTTAAAATATACTGTAAATATACTGTATGTGTACAGTATAATTTCAAACATTTGAAATGCCTTGTTAAAAAGCAAAAACCTCTTGAGAGAGAGTTCGTCGTTCACCAAATATAGTTGGTTCAAAAGTGAATGAGACCAGAATGAGACAATTGAGAATAGCGATGAGGAATAAACTGTCAAGGTTCATAATATTTCGTTTCCAAACAACCATACAGAGTTACTGTTTTAGTTTGTAGTAGTTCTACGTAGTTCATTAAGAAGTTGTTAATTACATTATGCTAAAGATAAAGTGTCCTCTTTTTTATATGAACTGTCCTCTTTTTTGGTGATGAACATATGGTAACCCTAGATTGGAGTCTTAGCTAAAGACGCTGTGCTCTGTACAGAGATGAGTCAAGATTTTGTGTTCAGCTTGACAATCGTCGTTCCCTCATCTCGAGAGAACGTGGAACTGAGAACAATCCTGTTTATGAGCACTAAACACTACCATATCATGGTAGGGATGAATAGTGTAGGAAGGAGTCAGTATTGGCGGACTATGGGCCACTACGTAGTTCAGAATAGTGCTTTACTGCTCAGAGATGTAGAGACGAGATACTTCGTTTTTTTTGTTGTGCCCTACGCTGGTGCCATAGGAGATGGGTTCTTTCTGGTGGACGAAACGCTCGTCCCCACAGAGCTGCACTGGTGGATAACATGCTTGAAGCTGAGGGATTTGAACGAATTGAGTGACCAACTTGTTCACCGTACTTAAACCCCATTGAGCACGTCTGAGATGTAGTTGACAGACGAATTGCAGCCAGACCAGCACCTCCCACAGCGGTTTCACTGATGGAAGAATGACCAAATATCCCTCAAGATGTGATTAATAATCTCATACTGTCCAAGCCACGGAGGTGTGCAACTGTACTGGCCCTCCGAGGTAATCACACACACACACACACACACCATATTAGAGGGCGACAAGGTCCCGTGGTGTATTGCTCTAGGCGTAACATTGCAGAGCGATATGAAATGTTCAAATGTTTGTATAGACTATGGGACTTAACTACGGGGTCATCAGTCCCTAAACTTACAAACTACTTATGAACTACTTACAAACTAGGACGGCACAAATATCCATGCTCGATTGGGGATTCGGACCCCCGACCGTAGTGGTCGTGCAGACCGTGACTGGAGCGCCTTAGTCCCCTCGGCCACCGCGGCCGGCCAGAGCGATATGAAATGGAACGAGCATGTAAGGACAGTTGTGAGTAAGGCGGACAGCTGACTTCGTTTTATTGGAAGAATTTTGGGAAGATGTACTTCACCTGTAAAGAAGACCGCGTATAAAACGCTTGTGCGACCACGTCTTGAGTATTGCTCAAGTGTTTGGGACCCGCAGCAGATCAGTATAAAGGAAGACATAGAGGTGGTTCAGAGACGAGCAGCAAGATTTGTTACCGGTAGGTTCGACCAATGCGGAAATGCTCCGGCAACTCAATTGGGGATCGCTGAAAGAAAGACGACGTTCTTTTCGTGAATTTCTATTAAGTAAATTTAGCGGGCTGGAATTTGAAGCTGAGTGTAGTACGATCTTGCTGCCGCCTAATTACATTTCGCGTAAAGATCACAAAGACAAGATAAGAGAAATTAGGACTCGTATGGAGGCATATAGGCATTCTTTTTTTCCTCGTTCAATTTGTAAACCTCAAGTAGAGATGAGTCATCAAAATATCGTACTGTACCGCATACAAATTACTATTGTAACCAATACCGGAATAAAATACGTTACCATATTATATTGCGTATGATATCTAACCTGACTTCCCCCCCCCCCCCCCCCCCCGCCCAACAATCGTTCTGAGCATTACTATACCGCATTCAAAGTCTGTCAGTTCCCTTCATGCGTCTGTAATCACCTGGGAAACTGTATCACGTGAATCTCCGATATACAAATGACAGCTCCGTCAATACGCCACCCTTATATACCTTGCGTATGCGATATTACCGCGTTCTGTATCTGTGCGTGTCGACATCGCATTATATAGTTCACCTCGATGAAGTTCGCCGTGCAGATTTGACGCCGTAGGACACTACTCGCAGATCGGCATTGTCGTCTCCAGCATCTGTCTGCAAGTGCCGACTTGGTCAGCCGTGGCGCGTGCGCCGCTATCAGAGTCGAGATAACGAGGAAACCAGTTTTCCCCAAAGGCTGTGTAGCTGGACCATCTGCATTATACACGAGACGACAGTTCGGATTATCAGTCATTAGCGTGTGATAACCAGATAATCGTTACGCGTAGCGCTGAAGCTGTGATGGTGAATAATTACACTCGGCGGCAAGAGCCGTCGAAGAAACGTGAAGAAATATATATTTTCGGAGTGTCCTGCAGTGGTCTCTCATACCAACTACTGTACTATCATTACACTGTCGGAATAAATACATTAGTATACCCTCTTAGAGTTTTTTTTTTTTTTTTCGAAATTTAGAAATTATATATTCTTAAAAAATATGAAGTAGAAAAATGTTACAAAAATTAAATTAACATCAGGCATTACAATAATAGCGAGCTGCAACATATACTTAACAACTGCCTTCTCCAACAGCGTCCTCGCGCTACCTCACCCAACAGTTAACTCTCCACAACTGACTCCCAACACAGCTCGCAACAGACTTGCTACTGACTGCCCTCTGTCGCAGCCAGAGCGCTTACTCTCTGTCTATCTTTGGTCCAGACGAGTGGGCCGAGGCATTCCCGGTGGCAGCGACGTGAGGTTTTGGACTATTTTGGCGAAATTGCGTCTTTGAAGCTACGATGGCAAGACGATGTGGTCTTACGAACGCCGTGAGTCTCTACTATCGACGTTTCACTGGCGAAATAAAATCAGGAATCTGGCAGTGAGACGGTTGCTGAGGAGGGTGACGTTTTTTTCCAGTGAGATTAGCTGACTCAAGTGATTCATACGTATCAAATGAACGGGGAACAGAATCTGAATCATCTGACAATGATTTACCTCTTGCACAATGTAAGTACATACGATTCTACCTCAGATTTTGAATAACTAACCGCACAGTCTGCTGTAAGTCTTTCTTCGTTCTACTCTACAGGGGTTGTGTATATGGGTGTCCTTATTCTGAGTAACACGCATGCTGGATGTCAGATCAATGACAACATGGAGATAACCTTTAAGGAACTGTGTAGTTTTATAATGAAATCACGGTTGGGGTCGGTATAGTTGAGTAAATGGAAAAAAATTAACGAGTCCAACCTGGCACCCACCGACGGCCTGTGCATGTCGTTTAGAACATTTTTGACCTTACAACGATCAATGCTTACACAATTTTTAAGTTATGAACATGTTAGGAGATTGCACGGCTAGAATTTATTCCGAGAGCAGCAGATGAGCTCTCGGCCCCTTACAAACTGCAGAGAGGAGACAGTCTACTCTTGTAAGCTCACGGCACCGGTGCTGGCTAATATGGAAAAAAGTCTTATTTATGTTTCAAGTCCAATAAGTATGTATGTCGAAGCCAATTTCTGGACTGTGACCCCACCCCAGCCTAGACAATATTGTCGACTAATGTTAAAAAAAATTTTCAAATGTTTGTTAAGCTTATAGGACTTAACTACGAGGTCATCAGTCCCTAAACTTACAAACTACCTTTCTACTACCTTATACTAAGGATGGCACAAATATCCATGCCCGAGGGGGGATTCGAACCACCGACCGTAGTGGCCGTGCAGACCGTGACTGCAGCGCCTCAGTCCCCTCGGCCACCGCGGCCGGCGACTAATGTTCTTAAATATTTCCAAACACTTACAATTATAGACTGAAATTGTTTGTTCTTAGTTTTTTTCCCTTGATTGCAATGAACAAGAAAATATATTGCATTTTTTACTCTTTTACAAATACTCGGCACTTACCTTTAATGCTACAAAAAGTAAAAATACTATTACTAGTCGCATAAATTGTATGTTATGACTATGTTTCAATCTTTCTATAAAGATAAAAATTGCAAAATTGTTTCTCTTACTTGTTTGAATGATGTTTGATACGGATCTGTGAAATTTCTTCCGTAAAACGTAAAAATCACAATATTTTTTTTCTGATTACTTTTGACTGCGTAATATTTATACAGAGAAAAATATACAGGGTGTCCCAGCTATCTTGTCCACCCAAAATATGTCTGGAAAACGACTTTCGCCGGTATCAATGTACGGCTGGGGCCCATGAATGTACATATTTGGAAACATTCTAAAACGAAAGCAAATGTGTTTTTTAACACAAACTTATGTTTTTTAAATGGACACCCTATATTTTTCTTCAGCAATCCATAGCATGACAAATCACATAAACAATGGCGTTGATTGCATCGCAATATTCCAATTACATCCCGAGATATTGCGACACGAAGTTGACGCTTGAAATACGCGAAACGCGCGGCTAGCGCACGTCCTAAGACTCAGGCGAGAACCCCCATGCTGCTCAAAAAGTGCGCTAGCCGCCCGTTTCGCGTATTTCAAGCGTCAACTTCGCGTCGCAATATCTCGGGATGTAATTGGAATATTGCGAAGCAATCAACGCCATTGTTTATGTGATTTGTCATGCTATGGATTCCTGAAGAAAAAATATAGGGTGTCCATTAAAAAAACATAAGTTTGTGTATAAAAACACAATTGCTTTCGTTTTAGAATGTTTCCAAATATGTACAGTCATGGGCCCCAGCCGTACATTGATACCGGTGAAAGTCGTTTTCTAATAGCTGATATTGTTCCAGAGATATTTTGGGTGGACAAGATAGCTGGGACACCCTGTATATGTTTTTTTTTTTCTTGCACGTTAGAGCCCTCTTGAATCTAATATCAAAATGTAGAAACACGACCCATATAGCAACAAACGGTAGTTTACTCCTGTGGGTAAAAAATGACCGACATAGTACTACTAGGGCTAAGAAAAAATTCCAGTACTTCTAGTGTTAATATCATACATTCCGTGAATATGAAAAAAATGGAATGCCTGCACGAAGCTTAATTTCCCTTCTTTTGGCGTTACGCGAGAGGAATGCTGGACGGGGGGTGAGTGGCTGCGAGTTTCCGACTGCGACTATCGATTGGTGCGGCGGGCGACAGCGCGGCGCCTGCCTCGTGTGGTCGACAGCAGTCGACAAGAGACGGCCGCATCGAGGCGGGCAGCCACGGCCTCGTGGTCGAGCAGCGACTAGCGGGGGGAGATTCAGCTGCAGCCACCTATGAAGGCCTGAGCAACCACGCTGTGCACCTCGCTACACTGCTGGGAATACGCTTGTATTTCGAGAAGTTTGGAGTTCGGTGTTTAATCTGGATCATCGCCCGCTAGTATACTCTCAGCCCAAGCCCCCACAATCCCGTAAGCGTCCGACTGCGAACAGCGGACATATTGAAGAGCGCCTCGGCGGCCATTGTGGTGGCAAAGTTCCACGCGAACTTTAAATGTGTGTAAGACTCTTTTGATTGGAGAGAGTATTCATTTAAGTTAAGTCGCTGAAACTATGTCTAATTGAAATATATAACTAAACAACAGCTTCAGACTCCTTGAATATACAGTAACTATCGGTTGTGTGTAACTTTATTACACATACGGTGTAGAAATTGGCCAAAAGCGTTTCCTGTTCCCAACGAAACCGAACTATAACATTTAGTTTTTTAGCGTTCTACGTGGAACACATGAACGGAATTTATAGTGAGACACGATCTTTTGGCACTTTCTCAGTATATTCTACGATAGTGAAACTTTCGTACAGACATTAATTTCGGAAGAGTTTCACACTTTACGTCTTTGCTTTAGTGCTGTATTCTCCAATATTTAGATATTTCATAGCTGCCTGAAACAGCTAATGTTAAAAATCGATTGTGAAAGTGAAATAGTATGCCATCAGATACATAACTGAAAAATAGCTTCTTACCTTGTGAATACAACAACCAGCCAACTACCGAATTTTTTAAGAACACGAAGTACGCCATAACTTTTTCTTAAGTAATGCATCTAACATTAGCATTAGGGCACCTAGCAAGAATATTAGCATTTTAATGCTGTAAGCCAAATACCTTACAGCAGCAACTATCATCATAGGGTTCAACTTCACAATGTGCATCCAATGCGGCCATGTGTCATTCATATATGGAACTATACACATACTGCAAATCCCTTTCAGTTGTAATACGTATATGTAAAGCAGATTACCTTTAAATCCTGCGTTACATGTTGCTAATATTAATTTCATAAACAGAAATTCGAACTGCAGTGAGGCAACTAATTCTGTGACCCCAATACTTATTTTACTCAATCATAAAATGAAACGTTTTGAACTTCCTGTCCACCAGTACTGCCTAAAGTACCCCCTTTTAAAGAGCTACCAGTATTGTAAAAGCCTGTTATTTACTTCATTTTATCCTATATTGTCTTGACTAGTAGACTGTTAAGCAAGTGTAGAACACGAGTAGTAGGGCTACTTATATTCGTGAGAAATATAAATGGGAAGACAGTATTCAATCTTTTAATTCCTTTCTTAAATTGATTTATGCATTTAAACACTGAACAGCTCTTCACAATCGTGCTTCATGTACTCTGCAATAGTAAAAAAATACAGACATGACTATCAATTATGTATATATCCCGCAGTAGCTATTTAATACACGGTTTACCTGCTAAGAACACTCGTATTTATGTGACGCTTGCCACTACAATGGCGGCCGGCCGAAGGTTCAAACTATCCCGCGACAGTAGGGGGTCTAGTTATTTTTACAAGATTTTTGTCCCAGCCTCCCCACTTCGCTCGGCGTGTGCGTTTTGGAGCGTACACCAAGAAGTTACCGCCGTAGCCGCTGTGGCGCTAGTATCGTGCTCTAAACCCGCGCTGCACGAACATTCAAATGTTAAAATGTTTGTAGAACTTATGGGACTTAACCACGGGGTGATCAGTCCCTAAGCTTACAAACTACTTACGAACTAGCTACGACTAAGGACGGCACAAATATCCATGCCCGAGGGGGGATTCGAACCCCCGACCGTAGTGGCCGTGCAGACCTGACTGGAGCGCCTCAGTCCCCTAGGCCACCGCGGCCGGCCTCTTCTTTAAATACACTGATTAAATAACCGGTGGGTTGATTCCGCAATACGTATGTATGTAATCGTAGTAGATCGTTATTAGAAAACCATTACAGACTTTGCAATAATCCGATCTTCATGTTTGTTCATACGCGCTCTCTAATTTTCAACCCCATCGGTATATCTGGTCTAATTAGTTACTTTTTATGATCTTACCATACGTATATTTCTTTAACACAGTAACGACTTATTACAGGTTTTAATTTGTCAATAGCAATGGTGTATTGCTGCACAAACTGAAAAGAGTTTTATCCCACGAATTTCGCAGGAAAAGTGATGTCAGAGAACAGTGACTGAAAGAAATATCAAGAGCAGATTCTACACCCAATTACAACTTTAGATCGTGTGTGGTATGTAACCTTCATTTCGGAGAGGCTGATTATCGGTCTGGGTTAAAAATTAATAAATTGCTGGATGCTGCTCTTCCCTCTATTTTTCTGTCTTATCCAGCTTATAAAGTTGTACAAGCAAAAGAAGTACATAGAACTATTATAAAACTTACAGTGAATATCACACTCAAAAAACGAAAATATGAAAGCACTGTGGAAAACCATGATCAAAGCACCAATTCCAATGTCCAACTGCTCGAAAATCATGGCAGTAATAGTTGCCTTTCTTCCAGTCACACCCAGTGTGATAGTTTAGAAGAAAAGGTGATAAAAATAGAACAAAATAAATTGCGTGTTAAATTGTGGAGGTCTAGAGTTAAACTTTTACATCTTAAAAATAAACTTAATGAAATCACTCATGAGCTGCCAAAATTGTCAGCACTCAGGCTTGTACAATATTAACTTCTTCAGATGTCAATGTGTTCACCACTGAGGTTTTACAGTGCACAAGTGAAACTTTAGAACATACAGAAAAATTAAGGGAGGGAGGGTTATATTTAAAACATTTATACAAGTCATCTTAAAAAACATTGGAGCAGAAGTGACTGAACGTTTGGAACGGGCGAAGTATTTAAATAGCAAGCCCAAAAAACAGAAAAATAATCCGAATGCGACAAATGTCATAAGTGCGTATAACGGCGGACGGCCAGATTAGTGCACGCTTGCAGCACTCCAGTGGCGAATGTGAGTACTTCCAGACTTTCGGTGGTTTTCCCGGAGTGGGGAGGCTGGGAGTATACTAGCGGCCGATGTCTGGCCAGATTGTACTGGACTTGACTGTAGCGTTATTGCCAAGGGCACATCGAGCGTTCTGGAGTTGTCTTACCTGCGAGCTGCTATGTTTTATGCATCTAGAAAGGGCTTACGACCATGTTCCTGTTGTTGTTGTGGTCTTCAGTCCGGAGACTGGTTTGATGCAGCTCTCCACAATACCCTATCCTGAGCAAGCCTCTTCATCTCCACAAAAGAACGGCAACTTACATCTGTCTGAATCTGCTTACTGTATCCATCTCTTGCTCTTCCTCTGCGATTTTTACCCCACACACTTCTCTCCAACGCTAAATTCACAATTCCTTGATGTCTAAGAATGTGTCCTACCAATCGATCCCTTCTTTTAGTCAAGGTA
Organism: Locusta migratoria; assembly: GCA_026315105.1. NCBI lineage: Eukaryota > Metazoa > Arthropoda > Insecta > Orthoptera > Acrididae > Locusta > Locusta migratoria. The sequence continues at coordinate 257,983,580 of CM048751.1, read as the reverse complement.
TGCCAGAAATTTCTTTTCTCCCCAATTCTGTTCAGTGCCTCCTCATTAGTTACGCGATCCACCCACCTAATCTTCAGCATTCTCCTGTAGCACCATATTTCAAAAGCCTCAATCCTCTTCCTGTCCGCACTGTTTATCGTCCATGTCTCTCTCCCATACAAGGCAACACTCCATACAAATGCCTTCAGAAAGGACTTCCTTAGGCTTAAATCAATATTCGATGTTAACAAATTTCTCTTTTTCAAAAACGCTTTTCTACCCATTTCCATTCTGCATTTTATATCCTCTGTACTGCGACCATCATTTGTTATTTTACTGCCCAAGTAACAAAACTCATCTACCTCCTTTATTGCTTCGTGTCCCAATCTAATTCCTTCAGCATCACCTGATTTTCTTACACTGCACTCCAGTACCCTAGTTTTGCTCTTGTTAATCTTCACCTTATATGCACCTTTCAGCACACTGTCTATTCCGTTCAATCGCTCTTCCAGGTTCTTTGCTGTATCTGACAGAATTACTATGTCGTCAGCAAAACGCAATGTTTTTAATTCTTCGCCCTGAACTTTAATTCCTTCTCCAAATTTCTCCTTGCTTTCCTTTATAGCTTGCTCAATGTACAAATTGAATAAAATTGGAGAAAGGCTACAACCCTGTCTCACTCCCTTCCCAACCACTGCATCTCTTTCATGCCCTTCAACTCTGACAACTGCTGTCTGGTTTTTGTACAAGTTGTAAATAACCTTACGCTCCCTATATTTTACTCCTGCTTGCTTAGAACTTGAAAGAGTTTATTCCAATCAACAATGTCAAAAGCCTTCTCCAAATCTACAAAAACCAGAAATGTAGGTTTTCCTTTTCTTAATCTATCTTCTAGGATAAGCCGTAAAGTGAGTATTGCCTCCCGTGTTCCTACATTTCTCCTGAACCCAAACTGATCTTCCCAGAGATCGGCTTCTATCAGCTTTTCCATCCTTCTGTATATAATTCGTGTTCCTAGGAGGAAGCTATTGTCAGTTCTACGAAATTGTAGTTTGGAGGCAAACTTCTCCAGGTAATTAAAGGTCTTTACGTAGATAGTCATTAGTTAGAGTTACCGGTAATTAAGTTCACGTTTCAGGGTAGTTTCAGAGGTAAGACAAGACTGTAACCTGTCACAACTTTTGTTCATATTGTTTCACATTGTACTTAGAAACGATAGACTAGTAGGGTGAGATTTGGTTCGGTTTGGTTGATGGGTGGAAGGGACCAAACGTCTAGGTCATCAGTCCCATGACCTCTGAATGAAATGCGAGCAAGGGTGTGATCGGCTAAGGACATACCGATAGTGAAATAGAGGAACTAAAAGGGGAGTGAAAATCAATTAGAACAGGACTAAAAGCAACAGAAAAAGCGGAATTCTGCGAGGCACGTCGGTCGCTACAGATCTAGAGCCCCCGTTTATTAACGACGAGCAGGTACAGGAGAACAATGTATGTTCCTAAAGCAGAAGCCTAAAAATGTACGAAATGGTAAACGACGTGAATTAAAACCAAATTAAAAGGAGAAATGGAAGTCGTCATGGGAGGAGAGCTCCAAACCCTGCTGCTTGCAGGAAGAGCCACAAACGAACCCATCCTGTCCAAGCGGCAGAGATAAAATCTTATTGCCGTGAGTACCGTGAGTAAAAACCGCTTTCACGGAGAAATCCAAGGACTCTGTCGCAGGGTGATATTAAAGTAGGTGAAAAACATGCAGTGTCGCTAATGCGGACGACTGAATGGCGATGACAGATTCGAGAGCTATATCAGAGATGTAAGTGTTACGGTATGAAGATCGGCATTTTCAAAACGAAATAATGTCTGTGGGAAAGAGATATAAACAAGATGAGTGCACAAATGAGAGCAATAAAGTTAGAGCAGGTGGACAGTTTTCAATTACTTGGGTTGTATATTCTCAGAGGATGACAACATAGTGAAAGAACTGGAATCAAGGTGTAGCAAAGGTAATGTAGTGAGCGCTCAGCTCAAATGTACTTTCTTCATCTTCAAAAAGGGAATCGGTACCGAGACCAAGTTCACAGTGCACCCTTCAGTCTTTAGACCAACTTTGGTGTATGGAAATGAAAGCTTAGTGGATACATATTACCTTATTAACAAATTTGACGTTGCAGATACGAAAGCAGCAAGGATGATTGCGAGTGATAATAGATGGGAACAATGGCATGATGGTGCCCGCTATGACGAAATCAAAGAAAAACTAGGAATGAACATCTTAGTTGAAGTAGTTACGATGAACTGCCTTAGATCGTGGGGAGAAGCAATGTTACCCAAATCAATCGTGAGTTTGGCAGAAGGATAGGAGGAGGAGAGGTTTTGCGAAGGAGAAAGTACTTGGATTCGCTGAAGACGATTCTGAAGTATCAGGCTTAACATCAGATGAGACAACAATGTTAGCACTGAGTAGACGATTTTCAAGGAGTTTTATAGGGGGTGATGCTGCAGACTGATCGCAGAAAGGCATAATCAGTCTTAAATTATGATGATGTTTATTTAGCTTTGAAAACACTTAACTGACGTAAAATATCCTCTCGTACGTAAATTGTGTGTGAATGAATGTGTTTGTAACTCTAAGAAGAGCCTATTTCTCTGCCAGCACGACAAATACGGAACGCAAGTAAGGGAAAAAAACTCCACTGATAGTGTCTGGTAAGCTCATCCTGCAAACCATTCTGAACGCATACGTTACTCCTTTAAATCCTTTATGTTCGTCTATCATATAACCAAATAACTATGTCGTCATCATCATCTATATTGCATTAACGGTTCTTTAAGAACTACAGCAGAATAACAAAGGGAATATTGTCATGTACAGATGGACTTTGCCCTTCTGTGATATCAGACGAAATGTGAAGGCATTGTTCAAACAAAGTACACACGATTAGAATTTGTTATGTGTTGCTGTACTTCATTCGTCACTTCACTTTCTTTAGGTTAGGATGGAGCCAGGAGCTTGAACTCTTCAACTCGTTCAAAGGCATTCCCATAGAAAAAAATTGATAGAAGGAAATCTCTGCGGCGCGAGACAACAAGATATTTAGATGTTTCCTCGTTCACTAGCAGCCCAATTTTCTTTGCATTGCGGAGGGACCGGGAAGCATGAGCGCGTTCTTGCTCTAGACTATAGAGTGTCGCCAAGGATCGAACACGGTCAGCAGATGCCAGGACGTTGTCTGTTCCCACCATCTCCATCTCTCTGGTTCGACAAGTGCTCCCACGGCTTACTTCGTCCAAGGCCAAATTGAATAATACTCCCACCAATGGATCTCCGTGTCTCAATCCATTTTGGGTAATGTATGGTGGTTATAGTTGGTTGCCAAGTCTCACTTGAGAAGTTGACTGGGAGTAGCAAGCTGCAATTAGACGAATGTATGTTGATGTGATATCGCTTCCCATAATGTGGCACAGTCAATGCTGTTTATAAGCTTGCCGTAAATCGATGACGATGCTATGTAGTTACTGACTGAAGTCGTAGAATTTTTCTATCAGCTGCTACAAAATAGATATAAGATCAATTGTCGACCGTCCAGAGACGAACCCACATTGGTAGATACCTATAATTCCTTCAGCCAGTGTTTTCATGTGCTTCAGTAACAGTATTGTAAAAGACTATGACGTGCGAAATTAATTCTAGAAACGAGATGATGTGAAGTAAATAATGTAATAAACACCGAAGAGACAGAGTGTATATTCCGGTCTGTTTGTAATTCAAGCATTGCGGCGTTTGGGAAACGTTTAATGCATGTATTTCTAGTGTAATTTGTCTTCACTGTTCCGTGTAATTACCTAGTCAAGACACTAAACGAATTTATGACTTTAACTATAAGTGGGTACGGGATTACGTCAATGGGGAAAGTTGAATATTTATGCCCACTCGCGATAGAAACCAGGTGTCGTGATTACTAGGCAATTTCAATGTCCACTTTTTCTTTTTTCTTCCGGGTAGATCGGTACCTAGCGGACTTGTTATCGTGCATGTTCTATTTTGATAGCTCAAGGTTTTCTTTTTTCCTCGAACGCGCTGAAACTAGTCCGGCCGGACGTAACGGTCACTGCACCCACAGGGAATATCCTTAAAAGCCTCCCGTCAGTCGCAAGTAAACTTAGCCACAGACTACTGACATAGCTCCCGTGTCCATTTTTCACATTACTCGCGGCACTTCGCAGATTCCCGCAAGAGTTCTGGCGTAGTATGCTTCAGCACTAAAGAACGGATCACTAGTCACCTTTGTCTTACATTATACAGGTTGATTCATTAAGATATGCAAATATTTTGATATGTTATTCTGCAAGTGAACCTAAAGAATAAAGTTCATATAAACGTAGGTCCGCAAATGTTCAGTTACGGAATTACGGCTAATAAAAGATTTTGCCTGAAATTTTGCAACCTCATCGGAAAACTGTACGAAGGTAAAGTAAAACACAATTTCCGTTTATTTTGCATTTATTGATATGTCGAATCTCATAAACCACGTTCCAGGCGTGTATCTGCAGTAGTTTTCCTGAAATTTCAGAGATTATACAGGTACATTTGTTTACTTTCCATTAAGAATGTTGGCAACCGGTAGTGAGTCACCTCTAAACGAGCTACTTTTCTGTATTGTTCAGTGAAAGAACATAATGACAGGAGAAGTTTACGTGCTCGCATACTTCCTATTTTTTTACTTTGGCCATGTTCCCGCACGTGCAGGATCGGCTTTGTTAAATCCGGATTTGGCGTGTTAATATTTACGGGGTGGCCGAATGCCCTTCCTGTAGCCCTTCAGGAGTAAATGTGAACCCCAAGTGTGTGCGTATAGTGTTACAAGTGTGAAAGTGTAAAGTGTTACGAAACGTTTGCGACTCGTGTAACTGAGACGGGTCTCGGGGACCAGCCCGGTATTCACCATTTAGTATTTAAAGAGAAATACTAAAATGAGCTCTAACATGGAAATTAAGCGTTTCCGGACACATGTCCACGTAACATATTTTCTTTCTTTGTGTGTGAGGAATTTTCCTGAAAGTTTGGCCGTACCTTTTTGTAATACCCTGTATAAAGAAATTCTAAAATCGGAAACCCATGAGGTGTCCTTGTAAGTGAAATTTATCTAATATTAAAATTGTGGAGTTCTTTGTTTAATATTCTTCATGAATTGATCATAGATTGTTTTAAAATAGAATGTGTTAATGATGAATACACGCAAATCTGAAAACTGTTTTCAGGAAGAGAATTTGATTCAATAAGTAATTCTAAAAAATTCGAAAAAAAGAACTACTTCTTTACAAATTGCCTGAATTGCGAAATACTCATTAAGAAAATATATTTTTTCTGTCGGAAATCACGTAAAACTAGGATATGTGTACCATTCTGAGATATATACAAAAAAACTTCGGCTAACGATGTAAAATGAAGCTAAAGCAAAAGAAATATGATAAAAATCCGGTTTCTTTGAGACAGCAGTGTTTTTTTTTACAATTCATGAGGGGGTCGCCACAATACTTTTGTTTGAAAGGGGATTGCCAGAATATTATCACTTGGAAAGGGGTCGCATATTAGAAACGGTTGAAAAGCACTGCGTTAAGCCCTTTCTACACGGGAAGTGAGAGCTTACGAGATTACCCATGATGCACCGGTCACGCCGTCCGCGTACAGTGTAGACGCGTCCACTTGCACAAGATGCACGCATACGATCGCTAGTAGACGGAATAGGATGGATCCTATTCTCACGCGTATGGAAGTGATTCGCGCATGCGCAGACGACCGAATGGGGAACCCAGCTGACAGACGAAGCCAAGTAGCGAATTTCTTTGAGAATGTGTACCAGTCTGCTGCTAAGAAGAACTTAGTTCTTCGACTCGTCGTACTTTAGGAGGTGATACTATAGAGGTATTGCATTAAAACTTTCTTATAACATGTGTACAATTTTTATTGAATACAGAGATGTAGCTGTTAATATGAAAACCAAACAAACTTACAGAAAATGTAAATGAAGACATTTTCACTTATGTATCCGTCGCTACTTGGTAGTACCACATCACACTGACTTCAAAGTAGAATTTTGTGTATGTTCTACACGTTCATTTCCACTTAGTTACCCGGTTTTGGGCTTACTAGGGAATATTCAGACTTTAAAGTACGTCGAAAACCGGTTATTTAAATAACTCAATATGGTAATCTACAAAGAACCGACGAAAGAATGTCAAAATATCCAAATTTGCATGTGCTTTAAGTTTGTTGTACATACAGAGAGCTGAATCTCTGTACCCCATTAAAATTGGACACACGTTATATGACATTTTCGCTGCAAATAGTCTTTATTGCCATCTTCTAAAATATTTGCTATTTTTCCTGAAATATTCTGTAGTTAACGGATGAAATATTTGTTTTGGTTAGAATTTTTTGAAGCTTTATCACAGTGAAAGGTCTATGTGTAGACACCTGAGCTTGTTCATCATATACATAGGCGCTTCAAACCGCCGGGGCTGGAAATATGTAATAGCAATAATGAGCGACGTAGTTAGACATGAACTGCACGAGAACAATTAAATACAGTTTGACTGGGGCAGTCTAAAGCACAAAATAACTGATTTAATAATCGCTATATATTACAGTTTCTAAAAGTGATCGTAACTCGGCAATTCATTTACTGTAATTTGACAACAAACCAAGTAGACACGTGAAGCAGAAGACTCAATAAATGCGTACCGGTCGAGCGCTTCTTTTGTAGTTTGACGGTCTATCGCAAGGAGCGCTGCAGCTGACAACGACTTTATTGTGCGAGTTGTACGTCTCGTATAAAAAGGGCTTTAGCCCACACGGCTAACCGAGCGAGTCTTTTACGTGCTTGCACTATGAATGCTATAGACGAAATTAAGAATAAACCTGTGAAACTGAAACGAGCAACAAGATCTATTCCTTACACGTGCTGCTAAATGCACTGAACTAGATGGAGACATTTATTGTGAAATTGTAAGCACACTGCACCACTTCCTTGTCTTTTTCGGTATAAAATGAATTCACGTGTGCTACGGTACGACAGAAAAGCATCCCATTGAGTCGAAAGGACGTCCGATGATTTTAATATGCACGTGCTGGGATCTCATGGGGCACAGATCGAAAATCGCACCCAAGTTTGTACTATTTTGTCGTTTTACTTTCACTCGTAGGACCGTCTCCCAAACTGCGTGACACTCCTTCGGAATGGACGCGTATGTGCGTGGTGTCCGTTATTTGTGAGATGAGAGGAACGGGTGTCGGGTGGTGTTCGGCAGCAGGCGGCTGGTAGCGGCTGGTGCCTCTGTCTGTCTCGCTGGAGTGTGTGTCCGTGTAGGACGTGCGCCTTGCGCCCGCCCTGGGATCGGGAGTCGTGTCTCGCTAAGCGAGCCCACACACACACACACACACACAGACGGACAGACAGGAAGGCAACACTACAGAGGTGCAGTGCGGTGTCTCTAAAGCTCGGTATGCGGAGAAACTCCATCTTATGTCTTCTCCTGTTCGTTCCGTCACTAATGACTTCGTCATCCGTAGGTCATCCTATACATATTATAAATGCGAAAGTTTGAATGTTTGTTACCGCATCACGCTAAAACTGCAGCACTGATTTAGCTGAAATTTCATATAGAGATTTCTTAGGTCTTGGATTACGACATAGGCTACTTTTCAAAATGTTTATTACAAGTTATTTATTTGAAATATTGCGCCTCGGTTGCACAGTGGTAGAGTGCCAGACTGCAAATCCAAAGATCGCGGGTTCGATCCCCACCAGGTCCTAGGATTTTTATCTGTCACTTTCCACTTCTTTCATCTCTGGCAGTAATGTTCATGTGAAAAATACCGAGTAGCACCGTGGTCCGGAACCCACGTTAAACTGTAGGTCCCCCTATAACTGGCTGAGTAAGTCAGTTCGAAGGTCGGAGGAAGGCAACGGCATACCACCTCCAAACAGGATCATGCCTAGTAAAGCACTGTGGTGTTCAAACCAATCTTCGGATTGTTGACTGCTTTACCTTTATTTGAAATATATCCATAGAAATACGTAACGGTTGTAAGAAGCTTCTAATACAGCAGCAGAGATGCTATCTGGTGTTTGTCATGTTTAGCCGCGAGGGTTAACGCGTCATGTCATAAACTTCCATTGCTTTGAGCAATGGTTCGTGTACTGCTATAGTGAATTTTTTTTCTCTGTTATTGTTATCTTTTTTACTTTCAAATATATAAAAAGATTCTGGGATACTGCCAAAACGTCTTAACTGACATATAATTACATACGCAAGAAATCTCAATGTTGGCGTTTATGCCGCATTCATTTTCATTTGTTGTAAAAAATGAAGGAAGTAGGTATATAAATTGAAGACTTTAAATAAAATATGCTCTAAGTACCATGGCAAGAAAAAACATTGACGTTTTGTATAGAATGGGATCTAGATACCAAGCCCTATTTTGTGTACAAAGCGCGAACTGCCACGTATTAATAGCGTACGTACTGGTCTGTGTGTGTTTCGGCCAACTGCAACGAGAGTAGTAGCGAATGCACTCAACAGATGGCAGGCAGTATAACACTCATGAAAATATTTCTCAGGACGTATAATGTGTATTCAATTGTGATATTATCCAGGTTCTTAAATATTCTTTTCTCCTTGGTTTTCGATGACGTGTATTGGACTGTCACCTTCAACTATAGATGTTCGAACATTGTGATGTTATCGTAATTCTTTAAAATTGTATTCTCTTTGGATTTCAATGAATAATAGTTTCTTTGGTGATTTCGATTATTTGTAGAATTCGAACGTTTGCTTTTAGTGCATTGACGTGACTTTGCTGGTTAGATTTCACTGATTGAATCTTTCTTTGGTGGTTTCGTTGGTTTGTGAGACTTCGTTGGTTTGTTTCCCTGTTATATTTATTGTTTCTTTCATTCGTTTAGTTCGTATTTATAGGATCAGGATAGTTTCTTTATTCGTTACACTTGTTGTTTCTTTTGTTGGTTCGCTTTGCATTTGTAGGATCTCAACAGTTCGTTTCTCCGTTAGATTTCTTTTTTATTTCGTTACTTTTCTTCGTTAGGTTTGTTGTTTATTTCGTTACTTTTCTCCGTTAGGTTTGCTGTTTATTTTGTTCCTTTACTTGGCATTTGTTTTCGATTACTGTATTGTTGTTATTGTAGTTACTTATTAGATTTTGTTGTTTGGTTGAAAATTTTGCGACACCAGTTCCTCACTTTACTGTTTAAGTTTCTAATGCCTAGCAAACGCAAGTCAAATCTATCTCGGAGCTGTTAAACGCGCTCGAGCTATGAAGATAGCTAGACAGCAACAATGGCCTACAGATGCTGGAGAGCGGAAAATTGGGCAGGCGGAGCGGCAGGAAGTAGTTCGAGCGGCTGAAACCGATGCGCAAGCTGATGATCGGCGTCAGCAGAACGCTGAACGCAGTGCGTCTCTGCGTGTTTCTGAGACAGCTGAAGAAGCAGACGCACGCCGACATGCTGTTGCACAACGACAAGTTCAACGTCGGGTGAATACCTGGGGTTTCGTAAAAAATTGTGCTTTCAAGTATGATCCAACTTTGGATTACAGTAACCACACACTCATCAAAATTGACCGTATGAACACAGTTTAAACGGTTACAGTTCCCATTGAAAGTGACCTTCTCGATTACTATAAACAAGAGTCAAGGACAAACATTAAAAGTGGCAGGTATTCATCTGGCCACCCCATGTTTCTCGCACGGACAGCTCTACGTAGGCTACACCTGTGTATCGAGAGCTAGAAATCTCTACGTATACTCGGAGAACAAGAAGTCTCGAAACGTCGGTTACATGGACGTATTGCAATAGATTTGTGGCTCTCCATTCGTTCCAAGACAATTATATATTCCGTGCTAACAATGTCGCTAACAGTCATGTAGTTATTTATGCCCTTTCTTGGCACTTTAATGTCTGACTATTGACCCCGGGTAACAGCTAGTTAAACCATAATCTTCCTTTATCGCCCATTACGAATTCACTGGCGTTGTAGAATCATCACTAGAGTTCTTGGTGGAACGAAGTTCATGATAAATAGTACGTCAGAGATGTGTTACGTCGACATTTTTAAAATTCAAGTTTCCACCTTAAACAGCACTTCCTTCGCCTTTCTGTCTCCTTTAACCTCAGTCAAGTTACCGCGACGTACGTTCAACCGTCGCAATTTTTTACTAGTAATGCATAACACATGAGGGCCGTTGTTGTCTTCTATCGCACCTTAATAGAAGAAATAATCTGTTGTATGAAATTGTTTACTAACCTGGTGTCTTTTCAGATGATGTCCCAAGGGAGGTAGATGACGTTCAGGTCGCAGATCCGTTGAGTTGAAGTGAAACTGTAAATCTAAAGTGTGGTTCTGTGGGCTCCGATATCAACTGATAATACAATATAGTTTTTAGGGATGCCAGCTACTTTAATTTTTCATGTAACGAAGCACTCTAGATCGCAATTTCTTTATTTCTCTGGTAAACGGTTTCGGTCACTTGACCATCTTCGGACCACAACTGTAATGATACATAATATAGTATTAGAGCGATAAATTATTTCTGAAGTAAGTATTTAAAATAAGAATAAAATATACCTATAATATTGGCCACCGGTTGTTATCAGCTGGAGCTTAATTAAAAAAAAAAAAAAAAAAAAAAAAAAAAGAAGTTCAAATGTTTGTTTAAGCTTAAGGGACTTAACTGCGAGATCATCAGTCCATAAACTTAGAAACTAAGTATCAGCACAAACATCCATGCCCGAGGGGTGGTTCGAACCCCCGACCGTAGCGACCGTGCAGACTGTGACTGGCATGCTGCAGCTGCAGACCGCTCGGCCACTGCGGCCGGCGCTTAATTTTTCCTACCATTTTTGTCAGTAATTTTGTTTCTAAAATAATTGTAGTTTAGTGCCATTTTCACAACCTGAATCTTATGCCGTCATTATTATTGCGATACATTATCATTCATAAATTTGAGGTGATAATTAGAACCTCCCGAGTCAGATTTTTATCAATATTCATACACAAATGCCGCTACCCATGGAAGTATTTTGTTACTTATGCAATGCACTGTAATAAGCATACAACAGATATTAGCGTCGACGTTATTAATTACGACAGAATTGATATCAATGTCACATTTTCTCCAGAACATAGTTACGTCATAAAATCAGTATTTAAGTGATAGAGTGATTAACCATCAGCTTGTCGTATTTTTGTAAGTCGCTATCTACAAAACTCCTTTTTATATATAAACATGCCAATTAATACTGTTTAAAATACATTTATTCCACTCCTTTTTACCGATTTTATCACTATTTTGCATTGTATTGCTTATGAGATCAGTCATTTGGCAAATAAGTTTACGTGGGAATTTTTGATAATTTATTTCCGTCCCGTAAGCTTACGTAATTAGGTAACGACATGAGCGGTGTATTATCAGTGGTGGAGACTATTTTGAAGGAAACGATGCGCAGTAAGTAAGAGGTAAGTGTAGAAAAAAATGGTGGGGGAAAGTTCCGTAACTATTTGAACGGAACTCGTGTATTATACGTTTTCTCCAGCGACGGTCAACGCAAATGATCGGTGAAACGCGTGACGTATCAGACTTCCAAAGGCGACAAACCGAGGGAGATGGCGCAGTGGTAATGCACTGGACTCGCATTCGGGAAGATGGTGGTTCAAATCCACGTCTGGTCATCTCGATTTAGGTTTTCCCTGATTTCCCTAAATCACTCAAGGCAAATGCCGGGATGATTCCTTTCAAAGTGCACGGCCGCTTTCCTCCCCCATCCTTTTCCCAAATCCTAGCGTTAACTCCGTCTCTAATTACTACGCCGTCGACGGGACGTTAAACACTAAGCTTCCTTCCTTCCAAAGGGGACAACTGGCTGATGCGCGTTAGGTGGGAGTATCTGTGGCGAAACCAGCTGCCCTGTTTATCGTTTCACTAGCGACAATATCTTCGGTAGTGACAGCGAACACAATGCAGGGTCAAATATCATTGGCGAAGAGCAATAGTGGGCGAAACTCGAAGGCAACACACGGAAGAGCGTTAAGAACGTGTAGCGTGTGGCTGTTGATGAAAGTAACCGTAGCTCCAATCTCTCTTTATGGGTTTGAGTGATATGTCCGGTCCTGCTTTGTGTTCGTTTGACCAGCAGTGTAAGATAAGTAATGAAGTTCCCGCAGCGAAGGATGTAAAGTGTGATCCAAATGGAGACCTCTGCCTCAGTAACGAAAACCGGAGACAGTCTCTCGAGATCCAAAGCGACACACGTCACCAGTGACGACATGAGCCAGTTGCAGTCGGCTGTAGCACGTGCTCTTCACGGCATCTGGAGAACTCGTTCCATTTCTGGGATGGCATTCTCCGGTATAGATACAGAGTGCACACTGGTCTTTTCTCCCTCTTCGGCATCCATATCCTTAAAGGGCTTCTCTACGCGTCTGACTCCGGACCTCCCGGCTACCAGTAATCGCAGTGTGTGTGAATTCCCGGTTCCGATACTGTTTCTTGCCTCTCGTAACGACACTCAATACGAACAGCAGTAATTCACAGTGGTAGCCGTTCTACCTGACGCTTGAGAATTGCATCTCATACCCGCCGACGTGTTTACGTGCTCGAGGTACTACACTGATATTCGAACGCGTCTTGTATGTGCTTCGGTTTTTCTGCCAGCCAGTGTATTTCTCAGGTACTTGTCACGAGATAGAACGTGTGTAAGACGATCCTCCGCTTTCGGTCTTATTCTCGAGCCATGTACGGCCTAGTCGAGGCGAGTGTACTGCGAAGTCGTAAATGTTAACGAGGTGCGAGTCCGCAGCAGGTGGGACGCGCGTAATCTGCTGCGGCAGTCGCCAGGCTGGCCGCCCACGCAACCCGCCATAAATACTACCGGCCGGTTAGGCCACTTTCTTACTCTGCGTGTCGCGTCAGCCGCTACAAGGGCGGATAAAAAGTAACGACCACCATTACTTGTGTCTGAAATGTGTTTGTTGACAGAGGTTCCTACAGGTACACACCCTCAGTACAAGGAAGACTCTGAGAGGTGGTAGTACTCATAGAAGCAACATGATAAGTCCAATACTTTCTGACATAAACAAGTGTTTATACGAGGTGATCCACTTGGCGTCCATTCACGTGACTACGTCCCTCTGCTATTTGACACATGGACTGGCATCGAAGACGCAAATCTTCTAGCGCGATTATCCCTGCATCGGGCGCAGTCGGCCTCAGAGGCAATGTTTCAAGTGCAAAACCACTAGAAAACCATTAACAAAAATTCCCCTACTCTCATAATCGCTAAAATTTCCACTAAATGTTTTTTTAATTTTTATGAAAGAAAACATTAAGTATATTAGTAATTAGTATTTTTAAAACTTTTATCCATCGTGTTGGAACCTGCCACTTTATCTTGAAATAGGTTTCAGAAATTACTGCAACCAGTCGCCTTTTTTCTTCTCAATGAAGATTTATTAAACCATGACCCGTTTCAAGCTGCCTAGCAGTTCAAATTACGTTTGTATAGTTATACGTTTCACGTTTAGTTTGTCCGTATGTGTTCCGGTTTTGGATAGCATTTCACAACACTGCCCTTCCATCAGCACACCACAGCAACTCCCACGACTTTCAAGTGGTAAAATTAATGGTAATTTGTGTGAAGTGTTTTCTTTAATTTTACCACTTGAAAGTCGTGGGAGTTGCTGTGGTGTGCTGATGGAAGGGCAGTGTTGTGAAATGCTATCGAAAAGCGGAACACATATGGACAAACTAAACGTGAAACGCATAACTATACAAATGTAATATATATATATATATATATATATATATATATATATATATATATATATATATATATAATCATCCGATGATGAGCTGCTAGGCAGCTTGAAACCGGCCATGGTTTAATAAATCTTCACTGAGAAGAAAAAAGGTGACTGGTCGCAGTAATTTCTGAAACCTATTAGTATTTTTATTCTTAAGTAATAAAATATTCACAATCATTAAATGTACAATGAACCAGAAATTCAAGGTTAAAACATATGAAAAATTCTTATAGAACTGTTAGTTATTTAAATGAATTCGTCTTCTTAAGAAGAATCACATTTTTCTGCATCACCATCATTGTCGGTTTCTGATTGGTACGATTCCTTGATACAAATTTCTCATACAACGTTTGTTGGAATATCATAATCATTGCAGCATTTATCTGCCACCCGCAAGCCACAGCGTAGTCTTAATATAAAAGATGTAACTTTATTCTATTCCACTATTGCTAAATAACCTCTCAACATCGGCATTGGAATGAGGCAGTATTCGGAGGTCAATCGCAAAAGTCACTAATTCCTCAATTTCCCTTGAGCATGTTTAAAATTCAGTACCTCATTCCAAAATTTTTTTGTATGTTTGGTCTCATTTCATCTCAACAAATGTATTTGTCGCCATTGATCATCCACTCTTGCTTTAAATTCAACACTTTTATTGGACTGAGCCATTACATTAATCAAATTTTCTTTGTTGTGATTCAGAGCTTGTTCAACATTTCTTCTGGATTTTTTTTCATCAACGACAAATTTTCTTTAATCAAACTTACTACAAATGTTGTGCACTGATTACGCAACATTTCTTTCTGTTCCCTCCGTAATCGTTTTTCTCTTATTTCAAGCATCTGCTTTTCAAAGCGGAATGCCAGATAACATCGTCGATCTAAAAAATCACGAATATATTGGGTAAACTATTATATTGTAATGCATCACTGTTGTCTTCCGAGAAAACGTAAAATATTTTGAAACACACAAATAGTGTAGTGGTTTCACATCGTATTTTCAGTAACTGAAACTGAATTCTTATAAACCACTATAAAATCCACCAGCCACTAGAAGCCATATTTCGCCAGTAAAGGGAGGTGGAGGGTAGAAACCACCAGTTTTAGTGGAAAATCCACTAAGTTGGCAACATTGTTCAGAGGCCAGCAAACCACATCGATGAGCCCCATGCTTAACAGTGGTGGCCCAGAGGCCCGCCTGTCGCGGTGAAGTGGCCGAGCGTTCCAAGGCGCCTTGCTGCGGAGCGCGTCGCTGCTTGCCGTCGGACGTTCGAGTTCTCTCTCGGGCATGGTTGTACTTGTGGTCCTTACCATAAGTTAGTTTAAGTAGTTTATAAGCCTAGGAAGTGATGACCAGAGTAGTTAAGTCCTATCGATTTACAAACACTTGAACATTTGAATTTGCCCGCCTCTCCGTTTACTCGCGTGACTTTGGAAACTTCACACAGTCCCGATCCATACTCTGCCGTCGACTTTAACACGACTCATTGGAAACTCCATTGGCCTCACAGGCTGCCTTGCGCCCGATAGCGTCGTAATTCCGTTTCACTCAAAATAAGTCTGTTCTCCGCGATTGTCATCACTACCTTGAGAAATTACTGCTGTACGAAACCTGGCCTCTCGAGTTGGCTGTTGAATCGTATAAAACAACTTTGGGATGTTTTGAAACGCCGACTTCATGCCAGGCCTCACCGACCAACATCGATACCTCTCCTCAGTGCAGCAATCCGTGAAGAATAGGCTGCCATTCCCCAACAAACTTTCCAGCACTTGATTGAACGTATGCGGAAGCTGTCATCAAGGCTATGTGTGGGCGTACAGCATACTGAATTCTAGAATTACCAGTGGAGGGCGCCACGAACTTTTAAGTCATTTTCAGCCAGGTAACAGCAATGCAGCGAAGATCTCTAGCGGACCGAAGCGTTCCTAACGATTGTGAAAAAAGCGCATGTCATTTCCGTTTACCTGAAGGGTCGTCGATCCGACGCGGCAAACTATAGTCCCATGTCCCTGACATCAGTCAGTTGCAGAATTTTAGAACTAATTTTTTGTTCCAAGATTATATCATTTCTGGAGACCGAAAATCTCCTTTCTAGGAATCAACATGTGAAACATAAAATGTTCAAATGATCAAATGTTTGTAGAGTCTATGGGACTTAACTACGGGGTCATCAGTCTCTAAACTTACAAACTACTTATGAACTACTTACAACTAAGGATGGCACAAATATCCATGCCCGAGGGGGGATTCGAACCCCCGACCGTAGTGGCCGTGCAGACCGTGACTGGAGCGCCTCAGTCCCCTCGGCCACCGCGGCAGGCTGTGAAACATAACTCACGCTCTTCGTCCACGAGATCCATACGGAAGTAAGTACAGGATCTCTAGTTTCTTGACTTCCGCGTGGCGATAGAAACCGTTCCGCACCGTCACCTCATTAACAGAGTGGCAGTATATGGATTTTCAGGCCAACTGTGTGACTGGATTGAGGCGTTTTTAGCTAACAGAACGCAGTACGTCATTCTCAACGGAGAGTTATTTTCTGTGCCTTGTGGTGCCGCTGTTTAAATACCGGACAGTTTAAGTGCTGGTAGGCCAGGTCAGGAAGAGAGACTTGATCAGCTGTTGGCGGGCAGCTCGTACGTCAGCTGACCTCGCCCACACAGCCAGCGGCGAGCGCCTGACCTCGACCACACTGCCTGCTGCCTCCGGCTGTTTCCCACCTGCCTCTAAAGGCGCGGGCTCCTAACGGTCCTCTGCCGACCCCGCGCTTCCTCGTTAGCTCCGCGGGTCAACACAGCAAGTGTTACATCCCGCCACCTCCAACTTATCACCACGACAACGCTTCCACCACTCCTCTTCCAGCTGACGTCTCCATAACTCTGTGCAACGCTCGAGGCCGCCAGCGAGAGGCGATAGCAACGGACCGACCGTGGCCGACACGGACATATACTACTGCAAGTATCAGGAAGTACCAATGAGTGCCAGTCTCTGAAGGCTCCTATAGATATCACTAAAAGACTGCCCTGGGCCTGGTGCACACCTGTTGCACTCCAACTGTCAGATGGCTTCCAGGTCGAGAAAATTTATTTTCTATTATTCGCATCATTACTGGTCGCTCAAAAATTTTTTTAAATAGTGTCATCTTCTACTCATTATGAGGCGTATTCATATATTAACCCTTTAATGCATGACTTTTTATTTGAAGCTATAAAAGCTACCTTGATGATTGTGTAGTGCCGGCCGCGGTGGCCGAGGGGACTGAGGCGCTCCAGTCACGGTCTGCACGGCCACTACGGTCGGGGGTTCGAATCCCCCCTCGGGCATGGATATTTGTTCCGTCCTTAGTCTTAGCTAGTGCATAAGTAGTTTGTAAGTTTAGGGACTGATGACCCCGTAGTTATTATTATTATTTCGTGTGGCTCATTGGCCTGGTGCAAGTCTTTCAGTTAGACGCCACTTCGGCGACTTGCGTGTCCCTAGCCTACCCCAATTCTCCAACCGGGGAAAGGGGACCTACAGCTTAACGTCGAATCCGAACCACGTGTCGTTTCTGGCGACTCCTCACATCGTTGAGAGGTGAAGGATGTGTTAAGTCCCATGAGTTCTACAAACATTTGATCATTTGAACATTTTGATTGTGTAGTGCGTACATACTGAGAAAAATATTAACAAATTCCTTAAAATGATTGTGCGCTACTAGCAACAGAAAGGTCATAGCTGGTCAGCTTATATAGTGCTTCCATGATGTACCCGATACAGTAAACGTCACTATTACACCTATAATCTTTCAAGAAAGTAACTCATAATGCAACAGTAGCATGTGATTGACTACTTTTACAGGGTAGCGCGGGAGTAGCCGCGTGGTATGGAGCACCACGTTGCGTGAAGCGCGGCCTCCCGCGTTGGAGGTTCGAATCCTCCCTCAGGCATGGATGTTTGTTTTGTCTTTAGAATAAGTTAGTTCATAAGTTGTTTGTAAGTTTAGGGAATGATGACCCCGCGGTTAACCATAAGATTTACAAACATTTGAACATTTGACAAAGAAGGAATACTACTAAACAAACACACATGTTAGGAGTAACTCAATGCAACTCACTGACTAACTGATTTAGTAGCATTCTGCAATTTATAATTTATAGAACTAGCTACCTGCATGTCTCACACTATGTATACAAGCAGCTACAAATGGATTTGTGGTTAAATGTTGGATAAGTTTGAGAGATAATGGAAAAAGTAAGTTATGTAGCTGATCAGCTACACCACGCATTAAAGGGGTTAAGTTTATCACTTAAGTGTTACAAGGTGTACAACTTTGCTTCCGCCGTTTTTCCCCACAACATTTGAGACTTTAATGAAACAAATTGGTCACACATGTATCATTGAAAGTGTTTTCCATCGTTGGCCACTACCTTTCGGGCAGTGTACGGATCCCGCGTCGAAAAAAATTGTCATCGTTTGAAGCGCAATCTGTACATTGAGCATGCTGTGAAGCAATGCAAGATGAAGTTTGGAGACGGAATTAAAGTCCAGGGAGAGGGAATAAAAACCTTGCGCTTTGCTGATGACATAGTAATTATGTGAGAGACAGTAAAGGACCAAGAAGAACAATTAAACGGAATGGACAATGTCTTGAAGGTATAAGATGAAAGTTAATAACAATGAAACAAGTGTAATGAAATGTAGTGTCAGAAAATTAGGCAATGCTGAAGGAATTAGACTAGGTAATGAGACAATGAAAGTAGTAGATGAGTTTTGATATCTGGGTAGCAAGGTAACATGATGGCCGGAGTAAAGAAGATATAAAATGCAGAATGGCTGTGGGAAGAAAATCGTTTCTGAAGAAGCGAAATTTGTTGACATCCAATATTAGTTTAAATGTTAGGAAGCCCTTTCTGAATGCATTTGTCTGGAGTGTAACATTGTATGGGAGTGAAACATGCACGATAAGGAGTTCAGACAAAAAGATGATAGCTTTCGAAAAGTGGTGCTACAGACAAACGATGAAAATTAAATGGGTAGATCACGTAACAAATGAGGAGGTGCTCAACAAAATTGGTGAGAAAAGAAGTATCTGGCATAACCTGACTAGGAGAAGGGATAGGTTGGTGGGACGCATTCTGCGACATAAAGGAATCGTCAACTTAGCATTAGAAGGAAATGTGTGGAGTAACAATCGTAGAGGGAGACTGAGGGACGAATACAGTAGGTAGATTGAAAAGGATGTAGGTCGCCGTTCGCATTCTCAGATGAAGAGGCTTTCACTTGACAACACCACGAATCGATCTAATTTGTGACTTCTTCATGAGATCAGAAGTGTTGGACAGCTAGGCCATGCGCCATTGATCTAAACGGGTGTTAGTCAGAGGGGGCAATGTTTGCAGAATAAGGTGGGTGGGGTTGAACTTCCCATTTTACCGTTTCCAAGTACGTTTTGACCTCTTTTGCAACACAGGGTCGAGAGTTGTCGCGCTGCAAAATCACTTTATCGTGCCTCTCGCTGTATTGCGGCCGTTTGTCTTTTAATGCTCTGCTCAGACGCATTAATTGCGTTCTATAACGAGCACCTGTGATTGTTTCACTTGGTTTTAATGCTTCATAGTACACGACTCCGAGCTGATCCCACCAAATTCAGAGCATGTTCTTAAAGCGCTGAAACCACTCACGACATGTTCTTTCACTAATAACGCCCTTACCATACGTACTTGAGAGCATTCGATGAGACTCAGCCGCTGCTTTTGTGATAAACAGTAACATCTCCCGCAAATGACGCGCATTAGGCTCGTAAACTGACATTTTCAATCACGAACAACTTTATGGTGGTGACACAAATCTACTAATGTTTGAATGACGGTATGTTGACCGAGGTCCAAGGTAACAGCCTGACGTCAGCGGTCTGTTTCTTGCGATCGCTAGTTACCGTTGTCGCTAACTATTGGCAAACGGCGGAAGCAGAGTTGTACACCTTGTACGAGTAGAAATTGTCTACGCAAAGAAACTTTTATTCTGCAGCGAAGTGTGCGCTGATATAAAACTCCGTAGCATTTTAAAACTGTTTGCCACACTGGTATGTGAACCCCGGACTTTTCCCTTTCGCGAGCAAGCGCTCTTCCGATTCAACTAGCCGTTTACGCCACACGGCCGGTTCTCACAGCTTTGGTACTGGCGGAATGAAAAGTGTGAGGATGAGTCGTGAAGCGTGCATTGGTAGCTCAGGTAGTAGAGCTCTTGCCAGCGAAAGACGAAGATTCCGCGCTCGAATCCCAGTTTGGCATATAGTTATATCAGCAACTTTCATAAACCGTGTTTTATGGGCAATGTGAGATACCTGGGAACAAGGCAATCGTCTTGACTTCTCTTTGACGTTTGGTCTTTCACTACTGCCGCAATGGAGTAGCCAAGGGGTCTAAGGCGCCTCGCTGCGGAGCGCGCGATTGCTCGCCGTCGGAGGTTCGAGCCCTCTCTGGTGCATGGGTGTGTGTGTGTTGTTCTTAGGTTAGTATACCTAGGTTTAAGTAGTTTGTAAGCTACGGACTGATGACCACGCAGTTTGGTCCGATAGATTTACAAACATTTGAACATTTTCTTTCACTACTACAGAAATATTCGGACCATTTCCAGACACTGCATCACACTCAAGATAGTTCAACTAGTCGTAATGTTTGCGCGTATCCGCGGCCCAACTAGATTAGGGCACCTGGATACAGACGGGCATGCGCATCAATTTCTGCTATAGCAACAGCTCCCGCCGCCATTTTGGTTCCAAGCGGTGATAGCGTGAGCATGTGGAAGGCGGAATTTTTCTGCTGTTATTGCTTTCAAACGTCGCTTGTTTCATTTCTAATACACATACCAAAAAGAAAATATATATTTGTATCAAAAATTAATCTCGTCGTAATAAGTTATTGTAATATGGTTAGACAAATCGTTAAATGTGTTTCCTGGTATTTGTCCACCAGGGTGTGTATTGTGAGCAACTCTTTCGCATTCGACAGCTCACTTTTATGGGATACCACATGCACTACCAAAGCTGCGCTAACATGCAAGAAATCTCCGTTTTCGAATGCCATAAATTTGATCCAGAATAGGCCTACACTCTTAAGTTGCTACTTTTTTACGACGTATTTTTCAGAATTCATATAAAATACTTTTTCAATGCACAAAATATATCACCATGATAAACTAGGATGCAGTAAAAGATTTATATATACGAGATATTTTAATTTCTCATTTAACAATTTACTTTCTCATTGGTCAATTTTACTTACGGCCTCGGCGGCGTAGTGTACTGATGTTGGCAACGACCTTTGCATGCTCTTTGAAAACTCGAACAAGTAGAACGAGAGAAAATAATTTTTCATGTTACCGTCTTCTTGTATGTACACTTCTCCGGTCGGTAAATTAATTATCCTCGTAATGCGAGCATTCTCTCGCCAACATTAGCAAATTACGCCGCCGATGCTGTAACTAAAATTAATATCTCAGTAGCTACAACCCAAATTAACATCGCAGTAGCTTCAAACATCGTTATGAGGCGTATGAGCCATTATAACTAGAAAAAAAACAAAAAAAAAAACAGTGTGCATCGTTTAAAGGTAATTAGTACTGTTATTGTCTAAATGTTGCTACTGTATAAGTACGTAGCGTCGGATAATTCGCTGAAAAAAAAGTGTCGAAACCTGTCGTTTACAACGTGTAGAAATTGTGCATAACAACAAATAAGTCAACCCACCTCGCATAGTTTTGAACACCTTGTTGGTATCCATTTGTCACGACGAAAATTGATTACCCATATTTTACGTCCTTCAGGATTCACTGGAAACGAAAAAGAAAACCAAAAGCATTCACTGAACGATTATAATAATTCGGAGCTGCACAGCCCACCATGCTCAAAGCGTAATGAATGCCCTATTCTACAATCGCGCGTCGAAGCGAAGGAACAAAAATGGCGGATGGCCGCCTATATCCAGGTGCCCTAGGTTACATCGTGACGTCATGACACCGCTGCCTATAATCACGAAGTCGCGTCGACGTACACTATGTCATCAAAAATATCCGGATACCTGGCTGAAAATGACTTCCAGTTCGTGGGGCCCTCCATCGGTAATGCTGGAATTCATTATGGTGTTGGTCCACCCTTGATGACAGCTTCCACTCTCTCAGGCATACGTTCAGTCATGTGGTGGTAGGTTTCTTGGGAAATGTAGCCCATTCTTCACGGAGTGCTGCATTGAGGAGAGATATCGTGTAGGTCGGTGAGGCCTGGCACGAAGTTTGCGTTCCAAAACATCCCAAAGGTGTTCTACGACATGCAAGTTAGAACTCTGTGCCGGCCAGTCCATTACAGCAGGGGTCGGCAACACGTGGATCGCGATCTACAGGTAGATCGTTAGTGTTTATTAGGTAGATCGCGTGGCTCCTGAGAATGCAGAAGAAAAATTTGTTTCACAATATTGACAACTGTTTCTCGTAGCAGAAAAAAATACGCACTTGTTTGTCACAGGTTTGCCTTTTTTATTAACAAGCATGTAGAATTGGAAGCAACATCAACCTTGAATCTCTAAATCTGTTATTCCCTCATTAGTTCAATAAGCCGCTACCTGCGTGTCACCCGTTGCTACACTATTTCATTCGACTGTGGGCAGTCTGTAGCGTTGGTTCGGTATGTGGCAACAGAAGTGGAGGGTCTGAATCAGAGGCTCAGACGGTTCTGCGACCGTGTCGGCTGCAGATTCCTCGACTTGCGCCAAAGGGTGGTGGGTTTTCGGGTTCCGCTAAATAGGTCAGGAGTCCACTACACTCAGGAAGCGGCTACACGGGTAGCGGGGGCTGTGTGGCGTGGACTGTCCGGTTTTTTAGGTTAGATGGCCTCGGGAATACACAAAATGGGTTTCAGTCTCAAAGGGGGCAGGTCAGACACGGAAAGAAAGTAGACATAAAAACCATTGGTGTAACAGTTGTAAATTGTCGTAGCTGTGTTGGGAAAATTCCAGAGCTCCAAGCGCTGATAGAAAGTACTGAGGCACAAATCGTTATAGGTTCTGAAAGCTGGCTGACGCCTGAGATAAATTCGGCCGAAATTTTTTCAAAGGGCCAAATGGTCTTCAGAAAGGATAGAATAAATAAAACAGGGGGTGGCGTGTTTATTGCTGTTACAAACGGTTTATCCTGCAACGAAATTGAGGCAGATACTTCCTGTGAATTGGTCTGGGTAGAGGTTATACCTGACCACCGAAATAAATTAATAATTGGATCTTTTTATCGGCCCCCTGACTCAGACGATGCGGTTGCAGAAATGTTCAAAGAAAGCTTGAATCATATTTCAAATAGGTATCCGAAGCATACTGTTATAATCGGTGGCGACTTTAATTTACCCTCGATATGTTGGCATAATTACGTATTCAAAACCGGGGGCAAATATAAAACATCGTCCGAACTAGTTCTGAATGCTTTTTATGAGAACTACTTCGAACAGTTAGTTCATGAACCCACTAGAATAGTACGTGGTTGCGAAAATACTCTTGATCTCCTAGCAACAAATAATCCCGAGGTAGTAAAGAGCATCAAAACAGATACAGGGATTAGCGAACATCGAGTTGTAGTAGCGAGACTGAATATCGAAATTCCCAAATGCACCAAAAATAAACGAAAAATATATCTATTCAATAAAGCAGATAAAAATTCGCTTCACGCTTTCCTGAGTGATAGTCTCCAGTCCTTCAAAACTAAAATTGCGAGTGTAGATCAGTTGTGGCTTACATTCAAAGACATAATATCAGTAGCAATCGAGAGATTTATACCAAATAAATTAATAAAAGAGGGGGCTGACCCCCCGTGGTACACAAAACAGGTCAGATCACTGTTGCAGAAACAAAGAAAAACGCATGCAAAATTTAAAAAGACACAGAATCCGCAAGACTGTCAATCTTTTACTGAAACTCGCAACCTAGCGCGGACTTCAATGCGAGAATCTTATAGTTGTTTCCACAACGAAATCCTGTCTCGTAATCTTGCAGAAAATCCAAAGAAATTCTGGTCATATGTGAAGTACACTAGCGGCAAAACACAAACAATACCTTCACTACGCGATAGCAATGGTAACACTACCGACGACAGTACTGCTAAGGCAGAATTACTAAACACAGCTTTCCGAAATTCTTTCACCAAAGAAGACGAAGTGAACACTCCAGTATTCAATCCAAGAACAGCTGCCAGCATGCGAAACTTAGAAGTAGATGTTCCTGGAGTAGTAAAACAACTTAAGTCACTAAACAAAAATAAATCTTCCGGGCCAGATTGTATACCAACTAGATTCCTCTCAGAGTATGCTGATGAAATAGCTCCGTACTTAGCTATAATTTACAACCGATCACTCAGCGAAAGATCCGTACCCAAAGACTGGAAAGTTGCCCAAATTACTCCAATATTCAAGAAAGGCAATAGGAGTGATCCCCAAAATTACAGGCCTATCTCATTGACGTCGATTTGCAGTAGGATTTTGGAACATATACTTTGTTCGAATATTATGTACTACTTCGAAGAGAACGACCTATTAACCAATAGTCAGCACGGATTCAGAAAGTATCGCTCTTGCGAAACACAGCTTGCCCTTTATTCACATGAAGTGTTAAGTGCCATCGACAAGGGATCTCAAATCGATTCCATATTTCTGGATTTCCGGAAGGCTTTTGATACTGTACCACACAAGCGGCTTCTAATGAAATTGCGTGCTTATGGAATATCTCCCCAATTGTGCGATTGGATTCACGATTTCCTATCAGAAAGGACACAGTTCGTTGTAATTGACGGTAAGTCATAGAGTAAAACAGAAGTGATATCTGGCGTTCCACAGGGAAGCGTTATTGGTCCCCTACTCTTCCTCGTGTTTATAAACGATTTAGGAGATAATCTGAATAGCTCCCTTAGACTGTTCGCGGATGATGCTGTCGTTTATCGGTTAGTGAAGTCAACAGAGGATCAAAAGCAACTGCAAAGCGATTTAGACAAAATTTCTACTTGGTGCGAAAATTGGCAATTGACACTAAATAAAGAAAAGTGTGAAATAATACACATGACCACTAAAAGAAATCCGCTGAACTTCAATTACGCGATAACTCAGTCAAACCTTAAGGTCGTAAATTCTGCCAAATACCTAGGAGTTACAATTACGAACAACTTTGACTGGAGAGAACACATAGAAAATATTGTGGGGAAGGCGAACCAAAGGTTACGTTTCATTGGCAGAACGCTTAGACGATGCACCAGCTCCACCAAAGAGACTGCCTACATCACACTTGTGCGTCCTCTCTTGGAGTACTGTTGCCCCTTGTGGGACCCTCACCAGGTGGGACTGACGGAAGATATTGAGAAGGTTCAGAGAAGGGCAGCTCGTTTTGTTTTATCACGTTACGGGGGGGAAAGCGTCACGGAAATGTTGCACGAATTGGGGTGGAAATCATTAAAAGAAAGACGTTATTCATAGCGGCGTGATCTGTTTGCGAAGTTTCAATCACCGACTTTTAGTTCTGAATGTGAAAATATTTTGCTAGCACCCACCTACTTAGGGAGACATGACCATCCCAATAAAATAAGAGAAATCAGATCGAAAACGGAACGATTTAGGTGTTCTTTCTTCCCGCGCGCTATTAGAGAATGGAACGGTAGAGAAAAGTTATGAAGGTGGTTAATGAACCCTCTGCCAGGCACTTAAATGTGATTTGCAGAGTATCGATGTAGATGTAGATGTACATGTAGAAGACGGTGAATTTCGTGCCTCGTACTGTTCAAGGAGGTTAGAATATTAACTTCATCGGTGCTGTGGCGGTGAACTAGGAACGTCTGCATTTTTATAGGGTACGGGTAAGATATTTTGGGACTAAGATCGTTTCTTACAGAGATGATTTTTTGGACCAGTTTTTAGATTTTCAAAATATATCTGTGGCATGCCTTAACCTTCAACATAATTATTTCTTCTTCCACTGAAAATGTTTTTTTGGCGTAGATACAGAATCTCCT
The DNA here is from genome assembly GCA_026315105.1 of Locusta migratoria. Classification (NCBI taxonomy): domain Eukaryota; kingdom Metazoa; phylum Arthropoda; class Insecta; order Orthoptera; family Acrididae; genus Locusta; species Locusta migratoria. The sequence continues at coordinate 257,957,709 of CM048751.1, read as the reverse complement.
CAACATCAAGAAATATCGTTAAAATTATTTGTATCTCGATAGTTTTGAACAATCCAAAAATTATTTGTCTGTAATTCGTAAAGAGAAATACCCTGTAAGAGCTAATGTTGCAGTTAGAATAAAGGCCTTGTTTGCTTCTACTTACATGTGCGAGTCATTGTTTTCAAGTCACTTTTATTGTAAATAAACACAGAACAAGGTTAACTGACGAACACTTGGTCTGCCGCGGTGCAGTAGCCGAGCGGTCTAAAGCGTCTCGCTGCGGAGCGCGCGGTTGCTCGCCGTGGAGGTTCGAATCCTCCCTGGGGCATGGGTGTGTGTGTGTTTGTCCGTAGGTTAGTTTACCTAGGTTTAAGTAGTTTGTAAGCTACGGACTGATGACCACGCAGTTTTGTCCCATAGAATTACAAACAGACAACGCTGGGTCTCCTGTATTCCAGCAAGCGGTGGAATTATACACTAAATATCAAGCATATTGTTAAGGGAGAAGCTAGTCAAGTTCCACTACAAATTAATAATTTAAAATATTACGAAATAAAGTTTTAACGTTTTCAACAAATAGTGAACATTTAAAAGTTTAATTTTTAAACATTGTTTGTCACTGAAAATTAAAAGTCCAGCAATTACTCTGCTTTCAAAAGATGTAGATCATTTTGATACGGTGGTTTGAAACAGTAGATCGCGAAGCCTTTGTGGTTGCCTATCCCTGCATTACAGGAAGGTTACTGTCGCCTAACCACTCCGCTCAGGTTGCACCTGTATCGCTATCCGCATGACTTTTGTCACTTCGGTGTGTAAACGTCGTGAGAAGACTGTCCAAGTTGAGATGGAAACCAGTGTGTGTGTGTGTGTGTGTGTGTGTGTGTGTGTCGGTATCCAGAGGACACCTACAGCCGTGTAGAGCTGGCAGCTGGCTGCGACACGCCGTCCGTCACGGAGCCTGCCAGCCACTCCGTCACCGTGACGTCATTGGCACTGGGCGCCAGCTGTCTGCCGCCGCCTGCAGTGCGGTTGCCTTTCACAGGCTGCCTCCAGACAGCCGAGGCTCGTTTTCCGGGAAAGAAGGTTACCTACCACCTGTACGTGTCGGCACTGCGTACAGGAGGAACTACAACTACTCCTACAGATACTGCTCAGGCGAATTAATAACAGCGACATAAGATACTTGTTGTCCCTTCTGCATTCACGTACAGGTCGAGGGTAAAACGACTACATACCTCGGTAACTACCGTAATCTGCTGTGTCTAGTAGCCTCTGTGCACGATACACAACAAAAAGATTGCAGTATTTACTCGGTTATCCTAAGTTGTAGCTTCGTCTTTCTAGCTCTGTAATTTTTCTGAGAATGATTTCTTTAGATCGATTTCGACTTTCTTCCAAACATTCCGTTCTAAATTCTCTGATCAGCTCCGTTAGGCATTCTTTTGGGACGGAATTACTGAACATCTACCTTATACTTTAAAAAATACATATTGCCAACCATCAGTTGTTTATGTTATTTACAACTTTACCGATTTCGGTTGTTAACCATCATCAGAAAAGTAAATCAAACAGACTGATTACGTTGGTACATTGTCTGTCACCATATCCATGTCAAACAATCTAACATATAAAGCAGATTGTTCGTACGTTTGTACGTGTTGCATACAAATCTACAGATTTGTTCCAATATTTATGAAATTTTGTACACGTAAGCTTAAATTCATGAGGACGGTCGCCGTAAGTGTAAGAATCACATACGATATACAGTTCACGAGATATGACGTCATAAACAATGAGATGCGCGAAAAACTGCTGCATTTTGCGACAATGCTGCTCATTTTCTCCTAAACCACTGGGCCGATTTCAATCAAATTAGGTACCCACATTCCTTACAGTGAGGTAACAATTGCTGCATGGTTAAAAATCACATACGGCACATGGTTCAAAAGATATTACGTCATAGCCAATAGAAATCGCAAAAAATGTCATATGATGCGGCGAGACTTTCGAAATACACTGTATGAGAATGACACTACTTGGCGACTTGCAACAAACTTTAAACATAATTTCAAACCTTTATTAAACTTTTTCTCGCTGGCGACCATAGTAAAATGATGAAAGGAAAAAAGTTTATCGCTTACTGTTTTTCCGCTGTTTATGCAGTAAATCGAAGGCTCTCGGTATGACGTTACAATTTATAATTTGAACACTACAAATTGTAGGGTCAGGAAATTTTACAGACAGTATACACATATATAGTTGAATGTAGCTTCTAAATTGTATCACAGTAAGATACGTAGTTCATGAAATATGAGCACATAAACATTAACGTTGCACTGTTCATGGACTAAAACTCCGCAATTCGGTATGACGTTACAATTTATAATTTCTACACTGCAAATTGTAGCCTCAGAAAATTTTTCAGACAATATACACACATATAGTTGAGTAGACCTTCTAAATTGTATCACAGTACGACACATAGACCATTCTATGTGAGCACATAAACAATAACGTTCATGGAAAACCGTCCCATCACGCACCAACTTTCAATCTGTTCCTTCTTTACTACTAATTGTATTTCCAAGAGATTTTACAGACATACAGCCCTTATACAAATGAATATATACCTGACTAATGGTAGGAATAAAGAGATAAATACCCGGGCAATGCCGGGTTTTCAGCTAGTAAAAGATACGTACCTTTTATTATGTGACATGGATATGGTGACAGAAAATGTACCAACGTAATCAGTCTGTTTGATTTACTTTTCTGATGATGGTTAATAACCGAACTCGGTAAAGTTGTAAATAAAATAAACAGCTGATGGTTGGCAATATGCATTTTAAAGTATTTTGAGGATGTTAACACACATCTCAGTAAAAATCTACCTTACACTCCGCATCATAAAATTTACATCGCGGGTGACTCTTTTCAGCCAGCGTCCGATGCCAAAAATTCCTTACAGCTCCGTGAGTCGGCCATGGTACGAGACATACACAGAAAGTAACTTTACCTATTCTTTTTTCAAAAACAAAGACAACATAAGACACTACCTGGCAGTTTAAAACTGTGTGCCGGAAACGGGATTCGAATCTGGGACCTTTGCCTTTCCCAGGCAAGCACTAACCCACGAAAGGCAAACGTCCCAGGTTCGAATTCCGGTTCCGGCACGCAATATTAATCTATCAGGAAGTTTCATATAACCACATACTCCGCTGCAGAGGGAAAATATAATTCTGGAAACATCCCCTGGGTTGTGGCTAAGTCATGTCTCCACCATAGCCTTTTTTCCAGGAGTGCTAGTCCTGCAAGGTTAGCAGGAGAACATCTACATCTACATTGATACTCTGCAAATCACATTCAAGTGCCTGGCAGAGGGTTCATTAACCCCTTTCATAACTTTTCTCTACCGTTCCATTCTCTAATAGCGCGCGGCAAGAAAGAACACATAAATCGTTCCGTTTTCGATCTGATTTATCTTATTTTATTGGGATGGTCATGGCTCCCTAAGTAGGTTGGTGCTAGCAAAATATTTTCACATTCAGAAGTAAAAGTCGGTGATTGAAACTTCGCAAACAGATCACGCCGCAATGAATAACGTCTTTCTTTTAATGATTTCCACCCCAATTCGCGCTACATTTCCGTGACGCTTTCCCCCCCGTAACGTGATAAAACAAAACGAACTGCCCTTCTCTGAACCTTCTCAATGTCTTCCGTCAGTCCCACCTGGTGAGGGTCCCACAAGGGGCAACAGTACTCCAGGAGAGGACACACAAGTGTGATGTAGGCAGTTTCTTTGGTGGAGCTGGTGCATCTTCGAAGCGTTCTGCCGATCTGCACATCTGTGAAGTTTGTAAAGTAGAAGGCGAGTTACTGGCAGAAGTAAAGTTGTGAGGACGGGCCGTACAGCGTTCCGGGATGCTCAATCAGTAGAACGCATGCCCGCTGTAGGCAAAGGTTCCAGGATAGAATCCCGGTTCCGGCAGACAGTATTAATCTACCAGGAAGTTTCATATCAGCACAGACTTCGCTGCAGAGTCAAAATATGTGACAAAATAGTTACATGTAAAACTTTTGTTTTTTGGGCTATTTCCGACGTAGCCAACAAAAGGATTGAGACACTGGTCATATCGTGCATTCAACTTTCGTATGTCTTTTTCGTAGAACTGTGTCGATTGTGAATGGAACCAGCGCTGACAATCGTCTGCAGCTATTCGCTTTTGTCAAAACGTTAACGACCGCAAAGCTTAACGTTTCTAATAGAAGTTATTTGTAGCATAAAATAAATTAAATATTTAAAATAATTTATAATGGAAACCATGACGTGAAAATCCCATGGCTTGGCGAGCTTTTGTTATGTTACGTTACAGCCCATGTCATTCTCAATGACAAAATAGTTCGCCGCGTAGTTAAGTCATCGTGCTATGGACTTGGTGACAGTTCCTGTCGGAGGTTCGAGTCTTCCGTTGGGCATGAGTGTATATGTGATTTCCGTAGTGTAAGTTGGCTTCAAATGTTCAAATGTTTGTAAATCTATCGGACCAAACTGCTTGGTAGCTTACAAACTACTGAAACCTAGGTAAACTAACCTAAGGAAAACAAACACACCAATGCCCCAAGGAGGATTCGAACCCCCGACGGCAAGCAACCGCGCGCTCCGCAGCGAGGCGCCTTAGAACGCACAGCTACTCCACCGCGGCGTAAGTTATTTTAATAGTTTGTAAGTTTAGGGACTGATGCATAATGGCAAAGCAGTTTTGTCCAATAGGTTTACAAACATTTGAACAAAATAGTTTTTACATGTTTTGTTTATCTTGAGGGGAAATGAGAACGTTCTGTAAACGACGATAAGTTTACTTTCGTCTGTTGTCTGTTAAACTTCGTTTATTCCAGCTGTAGTAGCTTATCTCTGTTTTTGTTATATTTATTCTTTGACCACTGCTTTTCGTCACTCCACTGCTCGGCGAGAGTAGGAAATTGTGAACATCAGCGTATCCTTCTGTTTACGTTTTACTCGTCGCAGTGCTTTGAAGTAAAAGTTTGGTTTCCTGCGGTCCTTTTCACGAGCGATCGACCTAATTTTCGGCACCTGAGCACGTTCCACGGCCAGACCCAAACTTCCACATGTCACACGTGCCTACATCCCCTATCTTATCTGAATAGTTCGGAAGTATGTTCAAAATAACACGGATCAATGATAATCATTTAGGAGGATAGTGCTCAAAATGTTCAAATGTTTCGACCAAATTGCTACGGTCATTTGTCCGTAGCTTACAAACAACTAAGGTAAACTAACCTAAGGAAAAAAAACACACCCATGCCCCAGGGAGGACTCGAATCTCCGATGGCGAGTAAGCGCGGCTCCTTAGCAAGGCGCCTTAGAACGCTCGGCCACTGCACCGCGGCAAGGAGGACAGTACTAACACATGTGGTGTCCTGTAGTTAGTTTAAGTTGTTTGTAAGCCTAGGGACTGATAAACTCGTTAGTTACGTGTCATAAATATATTTGAACATCTGAAGTGCTAACACAGTGGACTCGCATTCGGGAGTTCGGTGGCTTAAATCCATCTCCCGTCATCGCTGTTACGTTTTTCCAAGATTTCCCTAAAATACTCTGCACAAATGCCGGGATCGTTCCTTTGAAAGGGCACAGCCGATTTCCTACCCTATCCTTACCCGAAGAAACCGAGCGATAGAGCCGTCTCTAATGACCACGCTATCGGCGGGACGGAAAACCCTAAGCTTCTGTCTTCATTTAGGAGGAATAAGAAAAGATGCATAGGTCACTTTCTTCTATAGGATTCTTGGAAACGATGACCCCCACGTTATTCTCTTTGTCCAAATGTCATTAAGTCGTTTTGTAAATATCGGAGCCGCGGTGGAGTGGCCGAGTTCTTTAAGTCGACTTGCTCCGGAGCGCGCGGTTGCTCGCTGTCTGAGATTGAATCCTCCCTAGGGCTGGTGTATCTCCTGACATATACAGAGTGTTTCAGAATGACATTTTAAAAATCTGGGGAGCTGTAGAGAGGGCTCACTAGAAAAAGTTCTGATGAAGAACCCATGTCCGCCGCGGCAGATTAGCCGTGCGCATTGGCGCGCAGTGCTGCGGTGTGCGTGGCCGATCGCCGTCGGGGGTTCGAATCCCCCCTCGGGCTTGGGTGTTTGTGTTGTCATTACATTAATTTATCTTAAGTTAAGTAGTTTGTAAGCTACGGACTAATGACCACCCAGTTGAGTCCGATAGATTTACATAAACATTTGAACCCATGTTCGGGATTGTCAATCAAAGACGCTCTGAATACTTCTTTGTGTTCGACGCTACGAAATAATCTTTTCGCGTTTTGGGAGACGGTAGTAAATCCAAAGCAAGAAAAACAATCTAGTATACATGCTTTCTAAAATGCATACCGTAAGAGCTGTGACTTCTTGACCAGTAGAAGAGGCATTTTTCACTGCATCGCACAAGAAGAAGAGATAATACCATCGTTGAATAATATTCGCAGACATGGATTTGCTTATCAAAACATTAATTGCTAAGTTTCCCCTAAAATTCCTCAAATTTAAACATCGTTCTGAAACATCTTGTACCTATAGTCACAGACACTTTCAACAAATATCAGAGCCAGTTTATAAAACCTGTCTACAATATTGTGTGTGCGAACACTTGGACGTCAAAATCTTACAAACTGGTGTCGAAGACGCAGTGCCCTATTTCAGTGATGGATCAGTCAGCAGCCTGAAAGATTTCAGTTGAAATGTTCAAATGTTTGTAAACCTATTGGACCTTACTACTACGGTCATCAATCCCTAGACTTAGAAACTAGTTATACTAACGACAACAGAGAGTCAAGGGGAGGATTGGAACCTCCTGCGGGAAAAGATTTAACTGGCATAAACAAAGAAGCAGAGATTATGTCGATTGACAAGCTCAGGGAGTGAGACTCAGAAAAATACCTTGCAAACGATAAGAGAGGACAGAATTTTAGATTTTCTCCTTAAATAATTATGTATTACGTAACTACGAAAGAATGTATATAGATTTAAACAGCGTTGGATCGAACAACATGAAAGTCGGAAAGTTGGCAGTATATGTAATTTTGAAAAAAATGGAGGAGGGGAAGGGCAGAGCTTAGGAAAGAGAAATGGAGATTGACAGAGAGGGGAAGGAGAATTTGGGACATATAGATAAGCGGGCTACACGAGGTTTTTGGCAACTAAATACATAAAATAGAATGTTTCTGTGAAATACACGTTTTGTATCACACTAGCAGAAAACCCGGCGTTGCTCTCGAGCGACGGTGGCAGGAGAGGGAATGAATAAGAAGGGTTTGGATGAGATGAAAAGAGGTATAGCAGGCGATACCAGAGAGGAAAGGAAAGGTTTGGTTGTTAAGAAGTTTCTTACTTTTTTATTTGAACATCCATATATAAATGTGAGGGACGTTCAAATAAAAAAGTAAGAAACTTCTTACAAACAAACCGGTTGAAATGTGAATATGCCACTTTGAGATAACGTTGTACGACATCTAGGGACGCGAAGCACGCGTCTTCACCTGCCCCTATGAAATATAATAAAGTTTTGAAATTATCTTTAAAGTTTGTTGCAAGTCGCTAAGTACTCTTTCTCTTACAATGTGTAAATAGTCTCGCCGCATTATGTGGCAGTTTTTTGTCCTATTGTTTATGACGTCATATCTCCTGAACCATGTATTGTATGCGATTCTTAACCCAGCAGTAAGTGTTACCTCACGATAAGGAATATGTGTATCAACTTTGGTTGAAATCACTCTAGTGGTTTAGGGAGGAAATGTGGAACATTGTCGCGTGATGTAGCACTTTTCCTCGCAGCTCATTGTTTATGATATCATATCTCGTGAACAATGTGCTGTACGTGATCCTAACACTTACGGCGACCGACCTCATGTATTGAGGCTTACGAGTACAAAATTTCATATATTGAAGACTACGTGTGCAAAATTTCATAAAGATTGGAACAGAACTTGATCTACATGCAATACATACACACAAACAAACACGCACACATGCTGCTTTATACGTAAAGAAGAGAGATTGGGAGACTGAGGAGAAGAGAGATGGACAGAGACGGTGGAGGGATGGATAGAGGGCTGAGGAGCCGGCAGAGGTTGATGTAGTGTGAGGAGAAGATGAACAGAGAGAAAGTGGAGATATACAAGGAGTGGAGGTAGAAACAACTGGTCTAAGAGAAGACTGGAAAATCCTTTATGATCACGATGTCGACGGGACGTCAAGCCTTAAGCGTCCTGCTACTGTCAGAAGACTGGAACAAATAAATAACCACGCAACGACGAACCTTTTGGCTCATATTTTGACGACTAGCTGAAAACCCGGCTTGCCCGGGTATTTATTTATTCCTGCCATTTTTCAGGTATATATTAATTTGTATAATGGTTGTAAGTCTGTAAAATCTCGTGGAAATACAATTGGTAGTAAAGCAGTAATAGATTAAAACTTGGTGCGTGATGAGGCGGTTTTCCACGAACGTTACTGTTTATGTGCTCATATCTCATGAACTACGTGTCGTACTGTGTACAATTTAGAAGGTACACTTAACAATATGTGTTTACACTTTTTGTAAAATTTCCTGCAGCTATAGTTCGTAGTATAGAAATTATAAATTGTAACGCCATACCGACTGCCGTAGTTTTACTCCATGAACAGCGGAACGTTACTGTTTATGTGCTCATATCTCATTAACTACGCATTGTACTGTGATACAACTCAGAAGCTACATTCAAATATATATGTGTATACTGTCTGTAAAATTTCCTGTCGCTACAATTTGTAGTATTCAAATTACAAATTGTAACGTCATACCGAGAGCCGTAGTTTTACCCCATAAACAGCGGAAAAGTAGTAAGCGAGAAACTTTTTTCCTTTCATCATTTTACTATGGTTGCCAGCGAGAAAAAGTTTAATAAAGGTTTGAAATTATGTTTAAAGTTTGTTGCAAGTCGCTAAGTACTGTCATTGTCATACAGTGTATTTCGAAAGTCTCGCCGCATTATAGGACATTTTTTGCGATTTCTATTGGTTATGACGTAATATGTTCTGAACCATGTGCCATATGTGATTCTTTACCCAACAGCAATTGTTACCTCACGGTAAGCAATGTGTGTACCAAATTTGGTTGAAATACGTCCAGTGGTTTAGGAGAAAATGAGCAGCATTGTCACTAAATGCAGCAGTTTTTCGCGCATCTCGTTGTTTATAACGTCATATCTCGTGAACTATATATCGTATGTGATTCTTACACTTACGGCGACCGTCCTCATGGATTGAAGCTTACGAGTAAAAAATTTCATAAATATTGGCGCAAAACTGTAGATTTGTATTAAAACATATTAATAGATTTTAAGTAATTACAGTTTATTCTACCGATACGCAGCTTTTTAATATTTCGATGTATGGGGAATCTGCTCGCTGCAACATTATTCTCCTGTGGCGTCGTGATAGAAATAAACACTCGATATATACAATTTTTCACTTCTTTAATTTGACGCAAACTTCTCCACCAAAACAATACAAATTCAATACATCAGTACTTCCATTCTCAAAACACAGTGACATGGATTCCAGAGCACTTGACAAACGACTCCAACTCGAACTCCCTCACGCAAGGCGGTGAGGCAAATATATAACATCGGCAATAATGATGTTACATTTAGCATTGTTCATAACAATAGAATATACTGATTTACAATTAACAAACATAACAGAAAAACATTTCATGTTCACAAAAATAATCACAATAAAAATGAGAACTATACACACAATAATTTTAGATCGCACCTATCTTTTTAAGACGAAATTTCCGATCTTTCTGTTGACAACAAAGTGCGATCTTAAATTTCAATTAATTTGTTAACGAGTACATCACACATGTTCCTAACATATATTGAGCTATCAATTATCTTGGAAATTCTCAAAATAGGTTCCAAATCTCAAGTGAGTCAATATATACAAAGAAACACAATATTCATATCTCGAGTACATCATTAATTACACAATTAGCTGGTCTACACAACTAGTTTATGAGCCTAACGTATATACAATACTATTTATTTTCATTTCTTTATGTTTTACAAAAGTTTTTACCCTTCATATGACTATTTATTTGAAATAATGAACAATGACAAAAGTATTGTTTATAGAACTGTCTGGAAAGAAACTATATGAATCTCTTAATTAATGAAATCTATCACTTGTTTTAATCACAGTATCACCGAGACTGTCCTACACTGATTCCTAGGCTGGCTATATCGTTTTTTAACTAACTTCACAAGCAACTTTTATTACTATTGAACCACACGATTCTGGATCCGAAGCAGGCGGTATCGTAGGATGACATTGAGATGAGAGGACCAGGCAGACGGTCTCGTACGGTAACATTGAGATGAGGGGGTCAGCAGTATCGTTACAGAATGCAACAAATACAAATATACGGACACTCTGCTTTATATATTAGAAGATTCACCCAAAGAATGTGAAATATGTGGAGAGAGCAACTCCTGGAAACAGGTCGTAGAGACCAATCAGTTTGAGTGGAATCGCGAGAATTCGTGTGTCATTGAGTTTCGCTGAGCACTCTGGCGTTGCGTAGCGAGAAGTGTGCCTGGCACGCGGGCGGCGGCTGTGAGTTTTTTTCTCGGCGCTGGTATCTTAAGAGGTTGTAAACAGAGGAGTCACCCAGGCGCGGAGATAGCATCGGCCGGTTGTAATTACTGTAATGACAGACGCCCCGCCACGCCGCGGAGCACACCCCTCGCCTTGACAACACGGACACTTCCCACGGGCCGCGCTCGCCTTTGATGCGCGGAGTCAGACGCCGAGCACAGCACAGCACGCGCGCCGCCGCGACACCAGAGTACTCCCGCCTTAAAGGGCACCCCACAGTCTAACATATACAGTCACGACACTCCCACAGATTTTTGTTATACGCTGCGATACCAGCGCTCCAAGCGGCCGGCAAGCTACGTTCCTGAATACGACCTATTAACCAATAGTCAACAAGGATTCAGAAAGTATCGCTCTTGCGAAACACAGCTTCCCCTTTATTCACATGGAGTGTTAAGTGCCATCGACAAGGGATCTCAAATCGATTCCATATTTCTGGATTTCCGGAAGGCTTTTGATACTGTACCCCACAAGCGGCTTCTTATGAAATTGCGTGCTTATGGAATATCTTCCCAATTGTGTGATTGGATTCACGATTTCCTATCAGAAAGGACACAGTTCGTTGTAATTGACGGTAAGTCATCGAGTAAAACAGAAGTGATATCTGGCGTTCCACGGGGAAGCGTTATAGGTCCCCTACTCTTCCTCGTGTTTATAAACGATTTAGGAGATAATCTGAATAGCTCCCTTAGACTGTTCGCGGATGATGCTGTCGTTTATCGGTTAGTGAAGTCAACAGAGGATCAAAAGCAACTGCAAAGCGATTTAGACAAAATTTCTACTTGGTGCGAAAATTGGCAATTGACACTAAATAAAGAAAAGTGTGAAATAATACACATGACCACTAGAAGAAATCCGCTGAACTTCAATTACGCGATAAATCAGTCAAACCTTAAGGTCGTAAATTCTGCCAAATACCTAGGAGTTACAATTACGAACAACTTTGACTGGAGAGAACACATAGAAAATATTGTGGGGAAGGCGAACCAAAGGTTACGTTTCATTGGCAGAACGCTTAGAAGATGCACCAGCTCCACCAAAGAGACTGCCTACATCACACTTGTGCGTCCTCTCTTGGAGTACTGTTGCCCCTTGTGGGACCCTCACCAGGTGGGACTGACGGAATATATTGAGAAGGTTCAGAGAAGGGCAGCTCGTTTTGTTTTATCACGTCACGTGGGAGAAAGCGTCACGGAAATGTTGCACGAATTGGGGTGGAAATCATTAAAAGAAAGACGTTATTCATTGCGGCGTGATCTGTTTGCGAAGTTTCAATCACCGACTTTTAGTTCTGAATGTGAAAATATTTTGCTAGCACCCATGTACTTAGGGAGACATGACCATGAAATAAGAGAAATCAGATAAAAAACGGAACGATTTAGGTGTTCTTTCTTCTCCCGCGCTATTAGAGAATGGAACGGTAGAGAAAAGTTATGAAAGTGGTTAATGAACCCTCTGCCAGGCACTTAAATGTGATTTGCAGAGTATCTATGTAGATGTAGATGAATACGGTAGTTGATGAGTGCGAATAGCTCCGTTTAGATTGACTTCAGCATACTTTTTACTTTAGAGAACGTATGTAGTGCCTTATAAATATGTAATAATTTAAAAATAGCTCCCCATTTGTCTTTCTTAAGTTTCATAAGATCCCTGATAAGGTACGAAACGTTACATTACAGGACATTTAATTTACAATCATCCTGTAACATACGGGCTTTAAATGAGTAATTTCATTTTCTATTAAAAATAAAAATGCCTAGGAAACACCAGGAGACATGCCCTTTGGCAGAGAGACGTTAATTTCTACGCAGGAACGTTACGCATTCTTCATTAAAATTGCAGTAAAATCGGTGAGGGTGGAACATAGGAAACGTATATAGAATGCAATAAATAGGACATTTAAAATACCAAATCAACCATCGCAGATAAAACGTCACAGACATGGCAATATAACGATAAAAGCAACCAAACTGTTTTCCAACAAAGAAGAACCCAATTCCACAATTGTTGCTACATCTTAACCATCCGAAACGGCAAGAATCATCTAAACATTGGTTTTTTAAAGCTAAGGTAATTACACTTAAAAGAATATGCACGTAGAAGAAAGACGAGTGACGTGTAAGAATGTGAGAATTATTAGACTCCGTACCGAATTGATACACGTAAAAAACTGGCTGTCATAATAAGAACAGACCATAATAGAAATTTATTATACCATTATGTTTATATGCAACTTACTTTCAGCGAAATAAGCTGCAAATATACATATAATCGTAAGTACTTGTTCATGATGGTGTTGTTCTTTATACCTTTGAATCATTTAAATGAGGTTGTTTTTATGTTAATTTCCGTATTTGTCTCTCGATATTTTAATAATGCTTGTAATGTAAAAATTATTGTAAGTGTTTCGTTAATTACGTACAAAAGCGATTATAAACAAACATCACAACTTCGGCAGCTTGCCCACCGCTAGGAGCGCTAATGTTGCAGCAGCTGTCACTTGGTAACAACTTTTACAGCAGTGAGTGTCGCGACTGTATATGTTAGACTGTGGAGCACCCACACTCTGTAGTAGGCGCCGTTGCTTCGCGGCTTGCATCGTTACCCGCGATTCATGTTCTAGTCCTAGGTGCGCGACAATTTCAAACATGGAGAATACTAAAGAACTTGTCAATCTTATAGACTATGTGATCAAAAGTATCCGTACAATCGATTTTTTGCATGGCTCAAAGGCATGTCCACGATTGTCTTTATATATAAAGCAGAGTGTCCGTATGTTTGTGTATACGTATTGCATACAAATCTACAGTTTTGTTCCAATCTTTATGAAATTTTGTACACGTAAGCTTCAATCCATGAGGACGGTCACCGTAAGTGTAAGAATTGCGTACAACACACAATTTACGGGATATGGCGTCATGAACAATGAGACGCGCGGAAAACTGCTGCATTTTCTATTGTAACGGTCCACAAATGAGAAGAAAAAGGAAACGTAAAAACGATCTACTCTAATGGGCTTAAAAGTAAGAGGGAGATCCAGTTCCCACACAACATGAAGTAAAGAAAACAAAAGGAAACAGACAGCATTTATGACTTTTTCTTATGCTTCTCAGTCTTTCAGTTAATGATATACTCACGATTTAGTGTCTTCACATGGTGGACATGAATGAGCGCCACTGTGAGGTAGTTGGCATAGAGTTCGTCATATGTTCGGAGTACTTTTGTCTGCTGGTAGGCATTCCACAAATAGGTCATGTATGCTGCACCGTCCTCGAGGCGGAGACCGATTATTGCAAAAGCAGAATCTTAGTAACCACAGAGTGGAACTATGCCTGGTGCGTGGGAACCGTGGCATGTCCGGCATGGTGAAACAGTTCCCAGTCACACTCGTTGGGGTGGTTTCGTTGATAAGGGCTGTCATTCTTCGGCAGAGCCCCCATACAGCACAACGAAAGGTCGAAGGATCTCTGAGCAGGCAAAGCGCCATTCCGAACTACATACAGGTCCGTACGTCCGTGAATACTGACTCCTGCCCACACATTTCGTCCACCACCATGATACGGTGATGTTCCCCGCATGTAACCAGGACTGTTCCGATATCCAAGTTTTCTCCACATGAGGCAACAACGATTCTCCGACTGAACATAAAATCTTGACTCATCTGTGCCTGTGAACAGAACCCGGCACCATTCGTTACGACGTCAATCCTGATGTTCCTCCCCCTACTTTCTACGGGCTAAACGTCTCGTGGTTTTAAAGGGTCAGGCACAACAGCCTCCGTGCACAGAGTCCGGATTCCCGAAGGCGATGTCGTATTGTTTATGTTACGTGTCCTGTTGCTACATGGAGGGTGCGTTGCAGATGAGTTGCGTTCAGCCTCCTGTCTCGACGGGCTGTTAACCGGAGACTTGTGCATAATAGTTCGCGATCGGGAGCGCTCACTTTAGTTCGCGGCTAGAGCCGCGAACTAGTTCGCTCTTTTAGTTCGTCTGCTCCCAGTGACGGCTGAGCGGCGTGGTCTGCGCGTGCAGGTGGAAGGAGAAGTTCCCCCACCTAGCTGCTTCATGCGCTCGCTGCTTGAACGCTAACGATATCACGCAAACCGAAAGAAACATTTTGTGGATAATTTATCGCGTTCAAGTTTAGAGTTATCTCTATATCTTGGCATTATGGAATTTATTAGTCAGAAAATTGCAGAGTGCAGATCACATCAAAACCAAAATTTTGTAGCATTGAACTAAGTAATCTAGCAGGCAGACGCTCACCTCGAAATGACACATCAGCAGAAGGCAAACACGTGATTTTTAATTCTGCTACGCGCCCTCTCGCTATTGCCCGTCGGTCTTCGGAAAAGAATCCAATGAACTATGAAGCGAGATACGTCTGGCATAATCGTCCGCTGCTCGTAGTTCGTCCGCTGCTCCTTGTTCTTCCGCTCATTCTAGTTCGTCCGCTCTATTTGGCTTTTGCTACCGCTACTGTTTTTTTTTATGACAGCTTTTTTATATTGAATCAGTGTTGCCAAAGCGTGTGCTATTACCCGTATTTTAGGGCAATTTGACATTAAATACTTAGGCAAATAAACCAGTTATTTACACGGATGGACAATGGTATTCAACTACTTTGCATACAGAGTACTCGTAGCACTTTATTTTTAAAATAGATTTCTTGTGGCAGTGAACTATGAAACTACAGCTGAGCTGCATCTCAGCTCGAAATGAAGGTAACTGGCAGATGGAAAACACGCGATTCTTGCGGTGGAACGACCTCTTCGTACGGCGGAACGTGTGCTAAAACCTTATCTTCAAAAAGCACTGGTCTTGCATGATTAGGGTTGAATGTGGCCGTTTCAGACTTCGTAATCCTTGAGGTGTCCACTCCGCTATAAAAATTTATATAAAAATTAATAAAAAATATGTTCATGTAAAATCTTTATACGTTGCAATATTTCAAAATCAGATTCTTGCGCCGAGGGAAGAAGTCTTTAACAGTCACTCTTGTTACAATATTTCTAAGTTCTCTCATAGATAAGACGATCAAAAAAAAAAAAATTCTTCAGTTTGTGGTCGTTGCTATAGCCACAGATAAAAAATATTTCTTCAATGATTATCGATCGATGTGTATGATCGATTAATCAAAGTTCTAAAAGAGACATTTGTCAAAGTCTTCTTGACGTAACTTTTCCACCAATAAAAATTCATCAAAAATCTTCCTTCAGATTGAAGAATATTTAAATTAAATATTCTCCTCTTTTCATTAATATATTATTTATCGTAAAATAATTCTTAATAAATGATGTATTCTGACACTTTCGTCAAGTTTAAACACGATAACTTTTATTGCTTTTTATGACATTACATATGTAATCATTGACAGACAAAAGGGAACTGACTATTAAAATTTGTTGTTTTAACATAAAACTTCGATAATAATGTCAACTCTTGCGACGACAACCGCAGAGATCAACATCTTCTTGACTCATGGCTGTCGACCCGCGACTTGATGTGGCCGGATATTTACTCCTTGGAATCGGCGTCGAAGATGTTGCCCTCGTAGGTTGAATCGCCTCACAGCACATGAAACATAAAAAAAAAACAATAAAAAACTTTTTTAAGAATTACATAACATTAAACATTTACATAAAAATCATTTAAGGTCACAAATATAAGCAAGTTATCCTGCACAAACTGAGCTGACATGAGATATGTAGCCGCGGTGGAGTAGCCGAGCGGTCTAAAGCGCCTCGCTGCGGAGCGCGCGGTTGCTCGCCGTGGAGGTTCGAGTCCTCCCTGGGGCATGGGTGTGTGTGTTTGTCCTTAGGTTAGTTTACCTAGGTTTAAGTAGTTTGTAAGCTACGGACTGATGACCACGCAGTTTGGTCCGATAGATTTGCAGACATTTGATTTGAGATATGTAGCGGAGACAATAAGTCGTCCCACTACATTCTGCGCGCTCTCGCGTCCTCTCGCTGTTCCCCGACAGTCTTCGGAAAAGGAGCGGACGAACTAAGAGGCGAGTGATCTGCGAACTAGTTCGCGTATTTCGCCTGTGGCAGCTCTCTTCCGAAATAGCTCGTTCGCGTGCTACACAAGACTAATGTCTTGCTGATGGGCAACCTTTGCCACTGCCTTGACACGGGAGTGGTGTCCTCGTGGTCGGCCGGTAGGGTCGGTCTCGCCGAAAGGAAGGCAGGCGTCAGGGAGGGGGAGACTAGCGGCGAACCGCAGTCATTAGCGTCAGGCTGCGTCTGCGGCTCGTTAAGCGAGCATTCCTCAACGGAAGACAGGGCGCCGGGTGGCCCAACAGCTGACACCTGTTTGTCTGCCCCTGACATAGGGCGCGCTCCCGACAACGCCTGCAGCCGCTGTACAAGGCCCGGTTCACACTAGGGATGGCGGTTATTGCTGAAACCAGTGGCGTAGCTATCATAGGGCTGGGCGGGGCAGTGCCCCGGGGCCCCCGAGCTTTAAGGGGCCCCTCGGCCTTCGTGAGCTGCCTCCGGTAAAAGTTAAATACAGCGTCGAATGTTTGTTTGTACTCTCCCGCCCTAATGTTCATCACCTCTCCCTTCCCTCCCACCAAATTTCCAATAGTAACCGCATTGGCCACCGCGTGGCGGAGAAAAGCTTCCTATTGGGGCCTTCGCTTCACACAACGCCATTCGGAAGCGCAGCTTACCGGCCAAGCCTCCACTCGCTGTGTACAACAATCGGCACACTTCAGTCGGTGTAGCTGCAGAAGTAGCGGAGGCATCATAGATGCTCACAGCAACAGCTGAGACTTCAAAGTGTTGCGGCGTGCCGCTTGGCGCAGTGTGAAGGATCGCGCGCCTCCAAATACTATATACACTCCTTGTTGGTAAATAGAACTGTACAGTACGATTAACTGTATAAATCGGTTTTTCGAACATCCATGTCTCCCAAATACTTTGTATAATTGACGTTCTACTCTATAAAATATTTTAGTTGACTGAAGGATTTTCGACTTTACCCTAGACCAACAAACCTCAAAGGCACGAAGTGAAATCCAAAATTATTCCCACCTCACTATATAACCATAATAAGGTCTATTGCTTGTCCGCTAAGACGTGTACCGTGTCACTATTAGCGTGTTGTCGGTTGAAGTCGGAGTTGCGAAATAAGTCAATGGAGCTGAATTACGAGCAGTGTGTTTGACAAAACAAGATGTGACCACATTTGAATATGAAGTCTCTATAGTGTATTATTACAGAACAGTATTGTTATACTGACTCCTCTTTGTGTAGTGAATACCAAGGCAGTGCTCCTTATTCATAAATCCGAATAAGTGCTGTAACCAATTGCACTCTGAAATTTGTGCGAGAAGAAGAAAAAGTATGGATAGTGGATAGGTGGACTGTATTACTGATCGGCGCGTCATCAGTGAAGCTTCTGCCTGAAACTTCATTCGCCTAGTTTGGAGCACCTTCCAAAACTATCTCATGGGGTCGTTTTATCTGTGTGTCCTACCCAGGTCGAACTCTATTCCTCTGCAAAATTTCATCGAAATTCATCCATTAATTTTTGCTTGAAACCATAACAAACAAACTTACACAATTATGTTAGAGTGTACGATTAATAATTATCTGGCGCATAGCACGTAATACTTTACTTAGTAGTATTTAGGTTTGCCTTATTATGTCTTCCAGTGGGCGTAAGAAGCTGATGATGAAGTATTTTTTTATCTGTATAGTTTTAGTTTAAAGAGGGCCCCAATGTCATTTTTGCCCCGGGGCCCTTGGTGATACAGCTACGCCACTGGCTGAAACAACCGGTTTTCGGTTATACCGCATCTTTTCCTCTCCAGTTTAACCGCACCGTAAAAATTGCTCAAGATAACCGGTTTTTTTAAATAACCGGTTTTCGGTTTTTATTGCTATTATTTCCAGTAGAGTTCGAACGAAACATATTTTTGCAGCCGAAACAGAAACCGTAATCGTCGGTTCCTCTAATTTCGGCCGAAACCGAAACTTACGAAATTTATTTATTTATTTATTTATTTGGTTATTTAACCTGACCAGATTAGGGCCATAGGGCCCTCTCTTACATCTGATCAGGAACAACATAAACAGGATTTCATTACAAAAAAACACTGCATTAATAATATTAAATAATAACAATATATGATAGTACTAATAATAATAATGATAATAATAACAAAAAAATGAAAGTAGTACTAATAATAACAAGAGATATTCACATTTGAATTAAGTTTAAAATAAACAGAAGAGAGAAAATGGTTAGTGAAAGAGGAGAAGATTGAAAAATGACAGTGCTAATGGATGTGAGGAAGTGGAGACATATATGAATGGAGATCTCTGCTGGCGAAAGGAAAGGGAAACATTTATGGGGGGAGGAGGAATTGACAACAGTGGGCTACAGATTGGTAAGTGGAGAAAAAGATGGCTATTGTGACAGAAGGTGAACCCTTAGTTGTCTTTTAAAGTTTTGAATTGATTTTATTTCTCTTAACTTTTGAGGAAGATTGTTCCACAGACGTGTTCCCGATACAGAAAATGATTTGGAGAAGATTGCAGTGTTATGTGAAGGTAGAGAGAGAGTTTTATTTTGGTAAGAGCGTGTGTTTCTGCTGTGCTGTTCAGATAGTAATATAGTCGTTGAGGATAAGTATGAAGGTTTGCAATGATTGAGAAAGCGATGCAGCAAACATAGTGTACGATAGCTTCGACGCTTATCTGCACGTAGCCAAGATAACTGCTGGTATGCGGGACTGACATGGTCGTAGAAACGTAAGTTGCAAATGTATCGGATACAAGAATTCATCGCCAGGTCCAGCCTACGTGAGTTTTCGTGTGATAGTCCTTGCAGAATAGCATCACCATAATCTAAATTGGGAAGTATTAATGTCTCAACGAGCTTCTTTTTCAGCTGTAAAGGAAATGCTTTTTTATATTTCTGCAGTGAATGAAGTGATGCATATACCTTCTTACAGACTCTCGTTGTGTGCTCTGTCCAGTCTAAGTGCTGATCAAATATTACTCCTAAGTTCTTTGCTGAATGAGAGAAGCGTATTTGTGTGTCGTTCAGTATTAAAGGTGGAAGAGTTTCTCTGAACTGTGGAGTGATAAGTCTTTTATGGGCCACTAAGATTGCCTGTGTTTTTGATGGATTCAGTATCAATCCCATGCTATGTGCCCATCTTGATAGTGAAAGTAAGTCTGCGTTTACTTGCTGGATGGCTGTGCTTAGGTTTTTAGGACTTTCACTGAGATATAATTGTAAGTCATCAGCGTATAGATGGTATTTACAGTGGGACAGAACAGTGGACACATCATTAACATATAGAGAGAAGAGTAACGGCCCCAGTACAGATCCTTGTGGAACTCCTGATACAACATCCCTCCATTTTGACCTATTTTTTGCTGTTATCACACACTGTTTACGGGTGGTGAGGTATGAGTGGAACCACTCAATAGCACTTTTAGAGAAATTTAGGTTAGATAGTTTAGCGAGTAAAATGTCAAAATCGACATTGTCGAAAGCTTTGCTAAAATCTAAAAAACACATAATTGTCGCCTGTTGGTTATCCATAGCATGCTTGAGATCGTCTGTAACTTTTATAAGAGCAGTCGTCGTGCTGCGATTTTGGCGGAAACCCGATTGATATTCGTCTAGTAGGTCGTGTGATGTTAAATAGCTAGTTATCTGCTCATGGACTATATATTCCAAGGCCTTGGATAGTGATGGTAGGATGCAAATAGGTCTGTAGTCGGAAAGTTTTGTGGCAGATTCCTTTTTTGGTAATGGTTTAATAAGACCATGCTTCCATAATGTTGGGAAGATACTGGAAGTCAGAGAATTGTTAAAGATGTCAGTTATAATTTGTAGTAGCGGGTCGATGACACTACTAATCATGAGTACATTAATATTATCATGCCCTGCAGCTGCTGAACGAATTCGCAAAATCGATTTCCTGACTGTGTTTGGACTTACCGGCTTGAGAGAAAATTTTTGGTTTGTATCAGCCACCGACATTTTAAGGGAATTAATAGTTTGCGTCTTTGTGCGTTGGTCCATTACAAATGTCGGTGTGGTAAAATGCTCGTTAAGATCTTCTATAGGAACTACAGGTTCGGTAGCAGATTTTGATTTGCCAATTCCTAGACCTCGTAATTTTTTCCATAGGATGGCAGGTCTGTGAAGGTCTTTGGTTAACGAGTGAGCGTGCCTGAGTTTCGCATTTCTCACCGATTGACTAACACGGTTTCGTTGTTTCTTGTACGCGAGTTGATTTTCAGAGGTCGGGTGCCGTTTGTATTCCCTGTGTGCTGCGTCTCTGACGCTCATCAGGTGTTTGATGTCGTCTGTAAGCCACGGTGCAGGCTTTCTCTTTACTTTTCTTGTTTTAAGGGGAGCATGTTTGTCATACAATTTGGTTAATTTATTAGTGAAGTCACATACTTGCATATTAACGTTGCGATTGTTTCCTGTTGGTATCAGCCACGAAATATCATAGGCATCTGCTGCAAGCTCCGTCATATTCATATGCTTAAGATCTCTAAAAGTCGTCACTTGCGATGTATTCTTAGGGCACTTCAGTGAATAGGACATGAGTATAATATCGTGGGAAGATAATCCAGGAGCAGAGATCTGATCTGAGCGGATTACTCTGTTTGGAGACTTGGTTGCAAGGATATCAATAAGTGTATGAGTGTCTGCTGTATGGTGGGTCGGCCCAAGTGGAACCAATGAAAGGTTTGAGGAGGAAAGTATGCGAGTGAATTTTGACGCAGAAGGACTCTTTTGTAAGAAATTTATGTTTACATCTCCAGCTATAACTACGTGTTCATACGAGGGTGAAAAACTTGACAGAGCAGATTCAAAACTTGAGAGTTGCCCAACCTTTAGTTAATATTTAGGTAAATTTACGTTATACGATAACTCGCAAGCCTTTACATATTTTGCAAGATCCCCTCCCAATACTACGCCTTCTTGAGTGTGTGTAAGCCTAACCAGAAGTCCGTAGAAGACGATATACGAAGCATACAGATTTACTGGCTTAGTTTTTCCATCCGGCAGTTGCGAATATTGAGCCAACCACTCCGTACGTTGGACTTGTGAGCCAGCACATACGAATATCTCGTTATACACACAACATATATAAGTTACAGTCAGCAAATAAACTTCAATCAGTGCTGCAGAAGTATTTCGAAAAATAAAGTCACAGTTCCGACTAACAGTATGATTGTTGTCAGTGTAAATTTACGCAAATTGAACTAGGAAAACTCTGTACCACATGATCAAAGAATGTTCAAATGGGTGTGAGTTCTTATGAGACATAAATGCTTAGGTCATCGGTCCCTAGACTTACAAACTATTTAATCT
This sequence comes from Locusta migratoria, assembly GCA_026315105.1. NCBI lineage: Eukaryota > Metazoa > Arthropoda > Insecta > Orthoptera > Acrididae > Locusta > Locusta migratoria. Next base: position 257,935,645 of record CM048751.1, on the reverse strand, counting down.
AACTTAAACTAACTTACGCTAAGGACAACATATACATCCATGACCGAGGGAGGAGGGAGGACTCTAACCTCCGACTGGAGCAGCCGCGCAGTCCGTAACATGGAGCCTCAGACCGCACGACTACCAAGTGACGCACCACATGATCAATGTTACCTAAACCCATATTAGTTATTAAAAAAGCCCCTCGCTTTCAAGGAATCACATTAATAAAACTTGTTAGCATAACAATGTGATAATACATTAAAAGTTAGTATTCCAAGCTTAGAGTACATCAAATACATAAAAGGTATATGAATCGAATTTACCTTCTTTTCCAAGGAACATTTTTGATGCTTTCTCCTTAAATGATATAGCATGTTTGTAGTACATCCACCCGTTTTCAGCTTTTTAAACCAAATGGAGCATTGTACCTCACTGCTCCCATACTTCCAGAAGTACTTCCATACTCGGGATGGTGCCCTTTAAGTCACAACCGATGTCTGGCGGAGACAGCAATGAACTGCCGCATGAGCAGAAGGAGGCAAGTCTCGTACATTGCCGGTGCGTCGTCTAATAGGCCACGCCACACGGCATCAGGTGCATCGATCCCTCAATAGCTGCACCAGTTCTTAAGTTCTTATGCCACGCGTTTGTTGCGAGTTTCTGACTGCCGGGATTGTTCTTAAATTAACACTGATCACTTTTCTTAGTTTCTGCGATAACCTAATATTTCACTGCAGTGGAAATTTTAGGAATAGCCCTAAATATTAGTGTCTACTAGTTTTAATTTTTTTAATTATTTACAAAAAACACATTTTGAACCACTACTACAGGAAGTAGTCGTATCGGTTTTTTACCCGGTTCTTGGCAATAACTAAAATAAACCGGTTACAACCGACACCAAGTAAATATCGAAAAAACCGGTTATTTGAAACTAAAATACCGGTATCGGTTTTAACCGGTCGGTTTTGCCCATCCCTAGTTTACACAGCAGGCAACGTCATGTCGACTTCAGGTCGGATCGCGTGCCGTCAACATATTCCCCTGAGCTTTCAAGCGGCGTCATTCACACGGGGTGGGCAACGCCATGTCAACGTCAATTTGCCTGCCGTTCATTGTGCTCCGAAAGAATAGTTTGACGTTGACGGTGAAGGTCAAGTGCCGCGCGGGAATGGCCGTGCGCTTAGGCGTCTTGCTGATGCTGTCGCGTCATTCAAATATCTAGGCGTAATATTGCAGAGCGATATGAAATGTAACGAGCATGTAAGGACAGTTGTGAGTAAGGCGGACAGCCGACTTCGGTTTATTGGGAGAATTTTGGGAAGGTGTAGTTCAGCTGTAAAGGAGACCGCGTATAAAACGCTTGTACGATCACGTCTTGAGCATTGCTCAAGTGTTTGGGACCCGCAGCAGATCAGTTTAAAGGAAGACATAGAAGCAGTGCAGAGGCGAGCAGCTAGGTTTGTTACTGGTAGGTTCGAACAATGCGCGAGTGTCACGGAAATTCTTCGGCAACTCAATTGGGGATCGCTGGAGGAAAGATGACTTTTTTTCGTGAATTTCTTTTGAGGAAATTTAGAGAGCCGGAATTTGAAGCTTAGTGTAGTACGATCTTGCTGCCGCCTACTTACATTTCGCGTAAAGATCACAAAGACAAGATAAGAGAAATTTGCGCTCGTACGGAGACATATAGACATGGTTTTTTCTTCTCTCGTTCTATTTGGGAGTGGAGTAGGAAAGGAAATGCCTAGTAGTGGTACAGTGTATCCTCCGCCACGCACCTTACGGTGGATTGCGGAGTATGTATATAGATGTAGATGCTGCGCAATATACGGCTGACCCCGTCGGAGGTTGACGTCCTCCCTCTGACATGGGCATGTGTGTTGTCGTTAGTGTAAGTACACTGGTTAAAGCAATTAGCGGGTCAGTTCACGTAGCTCCTGGAGTATTGGCACCAGCAGAATGAACTAAAATGGTTCGACGTCTTTCTGTCGGTTTTGCGAACTGGAGACAACATTATGGCAGCCGAAATAGTGGTAATAACAGAATTTTGTTGCAGGGGAGGTTGGTGTTGACTACCAAACCAATTAGAAGCAGTTGGGGTTCAGATAGTGAAGTGAGCAGGTAGTGCAATGCAACAACAGTGCGACTTACCTGAAGCTATGGTGCGGAGATCCGTAAGAAGGTTGGAAGTGGCAAAGAGATAGCTGCGGCGAAGTGGCCGAGCGCGTTGAGGCGCTATGCTCCGATGCGCGAAGCCGTTCCCCATCGGGGGTTTGAATCCTCGCCCGGGAATCGATGTTTGTCTTGTCAGTAGTATAAGTTAATTTATAAGTAGTTTGTAAGTTCAGGGACTGATGACCCTGCACGTAAGTCCCATAAGCTTAACAAACATTTGAACATTTTGGTCAGACACAAACAGATGTGACCGCAGCTATTGGAGTGTCTCAAAGTGTAGTTTCCAGGACGTGGACGCGATTTCAATCAACACGAATCGTTCGAAGACGGCAAGGTCGTCCATGGGCAACATAAGCAGGACAGGACGGTTTTATCCATTTAACAGCCCATCCAGGCCGGAGGTTGTAGACTGGAAGAATTACACCGAATTGAAGAGACTAGTACAATAGGCAGTAGGGTGGACGGCTGCATCAGCTGCACTTAGGATTGAGGACAACAACAACAACAAAGAATTTCCGTAAAGCAACTGCAAGACTACTGTATGCGAATGGGAGTCTCCTGAGACGTTGGCACTGTGGCTGAATTACAGGATATGCCGTCGCAGTCACGAGCGTAGAGAAGGTCAGCGTCAGTGTATGTAGCGAGGCGGTACGCGATCATGCTGGAACAGGTGACTGGCCACGTGCTCCCGCTTTCCGCTGCCCCACATGCATGCGCATTAGACACACACATACCGACGTGCCCGGCGGCAGCTACTGAACGGAATGTGCCGGGTATTTAATAGTGGGTACTACTTGGACGCCAGCAGAAGCAAAAGGGATGTAGGCGATTTAAATCATGGAACCATATTAGGAAATGAGCCAGTAAAATAACTAATAGTCATGCTAGAGAGGATCTAAAAAACATAAATTTATTATTATTAATTTACAGGGTGTCCAGAAAAGGGCTCCCTGATTTCAAAATTAAATATCTCGAAAACAAAGATCGATAGAGGAATGCAGTAAACGGTATGTTTATTGTGAAAGCTGTAAGAAATTTATATAGTAGTTTGAAATAATAGTTACAAAAGCTGCTAACAGATGGCACTGTACGCTGTACAGCTCATATCAGCATATATAAGTGAAATAATCGTATGAAAACACTCTTTGCAAACAATCACATCACAATGTTTTCAAAATGTTCACCACTGGCACTACAGAGGTGGCGCAAACGAAGAATGAATTTCGCCATCACATTTCGTAGTATCACAACCCAAATGGATTCACATGCCACAGAGATCGCCGATTCAAGTTCGTCCAGCGTGGCGGGATGCTTCGGGTAGACCATGTCTTTCATTGTGCCCCACAAAAAAAAGTCACAGGGAGTCAAATCCGGCGAATATAGAGGCCAATCCATGCCAGCACCAGTAAATTTGGGATATTCTAAAGCAATGACTCGATTTCCGACGTATTCCATCAAGAAAGCGAAACACTTGTTCATCCGTTGTGGTCGGACTCCATCTTGCATAAACCATTCAGTACCTGGTCGATTCTCTAATGCTTGCTGTGTGGCGACAAATTGTTCCAAAATGGCAACGTAGCGTGCACCAGTGACCGTTTCTCGAATAAAAAAAGGGCCATTAATGCCTCTGCTGCATACTGCAGCCCACATAGTAACTTTAGGAGAATACAGGGGTTTCGCTTCACACCAGTATGGCTTTTCGGAACCCCAAAATCGCCAGTTCTGCTTATTCACGTATCCGTTCAGGTGGAAGTGTGCCTCATCTATAAATCAGATGCAGCCAACATCAAATCCTTCACTGTCAATCATTGTGAACATCTGATTAGCAAAGTCAACCCTTTGTTGCACAGCTCCTACGGGATATGGCCTGTTGCGTTTGACTTTTGAATGGAAACATGTGTTGGCTCTTTCTCAGTATTTTCTGCGTGCTGAAACGCTTCAAACCAGTCTCAGATGCAATTCTACGGACGGATGACTTTGGATTTCGCTGAATAATTCAAGAAACTGTGGCGATATTTTCAGGCGTAACTGCGGTTTGCTTGCGGCCAACATGCCCCCCTAGATCATCAGTTACGCTGCCTGTTCGTTGAAATTTTGCGAAGAGCGTACGAATGGTTTTAAATCATGCTTGAAAACTTCGCGTTGTTGCCGTAGGACTATCTTCTAACCTGTGGTACTCTAGCACCAGAAAAACGCGTTGTTCAATGGAGTACATGGTTTTAATCTCTTCTTTCGTTACGCTAACCTCCTTTCACGTTTCCATAGTGGAACTGATCGCTCTGGGCTTCGGATCACTATTTATACTAGGAATTACGTATGGCGATTACAGCGCCATCTGTTAGCAGCTTTTGTAACTATTATTTCAAACTGCTGTATAAATTTCTTACAGCTTTCACAATAAACATACCGTTTACTGCATTCCTCTATCGATCTTTGTTTTCGAGATATCTAATTTTGAAATCAGGGAGTCCTTTTCTGGACACCCTGTAGATTTACAAGTCTGTTCTGAAAGTAGACTGGTCAAAACAACTAGGGGTCACTTGAGATAACCAGATTCTGAAGTATTGTCATCGGCAGAATGAACTAAATTGGTTCGACATCTTTCTGTCGTTTCTACGGAGTGGAGACTACAACATTATGGCAACCGACATAGTGGTATAACAGAAGTTACTGCAGAGGGGATTGGTGTCGGCTTCTGTTTACCAAACGAATTACACAAGCAGTTGGGGTTCAGATAGTGTAGTAACGAGGTACGGCAATGCAACAACGACCTGACTTACCCGAAGTTTAGAAACGGGACAGACACAGAGGGGGTTCCTGCAGCTATTGGATTGTTCCTAACTGTAATTTACAGGACGTGGGCGCTATTTCAGACAACAAGAAGCGTTAAAGCAAGGCAAAGGTTGCCCATCAGCAAGAGATGACCGTTATTTCCGGTTAAGAGCCCGTCGAGACTGAATGCAACTCATCTGCATCGCACCCTCCACGCAGTAACATAGACAGTCCGACATCGAATTCGGGAATCCGGACTCTGCGCACGGTGGGTATTGTGTGTGACCCATTAAAACCACGAGACCGTTTACCTCGCCGAAACTAGTGGGAGGAACATGAGGATTGAAGTCGTAACGAATAGCGCCGGGTTCTGTTCACAGACACAGATGAGTCAAGATATTGTGTTCAGCCGGAGAATCGTCGTTGCCTCATCTGGAAAAAAAACTTGGATATCGGTACAATCCTGCTTATGTACAGGACATATGTGGTGAACGAATGGTCTGGGCGGGAATCAGTATTGACGAATGTACAGACCTGTACGTAGTTCAGAATGGCGCTTTGGTGGCTCAGAGGTATAGAGACGAGATCCTTCGACATTTTGTTGTGCCCTATGGTGATGTCAAAGGACATAGGTTTCTCGCGGTGGACGATAACGCTAGCCCCCGCAGAGCTGCAGTGGTGGACGACGTGCTTGAAGCTGAGGGAACTGGACGAATGGAGCGGCTAGCTTGTTTACCGGCAGACGCATTCAGATGTTTGTAAATCTATCGGACCAAACTGCGTGGTCATCAGTCCGTAGCTTACAAACCACTTAAACCTAGGTAAACTAACCTACGGACAAACACACACACCCATGTCCCAGGGAGGACTCGAAACTCCACGGCGAGCAACTGCGCGCTCCGCAGCGAGGTGCTTTAGACCGCTCGGCTACTCCACCGCGGCGGCAGACGCATTGCAGACAGACTTCCACAACGATTGCAGTGCTGGAACTTACATTTTGGAAGAATGGCCAAAAGTGCCTCAAGAACTGATTGATAACCTCATACTGTCGATGCCAAGCAGGTGACCAACTGTAGTGGCCGTCCGAGGTGATCACACACTATATTAGATGCCAACGAGAATTACTTTTTCGCTATTTTCGCAGCTCCATGATGCCTCGCTCAATGTAAACGCAATTTAAGCCTCAAGTAAAGAGTTGAGACAGCAAAATATCGTACTATATGAGACACAAATTACCATACTGTAACAATATTTGAATAAGGTATGGTACCATGTGTATCTACATCTGCATCTACATGGGACGCTCTGTAAATCACATTTAAGTGCCTGGCAGAGGGTTCATCGAACCACCGTTATACTATTTATCTCCCATTTCATTTCCGGTTAGCGCGCCGGAAGAAAGAACACCTGAATCTCTCTGTTCGAGCTCTGATTTCTCGAATTTAATCTGATGATCATTTCTACCTATGTATGTGGGAGTCAACAATATATTTTCGCAATCGTAGAAGAATGTTGGCGATTTCAGTTTCGTTAGTAGCCCACACCGCAGCGATAACCGCCGTTGATGTAATGATTCCCATCCCAGATCCTGTATCATTTCTTTAACGCTGTCTCCCCTGTATCGTGACAATACGAAACGAGCTGCCCTTCTTTGGACTCTTTCAATGTCCCGTGTCAAATCCACCTGATAAGGATCCCACACTGGGCAGCAATACTCCAAAGAAGGACGGACAAGCGAAGTGTATGCAGTTTCTTTAGTAGTTCTGTTGCATCTTTTAAGGGTTGTACCAATGAAACGCAGTCTCTAGTTCGCCTTTCCCACGACATTATCTACGTGTTCTTTCCAGTTTAAGTCTTAAGAAATAGTAATTCCTAGGTATTCTGTGGAGTTTACGGCCTTCAAATTTGATTGATTTATCTTGTAAACAAAGTTTTTGTACTCATGTGGACCACTCTACACTTCTCATTATTTAAGAGTCAATTGCCAGTTTTTACACCATAATGATACTTATTCAGATCGTAGAAGCAGTTGGATTTGATCTTTAGATGATTTTACTAGACGGTAAATGGCGGCGTCATCTGCAAACAACCTAAGAGAGCTACTTAGATATTCCCCAAATCGTTTATGTAAATAAGGAACAGCAGAGGACCAATAACACTACCCTGTGGAATGCCCGATATCACCTCTGTTTTAGTCGATGTCTTATCATCGATTACTACGAACTGTGTCCTCTCTGACAGGAAGTCCCCTCTCCAGTCGCAAATTTGGGATGATATACCATAACCACGCAATTTGACTAAAAGCCGTTTGTGAGGTACGGTGTCAAAAGCCTTCTGGAAATTAAGAAATACGGAATTGATTTGCGAACCCTTGTCGATAGCACCCATCACTTAGTGTGAGTAAAGAGTTATTTCTGTTTCGTGTGAACGATATTTTCTAAATTAGTATATTGTGCACGATATCTCAGTTGATCCCCTAATTATTTTGATCAGTGTAGAACGCGGCGGATTAGCTGTGTATACTGGGGTGCCGTGATGCGGTGCGCGCGGCTGATCACCGTCGGGGGTTCGAGTCTCCCCTCGGGCATGCATGTGTGTATAGTCCTTAGGTTATTTTTTTTGCTCTTTGGGGCCTGCAGCCTAATAAAGGTCATATAATGACATTTTACTAAAGAAATTCCAATCTGCTGCTAAGTTGAGATATTTTTATTAAGTCACAACAGACTGTTTCGGCGCATTAATGCCATTTTCAAGTGACCTGCAGATATAGGTAATAGTTTTCGTAGTTGTAATTATAAATCTTATTCTTAAAATAATAACAAAGGTTTTTTTACTTACGTCTAGATGGAATGACGTGCATATATCATCGAATCTGACTGTCTTCTGGTGTTATAAAATTTTTTTAAATATTTTAAATTACGTTTGACAGTTCATCTACATCTACATAGATACTCTGCAAATCACATTCAAGTGCCTGGCAGAGGGTTTATTAACCACTTTCATAACTTTTCTCTACCGTTCCATTCGCTAACAGCGCGGGAAGAAAGAACACCTAAATCGTTCCGTTTTCGATCTGATATCTCTTATTTTATTGGGATGGTCATGTCTCCCTAAGTAGGTGGGTGCTAGCAAAATATTTTCACATTCAGAACTAAAAGTCGGTGATTGAAACTTAGCAAACAGATCACGATGATATATGTTTACATATTATCTTTTGATGGTGACAAAGATGATCTTTTTATCGCTATCAGTTGTAGTTGCGATCTCTGGTTGTTGCATTACGTTTAAGTGCACATATTTTGCAATTAATATATCGTATATAAACGTCGTAAAATCGGCGAAAAGTAGATGTTGTTGCTGTTCTGTAATGCTATGTGCAAACTTTTATCGTATTTCTAAAACTTTTTGGTGCTATAATTTCGTATTTTTCGCTTGTTGATATAGCAGTGTTATTATTTGTCTAAGTTGCTGTTTTATTTAATGACTTAGAGATTTTGATAAGGGTGATCTTTGGTTGATTAATGGCTTCGTAATTTTAGCCTTATTCTTTTATGAGAATTACAATAAAGCGAGATTTGTTATACTATTGTGGAGCCACACTGTCATTTATCACATGTAGAATAGTTGCTAGTGAATTAGATTATGTAATGACCAGCTTACATAATCTCGCTTTTGGGATTAGTAACATCTGATATAGCTATGTGTGTGGCATCTCTGTACTTCTGTGTGTGCAATATCTCTGTATATCTTGAGCTAAGTTCTTTGACCATAACATGTGCCTAAATGTAAACATTGCGATGCTTGGAGTGTCAGTTATAAAGTGTACTGTGGCGATGTTTGGAGTGACAGTTATGAAGTGTACTGTGCAAAACCTGAAACATGGGAGTGCAAATTAGCATCATGTTACTACAATGTTCTGAACTAATATCCATGAGAAATGTACAAATACGAACTGGATAATTATATGTGAGTACACTTAGAGCCTTATCACAAATCACTCCACCACATACCATATTTGTTTTATGTATATGTATATCTATAGGATACCTATGTATGTATAACTGTATGATAAGCACAAAGTAATTAACGTTTTCTTTAAACAGTTGTCTGAATGTAAACACCTGAGGATGGGCACAAGCCCGAAACCGGTAGTGTTCTAATAAACCGCCAAAAATTGTGACTGGTAGCGGATTTTATTTCCACAACCTATAAGGAACAGTCACGGAGTTCAACATCCATAATGGATAAAATTCAAATAAAGTTTCTAATGTATTGTTGGTGTTTAAGCTCTGTTTGTTCATTCAGAATTTCTTGAGGAGCTTGAAATTTATATACATATGAAAAACCAACCGAAACAGTCTGTTGTGACTTAATAAAAATATTTAAACTTAGCAGCAAATTGGAATTTCTTTAGTAGAATGTCCTTAGGTTAGTTTACCTTAGTTTAAGTAGTTTGTAAGCTACGGATAAATGACCAAGTAGTTGAGTCCGATAGATTTAGAAACAAACAAGAGAGGTTGTGTGAATTATTGCTGTGCTAGGGTAGAGGTGCAGGAAGCAGCCGGCTGCATGAGGCGGCTCGGCCTCCCGTGTTCAGCAGCAGTGGCGTCTGGCGGCCAGATTGGAGTCAAGGGCGCGCTCTGCCCACATCTGGAGCGCGTCTAGCTGCAGCGGCGTCTGGCTGGCCACGGGCAACGCTTAAGCAGGCACAACATCGATGCGAGGTTTGCAACTTAAACAGGGCCAACTCTTTATTCACAACCGGTACAAACGCGGCACATGGTTTCACCTGTTACTAGGGATGGCGGTTATCGCTGAAACAACCGATTTTCGGTTAAACCGGTTCTTTTCATCTCCAGTTTAACCGCACTGTAAAAACTGCTCAAGCAAAAACGTTCAAACGTTTGTATAGTCTATGGGACTTAACTACGGGGTCATCAGTCCCTAAACTTACAAACTACTTATGAAGTACTTACGAACTAGGACGGCACAAATATCCTGCCCGAGGGGGGATTCGAACCCCCGACCGTAGTGGCCGTGCAGACCGTGACTGGAGCGCCTCAGTCTCCTCGGCCACCGCGGCCGGCACTGCTCAAGATAAATAACCGGTTTTCGGTTTTTTATTGCTATTTTTTTTCCAGTAGAATTTGACCGAAATATACTTTGCGGCCGAAACAGAAACCGTAATCGAATTTTCGGTTCTTCTAGTATCGGCCGAAACAGAAACTTAAGAAATTTGGTTAACATTTAGGTAAATTTACGTTATACGACAAATCACTAGTCTTTCCATATTTTGCAAGCTCTCCTCCCAATATTATGCCTTCTTGAGTGTGTGTAAGCCGAGCCAGGAGTCCGCAGAAGACGATATACGGAGCATACAGATTTTCTGACCTAGTACTTCCGGCAGTTGCGAATATTGAGCCAACCACTCCTTTAATTATGACTTACTGTGATAGCTAGAAGTTCTTGGTTTTCGAAAAGGGTGATCTGCCTTAATGAAGGTAAAGGAGTAGGAGCTCTGGATCGAAATGGATGTGTGGCTGTAGTGGAAATCTGTGTCGTAGTTTCCAGCAAAGATGACGAAGGCGAACGTGACAGGCACGGCGATGGCGAGAGCGTACGGTCACAAGGTCCTACATCGTCACTTTCAGTTCTTATCAATTTTGCTCCCCGAAGCAGCCACAAAATTAAGGGCTCGGTTATTATTCCAAGCTTATAGTACATCACTTACTTAATAGGTATACGAATCGAATTTACCTTCTCTTCCAAGGAACATTTTGGACGTTTTTTCCTTAAATAACACAGCATGTTTGTAGTACCTCCACCTGTTTTCAGCTTTTTGAAGCAAATGGAGCATTGTACAATACTGCTCCCGTACTTCGTGAAGTACTTCCACACTCGGGATGGTGCCATTTAAGACACAACCGATGTCTGGCGACGACAGCAAGGAACTGCCGCATGACCAGACGGAGGCAAGTCTCGTACACTGCCGGTGCACACGCGTCGTCTAATAGGCCACGCCACACGAGAACAGGTGCATCGATGCCTCAATAGCTGCACCAGTTCAAATGTTCAAATGTTTGTATAGTTTATGGAATTTAACTACGGGGTCATCAGTCCCTAAACTTACAAACTACTTATGAACTACTTACGAACTAGGACGGCACAAATATCCATGCCCGAGGGGGGATTCGAACCCCTGACCGTAGTGGCCGTGCAGACCGTGAGTGGAGCGCCTCATCCCCTCGGCCACCGCGGCCGGCGCTGCACCAGTTCTCAAGTTCTTGTGGCACGTGTTTGTTGCGCGTCTCTGACTGCGGGATTGTTCTTAAATTACCACTACTACAGGAAGTAGTCAAATCGGTTTTTTTATCCGGTTCTTGGCAGTAACTAAAAAAACCGGTTACAACCGATACCAAATAAATACCGAAAAAAAACCGGTAATTCAAAACTAAAATACCGGTATCGGTTTTAACCGGTCGGTGTTTCCCATTCCTACCTGTTACTGTCCTTCAACGTAGTCACCACCGTTGAGTAGAACCCCTTGCCAGCGATGTGGATGGCGTAGTATACCTTTAACAGAGCCTGTTCTGTTGATGGTGCGAATGGAGCGGTCTAATTCCTGTATAATCTCTGGAACAGTTCTGAACGTAGACTTACTAAATAAAAACTAGACCGGTCGCTGGCGCCATTTGCAGGGAAACTGCGTAAACATGGTTCTATCGTGTGCTGCTTCTAATTGTAACAGGAAGAATGGAAGAAAAGACGAAGACGGAAACATCGTTATATTTCACAGCACATTTATGGTTGTTTGTTACTTTCTATTACTTGTGCACCGTGTAATATTTTCGTGAAGAAATAATAAATCATGATTGTTTCTTTTTGTTTAGGTTTTCTCTTACAAATGATTCTCTAAAACTTAGAAAAGTACTATGTTGCATGTCAAGTACTTATATTGTATTTGCATATAAATTACAAAAATACTTATATTGTATTTGCATATGAATTACTAATATACTAATACGATTAGTGTACTAAGTTGAGCTGCATGAAGAACTGCGAATGTGAGAGCTATTTACATTTTTAATCAAACATATAGTTATGATGCAGAGGTAGGTCGAACAATTGCTTTTAGACAAATAACAGGTGGTGAATGTACTTCGTAAATGGTCAAATATTTGATCGAATATTGCATACTCAACCACTTTAAGAGGTACTCTCTGTTCAACAGTAATGTGCGAATGAAATGCCTATTTCTACGTCTACATACATACTCTGCAATCCACTGTAGGGTGCGTGGCGAAGGGTACACTGTGCCCCTACTAGGCATTTCCTTTCCTATTCCACTCCCAAATAGATCGAGGGAAAAAAGAATGTCTATATGCCTCTGTATGAACTCTGATTTATCTTCTCTTCTCTTTGTGATACCTACGGGAAATGTAAGTAGGCGGCAGGAAGATCGTTCTACACTCAACTTCATATTCCGACCTTCTAAATTTCCTCCACAGAATTTCTCGAAAAAGAACGTCGTCTTTCCTCCAGCGATATCTATTTGAGATCCAGGAGTATATTTAAAGTTATATGGGTTATTACATTAATTCACACCCAAATTCTTGCAAGCTGAAAGAAAAGTTCTATGTAATATGGAAAGGAATGTAACCAAAATTGTGCTATACACAAATAATCGTGCAAAACGTACAGAGTACTCGGCAAAAAAGAAACAGGACCTGACATAAAACTGCGTGATTTAAATAATTATGGTACTCTCTGCTGGCCGGCCGCGGTCGCCGAGGGGACTGAGGCGCTGCAGTCACGGTCTGCACGGCCACTACGGTCGGGGGTTCGAATCCCCCCTCGGGCATAGATATTTGTGCCGTCCTTAGGATAAGCTAGTTGATAAGTAGTTTGTAAGTTAAGGGACTGATGAGCCTGTAGTTAAGTCTCATAAGTTCTACAAACATTTGAAATTTTGAACTCTCTGCTGCTTTACAAGTTTCATGCAGTCATGCAAATAACTCGATGCAAAATTGCTCCACCTTGTCGGAAAAGAGCCTTACATTCATAAATTTCGTGTCTCTATGCAGACGTATTTCGGAAATTAGAGTAAACTTTATTCAAAATGTTTGTATAGTCTATGGGACTCAACTACGGGGTCATCAGTCCATAAACTTACAAACTACTTATGAACTAGCTAACACTAAGGACGGCACAAATATCCATGCCCGAGGGGGGATTCGAACCCCCGACCGTAGTGGCCGTGCAGACCGTGACTGAAGCGCCTCAGTCTCCTCGGTCACCGCAGCCGGCTAAACTTCATTCATTTAAGAATATTCTTTAAACAGACTCCAATGTCCAGCGTTTATTTTGTGCTTAATTTTTCCCTTGTTGCGTCTCATACACTTCAAATCAAAACCCTAGTACTAGGATTCAACCCTACAAATGGTGGCGATCAGCTGCTTCGCTTCTCCGCTATAGCGTGGTAGGGGCTTAGTTCTGAAGCGAATGCCACCAAGTGTTTCCTTCATTTTCAGAATCAAATCTAAGTCACAAGGACTTAAGTCCGGGGAGTACGGTGGATGGTACAGTACTTCCCAATCGCATCGACCGAATAGAGCGGCCACAGCTTGCGCTCTATGCGCCCGCGCATTCTCGTGCAAAATGATGGGTGGGTTGCACAGAAAGTGTTGTTGATTCTTTCGGAAAGCTGGTCACGGATAACGCTCCAAAAACCGACAGTAATACTGTGCATTGACAGTCTGCCGTGGAGGAACGTAATGCCTTAGTATAACATCGTCACAGTCGTACACGAGAATAACCGTAACTTTCACCATACTGGGGATCTGACGCACTTTCGACTTTCGTGGCGACCCATAATGAGGCCATTCGTTGGATTGTCATTTCAGTTTTCGCTCGTACGATGTGGCCCATGTCTCGTGCAATATTACAATACGTCGTAGAAAGCCTGTCTTTCACGCTCGTAACGCTCCAAGTGCGTCTGAGCAGCGTCGTAACGCATCCATTTCTGCATTTCCGTCAATTCGTGTAGAACCCATCGTGATGCAGTTTTTTGCATGACCAGGCGTTTTTTCAGATTGCAAAGCACAGCCGTATGCGCTAATCCTGTTTCGTGGGCGAGCTCACATCTGACATTAATCGCTGTCCGCGTACGCGGCAACAGTATGCACTTCTTTCTCAGATACTTTAGGACGACCTCCCAGTGCATGTCTGCCACACTTTGCCGACGTTCGTAAAATGCCTTTTCTCAACGCGCCACTGTCCTGTATGGCAATGTTGATTTCCTGTACGTGTCTTGGAGACCTTAATAGCGGCGGTGGAGTATGCGAGCGGTCTAAGGCGCCTCCCTGCGGAGCGCGCGGTTGCTCGCCGTCGGAGGGTCGAGTCCTTCCTGGAGCATAGGTGTGTGTGTGTGTGTGTGTGTGTGTTCTTACGTTAGTTTACCTTAGTTTAAGTAGTTTGTAAGTTACGGACTGATGACCACGCAATTTGGTTCGATAGATTTACAAACAAACGGAACGGAAACGGAAAACCTTAATAACATGGTAGTGCTGTACGACCTCTCAAAAATTCAAATGTTTGTAAATCTATCGGACCAAACTGCATGGTCATCAGTCCGTAGCTTACCAACTACTTAAACCTAGGTAAACTAACCTAAGGACAACACACACACACCCGTGCCCCAGGGAGGACTCGAGCCTCCACGGCGAGGAACCGCGCGCTCCGCAGCGAGATGCTTTAGACCGCTCGGCTACTCCACCGCGGTTGTTACGTCCTCTGTCAAATTCAATCTTTATCCAAGTCCGTTGTTCCTATTTCGAAAACATAGTGACACCGTTACGTTAAACCGCTCGATAACAAGTAACTGTGTTTCCTTCGGTTGTGCGCACGCCGGTGACGTGGAACGGGCGGGTCCGTTTGCTCGGAGGTAAGGTAGGTATGTCAACAACGTGTGCTATCAGCGACAATAGTAGGCTCCATTGCTTATTGTCTCCACAGCACTATTTAAGTTCCAAACCTCGTATATACGAAGTGGCAGTTATGGAATTGTATCAAATAAAATCGTAGTCACTTCTGAAAGATTTGCGTTAGAGCGTTCAAACTGCACGCTTGCCCGTGGGGCATGAAGCGAATTAGTATGCAACGCGCATGCGCGCCTTGTTGTCAGACATTTGTACGTGCAAATGTCATGGTACATCGTGAGTGAAAGTATATCGCTTGTCAAGGCTTACTGCCGCAGTGCAGTGGCCGAGCGCTCTAAGACGCCTTGCTACAGAAAGCGTGGTTGCTCTCCGTCGGAAGTTCGAGTCGACCATTGGGCATGAGAGTGTGTTTGTCCATAGCGTAATAGTTTCAGTTGCTTTGTAAGCCTATGTACTAATAACCTCATTAGTTAAATCCCATAGATTTACGAACATTTGAGAATAAAAATTATAAAATATGCAGATGATTGTACTAGCAGAAACAGAGCAAGAACTCTAATTAAACGAAGGTAATACTGTAAGTGTGGGCAAAATATTCGGACTGAACGTGAAGATCTGTAAGAGCATAGTAATGAAAATCGGAAAACAAGGTGACACATTCGATATATTAGTAGCTGACACAATCAATATATTAGTAGATGAAAGAAAACTGCTACCGATTCAATCATTTTAGTATCTGGGAAGCTTGGTAACATCCAGTGGCAGTTATACAGACAAGGTAGGACGCAGAATATAGATGAGAAAGAAAGCTTTTGGGAGAATGAAATAGCCGCCCGCAGTGGCCGAGCGGTCTGCGGCGCGCCAGTCACGTTCTGCTCGGCCACTACGGTCGGGGTTCGAATCCCTCCTCGGGCATGGATATTTGTGCCGTCTTTAGTATTAGCTAGTTCATAAGTAGTTTGCAAGTTTAGGGACTGATGACCCCGTAGTTAAGTCCCATAAGCTCTACAAACATTTCAACATTTGATTTGAGGATGAAATATTTACTGACAGCCAGGAGCATACCCATTAATCTCCGGAAGAGGTTCAAAAAATGTTTTGTGTGGCGCGCGCTTTCTTATAGTTTTGAAACATGGACAGTTAGAAAGAAAAACCAAAAATACTTAGAGAGTCTTGAAATGTGGCTATGGTGATGAACGGAGGAATTGAAATGGAGTGACAGAGCGAGAAATGAGGTGTCCAACAGGGTAAAAGAGGAAAGGAACTTCATGAGGATGATACAGAAGAGGAAAACGTCTCGGGTGGAACACATAGGAACTGTCTACTGCAGAGGATACTGGAGGGAAAAGTAGTAGTAAACAGAGGGAGACGAAGAAGGTTTGGAATGCTAACAGATGTGAAGAAAGGAAGAAGTTACAAGCAAATGAAAGAGGACGCCCAGGACAGAAAGACACGGAGGATGTCCAGTTGGTACCTGACTGAGGACAGACTTTCTGAAAGAAGACGACGAAGGTGCCAGAATGTCGAATGCAATGTCTTAAGGATGTCTCACATATTTATTTTACCCTTTATCTGTCGGCGAGACGCAGGAGTTCCGGCAGATTTTGTGTCGGATTATTATCTCAACTGTCCGTTAAATTTCATAGTTTCTTCGGGTTTGTTGCCGGATTTTGAAGTCAAACTGACCCAATATTTCTGCGGAACACCTGTCCGCCATCCTCAGGGGAACTGCTGTTGCTGGTAGAGACAGAGAGGTCGCCGGTGGCCGAGGGGACTGAGGCGCTTCAGTCACGGTCTGCACGGCCACTACGGTCGGGGGTTCGAATCCCCCCTCGGGCATGGATATTTGTGCCGCCCTAGTTCGTAAGTAGTTCATAAGTAGTTTGTAAGTTTAGGGACTGATGACCCCATAGTTAAGTCCCATAAGCTTTACAAACATTTGAACATTTGAACAGAGAGGTTTCACTCCATACAGACGGAGCTTCATAGCTGTATTTCGATGGTTCACATGCCGGATGTTGGCACTGTCTAAAAACCATTCGGAAGCCTATCGAACTGTGAGCCACTTAAAATTTCAAATGTTTGTAGAGCTTATGGGACTTAACTACGGGTCATCAGTCCCTAAAGTTACAAACTACTTATGAACTAGCTTATACTAAAGATGGAACAAACATCCATGCCCGAGGGGGGATTCGAACCCCCGACCGTAGCGGCCGTGCAGACTGTGACTGGCACGCCGCAGACCGCTCGGCCACTGCTGCCGGCACATAGAATTTACCACTACTGTAAACTCCCAACATGACATGAAGTGTTTGGTGGCTCATTTACGGAACACTTTTAGTTCAGTCTTATCTTTCCCCACCGATCATCACAGAGTCACACCGTCAGGAGAAGTGAATGTGTGGAGGCGGATGTCGCTCGCTGCAGATATCGGCCGTGATTGTGCGCCGGCAGATAAGATTGCAGGAGGCACCGACTTTCCTGGAAGGCGCCGCCTTTCACTTTTTATGTCACCTCACTGTAGGGCACAACGTGACTGAAAGCTGCTGTTGAATGCTCACGGTCTTGGAAGTGCATGACGATGGACTAAGACTACTTACAGGACTGGACCACTCGCTGGGTGGTGCTGTATGCTACCCCAGCACTGAACAGGCTGAAAGAACGTCAATCTATTTTGTACTGGGCCCCACAGTATTTCTGGAATAATTCAGGCGACTCATATGTATGTATGTGTGTGTGTGTGTGTGTGTGTGTGTGTGTGTGTGCGTGTGTGTGCGTGTGTGTGTGTATGTTGAACTCTCCTCATATAAACGAGTGGACTTCAAATGAAAAGTACGAAATGACATTGTGGGTATAAATGAAGTCTTTGTCTACATCTACATCTACATGGGATACTCTGCAAATCACATTTAAGTGCCTGGCAGAGGGTTCATCGAACCACCGTTATACTCTTTATCTCCCATTCCATTCTCGAATAGCCCGCGGGAAGAAAGAACACATGAATCTCTCCGTTCCAGCTCTAATTTCTCGTATCTTATTCTGATGATCATTTCTATCTAAGTAAGTGGGAGTCAACAATATATTTTCGCATTCGGAGGAGAATATTGGCGATTGGAGTTTCGTAAGTAGCCCACGCCACAGCGATAAGCGCCGTTGTTGTAATGATCCCCATCCCAGATCCTGTATCATTTCCGTAACGCTGTCTCCCCAGTAACATGACAATACGAAACGAGCTGCCCTTCTTTGGACTCTTTCGATGTCCTCCGTCAAACCCACCTGACAAGGATCCCACACTGGGCAGCAATACTTCATAAAAGGACGGACAAGCGTAGTGTATTCAGTTTGTTTACTAGTTCTGTTGCATCTTTTAAGGGATCTGCCAATAAAAAGCAGTCTCTGGTTCGCCTTTCACACGACGTCATCTACGTGATTTATCTTGTAAACAAAGTTTGACGGATTTCATGTGGACAACTTCACACTTCTCATTATTTAGAGTCAATTGCCATTTTTACACCATAGTGATCTCTTATTCAGATCGTTCTGTAGTTGGTTTTACTAGACGGTAAATGATGGCGTCATCTGCAAACAACCTAAGAGAGCTACTTAGATTTTCCCCTAACTCGTTTATGTAAATAAGGGACAGCAGAGGATCAATAACAATGAGCACAACTGTCTCATTGTTTAACGAACCCAAGGATTCCTTGTCCTCCGAATTCCTGTAGCAGTCTCTCATGCTCGTTAGCACTTCCAGTATTTTGATTTATTGGAAGTTAATTTTATATGGGATTATTAAAGTATTTGTATTTGTTTATTTATATCTGGGAATTTTGTAAGATAGGTATTCAGTTTTATCGGTGGAAAGTTAATATTTTTGACTATAAAGAATATTTAATGTAATGGGGTGCAGATTCAAATACAGGGTGTCAGCACAGGTTATGAACTGTTTCGGATATTTTCTCTGTGTAAGGGGTATATAAGCTAAAATCCGGGATTGTTACAGATTATCGAATGTTATCGAACGTTATCGAATATTATTGAGTGTTAAATGCAGTCATACGTTTAATGTGCGTGTTAAATATTTGAATTAGTACGCGATTTAAAGTTCGAGCGCGAGTACGGAGCGAGGAAATAAATAAAGGCCGCTCATGTTAATTTATTGAGATTGAACATTGTGGTCGGTACTGCGGACTGTGTAAAATACGCGGATGGGCTAATTTCAGTTTGGTCGATGCGGTAAAAACAATATTGTGAGGATAACTAAATAACAGGAAAGGTAGTTAATTCCATTTCCGTATCAATCATTTATCATAAACTGATTACAGAATATAAATTGAATTTGACCAGACCTGTGACTGTTAATATCTTTGATGGACAAAAGGTTCGAACGATCATTTGGAAACCTATGAAATGTAATTGATTTACTGATCAGTGACGATATTAGGAAGTGATTTACGCTGTATGAACCTCAACAGATAAATAATTTTGAGTTATGATAGACATTTTGCAGCTCAATATGTTAAATACTGTGTGACTGTTTGGTAAGCAACGAACTGTTTGATCTTTCGAATATATAACTAGAGTGCTAGAGACGAATTTAGATTTATGGCAAATTATAAAATTTTGTCAGCAGTCGTGGTATTTAATGAGATTTTGCTACCATGGAGTAGTCAGACTGCTCTAAATACAGAGTGTGTTATCACCCCGAGAGCCAGTGTCGCCGCGCTAAACATGAAGCTTGAACATTAATAGCCGGGTACAAGCGGCATATGGTACTGGAGGGTAAATTCTGTGGTTTACGGAACATTGCTTGATTGAGAAACTAACTAGGTCAGTACTACAAGTAAGAAGCTTGGAATTTCCGCGGGCGTGCTAAATTTTGGGCGGCCGCAGTGGCCGAGCGGTTTGCGGCGTGCCAGTCACGGTCGGCACGGCCGCTGCAGTCGGGGGTTCGAATCCCCCTCGGACATGAATGTTCGTGCCGTCTTCAGTATTAGCTAGTCATAAGTAGTTTGTAAGTTTAGGGACTGATGACCCCGTAGTTAAGTCCCATAAGCTCTTCAAACATGTGATCTGTTTTTACCACTCCTCTCGGACGACCAAGTCAGGGAGGCGACAAGAGGCAGTCCTCTACTGTGTCCTTCAGTTCGTCGTTCGAGTTGACGCGCTTCCCTTTGAGCAGTGGCGTAGCTATCATAGGGCTAGGCGGGGCAGTGCCCCGGGGCTCCCGAGCTCAGGGGGCCCCTCGGCCTACGTGAGCCACGTTCGAAAAATGTTAAGCCCTATAGTAGTGCGTCGAGTGTTTTTTCTCCCCTCAAACCAAGTGTCCAACAGTAGCCGCACTGGGCCACCGGGCAGCGTAACATTACTTGTATTTGAGCCTTCACACGACGCACGCCACTCGGTGGCGCTGCTGGCCGGCGAAGCCGACTATCGCTGTGTACAACAATTGGCACACTTCAGTCGGCGTAGCAGCAGAAGTAGCGGCAGCATCAAAGCTGCTCACAGAAACAGCTGCGCCTTCCAAGTGTTACGGCATATCGCTCGGAGCAGTGTGGCGGATCGCGCGGCTGCAAATACTGTATACATTCATTTACTGTAGAGTACTTATTATTGGCAAATACAAGTGTACAGTTCGATTGTCCTAATAAACCGGCTTTCCAAACACCCATGTCCCCCAATTACTTCGCATAATCAACGTTCTACTGTATATAATATTTCAGTTGATAATAAATTAATAAAATGCAGCAACCAGTTGCTTGTGATTATTTATTTTCAACGACCGGTTTCGGGCGCTTGAGTGCCCTTCTTCTGGTCTCTATACAGTTGAATGAAGGATGTTCGACTTTTAACATTTTGAACCTCAAACGCACGAAGCGGAATCGAAAAATTTTTCTCTCCTCAGTATATACATTACAAGGACTATTGCTTGTCCGCTAAGACATGGATCCTGCCACTATTAGCGTTTTGTCGGTTGAATTCAGAGTTGCTATGGCTGCCAATCTTTGCGAAATAACGGTCAAGGGCTCTGCAGTGGCAGACTAATGCTGTCGGAGACCTGGGGCGGCTGCAGAACAAAATGGGGCCTCCTTTCCACTTGCAAATACATGCATTACTATAAAATAAAATAATAAACTTCTGAGATTTTGACAATCTAAGATAAAAAGCTTTGGGGACCGAGAGAGAGAGGACAAGGGCGGTCCCCCCTTCCCCCACCCCCCAAAAACTGCTTTCGAGGTATTTGGAGGCCTCCCCCACAAGACGATAGGCCTGGGGTAGTCCGCCCCCTCCGCCACCCTCCTTAGTACGCCACTGAGTAGAAATGTGTTTGACAATAGACGGTGTGACCACATTTGAATATGAAGTCTCTACAATGTATTATTACAGAACGGTATTGTTGTAGTAACTCAACTGTTTGTGTAATGCACCTTAATCATAGATCCAAATGAAGAGGTGTAATCAACTGCACTCTGAAATTCGCACAAGAAGAAGAGGAAATATGAATAGTGGATGGTTTTGTGGATTGTATTACTGATTAGCGCGTCATCAGTGAAGCTACTGCCTGCAACTTCATTCGCCTAGTAAGGAGCAACTTCGAAAGCTATGGCGTAGTTTTATGTGTATGTCCTACCCAGGCCCAACTCTATCCCTATGCAAAATTTCATTCAAATCCACCCAGTAATTTTTGCGTGAAACCATAAGAAACAAACAAACTTTTACAGTTATAATAATATTAGAGAGTGTGATTAAATATTATTTGCTGCGTGACACATAATAATTTATTTAGTAGTATTTAGGTTTGCCTTATTATGTCTTCCAATGAGCGGTAAGGATCTGATGACGAAGTGCTTTTGTATCTGTATAGTTTTAGTTTAAAGAGGGGCCCCAACGTCATTTTTGCCCCAGGGCCCTTGGTGACATAGCTACGCCACTGCCTTTGAGATGATTTTTCAGTGGACTAAAAGGATGGAAGTCACAGTGCGACATGTCTGGGCTGTAGGCCGCATGCTCAAGCTACTCCCACTTGAACTTGGCCAGTACACTTTGTGTGACCCTGGAGGCGTGTGGACGCGCGTTATCATGAAGCAGAATCACTCCCTCCGTGAGCCGCCCAGGCCGTTCGCTCTTGATGGACTTACGTAGGCTACGGAGTCTCTCACAGTACACGTCATTGTTAATGGTTTTTCCATTTTTCGATATCAGACCTCGGACATCGAAAGAGACGGTGGACAAAACCTTGCCTGTTGAGGGAGCAGCCTTGAAAATTTTAGGGGGAGGTGACGACGCATGCTTCACGTCCTTAGATGTCGCACTACGTTATCCCAAACCGGCATATTCAAATTTCAACCGGTTTGCTTGTTAAGACGTATCGTATATTTTCATTTGAAAAACCGTTTGTGTGAATGTGTGTGTACTAAACTTACCAGACGGAATTTTGTAATGTGGAAAATTATATTTAATATGAAATCTAAGTTGTTGTTATTATTGCAAATGTTTTGCCGAGTAAGGCCCTCCAAACCCGTGATTGAAACATGTATAGCCGCGGCGGAGCGGCCGAGCGCATTAAGGCGCTTTGCTACGATCCGTGAGGCCGTTCCCCGTCGGGGGTTCGAATCCCCCCTCGGGCATAGATGTTTGTGTCGTCTTTGGTATAAGGGAGTTCATAAGTAGTTTGTAAGTTCAGGGACTGATGACCCCGTAGTTATGTCCCTTAAACGTTACAAACATTTGAACATTTTTGGAACGTATATAAGCCAGCCGCGCTGGCCGAGGGGACTGCGGCGCGTCAGTCACGGTCTGCACGGCCACTACGGTCGGGGGCTCGAATCCCCCCTCGGGCATGGATATTTGTGCCGTCCTTAGTATTAGCTAGTTCGTAAGTAGTTTGTAAGTTTAGGGACTGATGACCCCGTAGTTAAGTCTCGTAAGCTCTACAAACATTTGAACATGTATAAGTCTTCTTTCCTCCAATAAAATATTGTTTTAATCAAATTAAATGGTAAACTCAATGCCGCTATGGAATGGCCGAGTGCTCTAAGGCGCCTTGCTGCGGAGCACGCGGTTGGTTCCCGTCGGAGGTTCGAATCTTCCCTCAGGCATACGTGTGTGTGTGTGAGAGAGAGAGAGAGAGTATGTGTGTGTTGTCCTTAGGTTCGTTTAAGTAGTTTGTAAGTCTAGGAACTTATAACCTCAGTAGTTAAGTTCCATAGATACAAACATTTGCAATGCTTTACGTGTATCATGTGACGGAGGAGGGAAGGTCTTAACCTTGACAATGTCTACAAAGACCTCTAAAAATGACAATACATACAAAAATAAAAAATTAAAATAAATGCGCGGAGTAAAAACCATACAAGGGTTTGCAGATTCACTGAAGGCTTGTCTGCAGTAATCCAGCCGATGTAAGATCATCTGTGACCGTACATACCACCAAAGATAGCAAAAAAAAAAAAAAAAAAAAAAAAAAAAAAAAAAAAAAAAAAAAAAAATTAATAATAATAATAATAATAATAATAATTTAAAAAAATAATTAAAAAACGTTTATTCCAAGGAAAAAAATTTTTTTTTTCATTGAAGCACATAACCTAATTACTCTTGCACTTGTACTACGTAATCGTTGCACTGCACGTCTTTACGCGACTACACGACACTGTCGGTAAACAAACTTGACATTTGATTTTTCCTTGCCACGCCCACTACTCGCTACATTGTAAACATTGCACACGGCAAATAAGGAGCCACTGCGAGATGTTATCGTAGGTCGGAGGGACGCGGCATTTCTTTGAAGTCTAGCGATCTCTTTCGTTCCCTGAAGCGGTGATTATTGACTGGTTGGCGTTGGAATGCGTCGGCGCCACAGTGCTTTGTAGCGCGCCGCACCTCTGTTGTTTCTGTTTGACTTTTAGCACATCTGTTCCGCGAACATTGTACACTGCATTCAGGCTGCGTCCGTTCTGAAAACATTTACTGTTCTCAGTCCCGTGAATTCACAGTCCGTACAACACAAAACAGACTCAGATAAATACACTTCAACATCAATATACATATTAATCAAGTTTCTGCCGGCCGCGGTGGCCGAGGTGACTGAGGCGCTGCAGTCACGGTCAGCACGGCCACTACGGTCGGGGGTTCGAATCCCCCCTCGGGCATGGATATTTGTGCCGTCCTAGTTCGTAAGTAGTTCGTAAGTAGTTCATAAGTAGTTTGTAAGTTTAGGGACTGATGACCCCGTAGTTAAGTCCCATAAGCTTAACAAACATTTGAACATTTGAATCAAGTTTCTCAGTTATTATTCATTAATATACTGATTTACAAAAGTTTCTGGTCAGCAGTGGAAGGCATTCCTATGTTCTTATTAGTTTTTTACAGACATAAGTTCATATGCATTAGGGTGTTTTATTTTTTCCACTCAGTAGGGTCCAATGCACCATATATATATTTCTCGATTTTTTCTTATTTAACACAAATGCTATATCAGTTCACATTACAAAAACAGTTTAGTACTCATCTTTAGGAGAGAATACTCCAAGATATCTTCTAGTACAATTATGATTTCACCAACAATCACAGACAACCATAAAGTAACTCTGCAGAACATGATCTCCTTGTTAGGCAATACAAATTTATACAAATGTTCATCAAGTATCCATTCCATTCGAGTGGGTGTATTCCGCGACACGCGAATTTGTCTCACGACAGAGACACGTTACGAATCCGTTTCCTTTTTTACACGCGCGACGCGATCACATAAATACGACGCGACAACCGAGTCTGACACCTGCAGACACTGCTGCGACAACCGACACTCCCGCACTTTCAAAATAAACTTACACAGTCAATACTACTACTACTTTCAACTTACTAATAAACGTCCCGCTTGGTTTTCTCGTGCCGCTGATTGCACGCGGCGTACCATACGCGCTGAAAGACACCCACGGACGACGTCCGCACACGAAGAGACTCACTCGCAGACTCCCACTGCCTCTCAGTTAACAATACACTAACGTAGTAGAGCGCGCTACTGTCGTTCTTCTGTGTTTACATATACAACATCTTTGCTCAATCTCTTTACACATATACGTATGAAATGTACAATTCAAAAACAAAAAATTAAAACATATCAAACAAATGACAGTGTGTACAAAAATAAGCAATTGAAATATATATGAACGAAGTATATAGGGTTTGCAGATTCACTTAGTGCTTTTCTGCAGTAATCCTGCAGATGTAGGATCATCTGTCACATATATATATATATATATATATATATATATATAGAGAGAGAGAGAGAGAGAGAGAGAGAGAGAGAGAGAGAGAGAGTACCACTCAACTGTTTCACCCCATATATCTCTGAAACTACAAGAGATATTGAAAAATGACTTTTACGGTCATGGACGTACGGCAGGGGCTTATGAAAGTAGGTTCTATGATACACTCCAAAACCTGAAGAAATATTATTTTCAACACAAACTTATGTTTTTTTTTTCAGTGGATACCTCATATTATTTCTTAAGCAATCGATAGAATGAAAAATCACAAAAATAATGGCGTTGATTGCATCGCGATGCGTCAATTACATCCGAAGAAACTGCGAAGCGAAGTTGACGTTTGAAATACATGAGGCGCGGTGCTAGCGTTTTCCGAGACTGAAGCGAGACCCCCGGTTGAGTCTTGGACACGCGCAACCACCGCGCCTCATGTGTTTCAATGTTGTAATTTTTCATTCTATCGATTGCTTAAGAAATAATACGGGGTATCCATTCTTAAAAAAGCAAAAGTTTGTGTACAAAATAATGTTTCTTTACGTTTTAGACTGTCTCATAGTGCCTACTTTCATAGGCCCCTGTCTTACGTTCATGACCGTGAAAGTCTTTTTTCAATATCTCTTGTAGTTCCAGAGATACCTGAGGTGGTGGGACACCCTGTATATACAGGGTGTCCCAGCTATCTTGTCAACCCAAAATATCTCTGGAACAATAACAGCTATTGGAAAACGACTTTCACCGGTATCAATGTACGGCCGGGGCCCATGAATGTACATATTTGGAAACATTCTAAAACGAAAGCAAATGTGTTTTTTAACACAAACTTATATGTTTTTTTTTTTTTAATGGACACCCTATATTTTTTCTTCAGCAATCCATAGCATGACAAATCACATAAAAATAGCGTTAAACTTATGTGTTTTTTTTTTAATGGACACCCTATATTTTTTCTTCAGCAATCCATAGCATGACAAATCACATAAAAATAGCGTTGATTGCATCGCAATATTCTAATTACATCCCGAGATATTGCGACGCGAAGTTGACGCTTGAAATATGCGAAACGCGCGGATAGCGCACGTCCGGAGACTCAGGCGAGGACCCCATGCTGCTCAGGACGTGCGCTAGCCGCGCGTTTCGCGTATTCCAAGCGTCAACTTCGCGTCGCAATATCTCGGGATGTAATTTATTTATTTATTTATTTATTCTGTTCCATAGGACCCACTTCAGGAGTAAGACTCCATGGTCATGGAACAAGTCAATACATTAATTGTTACACAATAATGGTAATAGAAAAAGTGAAAAGAATCAATAAAGAAAAAATAAATTAGCTTAATTGTTTAACTTTTCTAGGAGTTCCTCGACAGAATAAAAGGAGTGAGCCACGAGGTAACTCTTCAATTTAGATTTGAAAGCATGTGGATTAGTGCTGAGATTCTTAAGTTCTTGTGGCAGCTTATTGAAAATGGATGCCGCAGAATACTGCACCCCTTTCTGCACAAGTGTTAAGGTGGTGCGGCGCAAATGTAGATTAGACATCTGTCTAGTATTCACCGAGTGAAAGCTACTAACTCGTGGGAATAAGCTGATATTATTAACAACAAACGACATTAAAGAAAAAACGTATTGTGACGCCAGAGTCAAAATTCCCAGACTACTGAAAAGGGGTCGACATGACGTTCGCGAACTTACACCAGATATTGCTCGAACCGCCCGTTTTTGAGCCAGAAATATCCTTTTTGCATCAGGCGAGTTACCCCAAAAAACAATGCCGTACGTCATAAGTGAGTGAAAGTAAGCGAAATAGACTACTTTTCGTGTTGAAAAATCACTTATCTCAGATATTGTTCTAATGGTAAATAAAGCAGAATTTAGTTTTGGAACAAGATCCTGAACATGGGCTTTCCATGACAGCTTACTGTCTATATGAACACCTAGAAATTTGAACTGTTCAGTCTCACTTATCACATGCCCATTATGTGTAATCATAATGTCAGATTTCGTCAAATTATGTGTTAGAAATTGTAAGAACTGAGTTTTACTGTGATTTAACATCAACTTGTTTTCTATTAGCCATGAACTTATCTCTTGAACTGCATTATTTGATACTGTGTCAATATTACGAGCAACATCCTTCACTACCAAGCTGGTATCATCAGCAAACAAAAATATTTTACAATCACCTGTTATACTCGAAGGCATATCATTTATGTAAATAAGAAACAGCAATGGTCCCAAAACAGACCCCTGGGGCACCCCATACTTAATTGTGCCCCATTGGGATTGCACGTCATAGCCATTTTCTACATTGCGGAGAATTACCTTCTGTTGTCTATTATTAAAGTAAGAGGTGAACCAGTTGTGGGCTACTCCCCGTATTCC
Organism: Locusta migratoria; assembly: GCA_026315105.1. Lineage (NCBI taxonomy): Eukaryota > Metazoa > Arthropoda > Insecta > Orthoptera > Acrididae > Locusta > Locusta migratoria. Next base: position 257,908,134 of record CM048751.1, on the reverse strand, counting down.
ATAATGTTCCAACTTCTGCAACAATATTTTGTGATCAACACAATCAAACGCTTTTGTTAAATCAAAGAAGACGCCTAATGTCCGTAGCCTCTTATTTAACCCATCAAGTGCCTCACAGAGAAACGAAAATATAGCGTTTTCGGTCGTTAAACCACTTCTAAAACCAAACTGTACGTTTGACAGGAAATTATGTGAACTGAAATGATCAATTAATCTTGAATATACAGCCTTTTCAATAACTTTGGAAAAAACCGATGGCATAGAAATAGGTCTATAGTTGTCTACATTATCCCTTTCACCTTTTTTATAAAGCGGTTTCACTACTGAGTACTTTAATCTGTTAGGAAACTGACCATTCCGAAAGGAAAAATTACAAATATGGCTTAGTACTGGGCTAACATATGGAGAACAGTACTTTAGAATTCTGCTAGATACCCCATCATATCCACAAGAGTCCTTAGTCTTTAGTGATTTAATTATTGACTCAATCTCACCTATGGAAGTATCATGAAGGAACATTTCAGGCAACAGCCTCGGAAACGCATTTTTCTAAAAACGTTATATGATTACCTGTAGAAACTAGAGTTTTGTTTAGTTCCTCTACTATATTCAGAAAGTGATTATTGAATATTGCACATATATCTAAATTGTCAGTAACAGAAACATTCCTACTACGCACTGACGTTATATCTTCTACCTGCTGCTCCTGACCAGACACTTCCTTCACGACTGACCAGATAGTTTTAATTTTATCCCGAGAGTTTGCTATTCTTTTTGCGTACCACATACTTTTTGCATTCTTAATGACATTTTTCAGAACCTTACAGTACTGTTTGTAATGAGCTACTGTATCTTCATTCTGACTGCTTCTAACATTTTGATACAACTCCCGCTTAGTTCTACATGATACTCTTATCCCCTTTGTCATCCACCCTGGCTGTCTGTTACTGAAAGTACCCTGTTTTGAGCGTTCTAGTGGAAAGCAACTTTCAAATAGCATAATAAATGTGTTCAGAAAAGCATTATATTTATCATCTGCATTATCAGCACTATAAACATCCTGCCATTCTTGTTCCTTAATTAGGCTTAAAAAGGTCTCAATTGCAACTGGATTAACTTTTCTGAGTAGTTGATATTTATGTTTAACATTTGTTTGAGAACAAATACTTTTTAGAATTAAAAGTTGGGCATCGTGGTCTGATAGGCCATTTACTATTCTGCTGACAGAGTGCCCCTCTAATAATGAAGAATGAACAAAAATATTGTCAATGGTAGAACTGCTATTTCCTTGCACTCTCGTTGGAAAAAATACTGTTTGCATCATGTTATAGGAATTAAATAGATCTAACAGCTGACGTTTCCTTGAGCTATCACCTACACAATTAATGTTGAAATCTCCACACACAATTAAATTTTTATACTTCCTATACAGTGAACCCAGAACCAATTCCAGCTTGGGCAGAAACATTTTAAAATCTGAGTCAGGGGATCTATAAATAACAACTATTACTAGTTTAGTTCCATTAACATTAACAATTCCTGCACAACATTCAAATATCTGTTCTGTGCAGTGTTTAGAAAAATCGATTGACTCCGATGAAAAATTGTTTTTTACATACATGGCCACTCCCCCACACTGCAAGGAACTCCTAGAGTAAAAGGCAGCTAACCTGTATCCTGGCAAAGGAAGTCTCTGAATTGTCACACCACTTAAAAAGTGCTCTGAAATACCAATAATGTCAGAATCAGTATCAATAAGCATTTCATTAACTTTATCTCTGATACCCTGTATATTTTGATGAAAAACAGTAATTCCCTTATTACTTATATTCTTAGACTTTGTCAAAGGTGGTTCATTTCTTAGAGGGACTTCCTTTAAGCAGGAATATCTATCAGCTGTCTTCAGTCTAAAAAAGGTGCAGCCCTAACACCAACTACTACAGGAATTTTTCCATGAGTGAAACCCCCACCCCCTACTACACTGTCACCTATGAGCTTTGCCAACCTCCCCTTCCCATACCTATTGAGGTGCAGACCGTGCCTAGTAAAATCCGACCTTTGGATAGTTTCAACTGGCACCACTGCAATGTGATCCATGCCCTCCGTCATCAGCGCCTTTTCAAGCCCCATGTTAAGACGGCTGACAGCCGTATTAAGACAAGGCCTATCATGACGCTGAAACAGCTGCACGAAATGCACATTCGTGCCACCAGTTTCATTTGCTATCCTTTCCAGATCACCACCTATATCATATTCCCCGTCCCTATCAAGACTGTTCCCGGCCCCACCCACTATAACTACCTGATCCTCTTTTGAAAAATTCCTACATAAGTCCCCTATGTTACAAGTGACCTGATCTAACCCTGCACTAGGCTTCACTATGCTGGTGACCTGGTACTCACTCCCAAGTACTTCCTGCAACTGTTGGCCAACACCTCTGCCATGAGAACTACCTAGCAGCAGAACCTTCTTCTTCCTAAGAGACCTCTCTACAGATTTAGGCTTACCAAAAGCTGAGGTCTGCTGCGTACTTCCTACACCTACAGCTACAGGAGGTTCATCTCCACTCAACTCTGACAGTTGGTCAAACCTATTTGCAACTTGCAATGTAAAGCTATCTGAATACCTTCTCCTAGCTACCTTCTTGCCAACTGCCAGTTCCCATTCCCCAGCCCCCCTTCCCCTCCTCAACCTACCTAGTTCCTCTTCAGCGTTTTTCAACTGCACCTGAAGGGCGCAGATCAAACGCTCCTGCTCCTCTATCAACTTATTCCTGCTGCAAATCCTACAGTTCCAGGAGAGAACCTCACCACAATGCCCACTGTCTTCCCCACTGCACTCCCCCCCATGAAAATACTTACTACAAATCCCACACTGCAGCCCACTACGCACGAACCTACGACAGAGCCCACACTTTTCACTCATGGTAAAATTTTACAATAATTTGTTAAGAAAAACTAGACGTCTACGTTATGAAGTTAAGTTTCTACAAAATAAGTAGGAAGTACCTCTTAACTACAGCAATCAACAAACCTCAGTCTCTACAAATCAAGTAACAACAACTAATAGTATCAGAAAAGAGCAAATAACACTACCACAGAAACTTTACACTGTTGCTTGTATAAACAAGTTCAAATTCAAGCGTCACTAATAAAACAACTAAACACTGTGAGAGTACAAGAGTTATCAAATACCGTAACTTAAAGTTTCCCAACCTTAACTACGTTAAAAACAGCAAGTCACCTGTTGAAAAGTACTAAAGTTAATAAACAACTAGCGCGATAACACCTCCTGAAATCTAAAACTTTAATAATTTAACTACAATACACAAACACTTATTAGAACTTAGCTTTCGGAGACCGCTACGGCTGGAACCACTCGCCACCAGATGTAAACAAAGCAGTAAGACGTCGATGCCGGCGCACACGCGAACACAAATAACACCACTTAAAGCAATTACGGCACAACAAACGCTAAAATAACTGACGAACCTTTACTAGAACACCTCTAGATTGAATATTGTCACGAAATAACAATTAAAATAATTATATTAATCCTAAAATTATATAAAAAGTCGAGAGCGATGTGCACAGCAGTCCAGCAATTAGAATATTGCGATGAAATCAACGCTGTTGTTTATGTGATTTGTCATGTTATGGATTGCTGAAGAAAAAATATAGGGTGTCCATTTGAAAAAACATAAGTTTGTGTTAAAAAACACATTTGCTTTCGTTTTAGACTGTTTCCAAATATGTACATTCATGGGCCCCAGCCGTACATTGATACTGGTGAAAGTCGTTTTCCAATAGCTGTTATTGTTTCAGAGATATTTTGGATGCACAAGGTAGCGTGGACACCCTGTATATAAAGTGCGGATTATGTTGAAAGGTGCTACGTCACTTTGAAGGTACACACAGAACAGCTAATCTCACAAAGAAAAACAACTTACAACTGACGTGCCCAAACCTCAGCACATGCTGACTGTACTCCCCTGGATTTAGAGTTAGCTAATGACAAGGCCATCTATGTAGCTGATTATTGGGCAAGAAATATCTAAGTTTTAAAATTTATTACACGGACTTACACTAGATTGTAAAGGATGGAATTGTGGACACGAAAAATAAAATAAAAATAGTTCTTCGTTGAATGGACTAACATCTCCGAAAGACACGTACGATAACATTATGTATGTATTGCTAACAAAAGCCCTGTACCAAGACGCAGTATTGGTTCTAGCAGAATCTGAGTCTGCAAGACGTCATCGAGATCTTGTCGATAGAGTCGATCGCGCAAGAGACGACGCACGCAGTGTCGTGGCGATGTGCGCCGATAAGCGTGCTAGGGTAATTATTATAGGCAGGCGGACACGGCAGAGGCCAACATTAGCCGCCTAAGCGGCCCTGAATATTCATGCCGCGCTGTAACGAGACCACGTGCCGTCGACGCGACTCCTGGAACAGCTGAGACCAAGGCCGGGGGCGAAGGTAAACGGAGGGGCGTCCGCTGAACCCGAGATTCCACCACATAATAAGGTAGTAACATCAGCCCGAATGTTCGACTAATAAGGCATTATCGTTAGATGGCCTCCTTATACGAGGCGCGTCCAGAAAGTAAGTTCCGTTTCAATTTATCTCCGCTGCAGCGCTGGGATTGCAGTTCCGCACATGCGCTGTAGACGATGTGTATCAAGGAGAAGTACGTGCGCCATTTGGAGATCGCTGTCAGTTACGTACGCTTTGTTGTGCTTGTTTGTTTTGTGTCCCAAGTCCAGTCGCCGCTTTTGTGTCTCGTTTCCGTCGTAGGTGTCGGTGGCCGAGTAGGAAGACCGACACAGGAATAAAGGATGACCGCTTGTGCAGGTAGGAGGTGACCAGCCAGTGGGACAGCAGAAACTAGAAACACTAGAGTAAATTAGAACAAGATATATATTTCTTAGAGACTTAGTAGTACTTAACTTTTACATAGCACAGTACTGCAGAATGCTGATACATAGTTGAGCTAGAGGCCTGCCTAGTGCCTATCCGATAGCCAAGTCTTCACTGGTGCCTATCTGATTCCGAAGTGTTAACTGGTTCCTATCTCAGTGAACGATGTCGTTCAGTGGTGGCCACGAGCGGAGTTGTATCACAGGGCGCTCGTGGCTGACGTCGTAAGAACACCGCGCCGTGCGTGCACTTTAGACTTGTGCGCGCACTTTAGACTTGTGCGACACCACAGTTTGCAATGTCGGCGTTGATTGAAAATCCCGCCGCCTGTGAAATCAGGTCGGTGATTCTGTTTCTGAATGCGAGGAAGCTGGCCGCGGGGGCTGAGGGGATTGAGGCGCTCCAGTCACGGTCTGCACGGCCACTGCGGTCGGGGGTTCGAATCCCCCTCGGGCATGGATATTTGTGCCGTCCTTAGTCTTAGCTAGTTCATAAGTAGTTTGTAAGCTTAGGGACTGATGACCCCGTAGTTAAGTCCCATAAGTTCTACAAACAAACATTTGAAAGCGAGGAAAGTGAAACCAAGTGAAATTTATCGGCAAATTTGCGATGTTTACAGACCAAATGCGGTGAGTGATTCCATGGCGAGAAGATGGGTCCGACAGTTCAATGGCGGGCGTAGTGATGAGCAAGATGAAGAACGAAGTGGGCGTCCACCTTTGGTTACAGTGAACTGGTTCACTTTTACATCTGAAGTCTTTCCTTGGCGGTCATAACTTCACCAATGACGACGAGCTGAAACAAAATGTTGCCAACTGGTTGAAGACACAGGCGGCAGATTTCTATGAGGAAGGTATACAAAACCTGGTGCCACGCTATGACAAATGCCTGCAAAATTTCGGCAGTTATGTGGACAAGTAGTTTAAGAGTTGTAGAATTTTATGCAATAAAAATTTCTTCAGTATCTGTGTACAATTTCATTTTATTACCAAACGGAGCTTACTTTCTGGACGCGCCTCGTAGTTATGTGGTTTTTCTGCCAACACTCTGATCAGCACTAAATAGACTTTCGGTTGGATTTCTTCATCTGAAGGGGAGCAGAAAATGTTCTAATGTAGGGGTGATAACAGTAGTTCCTTTTACAGAACCGTTCATTTCAGAACAGTTCATCTTACCTGTGAAAATTACACAACAATGAGTTTAATAAGTTATGGTTACTAAATACTAAGACAACTTGAAACTTCCTGGCAGATTAAAATTGTGTGCCGGAACCGGAACTCGAACCAGGGACCTTTGCCTTTCGCGGGCAAGCGCTTTACTACTGAGCTATCCCGACACGACTCACGGTGCCGAACCCACAACTCAATTCTGGCAGTACCTAGCCTCCTACTTTCCAAACTTCGCAAAAGTTCTCCTGCGAAATTTGCAAGACAAGCACTGCTGGTAGAAAGGATTTGGTGGAGACAAGGCTTAACCACAGTCTCAGGGATGTTTCCAGAATGACACTTTCACTCTTTCGATCTACTAAGACAAATTATTTACAGGCGAATGGAAAAACGGTAGGAATCTGGCCTTGGAGTATATCAGTTTGGATTTAGGAGAAATTTAGGAACACGCGACGCAATACACACATTACGAGTTATCATAAACGATAGGTTAAGGATAGGGAAACCTGTGTTTTTAGCATTTCTGGATCTGGACAAGGCTTTTGACGATATTGACTGGAATACATTCCATCAAATTTTAAAGGTAGCAGGGGTAAAATATAGGGAGCGATGATTAAATGTAACTTGTTCAAAAACCATAAAGGAATTAATAGGGTCGAAGGTCATGAAAGGATCGCAGTGGTTGGGCAGGAAGTAAGACAGGGTTGTAGCCTTTCTCCAATGTTGTTCAGTCTGTACATTGAGCAAGCTGTGACGGAATACAAGGCGAAATTTGGAGAGAGAATTAAAGTCCTGGGAGGTGGAATAAACACCTCGAGGTTTGCTGACGACATAGTAATTCTCTCAGAGACAGCAAAAGACCTGAAAGAGCAACTAAACGGAATGGACAGTGTCTTGGAAGGTATAGCATACAAGGCGTCATCGAAAGCACATATTACCTGTGTCGTTTGATTCCACACTCTGTGTGATTATATTTTGCGTGACGTGTTATTCTATTTGGACATATATTGCCAGCAAACTTCTGTTAATTATCGATGCATATAAAAAATTAATATGTAATACAGTTTCAAGACAAAGATCATAACTGTGAAAATGTGGTATCTATCATGTTCCTGTGTTTAGTATTTAAATAGTCGACCAACTGAAAATAAGAGTAAATCCAAGTACAACTGAATACTGTGTGTTCATAAACTGAAAATGTTAATTACAGTGCTGGGTTTCAAATGTTCAAATGTTTATAGAGCTAATGGGACTTATCTACGGAGTCATCAGTCCCTAAACTTCCAAACTACTTATGAACTAGCTAATACTAAGGACGGCACAAATATCCATGCCCGAGGGGGAATTCGAACTCCCGACCGTAGTGGCCGTGCAGACCGTGACTGGCGCGCCTCAGTCTCCTCGGCCACCGCGGCCGGCACAGTGCTGGGTTTGCCATGGATACAACGATGCAGTGCATTAAAAGTATCCAAACATTAAAACGTTTTCGTTTCATAAAAGTTTCGCTACCGGTAACTGAATTTCCAGCATTTTAAACAGCATCGCGGCCACTGAGTCTAGCTGCACTTGATGCAAATAATGTTCCTGTAGCGTAAAACTTTCACCGGATGATGAAGCAGCTGTTACTCAAAAATTAGTTAATGGGACGATAAATCGTATAAATACTAAAACAACGATTGGTTGCATATTTATGTTTATTGAAAATATTTAAAATATTTTTACAAAATCTTAAAATGGCCTTGATCACAATAAAAGTTGATATTTAAGCCATTATCACTAGTCTCGATTGTTAATTACAAACACGTTCTGACCATTTTCTTGCAATAAGGAGGAAAAACATGAGTTGCTAGTTGCACCAGATGAATATGTAAAAGGTTAAAACTGGTCACATATTATTTGGAAAAAAATTTGTTTCGTTTTGGAAAACAGCCCCCCTTACTCCATTAGAGTGCAAATTGCCTTCTTATTGTCACTTTAGTGACACTGGACCATGGCCTAACATTAGTTCGAATCTAGTTGACAATAAAAAGTCAGTTGTTCGATCTACACTATTTATATGTAATAAAAATATTAAAACTGATCGCATAAAAATTGATCTCTTGCATGGTAATTAAAATTTCTAAAAAAATGTTTACCTCGTTTGACAAACCACCTCATGTATTGTCAAGATTTACACTAGGTGTGGTCATAGATGGTAGAAGAAAAAATTCAGATGCTGAATGTCATGCAAAAGAACAATATTTTGTGTGACCAATTTTAACATTTTACGTATTGACTGAAAAAAGTTTTAATTGATGCAACTAGCAAGTCACGTTTTCAGATTTTCTCCTGGATGAAAGAAATTACTTTTTATGCTGTAAACCTCATGTTAAAAATGTAAGTTAATGATTTTAGAAGCAAGATATATGAACTGTATGCACCCATTTTCATACTTGAGAACTGTGTATACTAAAAAAAAAAAAGGCTTCTTTTTATGTCCTAAAATTATTAATTTTGTAGAGCTAATTGTTGTACTAAAACTAACAACTGTTAAAGTGCATGAAGCCACGGCGGCGCACCCGAGCGCATTGAGGTGCTATGCTACGATGCATGAGGCCATTCCCTATCGGGGGTTCGAATCCCCTCTCAGGCATTATTATAAGCTAATTCAAAAGTAGTTTGTAAGTTTAGGGACTGATGACCCTGCAGTTAAGTCCCATAAGCTTACAAACATTTGAACATTTGAAAGTGCACGTAGGATAAATTGGCCAGTAGATGCGCAGACCGCTGGGCAAGGGTGAGGACAGTGGTAGTGGTGGGGGTAGCGGCCGAGCACTGGGCCGGCAGGCGGGAGTGGACTGACGCGGCCTCCCCTTCCGGACGAGGAACAAACTCGCCCGGCGCTATGGACGAAAACTCGTCTCTGCGCATCGTCCACCTTATCCTGCACGGACTCTACTTTCAGTTATACAGTGGAATACATGTAATCCACAATTTCCGTTTTCTTTGAAGTTCAGAAACTGCGCAGTGCCACATTAACTTGTTGATGTTTGATAGTGCTCTTCTGCAGGTAGCAGTAAGTGTGTATGATGAAAAGATTGAACACTGACTGTCGAACACATGCTCCTTCCATTAAGAAAAAAAAATAAATGTTTTAATCCTTTAGGCACCGTAAAGTTTACTTGCCCAAATGTAACCACTGGGTCTGAAAGATGTTGTTGCGTCGTTCAAATATCTAGGCGTAATATTGCAGAGCGATATGAAATGGAACCAACATGTAAGGACAGTTGTGAGTAAGGCGGACAGCCGACTTCGGTTTATTGGGAAAATTTTGGGTAGATGTACTTCACCTGTAAAGGAGACCGCGTATAAAACGCTTGTACGACCACGTCTTGAGTATTGCTCAAGTGTTTGGGACCCGCAGCAGATCAGTTTAATGGAAGACATAGAAGCAGTTCAGAGGTTTGTTACTTGTAGGTTCGACCTATGCGCGAGTGTCACGGAAATGCTCCGGCAACTCTATTGGGGATCGTTGGAGGAAAGACGACGTTCTTTTCGTGAAATTCTGTTGAGGAAATTTAGAGGGCCGGAATTTGAAGCTGAGTGTAGTACGATCTTGCTGCCGCCTACTTACATTTCACGTAGTGATCACAAAGACAAGATGATAGAAATTAGGGCTCGTACGGAGGCATATAGGCATTCTTTTCTTCCTCGTTCTATTTGGGAGTGGAATAGGAAAAGAAATGCCTAGTAGTGGTACAGTGTACCCTCCGCCACGCACCTTACGGTTGATTGCGGAGTATTTATATAGTTGTTGAATGAGAGTGGTCAGAAGATGATTGTATCTACGAGGCGTGTTTTTTTTTAAATAAGTTCCGTTTTGTTGTAGACACCACATACCGCAAAGAGCACGTGCGTCGTGTACCGGCATGCCTCGGGAACAACTGTGCTCAGTTTCAGCTCTGTAGCTAACCTGTACGGCTCTGTTCTGTGCTTTCAAAATGTTTAAGATTATCAACTCGTCCGCCGCGTGTGAGGTTCGCTCATTGATATGGTTTTTGTCACGAAGGAACCTGTCTGCTGCAGAAATTCGTTGAAATATTTGCGAAGTCTACGGTGATACTGTTATGAGTAAAGGCAAAGTGCGTAAGTGGGTACAAGAATTGAAAGACTGTAACAGCGTCCATGATGAAAACCGCTCCGGTCGCCCATCTTCGATTACAGCCGATTTGCAGGTTTCAGCTGAAACGAGGATTCGTGAGAAACAGGAGCTTCACAATATCAGGTATCTCAAACGAATTTCCTGACATGTCGAGATCAGTGCTTTACAAAACGGCAGTGAACTCTTGGTTATCGGAACAGGCGGAAAGTTTGTATGAAGAGGGTATTTTAAAATTGGTTGAGAGGCATGATAAGTGTTGGAACAAACTTGGCAACTATGTCGAAAAATAAAGTATGTATCTTCTGAAAATAAATTTACTTTTTTGAAATAAACTTTCGTTGTGTTCTTCTGTTCAAACGAAAATTACTTTAAAAAACGCGCCTCGTGACAATCGTAACTAGTCAGCAAGTTGTAAATTTTAGCTTTTATCCCGGTCTAGTCTATTTTAAGATTTTGTATCAATGTGTTTCTTTTATTTGTTTATTTTTTTATTAATAAATCGCAATGAAACTCCCTTCTTCTTTCCTGACAATGTCAGACGTAACATGCATGTATTTATGTCCAAATATATCGCAATCTAATAACGATCTTAAGATTTAAAACGTTTGTGGATAAAGAATTATTTATCAGCAGTTTTTAGTGGTTGATGTGTGGCGTTTCTGAAACGTTGGTGTGATTGTACCTGCAACTGTAAATGTACTATTGAGGCGCAGCAGTGTATCAGCTGGTGGGCGTATGACGGAACTGGGTTGGTCTCGCGTGGGCTGCCAGCGGCCGAGACTACGTGATTGTTACGTTCTGCTCTGTTGCTGCACCGTCTTCTGCTGCCTGCCTGTCGTGTTTGCTCGTCTTCTGTTGGTAACACTGGCTCCTTCTGTTGCAGGCCCCGTGCTCCGCTGTCGCCTGCTCTGCCAGCCACGGTGAGTGTGTAATTCCTCTGTTGCCGTAACAAAAGCACTCCTCCGTAAGTCACACGCCAAGGAACATCGCTGTAGTAGTGCGCAACACTGCCTGCAGCACAGGTAGTTGCCTGGATGTTTCGTTAGGTGTGGCATTTCTGCATCCACTCACTAAATTCGCAGAGCTACCAAATTGCAGAGATATTGACTGCTGCACGGACTCGCCTCTCGATTCTCCCCATAAATGTTCAATGGGATTCGTGTTGAGAGATCTGGGAGGCGAAACTCATCTACTATTTTTATTGTCTCATTACCTAACCTAATTTCTTCAGCATCGCCTGATTTTCTGACACTACACTCCATTAACCTCGTTTTACTCTTGTTAATTTTTATCTTATACCTTCCTTACAATACACTGTCCATTCCATTGAATTGTTCTTCCAAGTCCTTTGCTGTCTCTGACGGAAATACAATGTTATCAGCAAACCGCAAGGTTTTATTCCTCTCCCTAGACTTTAATTCACTCTCCAAATTTCTCCTTGCACTCCTTCACGGCTTGCTCAATGTACAGATTGAACAATATTGGGGAAAGGCTACAACCCTGTTTTACTCCCTTCCCAACCTCTGCGGCCCTTTCTTGCTCTTCGACACTAATAACTGCTGTCTGGTTTATGTATAGGTTGAATATAACTGATCGCTCCCTATATTTTACGCTTGCTACCTTCAGAATTAGAGTGTTTTCCAATCAGCATTGTCAAAAGCTTTCTCCAGATCTACAAATGCTAAAAACATTGGTTTCCCTTTCCTTAACCTATTTTCTTAGATAAATTGTAATGTGAGTACTGCCACGCGTGTTCCTACATTTCTCCTAAATTCAAACTGATCTTCCCCAACGTCGGATTCCACCAGTTTTTCCATTCGTCTGTTAGTAAATCGTGATAGTATTTTGCAACCATGACTTATTAAACTGATAGTTCTGTAATTTTCACTTTTGTCTGCACTTGCTATGTTCGAAATTGGAATCACTATATTCGTCTTGAAGACTGCGGGTATTTCCCCTGCCTCATACATCTTGGTGAGTGGTAATATCCGAAATTGGGAGATATTCAATTCTTTAACGTTTTTCGGAAAAAAATGTCCCAGGTGTCTAGCTCCAATTAATGTTCCGCGTTAGAAGTCATTTAACCCTTAAATGTATGATTTATTTTTGTTTTTTACTTTCCAAAAAGAAAAAAAAATCGTTTTTTATAAGTTGTACAAAAAGGGGAAGAATAGTTGAAAAATTCCTGTGTTGTTATTTTTTCTTCTTTTAAGCAGATATGCAACATACAGAAAGTTGTTATACAGTTTTGAAAGTTGAATAGTTTAAACGAATTGCTGTGTTTATTATGGTTCTCCATACCTTTCTTAGTTGGCGTGGCTTAATTTTCTCCTTCCAAAACTGGCTCTATATGTGAAAAACTAAAGGTCAAAATCTGCAAAATTATTTCACCGCCGTTTCTCCAAACACAATCATACAGAAGTTTACACTGCAGCCAACCTCGACACAACAAACATCACAGAGATTTTCTACGAACTCTGTTGCAGCTGTTAAAAACAAATTGGTTCACAAAATTCCCACTATTCGCGAATAAAATTATATTACAATCAATATTGTACATATGCAACACCATGCATTTAAGGGTTAATTCCTCTCGTGCGGCCAAAATCAAGTCCGAAATCTTTTCACATGAATACAAATAACAGTTCTGCTAGTTCACTGCGCTTTAAATACCCTGCGTATGCGATGCTACCGCTATTTGCGTCTGTTCGTGCCGTCATCCCGTGACTTTTTCTCCTCAGTTTGTTTCCAGTTACATAAAGTCCCAAAATGAGAAAAACTGTAACATGCATCTCAAATAAGAACAGTTAATGGTTACAAATATTACTCTACAGATAGTCCACAAAAATCTTACAACTGCCATAATTTACTTTAGTGATGGATAGTGACATGTCCACCTTGTAGCAGTTCCGTCGCCATTTATAGCGCTCTTTTGAGGGCGTGACAAATATTTGTGTGTGGTTAACTCATGTTTGCCACACTGGGCACTGCCGTAGTCGTTAGAAAAGTTGCGCAAAAACTGTTCTGCCGGCTTTTGATGCAGGTTTACTCTGTTGATGATTACGTAGCTAACAGCATAGTTGGGGCCTGTTTTCATAATATAGAGCCAAACACGGCGTTAATAGTAACGGTGATTGCAATGATACTGTGCATACGAGTTTACCATGTAGGGCGTAAGGGTAGGCTTCGTCGCTTGCGATCAATCAAGTTTGGCGAGTTCATTATTCCGTCTGCATACCTGCAGCATCCGACGAAAAGAGTTCTTTTTTTGGAGCGGTCACCAAGCCTGTCGGGGAGGTGGAGGGGCAGTACCAAAATGCTTTCTAAATATGTTCCATTCTTTATTATGACTGAACGTAATTTTTTCATTATGACTGAAAGTGAAGGCAAAGGAAAGTGAGGTGTAGAGAAGTCCTAATTCAGAAAACTTCATTTAACGGGTTACAAAATATGAGGTTTCAACTCTTGTAAAGCAAAGTAGACGGTAAACAGTTTGATATCATTACCATATCTATCTGCATTTGCATAAAAATTTCCGCGTAAATGAAAGTAGATTAACAAATGACAGGTTTGACGTAATTAGCTTCATCCCCATAGAAGAAAAACTTCACATGCAGCATGACTGCGTCTGGACTACTTATGAACGGGACAGAATAGACTAGAGGTTACTATCTCTGTTTGAAAGTTTCCGGGACAGTAATAGAAGAAAGCAAACGGAAAGCTGAAATTCTAAATTTAACCTTCAAGAAATCTTTCACACAGGAGGACCGCACAAATGTACCATCATTTGATCGACGTACTAATTCCGAAATGGGGGACATAGCAATAAGTATTTCCGGTGTAGAGAAGCAGCTGAGAGAGCTAAATACGAAAACGTCTGCTGGTCCGGATGGAATACCAGTTCGGTTTTACAAAGACTATTCTGTGGCACTGGTCCCCTACTTAGCTTGCATTTATCGCGAATCTTTAATTCAGCGCAAAGTTCCTAGTGATTGGAAAAAAGCGCAGGTGACTCCCGTTTATAAGAGAGGAAAGAGAACTCACCCACACAATTACAGGCCAATATAGTTGACATCAGTTTCGTGTAGAATTTTAGAGCGTATTCTCAGTTCGAATATAGTAAATTTCCTTGAAACGGAAACGCTTCTTTCCATGAATGAGCTCGGGTTTAGGAAACGTCGTTCATGTGAAACTCAGCTTGCCCTTTTCTCACATGACATTCTGCAAGCCATGGATGAAGGGCAACAGGCGGATTGTGTTTTTCTCGACTTCAAAAAGGCGTTCGACGCGGTGCCACACTGCAGTCTGCTAACGATGATACGAGCTTATGGAATAGGTTCACAGATTTGTGACTGGCTGGAAGACTTCCTAAGTAATAGAACGCAGTACGTTGTTTCGACGGCGAGTGTTCATCAGAGACGAGTGTATCGTCATGCGTGCCCCAGGGGAGTGTGATAGGACCGCTATTATTTTCTATCTATATAAATGATTTGATGGACAGAGTAAGTTGTAATTTGCGGCTGTTTTCTGATGATGCTGTGGTGTATGGGAGGGTGTCGTCTGTAACTGACTGTAATAACATACAGGATGACTTAGACAAAATTTCTAGTTGGTGCGAAGAACGGCAGCTAGCTCTCAATGTAGAAAAATGTAAGGTGATGCGCATGAGTAGAAAAAGCAATCCCATAATGTTCGACAACAGCATTAGTAGTGAGCTTCTTGATGCTGTCGCGTCGTTCAAATATCTAGGCGTAATATTGCAGAGCGATATGAAATGGAACGAACATGTAAGGACAGTTGTGAGTAAGGCGGACAGCCGACTTCGGTTTATTGGGAGAATTTTGGGAAGATGTACTTCACCTGTAAAAGAGACCGCGTATAAAACGCTTGTACGACCACGTCTTGAGTATTGCTCAAGTGTTTGGGACCCGCAACAGATCAGTTTAAAGGAAGACATACATTCGATTCAGAGGCGAGCAGCTAGATTTGTTACCAGTAGATTCGACCAATGCGCGAGTGTCACGGAAATGCTCCGGCAACTCAATTGGGAATCGCTGGAAGAAAGACGACGTTCTTTTCGTGAATTTCTGTTAAGTAAATTTAGAGGGCCGGAATTTGAAGCTGAGTGTAGTACGATCTTGCTGCCGCCTACTTACATTTCGCGTAAAGAACACAAAGACAAGGTAAGAGAAATTAGGGCTCGTACGGAGGCATATAGGCATTCTTTTTTTCCTCGTTCAATTTGGGAGTGGAATAGGAAAGAAAATACCTAGTAGTGGTACAGTGTACCCTCCGCCACGCACCTTACGGTGAATTACGGAGTATGTATGTAGATGTAGGTGTAGACATATCATTCACGTGGAAAACGACTGTTCGTGCGGGCTCTAATCTCTCTGTGGTCTTTTCGCGACATCTACGTAGGAGGAAGAAATATACGAGGGTAAGTCAATTATTATCCGCAATTTAGTTATATTTTTGTTAATGTTGTTAATACTGTCGTTTTGCGTTGATGACATATGCTTTGCTTATTTGTTGTTGTATCTTTGCAATTTTGAAACTGCTGGGTTAGTTTCGTTATCACTGTCGTGCTCTTAATCATGGCTGCTCCGCTTTCCATTTGCACCAAAGAAGAGCAACCTTCAGTGATCCGTTTTTTGTGGTCGGAAGGCGTATAAGGAAGGGAGGAAGCTTAGGGTTTAACGTCCCGTCGACAGCGTATCAGGGGCTGAAATTCATCTAAGAATTTCGGTACAGTACAGGAAGAGTCTTACCACAACGGAGTGTCTACGAAAGGATTGAAAAATTCCGAAATGGTAACAAGTATTAAGCACGATGAAGGTGCTGGACAACCGTTTACCGCCACAAATGAAGAAACCATTGCGCGTTCACGTGAAACGAATCTTTTAGACAGACGATTAACTATTGACGAAGTGGCACATCGTGTGCAAATTAGTCACGGTTCTGCCTACGAAATCATCCACAACAGACTTGGATTTCATAAAGTATGTGCAAGTTGGAATCAGAAACAACTCGCAAAGTCGCATAAACAAATGCGCTGGGCATCTGCAAAAAATATTTGGATCACTATAGTAACCAAGGGGACAACTTCTGATACAGGATCATTAGTGGTGACGAAACATCGATCCGTCATTACGAGCCGGAGAGGAAACGTCAGAGTATGGAGTGGAAACATCCAAATTCGCCGTGGAAGAAAAAGTTCAAGACCCAGCCATCTGCAGGAAAACTGATGTTAACGGTTTTTTTGGGACACACAAAATCCTGTGCTGGAACAACAAGCAGCATACGATACAGCGAGATGCTTACTACCAGGCTAAAGCCTGCAATTTGAAGCTAAAGCAACTCTCACACGGAGCATGGTTCGCCAGAAGTTTCCTGGATGACGTGCATGTTGTTAAGCTTAAGGGACTTAATTAACTACGGGGTCATCAGTCGACGTGCACGTCAGTCGGCTGCAGAGTACGAATGCAGCTGAAAAATACTGCGTCTCTCTCAAGATTGGGTGCGGAAGCGTGCAAGCTGGCTTCGCTGGATGGACGCCAAGACGCACAACACGGCCGAGCTGCTTTATTTATCAAACGATTGTGAAGAAACTATTCGGTAAAAAAATTGAGTCTCACACATCTTATAGCTGCATTCCTCAGCTTCATGAAGGTCTATCTACTATTTTGTTTGTGGTTATAGTTCTTGTGATATTAACGGATTCAGTATAGTATTGCAAAAAATCCCAAAATTTTGCATTGAAAAATAGAGGTCGCTATGAATTTGTGTGTGGTGCAAGTTAGGTCATATGTTGCTGAGGATGAAATGTAGCTAAAATATTTAATTATTCTTTTAAGTTGGAAGGATGTCGCTATCTATCACCACTCTCGAGATGATGGGTTGTAAGTAAGGCCCTTGTTCCGTATCACGCGCGTCAGCGAAGAAAACGGGACGAAACTTTCATTAAATCCCTTATATCTCTTAAATGATTGGAGGTATCGAAACAAGATTTTATCAAACTTTAGCACGCAAAGGGGAGACTGTTTTTTCATAAGATCAATTTACGAAACTTTCACGTGAATCGCAATATTTAACAAAGTACAGATTTTAATGAATAAAGTAGTGGACTTTTTAAGGGCCATCAATAGCTAGTGAAACGAAAATTGCTGTTTTTCTATGTAAGTGAAGAAGATACTCATTCAATTTTAGAATGGACATTTTCATGAAGTACAACTTATCTTCCCACAGTGTTATTAGCTTAAATATTCCTGACGACTGATTACCCTGCCGTTTAGTCCCCTTACAAAACGGAACAGTCAATGTTCTGTTGCTATTTTATCAGCATAAAAATGTTAGTGAAAGTAATATTTGTTAGCTCTGCTATGTTTTGGCAAAATAAGCGGATTTTAACATCGGAACAAGGGAAGTTACTTTTTCAGGGACACGACGTGAAAATACGTTTGTCATAAGAAGAAGAAAAATCTGGTAGGGCACTTAAATGTGTAGCTACACTGAAACTTTCGTGGAATCCGATACCCTAGTATATTTTAATAGTGAAAATTATGTTTGTACCTCAATCTTAGAAATACAAAAACGTTTAACTTACTGGAATCCTGTAAACCAGCCACCATGGTCTAAATTGAATTCTTTTGACAAGCTGAAAGATGTTTGTGATAAAAAAACACATCGTTCTGTGTTGGGACACTAACTAAAATATATCATATGTACTCTAAATGGTTTTCCTTACTTTTCAGAAATTTGAACGTATACATATAAAATCATCTCATCGGTTTGTTCTATATAATTTAAAAACATACTGCGATATCGCATTCCATTGTAATTTCAAATCGAGAAGCTATTTATTTCACAGCACTACTTTTTCCCCTTTTTTCCAGAGTAATATTTCAGTGATGAGTTTTCGTTAATATGCAGACACTTTTGTTGTAATGATAAAATCCGCTTCTTTTGTCAAAACAATAGAGTTTACAAATATTCCGCTCACTAACGTTTTTATGCATTTGCAGTTACCACATAATATTAAACTGCATTTAGTAATACTGAGGACAAGTTAGTAGTATATGAAAATAACCGTAAGCGGTATAAAATTAAAGAAATAAATTGATCACTTACGATTTAAAAATAAAGACAAAGCAAATTTAGTTTTACCAGGTATCTGTGACTCCTTAAAAGTCCATTACTTCATTGAATAAAGTCTTTAGTTGCTCGAATAATGCGCTTCATATGCAAGTTTCGTAAATTAATAGCGTGACAAGATAAACTTCTCTTTGCGTACTATCATATGATAAAATTTTGCTTCGATACCTCCAATCATTTATGAGATATAAGGTATTATATGAAAATTTCGTCCCGTTTTCTTCGCTGACGCACGGGATCGGGAACAGTGCTTTACATACAACCCATTCTCTCGAGATTGGTGATAGATAGCGACACCCTCCCAACTTCGAAGAATAATTCAATATTTCAGCTACATTTCATCCGCAGCAACATATGACCTAACATGTACCAAACGCAAATTCATAGCGACCTCTATTTTGCAATGCAAAATTCTCGAATTCCTTGTAGTACTGTACTACATCCGTAAATATCACAAGAACTATGACCACTAACAAAAAATATTCATTTCATCATGAAGCAGAACAATGCATCTATAAGTTGCGGCCGAGTGCATTCAGGCGCTATCCTACGATGCGCGAAGCCATTCCACGTCGGGGGTTCGAATCCCCCCTCGGGCATGGGTGTTTGTGCTGTCTTTAGTATAAGGTAGTTCATAAGTAGTTTCTAAGTTTAGGGATTGATGACACCGCAGTTAAGTCCCATAATCTTAACAAACATTTGAACCAGAAAGTAGTGACTGTGGTATATATGGTCAATGTAGTACACTCACATTTCGGTCGGTCCTGGAAACGTGGTCGGACAGCCGAAAGTTACAAGGCGACCGATCACAAAAAGCAGGAAATCCTGCTCCGAGTCACAGCTAGGCGCAAATTTTCGTGTGTCTACACTGGGTAGTACATATATACCTAATACAGGCGCTGGAAATTCAATATTGCGAGTAAACTTTTGATTTAGATTATTTCAGCCACTGTAATTCGTCAACATCGAGTATTAGGACGTGGTGAAGTTGAGACGCTCACGCTCTTTCCCATGTTTTCGCCACATCGGTGAGACCGTCCGTTGTCGTCGTCCCTGCGATGCAGGTGAACTGAGAAGCCACTTACTTCGTTACGTAAAGTAACCTTTTTGATAAACACTAAAACAATACTGATACTTATTGCCAAAGTGTCAGTTTTTGTTGTTGTTCAGTTCCAAAAATACGGGGGGGGGGGGGGGAGGGCGGCAGGCAAAGCGAGGGATAGCACCGGGTGGCAGAAATCCACGCTACGCCACTCTTCAGGATGTAGCATTTTCGATTACTATCAGTGAAGATTTCAGTGTACACCAAACGTGGCTGAATTGCCTATTACTAATTACAACTATTTTTCAGCGTGTCAATCGTAAACAGTACTGCCTATGTTACTACAACCTATGACAAGAGAGTTCGGTGAACAGTCCTGCAGTATTAACTTAGATAAACTATGAACTACAGTTACCTTACTGCCATTCAAAATAATCACCTCCCACAACTATGCACCGCTGAATTCTGCGATACATGACCTTGAAAATTTGCACGAACTTTTCCTTTGGGATCGTAGTCAAAAGCCTCGTCACGTTTCGTTGGATGTCAAATCTCTTTTCTTTAAAAGCGTATTCGAGTCGAGGGAATAGGAAGAAGTCTGGAGGTTTGAGATCCGCAGAGTACGGTGGCTGTTCAAGTTGCACTAATTCCTTTTTTATTCGGAAGGAAATGTTTGACGATATTGGCTATGTGTGGGTGTGCGTTGTCGTGAATTAAAAACCGGGAACCTTCTTGTGTGTAGACTTCGCACGAAACAGCTCAAAATTTTAATTTATCTTGCAGCGTTCAACATCGTTTTGTCAGATAGAAACTCATTGTGGAAAATGCTTTGAGTATCGAAAAAGATGATGAGCAGCGTTTGGATGCGCGATTTCTCGGCTCTGATCTTTCTCCGAGGGGATGATGTCGGAGAACGTCATTCCATTGCTTTGCCGTTTTCAGGGTCGTACCGAAGACAGCAGGTTTCATCCTCACTGACAATGGAGTTCAAGAAATTGCGTGTCGCGTCCGCCGTTTCGACTAAATCCTGTGACGCCTCTAAACGTGCCTGCTCCCGATCGTCAGTCTAGTGATGTGACTCAAGACGGCAACACGTCTTCCTCTTCCCTAACTCGGGACACTTCGTCCAACAGGTCTTACATGGAACACTTCAAGTACGGTGGCAGCAGGTTGAGATTTCGTTACATTTAAATTCATATTCTCCTTTTCAGCAACGTTTTTATTTCTGTGGTAAGTCTACATTTTATACCATCTTCTTCCATGTCAGCTTTTGTGCTACCAAAATAGTAGAACTCGTTTTCTACTTTCATTGTCACATATCCTAATCTAACTGCCACTGTAGAACTTGATTTAATTCGCCAAAATTTCATTACTCTTGTTCCGCTATTGTTGATATTCATCTGATAACCTGTTTTGCAAGTCACGCTACATCTTGCAAAGTTTTCGATGTGCCTAACGTAATTTCACTGTCAACTCCAGAGCCTTAAGTTTTGATTTCTTGCCCGTGAACTTTAATTGCGTTTCGGAACTTGGCTTCGGATTCCCTTATTGCTTTCTGAGTGTAGACGTAGAACAACATGGGGGATAGGACGCAGCACCTTCTCACTCCCTTCTCACGTGGGAGACTCCCCAACGCATCTTCGTCAGATTAGGTGGTTCGTTGTACCAGTAAATAGCCCGTGAAAAACTAAACACATATGGAGTATCAATCAGGAAGAAGTTATAAGACACTGTAAAAAAAGAACCAAAACAGAAACATTACACGCTTCAAGCGAAAAGTGTCTAACATGCAGTTGACGGCCAGCCATACTGTGGTGGTTCCTTGGCCTTGGTATTATGCTGCGTAATGGGATATCCATATTCAGATCTTCCTTTTGCAGTGTGTGTTTATTATTTTTTTTTCCATAAAATTATGAATTGCCTATGCTGTCAATAGCGGTTTTGTTTGCTGTATTCAATGTTGTGACTATGTTGTGGCGTAACGATTGTGCCACACAACTGCTTTGTTGACAGTCGAAAGGCTGTGCACGTCGAATGGGAGCCACAAAACGTTTGATGACAGCCGACAAGTCGACAGAATCCTTGCCAGGAAAGAACATCTGGTATGTCATGCACGATATTGGTGACGGAATGTGAGTCATATGATTGGCATTTTTATCTACTGATCCAACTTATACGTCTTTTGCTTAAGTGAGGTATGCGTCCTTGGCCAATTTAGGAGTTAGTGGGAATGTGACCACTCTCAAAGAAGTAATGTAAATGTAATACTTTGTCACATAAGCTACAATAGCTGCACAATCACACAGTTTTTCATGTACTCTGTCAAAGCATATGATTTAACTTTTTTTTTTTTTAATTTTTCCTCATGTGCGCTATGGAATGTGATGTCCAAGTAAATCTGAACCTGTCCTGGAATTTCGGAGAACAAAGCTGATTACGTGTGAGAGCTTGAACATCAGTGAGGTAATTGACGAAAGTTCTGGTACAAAAATTGATAACATTCTGCTGGATTCTAAATACACATGCCGCGGTGGCGTGGCCGAGCGGTCTAAGGTGCCTTGCTGCGGATTCGCGGTTGTTCGCCGTCCGAGGTCCGAGTCCTCCCTTGGCACGGGAGCGTATGTTGTCCTTAGGTTAACTTATTTTAGTGGTTTGTAAACCTAGGGACTGATAACCACAGTAGCTAAGTTCCATACATTCACATACATTAAATTTAAGATCAAATCTAAAAACACTTTACGGATCTGTTCTTCAGAGAATCTCAGCAAAGGTTGGGTCATATCCTTCGTAAGGAGTTCTTCGACCACCTCCTGTCGGTAATGACAGCGACGGCGAAAAGCATTTACTGTGTTAAAGTTGTAACCCAACGAGTTTGAAAATGTTATAATCCACATAGTGTGAGTTCCACCTCTTTGTGACCCACTGACTCATCTAATTTGCATATTGGACTGGTCAGTGTTCGGCTTGAAACTTGGCACGGCCACCGTTGGTCCGTCTCCAGGGCACCCCAACAGGGTGATGATGATATGAAAGCTCTGGTCTTCCGAGCGAAAAATAATTGCCACTGCGGAAGTCACATTTGCTGGCAGGAGCCAGCTACGTATGAAGCGATCATGTGTTTCTTCCTGCCAGATTTTTTTCAGTATTTGACTGGCTAATCACTGGTCAGCAAGTTGCCGATTGCGGGTAGAAGCTGGACGGCTGGAATTGGTGCCGTCTCGTCCGGAATGTTCCGCTACAGTTCTTGAACACTTCGAGGACTGTTGCGGTACACCTTAGACTTGAGGGCTGCCCACACATAGTAATAGCACAGTGACAGATCAGGTGACCCGGATGGCCATCTACGATCACGACCAGACAGATCTCTGCTAACAATTCTGTCAGGCGTGGAGACGGCGTAAATGTGCTCCAAGCTTGTGCTGCATGTTACGTCATCCTGTTAGAAGTAACTATACTTCTTTCCCTTCTTCGTTAATGCTTCCACAAATGATTTCAAACGCTTATCCACTCTTACGCTCCACTTTAATTTGCCTGACCCTGCAGTAATGGTCGGGCCGTTGAGCCGGTATATAGGAAAAACGATTGACTGATGTTACGAAATTTCTGTAGCAATCGTCAGTTTTGGTGCATAACTACTGTAATTGTGACCTTGAATGACGACCCTGTTAACAAACCAGAAAACTCATTATTATTTAGCTCACTTGTTAATAGCGATATGATAACCTTTGATTACTAATACCTCGTACTTGTGCTACGTATAGTGTTCAGCAAAAGCGTTCCGTGTCTTACTGTATTTTCAAAGACCAGTCATAGTGATTCTGTTGATGGAGTGAAAATGAATCGATAACCAGACGACATTTTGTTCCAACACTGGGAGAGAGACAAGTTATCTCACAATTGTTCAAGTATACGCATGTCCACTTTGCTGATATTGAAACCATTATGTACACGTTCGGAGGACAAAAAAAAATCAAATGTTTGTATAGTCTATGGGACTTAACTACGGGGTTATCAGTCCCTAAACTTACAAACTACTTATGAACTACTTACGAACTAGGACGGCACAAATATCCATGCCCGAGGGGGGATTCGAACCCCCGACCGTAGTGGCCGTGCAGACCGTGACTGGAGCGCCTCAGTCTCCTCGGCCACCGCGGCCGGCTTCGGAGGACAGTTCATGTTCTTTTGATCAAAGTACCAAATGTACCACTTGGTTCACGGAAGAAAACTAGTGGGAAAAGAAGTCTACCTTCCATGGAAATAATTGCCTGAATTGTATACGAATGTGATATTGCAGACGCTGTTTTCACACTTACAATGGTATCTCTTTCAGTCATACTACATAGTGTACGGATTCTGTGATGTCATGAGGAAATCGAGATTGGTCGGTATTAACAACGTCCACGTACAGTTCACTGACTCACAAATACAGCAGAGTCAGAATATACTTCTCTAGTACTGCCAAGGAACCTTGGACTGCAGAACGATTATTCTACTTCCAACATAACATTCCGCTTAAAGACCATAAAGGAAAGATAAGAGAGATTGTTGCTAGTACAGAGGCATACAGCCATTCTTTTTTCTCTCATTTCATTTGGAGTTGAACATGCAAGAAAATAATAATAACAAAGTTTTAGCTTGGTGGTATGGTATGAAATATTTATTTAAAATATCACATATCGAGTCCATTCAAGGACTGAACATCATCAGCGCAGTTTCGAGTCCTGAGGTCTCATGTACACAGCATAAAAACGTTTCTACAGTCAAAATAAATAAAAAATATATATAAAGGACCATCAAGTGTGTGTTGAACAGTGAAAATACATAAAAAGTAAATAGAAAAGCCTGTAAAGTGCGTTTCAACACGCGAAATCGAAATATTTAAACATTTCGACCGTTTCAACGACGAAGTTGAAAATTAGTGCCGGACCGGTATTCGGACCCGGATTTCGCGCTTTGGGCCGGCGGTCGCCTTAATCAATTAGTCTAGCCAGGCAAGATTCCCTTCTCATCAAAATTCTCGACTTCGAGCCCCCTGCCCGTTGATTCCTCTTCCTCGCAGCCTATACCGGATTCCCGCAAGAGAGTGAGCGTTTGAATGCGCCTGCATTGAAATTGCCACTGGCTGTTGTGAGCATATTTACAATTATTGATATGGCTAGAAGTTGAGAATTTGGGTTGGAAAGGAAGCGTGCTCGGATAGCCTAATTGGTTAAGGCGCCCGCTGGCTTGAAGCTCGAAATCCTGGTTCGAACCCCCGTCCGGCACTAATTTTTAACTTCGTCGTTGAATTTATTTCAGTGTACTGAAACGGTTGAAATGTTTAAATATTTTGATTTCGTGTGGTGAAACACACTTGACAGGCCTTTTTTATTTATTTATTTATTGTTGTAGTTTGATTGTATAAATTTGTATATGGTGTACATGGGATCATTAGGACTCGAAGCTACACATGATGATCAGTCATTGAATGAAATCGATATACAATATTTAAAGTAAATATTTTACTGAATATCACCAAGGAACAAATACGTCATTTTATACATTACAAGAATCTACAAAAACTAAAGTCAGTCGGCCAGAACAAACTACCCGGCCGATTTCCTTCATTTTTGTTTTAAACGAAAGGTATTCAACGACAGATACGTCATCAAGTATCAGAATTTTCACAAATATCGCCTTCCTCCTTCTATACTCAAACGCGATTTCCTTCCGTATATTTCTTATGGGGATGCCCGTACTGTAAACTAAAGTCAGTCGGTCAGGCCGTTCTATCCGACCGATTTCCTTCATTTTTGCCTTAAACGAAAGGTATCCATTCGCAGATTTGTCATCAAGTATCATAATTAAGTGAAGTCTCTTCATCCTTTATTTTTATTCCAACGTGGTATCCTGTCCTTGCTTGGAATATTTTCATCGGTTTGTTTTACGATATCTTCGTTTCTAATTAAGATACGCAGTTATTTTTCACCTAACAACTCTCAGCGGATCAAGCTCTTTCATTTGCGCTTTTAAACACTTGCATTGATTGATGATGAAGAAAGTTATGCGTGAACATTCAACTTTACTTCTATTTTTTCCCAATTTTTTGTCATTCTACTAACGGTGCGAAGTAATCGTATGGGTCCTCTAATTATTATTATTATTATTATTATTACCATTGTATTTTGATGGTTGGGCGCACAACTCATTATCGAGTTGTCATACAAGAAAAGAAAATGTCCACTAGTGGTTGGAACTACTCTTAGCCACGTAGCATGCTGTAGATTGCGGCTTACGTATGTAAATGTAGAAGAAAAAGGCTCAATTTATCGGATTAATGCCACTTGCTGCGGTGTGCTCGACGGTTCCTCGTCGGAGGTACGAGTCCTGCCTCTGGCACGGGTGCGTGTATTGTTCTTAGGATAAGTTAGTGTAAGTAGTTCGTAAGTCTAGAGACCTATGACAACTGCAGTTTGGTCCCATAATGTTACAAACATTTGAACATCTACATCTACGTCTACATACATACTCCGCAATCCACCGTAAGGTGCGTTGCGGAGGGTACACTGTCCCACTACTAGGCATTTCCTTTCCTATTCCACTCCCAAATAGAACGAGGAAAAATAGAATTCCTGTATGCCTCCGTACGAGCCCTAATTTCTCTTATCTTGTCTTTGTGATCACTACGCGAAATGTAAGTAGGCGGCAGCAAGATCGTACTACACTCAGCTTCAAATTCCGGACCTCTAAATTTCCTCAACAGAAATTCACGAAAAGAACGTCGTCTTTCCTCCAGCGATCCCCAAATGAGATGAAGCATTTCCGTTACACTCGCGCATTGATCGAACAAACCCAGCTGCTCGCCTCTGAACTGCTTCTATGTATTCCTTTAAACTGATCTGCTGCGGGTCCCAAACACTTGAGCAATACTCAAGACGTGGTCGCACAAGCGTTTTATAGGCGGTCTCCTTTACAGGTGAAGTACCTCTTCCCAAAATTCTCCCAATAAACCGAAGTCGGCTGTCCGCCTTACTCACAACTGTCCTTACATGCTCGTTCCATTTCATATCACTCTGCAATGTTACGCCTAGATATTTGAACGACGCGACAGCATCAAGAAGCTCACTACTAATGCTGTTTTCGGACATTATGGTATTGTTTTTTCTACTCATGCGCATCACCTTACATTTTTCTACATTGAGAGCTAGCTGCCATTCTGCGCACCAACTAGAAATTTTGTCTAAGTCATCCGGTACATTACAGTCAGTTACAGACGACACCCTCCCATACACCACAGCATCATCAGCAAACAGCCGCAAATTATAACTTACTTTGGCCATCAGATCATTTATATAGATAGAAAATAATAGTAGTCCCATCACACTTCCCTGGGGCACACCTGACGATACACTCGTCTCTGATGAACACTCGCCGTCGAGAACAACGTACTGCGTTATATTACTTAGGAAGTCTTCCAGCCAGTCAAATATCTGTGAACCTATTCCTTAAGCTCGTATCGTATCTTCGTTAGCAGTCTGCAGTGTGGCACCGCGTCGAACGCCTTTTTGAAGTCGAGAAAAACACAATCCGCCTGTTGCCCTTCATCTGTTTCGTTTCAAGGAAATTTACTATATTCGAACTGAGAATATGCTCCTAAATTCTACATGAAACCGATGTCAATGATATTGGCCTGTAATTGTGTGCGTCAGTTCTCTTTCCTTTCTTATAAACGGGAGTCACCTGCGCTTTTTTCCAATCAGTAGGAACTTTGCGCTGAATTAAAGATTCGCGATAAATGCAAGCTAAGTAGGGGGCCAATGCCGCAGAATACTCTTTGTAAAACCGAACTGGTATTCCGTCCGGACCATTTTTGAACAATGCTTCGTTTCTCTTTAAATGTGGTCTGCATTTCGCTTCCGTTCAGTGGAGTACTCACAACGATTTGAACATTTAGTATCCACTTTCATGTCCTTAATTATTACTAGTAAATGGGATACGAGAAAAAAACGTTACTCTCACTTGTGTGCTATACTCAGTGTCTCGCTAGCTGTGTACTTCGGAAGATGTGAAGCATTGAATTAAAATTTGTGGTGTGGCCGGGAATCGAACCCGGACCTCCATGCTTACTAGGTGCGGTAGGCTAACGGTAAGACGTCTGCCTAGTAAGCATGGAGGTCCGGGTTCGATTCCCGGCCGCACCACAAATTTTAATTCGTTGATTCACGTTTTTATTTAATGTCTTGGACATATTCGAGACGAAAAACCGTCTCAGGGCTTCTCAATCTATGTTTAAATTGATATTTGTATCCCATGTAGCTGTGGCATGTCATATGTTGGTCAAACTATTAGGACTGTTGAGGACCGTTGTATTGAGCATAAACGTCACACACGTTTACAACAACCAACAAATCTGTTATGGCCGAACACTGTCTTGACGCAGGTCACCCTATGGAATACAACAAAACGAAAATTCTGGTATGCACTTCCAACTACTGGGACTGTGTTATCAAGGAAGCGATAGAAATAGGTGACAACCTTACGAATAGGGATGGAGGCTTCTGTTTAATTTCCTCTTGGGATTCTGCTCTCTCACTTGTCAAAAAACAGAGGGAGAAAACTAATCCGACCTCATCTGTCGATAACTGATGTTTATTATCGATATTCTGACCGGTTTCATCTTTGGCGGTGTCGGCGTGTGTGCTTGCTTGCTCGGTGTGTGTTGTCTTTCCTGTTTACTCATTGAAAACCGAGGTTTTAAAGATCGTTGCAGATTGCTTCCTCACTGCAGTTTCGCCTTGAAAATGGCAGGGTGGTCTCCTGCCGAAATATCGGCCATCGTCGATTTTGGTACCTGGCACATACCCTTATGTATTTCGAAGTTGTTATTCGCCAGGAGAAATTAACCACTTAATGCCGGTTGTCGCAAATTCGCCTCATACCGTTGTGACCTATATATATGGAAGAGTAAGTGTTTTCAGACCCCAGCGCCGGTTGTATCAGATTCTACAGGGACCGGCGAAGTCCGTGTGACGTGTGCTACCATCTACAGAGCACTGACTGTCTTTCTATGACAACATTTGTGTTTTTTGTGCGTGTTGCTAACCAAGACCTGTGTTTGTGTTCATTGTTCCGTGAAATACAGCTAAATACAGAGCTCAGTTTCATTTTGAAAATTATATTTTGTTTTTCTAATATCTTTTAAGTATTTTATATCATATTTAGATGTGATAAAGCAGATAAAACTTTCAGTGAACACGTAAATACGGTTTGTGTAAAATATGCCTCTTCAGGCACTTGGCCACTTCTATGGACAAATGCAAGCGATAAAATAAAACGAAGAAAGGACTATGGTTTGACAACAGAGGTGTTCCAGTGCATTTGCATCTGCTCGTCCGGTGATCACAATAAAAAGATGGGACCGAAAGAAAAAGCACGCACTCATGTACCATGCCCTAGCATTGTTACAGTTTACAATACATTCATACCAGGGGTGGATTTACTTGACGCTCTAATTTCCTGTTATAGGTTTTTCGTAAAGTCAAGGAAATATTACCGTAGATTGTTTTTCCACCTAGTTGATCTAGTGGTAGTGAATTCTTGGTTGCTGTATCGATGAGTTTGTGATGCTTTGGAAATTCCCCGTCGCAAACAAAACGATCTTCTGGAATTCAAATCCAGAATAGCAGATGCTCTCTGTAAGCAAGGAAAAGACATGACACGAAAAAAGAGAGGTAGGCCCTTACAAAGTATGGAAACAGAAATCCAACGTAAGAAGCGTCGGGGTCCAATGAAACCAGTCCCTAATAAATCTACCCGTACCGATGAAGTAGGTCATTGGCCTTGTGTAACAGGAAGGCAAAGATGCAAAAGACCCAGCTGTAAAGGGCAGACAGTCATTATGTGTGCAAAATGCAAACTTGGCCTTTGCCCAAACAAAAATTGCAATTGTTTTAGGCAATTTCATGAGCAAAGAAATGTTGATCCTCTGCATTAGATTTATAAGTAACCATAATTGTAATTCAAACGCATGTTCATTTTTTTCATTAAATCTCATGAGAACAATGAAAAAAATTTCCCTCAATGAAGAGTAGTAAGCGTTTTATTTCTCAAATGCCTGTTGTCGCAAATTTGACACATACCCAATTATACCAACTATGTATAAAATTTCCTATATTTGATGTTATAAATGGTCTAAGACCCCAATATTGAGCACAATATATGATTTTTTATTTTTTTTTTCTTGCAGTAGAAATTACTTCAGGCATTAAGTGGTTAAGGAATCACATTACTTCCACTTGTCTGCTATACACAGTGTCTCGCTAGCTGTGTACTTGGGAAGATGTTGTGTTGTGGGACCGTACGGTTAAAGACTGTTACACGGCAGGTGGTGGAGGTTTGGAGCCTTAGCCGCTTCAGTTTCGTAACGGCGCGTCGGCCGCTGTCATCCGCCTGGAAGCTCTTACGTCACACGCCTGTACTGGGCACAGGTCTGCTTTCGTTTACGAGGCGCTCCGCGTTTGTAGGTCGCTCCGAACAGGTTTTCTCGCCGGCGCCCACGGTCATCTTTCTGACCGAATAACGAAGAGCGGCTGCGACACTCCAGACAGATGACATTCGAAAAACTTACGGGTATGCTGCCAGGCACCAAAATCGACGACGGCCGATATTTCGGCAGGAGACCACCCTGCCATTTTCAAGGCGACAATGCAATTCAAGAAATTGGGTGTCGCGTCCGCCGTTTCGACAAAATCCTGTGAAGCCTCTATACGTGCCAGCTTCTGATCGTCAGTCGAGTGATGTGACACAAGACGTCTTCCTCTTCCCTAACTCGGGGGACTCGCATTCGGAAAGATGGTGGTTCAAATCCACCTCCAGCCATCCAGATTTAGGTTTTCCGTGATTTCCCTAAATCACTCCACGCAAAAGCCAGAGAGGTTCCTTTAAAGGCACGGCCGATTTCCTTCCCCATCTTCACCCAGATCTCCGAGCATTAGCTCCGTCTCTGATGACCACGCTGTCGACGGACCTTAAACCCTAAGCGTCCGTCCGTCCTAACTCGGGGCACTTCGTCCGACAGGTCTTACGTGGAACACACACGATACTCACTTCAACTGCGGTGGCAGCAGGTTGAGATTTCGTTACATTTAAATTCATATTCTCATTTTCAATAATGTTTTTCTGTCTGTAGTAATTCTACATTTTATACCCTCTTCTTCCATAGTCAGCTTTTGTGCCGCCGGCAGCCGCGGTGGCCGAGGGGACTGAGGCGCGTCAGCCATGGTCTGCACGGCCACTACGGTCGGGGGTTCGAATCCCCCCTCGGGCATGGATATTTGTGCCGTCCTTACTATTAGGTAGATCATAAGTAGTTTGTAAGTTTAGGGAATGATGACCCCGTATGCTGCCAGTTATCAAAATCGAGACGGCGGATATTTCGGCAGGAGAACACTCTGCCATTTTCAAGGCGAAACTGCAGTGAGGAAGAATTGTGCAACGGTCTTTAAAACCTCGGTTTTCAATGAGTAAACAGTAAAGACAACACACACCGAACAAACAAGCACACAGCGCCGACACGATCAAAGATGAAACCGGTCAGAATATCGATAATGAACATCAGTTCTCGACGGATGACATCGGATTAGTTTTGTCCCTCTGCTTTTTGACAAGTGAGAGAGCATAATCCCAAGCGGAATTTAAACAAAACCCCCCATCCCTATTCATAAGGTTGTCACCTAGTTTTATTTCTATCGCTTCCTTGATATCCCAGTCCCAGTAGTTGAAGTGCACGCCAGAATTTCCGTTTTGTCATATTCCATAAGGTGACCTGTGTCAAGACAGTGTTCGGCCACAGCCGATTTGTTTGGCTGTTGTAAACGTGTGTGACGTGTATGCTCAATACAACGGTCCTCAACAGTCCTAATAGTTTGACCAACACAGGACATGCCACAGCTACATGGGATACGGTAGACACCCGCCTTGCGGAAACCGAGATCATCCTTAACTGATCCCAACAGTGCCTTAATTTTAGAAGGTGGACGAAACACACATTTTACATTTTTTAACGCAAAATGCGGCCAATCTTGTTGGAAGTGCTGCCAACGTATGGTAGAAAGGCCACTGACGTGGGTGCCGACTCAGTGTTATCTTCACTAGCCGTTGCGCATGAGGTCGATAGCGCAACGCTCTTTTAATCTGCCCTTCACCATAGCCATTCTGTCGAAAAATTACGTCCAGATGGGACAGCTCAGTGTGCAAACATTCCGGGTCAGAAATGACGTGAGCCCTATGCACTAACGTTCGAAGAGCCCCTTCACGTTGAGCTGGGTGGTCAAAACTATCACCTTGCAAATACAAATCAGTATGCGTTGGCTTCCTATAAACAGCATGTCCCAAGGTACAATCTGCCTTTGTCCTGACCAACACATCAAGAAAGGGAAGTCAACCATTCTTTTCCCCTTCCATTGTGAAAAGGATGTTGGGCTGGATTGAATTTAGATGTTCCAAAAAATAATTCAAGTTCTCACTACCATGAGGCCAAACAACAAAAGTGTCGTCTACATATCTGAAAAAACAAGTTGGTTTCACCGCCGCTGTCTCCAGTGCACGATCTTCAAACTCCTCCATGAATAAATTAGCAATGATAGGTGACAAAGGACTTCCCATCGCAACTCCATCTGTCTGCTCATAGTACTCACCATTGAATAAAAAGTAGATGGAAGTCGAAATATGTCGAAATAAATTCATCGATTTTGGTACCTGGCAGCATAACCGTATGTTTTTCGAAGTTGTTCTTCGCCAGGAGAAATTAAGGAATCAGATTGCATTCGAATTACTGAAGCGGACGACAAATTATCCTAACGATGCGTGAGTGTGACAGTAAAAGGGTGAAACGGCTGCTGTTCACAAAGTACCCTCTGATACACGCCAGACAAATCGAGTTAATACTCAACTGTCATCCAATTCCCAGCTATACTGAATGATTTAATTCTGTAGTTTATCGGCTCACGACAGTGCTAAATATATGTACCACCACACACCATACAGGGATGAAAGTTAATACTTATTTTTCATCACATTGTGAGCGATGTAAAAAGTTTCAAGTGAGTAGCTCGTCGAAGTTAGTTTGAAATGCATTGGAATGTTTGTACCGAACAGACAGACATCAGAGCGAGTTAATACACTTCCGGTGATAAAAATTAGTACTTAAACTAACTTATGC
Source organism: Locusta migratoria (assembly GCA_026315105.1). Classification (NCBI taxonomy): domain Eukaryota; kingdom Metazoa; phylum Arthropoda; class Insecta; order Orthoptera; family Acrididae; genus Locusta; species Locusta migratoria. Next base: position 257,875,505 of record CM048751.1, on the reverse strand, counting down.
CAAGGACAACACGCACACCCCTGCCCAGCCGCGGCGGATTAGCCGTGCGCGCTGGGGCGCCGTGCTGCGAAGCGCGCGGCCGTCGCCGTCGGGGTTTCGAATCCTCCTTAGGGCATAAGTGTTTGTGTTGTCCTTAGGTTAGTTTGCCTGAGTTTAAGTAGTTTGTAAGCTACGGACTAATAATCTAGCAGTTGAGTCCTATAGATTTACAAACATTTGAACATTTTATGTGGCGACTATTCCGAAAGGAAAGGCGTCAATTCTGATTCTGCAGTTGTTATTGTTTTCATATTCACCGAATATATGACTTCAACTGCGAATGGAGAAAGCTGAAAATGTGTACCCAGCCGGGATTCAAACCCGGGTCTCTTGCTTTGTAGACAGTTGCGCTGACCCCTACATCACTGGGGACACAGTGATCACCGCACCTGCATGGTCCACCTAAGCACGCCTCCCGTCAGACACACATTTCCAGCTTTAACCTGCCCACAGTACTCAAACTCGTAATCACTATGTACTAATTCCCGTAAGGGTAAGGGCTCCAAACTATTAATGTGTGACAACTATCAACGAAATTTGGTACACATATACCTTACCTTGAGGTAACAGTTTCTGTATGGATAAGAACCACCTATGACTCATGCTTAATGATATAACGTCATTAACAGTAGGAGTAGCAAAAAATTGGCACATAATGCGACGAGACTTTATTCATTCACTGTATGAGAATGAGAGCAGTAACCAACTTACGACAAACTTTAAACATAATTTCAAACCTTTATTACATTTTTTCTCGCTGACAACCACAGTAAAATGATGAAAGTAAAAACTTTTCTCGTGGTTGCGTCGATTTTCCCGGCGTAATAACTGATAATATTCATCTCGGCTTTGCAGCCGGTCTTCATTTCGACCTGCAGTTTCTTTTAACTAGTTTTGTTTCGACCCAACGTTTTGCCGATTTTCTCTACCGGCGCGCTACTAGTTCTATTGCGCCTAGAGGGCCTCTGGTTTCGCGCACGCGGGTCGTTAGCGGTGTATAATGGGGCCGTTGATTCTGTTCTGCCTCAGTTTCCGGCGAGTAAGTGTAATAAGCGCACTCACCTGAAGATGGCAGCCAGTTGGTCTGCCGAAATATTGTGTTTAGTTGACGATGGCATTCGGCTGCACACCCGAGATGAATATTATCAAAAATGTTTTCCGCTAACTGCTTTTCTGCTGTTCATGCAGTAAAACTACAGCATTCGGTATGACGTTACAACTTATAATTTCTACACTACAACTAGTGCTTGCAGGAAATTTCACTGACATTATACACACAAACAGCTTCGAAATTGTATTACGGTACGACAGGTAGTTCATGAGTTACACTCTTGGCCATTAAAATTGCTACACCACGAAGATGACGTGCAACAGACGCGAAATTTTACCGACAGGAAGAAGATGCTGTGATATGCAAGCAAATGATTAGCTATTCAGAGCATTCACACAAGATGGCGCCGCTGGTGACACCTACAACGTGCTGACATGAGGAAAGTTTCCAAGCGATTTCTCATACACAAACAGCAGTTGATCGGCGTTGCCTGGTGAAACGTTGTTGTAATGCCTCGTGTAAGGAAGAGAAATGCGTACCATCACGTTTCCGACTTTGATAAAGATCGGATTTTAGCATATCGCGATTGCGGTTTATCGTATCGCGACATTGCTGCTCGCGTTGGTCGCGATCCAATGACTGTTAGCAAAATGTGGAATCGGTAGGAACGCCGTTCTGGATCCCAACGGCATCGTATCACTAGCAGTCGAGATGACAGGCATTTTATCGACATGGCTGTAACGGATAGTGCAGCCACGTCTCGATTCCTGAGTCAACAGATGAGGACGTTTGCAAGGCAACAACCATCTGCACGAACAGTTCGATGACGTTTGCATCAGCATGGACTATCAGCTCGGAGACCGTGGCTGCGGATACCCTTGACGCTGCATCACAGACAGGATGGTGTACGCAAAGACGAACCTGGGTGCACGAATGGCAAAACGTAATTTTTTCGGATGAATCCAGGTTCTGTTTACAGCATCATGATGGTCGCATCCGTGTTTCGCGTCATCGCGGTGAACACACATTGGAAGCGTGTATTCGTCATCGCCGTTACTGGCGTATCAACAGGCGAGATGGTATGGGGTGCTACTAGTTATACGTCTCGGTCACCTCTTGTTCGGATCGACGGCACTTTGAACAGTGGCCGTTACATTTCAGATGTGTTACGACCCGTGGCTATACCCTTCATTCGATCCCTGCGAAACCCTATATTTCAGCAGGATAATGCACGACCGCACGTTGAAGCTCCTGTACGGGCCTTTCTGGATACGGAAAATGGTCGATTGCTGCCCTGTCCAGTACATTCTCCAGATCTCTCACCAATTCAAAACGTCTGTTCAATGGTGGCCGAGCAAGTGGCTTGTCAATACGCCAGTCACTACTCTTGATGAACTGTGGTATCGTGTTGAAGCTGCATGGGCATCTGTACCTGTACACGCCATCCAAGCTCTGTTTGACTCAATGGCCAGGCGTATCGAGGCCGTTATTACGGCCAGAGGTGGTTGTTCTGGGTACTGATTTTTTAGGGTCTACGCACCGAAATTGCGTGAAAATGTAATCATATGTCAGTTCTAGTATAATATATTTGTCCAATGAATAACCGTTTGTGGTTTGCATTTCTTCTTGGTGTAGCAGTTTTAATGGCCAGTAGTGTATGAGGACATAAACAGTAACGTTCATGAAAAACTGCTCCATCATGTACTATGCATCAATCACTTCTTTACTGTTAACTGTATTCACAAGAGATTTTACAGACATACAGCACTTATATAAATTAATCTATATCTTCCAAATTATACAATTGTATAATGTATCTTTATATATAAAGCAGTGTCGGTTTTTTTGTCTGTTTGTATAACATAAAAATCTACAGTTTTTTTCCAGTCTTTTTCAAATTTTGTACACGTAAGCTTCAATCTATCAGGACGGTCGCCGTAAGTATAAGATTTACGTACAACACGTAGTTTACGAGATATGGCGTCATAAACAATAAGATGCGCGGAAAACTGCTGCATTAAGCGAAAATTCTGCTCATTTTCTCCTGAACCAGTGGACCGATTTCAACCAAGTTCAGTACACATATTCCTTAGGCGAGACAACAGCTGCTGTAGGTGAACGAACCACATACGACACGTGGATCAGGAGATATAACGTTATAAACAATAAGAGTTGCAGTGACTGCCACATATACGCCGAAACTTTATAAATACACTATACGAGAATGACAGTACTTCGCGACTTGCAACAGAATTTAAACATCTTTTCAAACCTTTATTGAACGTTTTGTCGCTGACAACCACATCAAAATAATGAAAGGAAAAAATTTTCTCGTATGCTAATTTTTCGCTGTTCATGGACTAAAACTAAAGCATTCGGTATGACGTTACAATTTCTAATTGTTACACTACAGTTTTTAGCCGCAGGATATTTTACAGACAGTGTACATACATATAGGTGAGTGTACCTTCTAAACTGTATCACAGTAAGTCACGTAGTTTGAGATATGAGCACATAAACAGTAACGTTTATAGAAAACGCACCATCATGCAACAAGTTTTAATCTATTACTTCTTTACTACTAATTGTAATCGCAACAAATTTTACAGACGTACAGAAAATATACGAATGAATACCTACTTGAAAAATTGTATAATTGTACAACATATAACTCAATAAAGATGAGCTCGCACGTATTTTTATGTTTTGATTACTATCTTTCTTTGTTCGGATACTGCACTTATAATTTTGTACGTTATGCGAGACAGCCTTATTTCTTATTTATTCTCCATAAATGTAACATGTTTTTAGAAAAAAGGAGATAGACAGAGAGAGAAGGGGTAGGAGAAGTACTAACTCAGGCAGGAATAAATAAATAAATACCCTGGCAAAGCCGGGTTTTCAGGTAGTAATTCAATAAATATGAGATCATAAAAATGTTCAAATGTTTGTAAACCTACTGGACCAAACTGCTATGGTTATCTGTCCGTTGATTTACAAACTATTTAAACTAACATGGAATAAGGACAACACACCCATGCCCTAGAGTGCACTCCAACCTCCGGTGGGAACGGCCGCCTAGTCGGTAGCATAACGCATTAGACCACGCGGTCAGTCCGCATGACAAGAGGCTATATATACTGCGATGGGTAAAATCCTGTCACATCATACACGTTTTAATTCCCATCGTATTAACTACTAAGTCATATCCGTATTCCATTCAGCTTAAGGAAATTCCTGAAAGCTGACAGTGCTGTTCAAAACTTTGAACTATGAAGCACGCACGGCTGCAGGCAAAAGCAATAGACTTCTATAGGGCTACATCTACATAATTTCTCTGCAAATCACATTTAAGTGCCTGGCAGAGGGTTCATTATCCACTTTCATAACCTTTCTCTACCGTTCCATTCTCTAATAGCGCGCGGGAAGAAAGAACACCTAAATCGTTCCTTTTTCGACCTCTCTTATTTTATTGGGGTGGTCATGTCTCTCTATGTAGGTGAGTGCTAGCAAAATATTTTCACATTCAGAAATAAAAGTCGATGATTGAAATTTTGCAAATATAACTCGCCGCAACGAATAACGTCGTTCTTTTAATGATTTCCTCCTCAAATCGTGCAACATTTCCATGACCCCCCCCCCCCCTGTAACGTGAGAATACAAAACGAGCTGCCCTTCTCTGAACCTTCTCAATGTCCTCCGTCCGTCCCACCTGGTTAGGGTCCCACACTGGGCAACAGTACTTCAGGAGAGGACGCACAGACTCTTTGGTGGAGCTGTTGCAGCTTCGAAGCGTTCTGCCAATGAAAAGTAACCTTTGGTTCGCCTGACCCACAATATTTTCTGTGTGTTCTCCTAGGTGTTTGGCAGAATTTACGACCTTAAGGTTTGACTGATGTATCGTATAATTGAAGTCCAGTGGATTTCTTTTAGTGGTCATTTGTATTACTTCAAACTTTTCATTATTTAGTGCTAATTGCCAATTTTCGCACCATGTAGAATTTTTCTCTAAATCGCTTTGCAGTTGCTTTTGATCCTCTCTTAACTTCACTAAACGATAAACGACAGCATCATCCGGGAACAGTCTAAGAGAGCTATTCAGATTGTCTCCTAAATCGTTTATAAACACGAGGAAGAGTAGGGGACCTATAAAACTTCCCTGGGGAACGCCAGATATCACTTCTGTTTTAATCGATGAGTAAAGGAATAGAAGAGAATGAAACAGTGCATATCCAACGATTACCCATTATTTCTGACAGCTCTAGCTTTTATCTTCTATAGAGTGCAGTTTCCAGTGACACTGCAATTTTTTTACGATTAATAAATCACAAGGCACTCTATTAAATACTGTGGACGGGATTTGACACCTCCATGTGTTTCACACGGACAAGTTTAGTTGCTTGGTCAAGGATGTGCTCGCGAAAGAATTTATTCGTATTACATCCGGACAAGTAAACAATAAATTTTATGTACGTCATGTTTTGAATTAAATGAATGTAGGAATGCTACGTTCACTTGTATTTTTATTACTACCTTTCCTTTTTTGTATAGCGCACTTTTAATTTTGTACATTGTGCAAGACAACCGTAACTCTTGTATATTCTCCCATTAAAAAAACGAGTTTTTAGAACAAAGTAGATTGACAGATAGAGAAGGGATATGGTAGTACTAATTCAGGGCTCGAATAAACAAATAAATGCCCGGGCAACGTCGGGTTTTCAGCTAGTATTAGAGAATTAGTGTGAAATTGTTTATTGGTGCCGCTATATTGTGTGGTCTTTGTTTTTCGTCGTAAGAAATGTGACTACCCGTACAGCAGTAGCACAATCAGAGCAACTGCTATTATGACCTCGCCAGTTAGCGCTCAACAATTTTAAATGCATCCACCCATCCATCAGACTTTTGAAACCGGAATATGAAGTGAAGCGCGGTAAGCTTTCAAAACGAGTTTCCTTTATATTTATTTTTGACGTGCCTGATGACGTACTGTCTATCGCAGTAAGGGATGTCACGATGGACCGGTTTATGAAATTAATTTCGCACGATATTTCAACGACGGCTCCGGTCGACGTTGTAGCAGCTGAACAAACTAATGCGTGCTATCTGTCACGCCAGGGGCGCTCGCAAATTCACAGCATGGCGCTCAGTTCACTCCGCGTCGGCGATCCAATTTATTCTCGCACGCCGTGCGGGGCAGGTGATTCAACTACGCAGCGACTCGTCGCTGGCGTAATCTGCCCAGCAGATTGCGGCTGCATTGAAAAGCGACAGAATCCAGTCGCGAGCGCAAGTAATGAAAGACAAAGTATAAATGTTTTGTAGCAATCGAAACAGCGCGTTTACGCGACAGTGATTATAGTTTGCTTGTTTCTGTATCTACATCTACATGGGATGCTCTGCAAATCACATTTAAGTGCCTGGCAGAGGGTTAATCGAACCACCATTATACTATTTCTCTCCCATTCCATTCTAGAATACCGCGAGGGAAGAAATTACACCTAAATCTCTCCGTTCGAGCTCTGATTTCTCGTATTTTATTCTGATGGTCATTTCTACCTATGTAAGTGGCAGTCAACAAAATATTTTCGCATTCGGAGGAGAATGTTGGCGATTGGAGTTTCGTAAGTAGCCCACGCCGCAGCGATAAGCGCCGTTGTTGTAATGATTCCCATCCCAGATCCTGTAAAATCCTGTTGCATCTTTTAATTGTTCTACCAATAAAACGCAGTCTCTGGTTCGCCTTTCCCACGGCATTATCTACGTGTTCTTACCAATTTAAGTCAGAAGTAATTGCAATTCCTAGGTATTTTGTGGAGTCTACGGCCTTCACATTTGATTGATTTATCTTGTAAACAAAGTTTAACGGATTTCTTTTCGTACTCATGTGGGCGACTTCACACTTCTCATTATTCAGAGCCAATTGCCAATTTCTACACCATAGTGATATCTTATTCAGATCGTTCTGCTGTTGGTTTTAATCTCCAGGTGATTTTACTAGATGGTAAATGACGGCATCATCTGCAAACAACTTAAGAGAGTTACTTAGATTTCCCCTAAATCTTTTATGTAAGTAAGGAACAGCAGAGGACCAATAACACTACGCTGTGGAACGCCCGATATCACCTCTGTTTTAGTCGAAGCCTTACCATTGATTACTACGAACTGTGTCCTCTCTGACAGGAAATCCCCTATCCAATCGCAAATTTAGGGCGATATATAATGACCACGCAATTTGACTCGAATCTCAAACGGCGAGCAACCGGGTGCTCCGCAGCGAGGCGCCTTACACCGCTCGGCTATTCCACCGCGGCAAGACAAAATAATAATAAAATAAAAAATAAAAAGGTTAAACAATAATCCAATGTGCAAGCAGTAACTTTCAAATGTAGAAATCGAGCTCGATATCCGTTGAAATACACTGGCCAAAATAATACGGGAGCAGTTGAGATATCTAGGTTCTCAAGAATCGTCACCGGCAAAATGAACTAAAGTTGTTCGATGTCTTTCTGTCGTTTCTACAAAGTGGAGACAACAATATTATGGCAACCGAGATAAAGGTAATAACAGAAATTTGGTGCAGAGGAGTTGGTGTTGACTTGTGTTTACTCTACCAAACGATTTACACAAGCAGTTAGGTTCGAATAGTAGCCTATACTGAGCAGGTAGTGCAATGCAACAATAACGTGACGTACCCGAAGCTATGGCATGGAAAGACATAGGAAGGTTGGATTCGGAGCAGACACAGAGGAAGGTGACTGCATCTTTTGGAGCGTTCCAAAGTGTAATTTCCAGAAACTGGCGTGATTTCAGACAACAGGAACCGTTAAAAGAAGGCAAGGCCAAGCTCGCCCACTGGTAACTTCAGCGAAAGATGACCGTTATCTCGGGTTCACAGCACGTCGAGACAGGAGGCTGAATGCAAGCGCAGTTGCAACGCACCCTCCAGGCAGCAACACCAATATCAAAACATACAGTCGAAAACCGCCTTCGGCAATGTGGCGTCTACGCGCTAAGGCCTATGGTGTGCGTCCCATTAAAACACGACACCGTTCAGGCCGCAGACACTGGGCGAAGGATCGTTACGTTTGGTTTCGTAACCAATGACGCCGGTTTCTGTCCACAGGTGATTCAATATTTCGTATTCAGCCGGACAATGGTCGTTCCCTCATTTCGAGAGAGAGAGAACGTGGAACGCGGAACAATCCTACTTATATGCAGGAAATATCACTATTCATTGGTGATGAATGAGTGGTGCGGGTATGAGTCAGCATTAGCGGACGTATGGACCTCTATGTCGTTTAGAATGGCGCTTTCACTGATTGGAAGTATAGAGACGATATCTTCCGACCTTTTGTTGTGCCCTACGGTGGTGCCATAGGAGATGGGTTCCTTCTGGTGGACGCTAACTCCCGTCTCAACAGAGCTGCACTGATGGACAACATGCTTGAAGCTGAGTGAACTTAACGAAGGAGTGGCGAGCTCGTTCACCGGATTTAAGCCCGATCTTGGATGCGCCTGGAGACGCATTGTAGCCAGACCAGCACCTCCCACAACGGCTGCAGAGCTGCATATTTCATTCATGGAAGAATGGCCAAATATCCCCCAAGAGTTTATTTATAACATCATACTGTCCGTGCCACGAAAGTGTCCAACAGTACTGGCCGTCAGAGGGGATCACAACACCATATTGGACGGCATCGAGAATATTGGCCCACTTTAGGTTACGGGAGTAACAATAAAAATGGACCTTTGCGATCGCCTTTTGACAGCTCGAAATCTAAATGAAAATAACGGCTTAGCCGTTCATCAGACACGAAAATTGAAACACCCAGTATGTAGAGGAGAAAATTGTCTACAACTTTGGCCTGTTTATTTTTTTCCGCATCTCGTATCGTCTCAGAGATATTTGCCTAAATAACGGCGCTTTCACGATGTCTGTCTGTCTGTCGGTACGTAACGTGTTCATACTTTTTAAGTCGAATCGTTCAACCGATCGGCATCAAATTTTACAGACATAATTGCTGGCTACCAGAGACCAGAACCTCCCTTTTTCAAATGTTTCGGACGAAAAATACGTTAGTGACACTAAAAAAAGCCGTTTGTAATGTAATTTTAATTGCGAATAAACAGTTCATCTACACGAAAATTGAATAATGGAATTTGTAAGGTGAAAATCTCTTATATCTTTTTCATAACTCGCACCATCACAGAGACATTTGCAAAATTAACGGCGATTTGACACCGTTCCTCGACTTTACGTAAACCAGGCGTTCCTCTCTCTGGCATACGCCATCTTGCTTATTGTATTTAATGATTTTATTATTATAACTTACGCATTGTCATTTCAACGCAATGACGCACTAAAGAATTAACAAGTACACATTGTTCTTAGTACGATAAATTATAATCTAGTGTGTAAATTAACTGTCCGTCGTAGTGTAGTGTGCAGCGCGTTAGGTTGTGCTGCACGTCGTCGGTAGTGCGAAACCTGCCACTGCCATTTTTTTCGCCTTGCCTCTTAAAAGAGTTTCAGGCACTCTTATTAATTAAATACAGCTACGTTATGCAATGTTTAGAGTTGCGCAGATGTAAGAATGCGCTCTATAAAATTTGCGTTTATTCCATTTCATGAACTTCCGTGAAATACGTAATAACAAATTTTTATCATTTTTGTCCGAAATGTTTGCAAAAAATCAGAACACTACAGTCAATTCTAAAGTGGGCCGCAAAACACAGTGCGATTTTCTTTTTCACTGATACGGTAGACCCATCGTGCCTCGCTGTGAGTAAACCTCATGTAAAGAGTTGAGACAGCAAAATGTGGTTCTGTATCACACACAAATTGCAATTACAACAAATATCTGAATAAAATACGTTACCATATTCATATTTTATATGATTACTCACCTGACCCCATAATTGTTTTTAGCACTGTTGTTCCGGAGACTGTTCGGAGATATTTTCTTTACACTTGCCGAACATCTTATGGGCATGAAACACAGTTCTACATACATCAAGACGTATCGAAAAATCCTCAAATGCAGCAACAGTCCCACCCAAAATTAATAATCGAGGAAGACTACCAAATACAGAAAGCCATAATTGAAGGAAAATAAATAATAAATGAATAACAGCTCTCTGCAATGGAACTTTATTCTCTGCCCCTCAAAAACTGTCAGACAACACCTACATACACACCACACATTCTCACACAATGTCAAAATTGGAACTCCCCCCCCCCCCCCCCCAACAGTCAACGGTTAACCTCACTTGCCATCTTGTCAAGATTCAAACTTTCCGAAATACCTTCAGCAAAGAATGAGAAGTAAATTTTACAGAATTCGAAAAGTGAATAGCTGTTAGCATAGTTACTTGGAAGCATACATCTTAGGTTTTCCATAGCAATTCACATTACTTTAATAAAGACGTCATCTGATCCAGGTTCCTTTCAGAGTACGCTGATATAATAGCTCCATACAACTGCTCGCTCGACTAAAGATCATTCCCGAAAGTCTGGAACGTTGCACGGGACTCACCAAAACTGAATAAAGGAAACAGGGATAATCCACAGAATGACAGGCCTATATAACTCTAGTCGCTGTTAGGTAGGATTTTGCAGCACAAATTGTATAGAAGCATTATGAATTAACCTTCCAGTACACGAACTTTGCAACACGGGTTCAAAAAATATGGTTCTTGTGAAACACAACAAGCTCTTTTTTCTTACGAAGTAGTGAATGCAGCCGACAGGGATCTCAATTCGATTCAACATACCTAGATTTCCCGCAAATTGTATAGTAGCATTATGAAGTAACCTTCCAGTACACAAACTTTGCAACACGGGTTCAGAAAATATCGTTCTTTGAAACACAACAATCTCTTTTTTCTTACGAAGTAGCGAGTGCACCCGACAGGGATCTCAAGTCGTTTCAACATACCTAGATTTCTCGCAAATTGTATAGCAGCATTATGAAGTAACCTTCCAGTACACGAACTTTGCAACACGGGTTCAGAAAATATCGTTCTTGTGAAACACAACAAGCTCTTTTTTCTTACGAAGTAGTGAATGCACCCGACAGGGATCTCAAGTCGATTCAACATACCTAGATTTCCCGCTGGCGAATCCAGCACATTGATCTGAGTGAAGTAAAGGAGAGAAGACTCGAAAAGAGGACTTCGCCCTCCTCCTCCCCCCCCTCTCTCCCTCCCTTCCTCGCCATCTCTGACCATTCAGAAAAACTGCTCCATAGCGCACTCCACCTGCCCCCCTCTTGGGTTCGCCACTGAAACTTCCAGAAGGCTTTCGACACCGTTCCTTTCATGAGACTCTTAATCCAGTTGCATGTATATGGGGTATCTTCGTAGTTGTGTGACTGCATCCGTAATGTTCTGTCAGAAAGTTCGTAGTTACAGAAGTGAAATTGTCGAGTAAAAAAGAAGTGATGTACGTGCCGTTCCCCCAAGACGTGTCAAAGGCCCTTTGCTCTTACTAATCTATACAAATTATGTACGAGATTATCTGAGCAGCACTCTTTGAATGTTTACTTATGAGGCTGTCTATTACTGTGTAGTAAAAACATCAAAAGGGCAATACTTTTGCAAAATAATATAAACGATATAGCAGTATGATACGAGAAGTAGAGTATTCGACCGCAGTGTCCGTAACAAAGTATCATCATTTAAGAATGACCGTGCCTTTCAGCGTTCAGTCTAAAGCATAGAGCCCTTAATAAAATTCTTACGTGAGCCCCTGTTCAATAGTAGCGATGATTTCTCTATTTATGTTAAGCCAGTAACTTCAAAATCATTCTTGACAGAATCCAAATACTTTCTCCTTGGTCTATCACGACTCCTCTTAAGCCGTCCTCTCACGGGACGTAGAAATGCACGTGGAGGAGGAAGTGGTGACGCCGCAACGTGGAATACCACGTTCCACTGCCCTGCGAAGCGTGGAATGAAGGATCTAGCATGTTAGAAATGTTCAAATGTTTGTAGAGCTTATGGGAGTTAATTACGGGGTTATCAGTCCCTAAACTTACAAACTACTTATGAATTAGCTAATGCTAAGGGCGTCACAAATATCAATGCCCGAGGGGGGATACGGACCCCCGACCGTAGTGGCCGTGCTGAACGTGACGGCGCGCTGCAGACAGCTGCGACCTGGCTTTCAAGTGACAGGCAGAACTTTTGAGCCGCCATATTGCAAACGGAACTCCATATTTCGTTCCTTCTTTCGATGTAGCGTACGATGTGTGAAAATAATCTACATAAAGCGTTAGAATACTGAAGAACTTTTGAAAACGCGTAATTTTAGATATGATTTGTTACAATAAATTACCGGAAACAAAATTTTCATGGCTTTAAAGGTTCTCCTATTTAACGTGTGTCAGTGTTATAATTTGTATAATGTGAAAGAATATCGCCTCTTAGCTAGTTCTTCTATCAAAGAAGCGTCTTTGTGATACCATGTCATAGATAAATAACATATTACAACAGGTTTTACAAGCGTAGTATAGCCGAAAACTGAAGCTGAACTGTAAGGACAGTGTAGTTGGTAACGTAACAGGCTGTGGCGTTGAGATTGTAAGCGAAACATGTTCGCGTCTGTGCACTTCCGAAATATTTATATTTTTTCCTCTTTTGTTTCCTTAACGTTTCTGGTTCCTTCTTGCTGATTTAAGTGTAATATCTGATATTCGTTGTTATTTCTTTTTAAGACAACGTATTAGCGTCTTGGTCAGAGTCACCAGCTGTGGAGGAAAACAGATGTAAATACCAGGTTTGCCTCTACACTCTCCCAGATATTTTAACTATTTCGTTTCATTATGTTTAATGAAAGTTATTTGTTAATTTAATACTATTATAATATTCGGTTTTCGACGTTATTTATTAGAAACAAGAACGAACTTTGTCCACGAGAGAATTTGTTGAGTTTTTTGTTCTACGCCACAGAAACAAATAAAATTCAAGACTGTACCCTACGTCACTCGGTTTTCCCGACGGTGTTTGAATTAAGTTTGCAGTTCAGTACACTCTTGGAATAGTTCAGTTTCACAGAGCAAAGTGAATATTTCTATCGCGTGGTTACAGAAGAAGATGCAGTGTAGCAGGAACAGTGTTTACGTACAATACCAAAAGCAAAAATTATCACAACGAATATTGTCGGGCCGGCCGCGGTGGCCGAGAGGACTGAGGCGCTCCAGTCACTGTCTGCACGGCCACTACGGTCGGGGATTCGAATCCCCCCTCGGGCATGGATATTTGTGCCGTCCTAGTTCGTAAGTAGTTCATAAGTAGTTTGTAAGTTTAGGGACTGACGACCCCGTAGTTCAGTCCCATAAACTATACAAACATTTGAACATTTGAACATTTCCGGGTTGAGGCGTTGTACCGCGTGTATAACAAGTAAAATATATGGTCAGAACGTATTTCTTCGAATATACAGAAAATGTACAACGTGGAAAATGGAAATATAAGAGCAAGACAACTGGAGCTGGTGCAAATCATGTATTTCACCACTGACAATTTTTATAAATAATTTTTGCCGAATGCGATTTTGTCGTAAATTTCGTTATTATTCTCAACCGCCTTCAGATACATGTATCGTCTTTGTGCTTCTTGAAGAAAGAAAATACAATTTCTGTAAGAGTATTGCCTGCCACATTCAAGCATACGAAAGTTATTTCGTTCTTTTTTTTCCGCCGATGGCTAAGAGAGATACCGTGTAATTTTACGCACATCCATCTCTGTTAACACAATGATCAATGCGTCAGCCCGCAATGGGCGCTGGAGAGCGCTGCGGTCGCAAAGGAAATCACGATTAGCAGCACGTTCCGTGGGATGTAGCGGGTCGTTTCAGAGCGTGCTGTAGCCAGATAAGACAGCACGTCCGGCCTGGGCCACGTTGGAACAGCTTTACCCTCTACTCCCATGCGTATAACATGACACCACCATCTCTGTTTCATCCATGATATTCATTCCCAATTTTTCTTTGATTTCCTCATTGTGGATACCCTCCTGCCATTGTTCCCATCTGTTAGTACCTGCAATCATCCTTGCTAATTTCACACCTATAATAAGATAGCCCGTATCCACCCACCTTATGGGTGACATGATGATATTTGTTGAAATGTTTTAAACAAAATATGTTAATATTTTAATTTATGATTATAACAATTGAGGAATAAACATAAACACTGAAGAATTGGCAAACAAATCCTTTATTTTTGTTATATCATACAATAAAGTCGGTCGAAAGATAGTGCGGTGCACTGCAAACTTAGTCTCGGTGCTGACTCCCTCCTTTCAGAAGAGAGTAGACCGTAGCTAAGCACTCATTGCATTAGCTTTCCTGTACCTTGATTCCAGTTCTTTCACCATGTTCCCATCCTGTGATAAAAGTAACAGAGTATAAATCGTAACCAAGTATGACTAAACAAAATTAATGGTCTCTATGGTGGAAACAGTGGTCTCGTATCCTCCCATCGATCAAACCCTAGAATTTGTACACAGTGGAAAAAAAAATCTCCCTGTATACAGTATTATTTATGTCAAAGCACCAGGTGACTAATTTGTTGTGCGCCGAGCTTATAAGCAACTTTCAAAAAAATTTAATCCGGCGCTTCCTTGTTTGCGCGTCGTTGTAATTTATCGCGCGGCCATTAAGTAAGAGCCTCCTCAGAGGTTGGAGTGGAGGTGAAATACTGGCCGGGCGCCGGTCAGAGCTGCGCGGAGGGCCGGATTGCTCCCCAGCGGCGGCGTTTTTCTTGCCTGTGGCTCCGCCTGTCCCGCTCCTTAGCCGGCCTGGCTGTAATTAGCGGCTCAGAAATCAACAGCCGCCCAGGGGGCCGTAAGCGTGGACTGCCAGCAGGCGGCCAGCGAAGGCCGCGGCACAGCGCCGGATACACGCTGTCCTACGCCACAGACAAATATATACCGACGGGAAACCTCCGTAAGGGCCTGGTCCTACGCTCAGGGGTGCGGGGAGGGAAGGTTCTGTAAGATGTCCCATGATGGCGCTGAGGTCAGAAGCAGCGCTTTAAACTGGCCAGAGTAGTCAGCAGGTAGCGGCTGCCCCCACTACCACTTCCCCTCAAACGCCGGCACGCCAGACACAGCCATAGCCTCATGGCAGGCGGCTCAAGCTCTCCCCTCAGCATCCCCTCCACGCTACCCTCTGACGTGCGAGAGGCACCCTAAGCCAACAAACCGCCTGACACCTGCTAGCATCTTACGGAACTACGAGCGTAGGACAGTGGTTTAGGGCGGGCTGCTTCTCTGTATAGCCGGCCGCGGTGGCCGAGGGGATTGAGGCGCTCCAGTCACGGTCCGCACGGCCACTACAGTCGGGGGTTCGAATCCCCCCTCGGGCATGGATATTTGTGCCGTCCTTAGTTGTAAGTAGTTCATAAGTAGTTTGTAAGTTTAGGGACTGATGACCCCGTAGTTAAGTCCCATAGACTCTACAAACATTTGAACATTTTCTCTGTATATGTTTCCACAGACAAATATATACAGACGGAAACCTCCGTAAGGGCCCGGTCCTACGCTATGGGATGCAGGGAGGGAGGGTTTCCAGCAGTTCTGAAAGATGTCCCATGATGGCGCTGCGGTCAGAAGCAGCTCTTTAAACTGGCCAGAGCAAGCGGCAGGTAGCGGCTGCCCCCACCACCACTTCCCCTCAAACGCTGGCACGCCAGACACAGCCTTAGCCTCATGGCAGGCGGCACAGGCTCTCCCCACAGCCTCTCCTCCACGCTACCCTCTGATGTCCGAGAGGCACCCTAAGCCAGGGAACGGCATGACACCTGCTAACATCTTACGGAACTACATGGGGAGCGTAGGCACAAAGTAACATATACAGAGGAGAAGCCTCCCCTCAACCACTATCCTATGCTCCCTTCGTAGTTCCGTAAGATGCTAGCAGGTGTCAGGCCGTTCCTTGGCTTAGGGTGCCTCTCGCACGTCAGAGGGTAGCGTGGAGGGGAGGCTGAGGGGAGAGCTCGTGCCGCCTGCCACGAGCCCACGGCTGTGCCCGACTTGCTGGTGTTTGAAGAGAGGTGGTGGTGGGGACAGTCGATACCTGCCTACTACTCTGGCCAGTTTAAAGGGCTGCTTCTGACCTCAGCGCCATCATGGGACATCTTACGGAACCTTCCCTCCCCGCACCCCTGAGCCACAGACAAATATATACAGACGGGAAACCTCCGTAAGGGCCCGGTCCTACGCTCAGGCACAGAGTAACATATACAGAGAAGCAGCCCACCCTAAACCACTGTCCTACGCTCCCCTCGTAGTTCCGTAAGATGCTAGCAGGTGTCAGGCGGTTCACTGGCTTAGGGTGCCTCTGTACAGCACTTGATCTTTACCTCACGGATAATAGGAAAATTATACAACCCATGCTGCATAAATAGAATGGGTTGGAAGCGTTGTCAGGATGGATGGCGGAGCGGTGAAGGCTTGTGGGCGCCCTAGGAAAGGGTGGCTAATTGGCAAATAAAAGATAGAATTGAAGTTAATATTTGGTATATTCTTAAATACGGGTTACATGGCGGGACTCGCCCTGGGGTCGGATGCAATGAATGAATGCCAGTCTAAACGGATTAGAAAACGGAAGAGGTAATGTTTACGGTAATGGTTACGGTTCACACAGTTGGTGGCTGCTACCGAACAGCCGCTAGGCGGGAGCGGACGGCATGCGGCCGTTCGCCCCGCACAGACGCTGAGCCTCTGGAGTGCGTCTGTTCTGCACGAGAGCTCAAACTGAAGAGAGCGAAGGAAGTGATTCTCGCACCTCTGCGTCCTCCAGCAGCAGCACACGTGTTCAAACGTGGGTGTCTGCTATTGGCTCCACGGTAGCATGGAAACGTCAGTATTTTCAGCATGGACGCCAGAAGGGTGGCGTGATTTTAGAATCAGCATTCAATATTGGTTCTGGCCGGCTCTGTCCTGCAAGGTGGACAGGCTTGGTCACATTGTCAAGGCGTATGTCGCGGTGGAAGAACACTTGTAAAACTTAGGCGAACTTTTGAAATAATTTTTTTTAATTATTTCCCTAACCTATTTTAGACTGGCTGGTCATCCTGTACACGTCTCGCACGTCAGAGGGTAGCGTGGAGGGGAGGCTGAGGGGAGAGCTCGTGCCACCTGCCACGAGGCCACGGCTGTGTCCGGCTTGCCGGTGTTTGAGGGGAGGTGGTGGTGGGGCAGCCGCTACCTTCCACCTGCTCTGGGCAGTTTAAAGAGCTGCTTCTGACCGCAGCGCCATCATGGGACATCTTACGGAACTGCTGGAAACCCTCCCTCCCCTCATCCCGGAGCGTAGGACCGGGCCCTTACGGAGGTTTCCCGTCTGTATATATTTGTCTGTGGCTCAGGGGTGCGGGGAGGGAAGGTTCCGCAAGATGTCCCATGATGGCGCTGAGGTCAGAAGCAGCCCTTTAAACTGGACAGAGCAGGCGGCAGGTAGCGGCTGCCCCCACCACCACCTCCCCTCAAAACGCCAGCAAGCCGGGCACAGCCGTGGGCTCGTGGCAGGCGGCACGAGCTCTCCCCTCAGCCTCCCCTCCACGCTACCCTCTGACGTGTGAGAGGCACCCTAAGCCAGGGAACGGCCTGAAACCTGCTAGCATCTTACGGAACTACGTGGGGAGCATGGATGTTTGTGCCGTCCTTCGTATAAGCTAGTTCGTAAGTAGTTTGTAAGTTTAGGGACTGATGACCCCGTAGTTAAGTCCCATAAGCTCTACCAACATTTAAACTTTTTTTTTCTTTCTCTTGGGCCATGTTTCCGCACATGCAGCGTCAGCTTTGTTAAATCCGGATTTGGCGTGTTAATAGTTACGGGTGGCCGGATGCCCTTGCTGTCGCCACCCCACGCCCCCCCTCCCTCCAGGGAGAAAATGTGTTCCCCAAATGTCTTTATATAGTGTATTATGTATGAAAGTGTAAAGTGCTACGAATGTTTGCAAATCGTGAGGTGGGACTTCGGGACCTGCCTGGTATTCACCTAGGTGGATGTGGAAAACCAACTGAAAACCACATCTAGGCTGGCCGGCACTCCGACACGTTTGTTAATTTGCCGGGCTGATTCGAGCCGGGGCCGGTACGCCTCTGTGTCTCGGAAAGCAGTGCGTTAGACCACACAGCTAACCTAGCGGCTATTATAAAAACTCTATATGTGACGCAATAGCGGAGAGTATGCAAACGTATCCAAATTTTGTAATATTAGTAATTTTTCGTTTTTCAGCTCTTACTATTGCCGTGTTCGGCCATAGAATGTAGAAACAAGCAATAAGTAAATGAATAGCCCACTGATGATAACATCTCGAGAGACCTTTAGTACTTTGCTCGCTTACTATTTCTTTTACGTATTTAGAATTTTAATAAACCCTACCCAAGGAAACTAAAAATGTTCAAACGTTGTCAAGCTTAAGGGACTTAACTGCGACGTCATCAGTCCCTAAACTTACAAACTACTTATGAACTACCTTATACTAAAGGCGATGCCCGAGGGGAGATTCGAACCCCGACGGGGAGTGGCCTCGCGCATCGAAGCATAGCGCCTCAACGGCCCAAGGAAACTAAATTTTAATAGTACAACCAAGAAAGATTAATTACAGGACTGTAGGATTGACGTCGATTTGCAGCAGGATCTTAGCACATATACTTTCCTCAAATATCGTGAACTACCTCGAAGATTTGTTTTTGTTTTGTTTGTATAGTCTATGGGACTTAACTACGGGGTCATCAGTCCCTACTTACGAACTAGGACGGCACAAATATCCATGCCCGAAGGGGGATTCGAACCCCCGACCGTAGTGTCCGTGCAGACCGTGACTGGAGCGCCTTAGTCCCCGCGGCCACCGCGGCCGGCTACCTCGAAGAGAACGACCTATTTTTCCATAGTTATCACGGATTGAGAAGGTATTTTTTTTTTAATCACAGCTAGCTCTTTACTCATACGATGTGATGAGTGCTATCGACACATTCCGTATTTCTACATTTCCGGAAGGCTTTCGACACTGTACCCCACAAGCACTTCCAATCGAAATGCGTGCTTATGGAATATCGCCACAGTTGTGCGACTGGATTCCTGGTTTCCTGTCAGAAAGGACACAGTACATTGAAACTGATGGTAAGTCATCAAGTAGAATAGAAGTATATCTGGCGTTCCACAGGGAAGTGTTAGAGGGCTCCTAATGTTCCTTATTTCCGTAAACAATTTAGGAGACAATCTGAGTAGCTCTCTTAGACTATTAGTGGATTTATCGGTTAGTGAAGTCACCAAAAGATTAAAAGCAGCTGCAAAATCATTTACATATGTTATCTGCATGGTGCAAAAATTGTCAATTGATTCTTAATAACGATAAGTGTCAAGTCATCCATATAACCACTGAATGAAATCCCTTAAACTTGATTTACACGATAAATACGTCAAACCTACAGACCATCAATTCTACAAATTACCTAGGAGTAACAATTACGAACAACTTAAACTGGAAAGAACACATAGAAAATATTGTAGGTAAGGCGAAACAAAGACTACTTTTCACTGGCAGAATACTTAGAAGATGCAATAGTTCTACTGAAGAAATTGCCTATACTACACTTGAGCGTCTTATTTTGGAGTTTTGCTGCGAATTATGAGATCTACACCAGGTGGGACTGACAGACTGTCACGGAAATCATTGAAAGAAAGGCGAGATCTATTTGCGAAATTATTTTCAAAAATGTTCAAATGTTTGTAAATCTATAGAACCAAACTGCGTGTTCATCAGTCCGTAGCTTACAAACTACTTAAACTAAGGTAAATTACTCTAACGACAAACACACTCACCCATGCCCCAGGGAGGACTCGAACCTCCGACGGCGAGCAACCAAGCCCTCTGCAGAGAGTTGCCTTAGACCGCTCCGCAACTCCACCGCGGCGAAATTCTTTTCACCAAAGTTATCTTCAGAATGCGAACATATAGTTTTACCACCCATATACATAGGAAGACATGATCACCATAATAAAATAAGAGAAATCAGATCGAAAACAGATTTATGTGTTGCTTTTTCTCGCGAACTATTAGGGAATGGAACTATAGAGAAATATCACGGAAGTGATGATCCCTCTGCTACGCATTTTAATGTTACTTGCAGAGTATCCATGTAGATGTAAGTCTAAAATAATTTTCGGATATTAATGGGCAAATAAAAATAGGGGTTATAAGTACCAGTGTATCAACTACTAAGTTTTTATGTTTTTCAGCGGCTCCAACTGCTTAAATATCAACGATCTGCGGGACGTGTGCTCTTAGGCTGCTGTCAGATAGTGAGTGGGATCACTTGACGATGGGCAAGGAAAATTAATAGTCCGAAATCTTGTGGATATTTAACCGTTTGACACGGCCTGAAGCTTCAGAAACTTGTATTATTACATTCTTACGCCGAGAGCTTACGTAATTTTGTTTCATTGAATACATACTTGCTAGATTTAGTTCCTCGCGTTGTCCGGAGGTATATTGATTCCCGACTTATGTTAACACAACTCCTTACCCCTCTCTTCATCATCTTCTACCTCACACTCTTCTATTTCACTTTAGTTTTCATGCAGCTCAATCTTTTTGACGTTATATCTTTTGAACAATGTGCCCTACAATAATATAATTTCGCAGGAACTTTGAGTGGAATATTAGGGAACTGTCTGGCAAATGTGTTGCGAACAGAGGTAGTAGTAAAGATGTAGTATATTACAACCTCGTGCGCGATGGAGCAGTTTTTCATACATTTCATTGTTTATGACGTCATATTTCCTGAAGTGTCTGTCAGACTATGATATAATATCGAAGGTACATTCAATAATATTTGTTGTGCACACTGTCTGCAAAATAAGTTAGTAGTAAAGACGTAATAAATGAAAAAAATGTTCAAATGTTTGTAGAACTTATGGGACTTAACTACGGGGTCATCAGTCCCTAAGCTTACAAACTACTTATGAACTACCTAAGACTAAAGACGGCACAAATATCCATGCCCGAGGGGGGGATTCGAACCCCCGACCGTAGTGGCCGTGCAGACCGTGACTGAAGCGCCTCAGTCCCCTCGGCCACCGCGGCCGGCGTAATAAATCGAAAGTTCAAGCGTGATGGGGCAATTTTTCATAAACAGTACACGACTTCATATTCATGAATAATATGTCGTCCTTAGATACAATTCCGCAGGTACATTATGTGGTATATATGCTTACTCTTTGTAAAATATGTCGCCAATGCAATTATTAGTGTAGAAGTAAGAAACTGGAACATCACACCGAATGCGGTAGTTTTACTGTGTGAACGGTGGAAAATTATTTAGGGATAAATTTCTTCCCTTTCTACCTTTTGTTGGGATTTTACCAAGAAAAAGTTTCATTAAAAGTTTGAAATGATATGTAAAGTTCGTTGCAAGTCGCTTTTTGCTCTCTTTGTGAGGTAGGCCTAGTGAACGAATTAAATCTCGTTATTCACGCGTCGCATGATGGGTCAGTTTTTTGTGACTATCATTGTTTATTATGTCAAATCGTTTGAACTAAGTGCCCTCATGGTTTTTAGTGCCTAGCTTTTGTTTCGTAAAGATGAGAAATATTTGTAACAAATTTGGATATGATCTGTCTGTTAGTTTAGGAGGCGACATAGAACACTGTCGCATTATGCTGTAGTTTTTTTGCGAATTTCATAGTTTCTGATATATCTCCTGATGTCATATCTTTAGGTGGTTCTTAAACTGACATTGGTTGCTGTGTAATGGTAAGGAAGATGTGTACTGAAGTAAGCGGCCGAGTAGTTTAGGAAATATGCAACATAAACACACACATACAGACATTTTTGTAATAAACATAGATAGGAATTACACTCTTTCTAAATTTACACTCTGACCAAGAAGCTACACTAACAAGGAGTCCACATGGGTATCGAATTTTAGAATTTCTTTATAGTTATGGTACTCTAATGCCAAGTGTTGTCAGTGTTTGGTTATGTGTATGTAGACGAACTGAATACCACGTTTCACGTAAAACGATGGTTGAGTAGGTTTTAGATTAGCTGCTTGGAAAACCATTAGTAACAATGGAAATGACTTTCCAAAAACAGCGTCGTAGCTCTTCACAAACTGAACAATGAATGGCTACCGTCGTCAACTAATAGTGAAGCCAATACTGTAAAAAATATAACTTATTGTTTTTTCTTATTGAAGCCATCATTATTATCAACCTTTTATAAACGATAGTAAATTACGAATAAATAAAAATACGTGCACTTTTCGTAGAAATTACTATTAGATATTGAAATTGTGTACGTACGGTATTCGAACACGGAAAAAAAATCTCTCGCTATAGGATTCGAACCACGGACCGTAATGTTTTAAGGAAAGAACACTACCACGTGAGCTACACCGAAATATAGTGCAACTCCTTTAATTACTGATACTTTTTTGTGCTTGCAAAACTTCAAAGTCTATTTTCTTGAGAATTTTTTGAGAACTACCTTGAATGACTTTCGCTGATTGTTATTTCAGTTCTGAACTTCACGTACCATAAATATCCAAAAATTCTAAAATCCGATACCCATGTGGAGTCCTTGTAAGAACCTGTGTGGAGTAACTACATTGATAAAAATTCAGAACACAGCAAGGCCGCAAGTTGTTACCTTTACAATGACGGACAAATCTTACAACGCTCCGTAGTTATCTCTCTTTTTCGGGGTCGTGTACGATGGCGAAAAAAATTCCGCTAAGTGCATCTGAATGCTTGCTGGATAGGTTAAGGCGGACAACTATTTCAAAATTCAACGCGCGACATTTCGAGGATTTGAAAGACTAAGATCACGTGGCTCATTGTGCCAGTTATTCTGAAAACAGGAAAGAAATTTAGGCGAGCAGAGTAGACCTACTCATTTACTTTTAAAGTAACTTATCTGACATGAGAGAGATTTTATTCTTAATTTTCAATCTTTATTTACAGTTGATAAGCATTTTCTCGTGCTCCTATTTTCAATTTTAGAGTCTGACAATTTTTACATATTCTTTCTCCGTTACGTTTTTCAGATCACTTTCGTTGTCTGTACTACTTTTGTTTGTTCCAGCTCTTAGAGCATCGTGCTCCACACATTTTGATAAGTAGCTTACCCCGCCTGAATAATTATGTTTTTCAATAACCTCGAATTAAATTTGATAAAAAAAAAACTACTTTTTAAACCATTTGAAATTATTATAGAAGTTCTTTCGATGAAGTGCAGAGTTTAATTGTGGCTTACTACATGCTATGCACACTCACTTACGTTGTTGCATTTTCAGAATTTCACTACCTTTTTTATCCCCGAAGGAAGTAAGATGAATGCAAATATTGTATTTGCGTGTCATATTTTAAAGACATGATAATATTACGTCATGTTTGCCAGCTTAAGCGCCATTTCACTTATTGAAACATACTTAAGAAGTCACAGAAAATATACCAATAAAGGAATTTTTTAATAAGTCATCCTATCACGAAAAGCAGTAGCAGCGAAAACAAAAATAACTTCCACTACTAGTGAATTTGTCATTTTGGAAAAGTCAGATGATGAGTATTTTTCTTGTTTTATATTTAATGTAAGAAGACTGTCATTTATTTGTTAATGATGCATTGAGAAGTTGACTAGCAAGCAGTATCACATAGCGTGCTGTACACAAATGGTTTCGGCTTGTGCTCTTAGATGTTCAAATATTTGTACAGCTTATGGGACTTAACTACGGGGTCATCGGTCCCTAAACTTACAAACTACTTATGAACTAGCTAACACTAAGGACGGCACAAATATCCATGCCCAAGGGGGGATTCGAACCACCGACCGTAGTGGCCGTGCAGACCGTGACTGACGCGCCGCAGTCCCCTCGGCCACCGCGGCCGGCTGCTCTTAGATCAACAGTTTTAAAATTACTGGAATGGAGGCCGCTTTTGCGATTTTGGGACATTTTCAGTAGTTATCTCAATGCAGGGCAACGACTCCAAATGCGGGGACTGTCCCGCAGTGTTCGGGACTGTTGTCCGCCTTAGGATAGGTAGGCTATTAACGAGAGCAAGGCACGCCGTGCGCTTGCGGCCGTGTCGGGTGTCGATAAGTGGAGGTGGTTAGTGGGCATAGGGGGAAGGGGAGGGGAGTGAGTCACGGTGACGTCACGAACAGCTGGCGCGCCCTTGACCAGACCAGCACAGCGCCGTGGGCCGGTGTGATCTGTGAGCGGCAGCCGGCGCAGCTGTGACGCGGGGGTCTCTGCATTGACAGAGGGGAGATACCCATAGCAAGTCTGTGGACTCCGTAGAAACAGAGATAGGGTAAATCCGGGAGACATGGCGCACATTTTTTAAAATTATTCATGAAAAATCCCATAATGCACTAAGATAAAATAATATCTTTTACAAGTAAACAAACCAGTTTTCCTTAAAATATAATTTTCTTCAGAATTTTACATGCACTCATTCGTCACGATATTTGACCATTCAGGAAACCTTACAGTGATGCTGGCATCTATCCCTTACGCCAATGCTTTCCAAACATTCCCTCATGGCGACATCCTTTTATAGCTTACAGTTTCGCGCGACACCCTTTTACTAATATTACTAATATAGATACATATGGTGGAATTTAGATGGTTCTAATGGGGAGGGGGTGAGCGGAAATAAAGTATCGCTTAAATGTAGTTTGTAAACGAAATTGAAATCCTCGTACGCATTGACATGTTTAATGTTGATCCTGGCTGCAGCAATTACGTACACTCTTCACAAGAAAAGGAACTACGGAGATGTACAACAGAGTAACACCGCAGATAACAATGCGTAACTCACACAGTAATACTTGTTTATTCTACACGCCACCCAACTTTCGAAACACGAAAAGTGAATTTCAGAAACCGTTTTTGGCTATCGTGTGTACATGTCAGGGCCAGATAAGGTTTTGCTGGATCGATTGAAAACGGCATCTTGAAATTAGCTGCTCGGATTTCTGTTTTAGACAGCACAGTGGCTGTTCCCTTTCAGTTCCGTATTATCACATTATTTTCAGAAATAAAGAGGATGAATTTATGACAAGTGATGAATTATTTAAGTTCTATAGTTAGGTTCTTGCTTCACCACGACCTCGGAAGTCCCGACATATTCAGAAAAAATGGATAAATATTTGTGACAAGTAAGAATATGCATATCATTTCCGGTCCCAGAATATGTTACATGCAGGAAACTGAGAGAAAAAAAAATTAACGCATACCAGGGTTCAAACCAACGATCATTGCATTTAAAACACTACTCTCCGTTAATCACCCGGCCATACTCCATACTAAATATCGCTATTGAATAGCTTTAGTCAATGGACAATTGTGACTGCTTTTACAATCTGTGACAGCTTTTACAGCCACTGTGTCATTGACTGACATTTAATTGTAAAAAACGATGCCGAGGGTGACGGGGCTTTGATAAATGCATTAAAAAACGCCCGGGTGCAGCTTTTTGAGAAGGAAAGCAGAGTACAGCGGAGGTTCGTTCAAGTTGCTGCCAGTTCCAGCAAACCGCGCATGGGAAGAGCTGTTATCGAGTATCAGCAGCAAATCTGCGCATGCGCAGTTTGCTGGAATATGGCAACTTGCAGCTGCTTGAACGACCGTGAGTGTCTACAGCTGCTGAAGCAGAGCTGCCGCCTAGCGGATGAGCACGCAACTAATGTTCACCGATCATTCCTTTAATACGTGATCCGTGGTGCACTGAATGAGGAGAAGGATGATTAGCTGCTGGCGAGTCTTCAGTGTAGTAAGAAGAGAAGTATATTTTGTGTTATCTTATGACAATGTTTTTTTTTGTTTTTTTTTTGTTTTTTTTGTTTTTGTTTTTTTAGTCTAAATTTGTTAGTCTCACGACACCCATGATACTACTACACGACACCACACCCCAGGGTGTCGCGACACCCAGTTTGGAAAGTTCTGCCTTAGGCTAAAGGTGAGATGCCGCTCCCTTATGGGTGACATGATGATATTTGTTGAAATGTTTTAAACAAAATATGTTAATATTTTAATTTATGATTATAACAATTGAGGAATAAACATAAACACTGAAGAATTGGCAAACAAATCCTTTATTTTTGTTATATCAAAACACTGAATTAAATTGTAATTTATTTTTAAAGATTAAACTAATGCCTATCAGAGTTTTTCAAAAGAAACACTCTCCATCATTAGCTTTTGTAATATCCCTGCCACAATCAACACAATAAATAATAAAGATTGTAAAAACACCGAATTAAATTTAAAATTAAATAATTATTTTTAAGGATTAAACTGAAGCGTTATCAGAGATTTTCATAAGAAATCGTCTTCATCGTTAGCACCCAACAGAAGTTACTGTTTTTGTGTGTCGTCGCAACCGGTTGTTCAAAAATGTTCAAATGTTTATAAATCTATCGTACCAAACTGCGTGGTCATCAGTCCGTAGCCTACAGACTACTTAAACTAAGGTAACCTAACCTAAGGACAACACACATCCCCACGCCCCAGGGAGGACTCGAACCTCCTACGGTGAGCAACCGCGCGCTCCGCAGCGAGGCGCCTTGGACCGCTCCTCTACTGCACTGCGGTGCAGCCGGTTGTCCTGGGTGTCGGTGGCCGAGAGGAGAGAGACCGACACAGGGAAGTAGAATGCACGCATGTGAGGGTACGGAGTCTGAGGGACCAGCCAGTGGGACAGCAGAAACTAGAAACACTGAGCTACATTAGATCAAGACATATATTTCGTAGAAAAATACACAATACTTAACTATGATGTAGGCCAGTGGAATGCAGATACATAGTTTAACTAGGTAGAGGCCTGCCTACTGATGAGAGTCTGTTCTAGTGCCTGTCCTATTGCCAAGTGGCCGATGCAGTTCAGTGGTGGCCACGAGCGGAGTTGCAGCAGAGGGCGCTTGTGGCTGACGTCGTAAGAACGCCGCGCCGTGCTTGCATGGCGGCGTGCGGCAGAACTACGTGGCGCGCACTTCAGACTTGTGCGACACCACAACTGTACGTGCAGCTACTGAGATATTTAAAAATATCTCACTATTTAGCACGATCTAATAACTAACTGAAACATTAAAAAGATTTCCTTACAAGTTATAGGGACTTACCTCGTTTATTAACACTAACGTGGTTAAAACTACCACTATTGAAAGAAAGCCGCGGCGGAGCGTCCGAGCGCATTGAGGCGCTATGCTACGATGCGCGGGGCTGTCCCCCGTCCCGTCGGGGGTTCGAATCACCCTTGGGCATGAATGTTTGTGCCGGCTTTAGTATAAACTAGTTCATAAGTAGTTTGTAAGTTTAGGGACTCATGACCCCGTAGTTAAGTCCCATAAGCTCATCAAACATTTGAACATTTTGAAACAAAAGCAGTTGCCGCGTCTCCCAGCGTCTACTGCGCAAATACAAAGCGCCTACACACGCACTGTGGCGGCTTTCACCAAAACTAGCAGACGTGCACTCTCTGTACCGCATGCGGCAACTCTCCCGGACTTACTATAATACTTTACAACCTGAGGTGGATACATGATTCATTTGTGTTGCTCTGGGCCGCGCTGGAGTAGTCGAGCGGTCTGGAGTGCCACGTTGCGGATCGCGCGGCCTCTCGCGTCGTAGGTACGATTCTTCCCTTGGGCATGGATGTTTGTATCGTCTTTAGTATAAGTTAGTTCATGAATAGTTTGTAAAAAAAAAAAATGTTCAAATGTTTGTTAAGCTTATGGGACTCGACTACGGGGCCATCAGTCCCTAAACTTACAAACTACTTATGAACTACTTACGAACTAGGACGGCACAAATATCCATGCCCGAGGGGGGATTCGAACCCCCGACCGTAGTGGCCGTGCTGACCGTGACTGGAGCGCCTCAGTCACCTCGGCCACCGCGGCCGGCAATAGTTTGTAAGTTTAGGGACTGATGACCCCGCAGTTAAGTCCCATAAGCTTTACAAACATTTGAACATTTTGTTGCTCTGGTCTTCACTGGCGAGAAGGTGTGTATTTGACCTACAAGGCGGGCCGCAGACGTAGAGGTCGTCATCATCATCACCATCATCTTGAACAGTTTCCTACCTCTGGCCGGGTGGGCTTCGAACATAAGCCTCTCCATCGTCTTCTGTCTTGCCACCATCTCTCCGTCTTCCCCTTTGTCAGTGGCGTGCGTTCTATGTGCTCCCTGGTTCAGTGAACCCTCAGAAAAAACCTACACGTGGGGAAAAAAGCATTTTTATCGCATGAGAAACGTTATACGTCGCGGAGACAGCACGTAAATGGGTCGTAGTGCGACCGCCTAATATACATCGTGGTCGAAAATTTTCATTACAAACTTCTAGGGATTATAGAGGGTAGTGAGTACATAACATTTTGAATAGGAACCCATGTCCTGAAACGTATCGTTTCCGTTCTACGAGAGTTTCAATTCAGATTTGTTTAGAGACATAGTTCTCGCAGCTGCACAAGACATTTGAGAGACACCAGGTGGGTTGGAGACAGTGTGCCAGAACATGGTTCGGAGGTTCAATGTGTGTAACGACGTTGGTGGTCGCCACATCGAGCCGCTATTGTAATGCATCAGTACGTTGCTCCTGGTGCCGTAGATGCAGGGTTGTTCAAACGGATTGCAACAATTGCACTGGATCACAACGAATTACATTCCTCAAGAAGGAGTGGATGAGATAATCATCTGAATTGAAACTGTCATGGAACGGAAACAGCCGGCCGTAGTGGCCGAGGGGACTGAGGCGCTCCAGTCACGGTCTGCACGATCACTACGGTCGGGGGTTCGAATCCCCCTTCGGGCATGGATATTTGTGCCGTCCTTAGTATTAGTTAGTTCATAAGTAGTTTGTAAGTTTAGGGACTGATGACCCCGTAGTTAAGTCCCATAAGCTATACAAACATTTTTTAACGGAAACAATACGTTTGCGGACATGGATTCCTATTCAAAATGTTATATAATCACTACCGTCTAAAAGTCCTATAACTTTGCAAGGGGAATTTCGGCCATTCTATAGGCGGTAGTGGCCCCAGTGTTGCAATACGCATGCGCGGCTGCCTTAACACGTTCGCTGCGACTGACGCTTATAAGCGTTTCCGCGATCAACACGTCAGAGCGGGTTAACGCTTATAAGCGTCGCGTTCGCTATCTGAGTACTCAATTTAGTTTGTTCGGCTGTGCACTCGTGTTAGTACAAGCCACCAACGAAATATCACGTAACCTTTCCGTCTACAGTCGTGTGTTTTCGTCTTTAGTGGTTTGCTATAAAAACATCACCTTGCGAACTTATTTGTTATATGGGACTAGCTGAAATCCCGGCGTTGCCCGGGTATTTATTTATTTATTCCTGCCATTTTTCAGGTATATATTCATTTTTATAAGGGCTGTATGTCTGTAAAATCTCTTAGGAATATAGTAAGTAGTAAAGAAGTAATAGATTAAGATTTGGTGCGGGAAGGGGCGATTTTTCATGAACGTTACTGTTTATGTTTTCATATCTCATTAACTACGCGTAGTACTGTGAGATAATTTAGAATATCACTCAATTATATGCGTGTATACTGTGTGTAAAATTTACTGCGACTACAATTAGTACTGTATAAATTATAAATGGTAAAGTCATACGAAAGCCGTAATTTTAGTCCATGAACAGCGGAACGTTACTGTTTACGATTCAAATTCAAATGTTTGTAAATCTATCGGAACAAACTGCGTGGTCATCAGTCCGTAGCTTACAAACTACTTAAAACTAGGTAAACTAACCTAAGGATAACACATACACCCATGCCCCAGGGAGGACTCGAACCTCCACGGCGAGCAACCTCGCGCTCCGCAGCGAGGCGCTTTAGACCGCTCGGCTACTCCACCGCGGCTACTGTTTACGTCCCCATATGTCATGAACTACGTGTCGGAATGTGATACAATTTAGAAGCTATATATGTGTATACGGTCTGTAAAATTTCCTATCGCTACAATTTGTAGTGTTCAAATTGTAAATTGTAACGTCATACCTAGAGCCGTAGTTTCACTCCGTAAACAGCGGAAAAGTAGTAAGCCATAAACTTGTCTCCTTTCATCATTTTACTATGGTTGCCAGCGAGAAAAAGATTAATAAAGGTTTGAAATTATGTTTAAAGTTTGTTGCAAGTCGCTAAGTACTGTCATTCTCATACAGTGTATTTCGAAAGTCTCGCCGCATTATATGGCATTTTTTGCGATTTCTATTGGTTATGACTTAATATATTTTGAACCATCTGCCGTATGTGATTCTTAACCAAGCAGCAATTGTTACCTCGCGGTAAGGAATGTGTGTACCAAATTTGGTTGAAATCGGTCCAATGGTTTAGGAGAAAATGAGCAGCATTGTCGCAAAATACAGCAGTTTTTCGCGTATTCATTGTTTATGACGTCATATCTCGCGAACTATATACCGTATGTGATTCTTACACTTACGGCGACCGTCCACATGGATTGAAGCTCACTTGTACGAAATTCCATAAAGATTGGAACAAAACTGTAGATTTGTGTTGAACACGTACACACTGCTTTATATATTAGATTGGGTTTTCATAGCACCAAATTGCAGATGAGACCTGGTTCTTTTCCTCCGTTTGATAAACCTTTGGTGTTTTCAGACTAATTCTTTCTCGACGAGCCGGCCGCGGTGGCCGAGGGGACTGATGCGCTTCAGTCACGGTCTGCACGGCCACTACGGTCGGGGGTTCGAATCTCCCCTCGGGCATGGATATTTGTGCCTTCCTTAGTATTAGCTAGTTCATAAGTAGTTTGTAAGTTTAGGGACTGATGACCCCGTAGTTAAGTCCCTTAAGCTTAACAAACATTTAAACATTTTCTCGACGAAGCGGATTGATCGCTTGTTTGAATTTATATTTTTTTCCAGTATCAGTATATCAGAGGCGTTGTTAGAATTGTTTTGCAGCATTTATCACATAATCTGCATACAGGTGAAGCGTACTTATGTTTCTATATTTAGCACCCCCTCTTGTGTAGGCGTTATATTCGCTTTCAATATTACAGGTTTCGCAGGGGTCTGATTTCAGCTCTCAGCGCACGTGCGATTCCAGGCGTCCGCCTAGAGCGTTACCATACCGCACTGGTGACCGCAGCGAACGTGTTAATGCTACAGGTAAAGGTAACATTTAGTGTCACACGCATCGAAGCCCATATGTGTCCGTATTTTTATTTTGGAAATCTGGTCACCCTATGTTAGCCTGTAGTGGCATTCTGTATTATAAGAGTGTATTATGGGTTGCTTTGTTATTAAAGCTTTTCTATAGACAGTTCGTGTTCGAAACACATGTGAGGCTATCGACGCTAGAGTATACATGTTTGTAGCTAAATGTGGTGCTGATTGTCTCATGAATAACTTAACGCGCAGCGCTAGAGTTTCGGCGGCGTGGATCGTACACCGAGCCGCCATCGCGTTCGCCGTTGCCGGACTGCAATTCCGAGCGGTGCGTCCTTTGTCGCCGCGCCCGTCGCATGAATATTCCGTCCGCAAACGACACGGCGCACGGCCGTGCATGTTTCAGCGCCCACAGTGGGCTTTGCGCGAACCGCGTCGGTCCGTAAGCTCTCCGCTGGGAATCACCGGCTCTGATTGATTATCTCGAACGAGCGGCACTCGCCGGTTCGATATATATCGAGAGTATGCCACTGGGGCGACACGGGAGGTCCCGTGA
Source organism: Locusta migratoria (assembly GCA_026315105.1). Lineage (NCBI taxonomy): Eukaryota > Metazoa > Arthropoda > Insecta > Orthoptera > Acrididae > Locusta > Locusta migratoria. Next base: position 257,843,681 of record CM048751.1, on the reverse strand, counting down.
TTAACTACCCATTTCAAATAACAGCAATACTCGTGTTGCTACGTAATTTGCGTTATCGATTCGTTTACGACATTCCGCATTTTGACCCACTTTAGGTTACGGTAGTAACACTAAAAGTGGGCCTTTGCGATTGTCTTTTGACAGCTCGAAATTTAAATGAAAATAACGGCTCAGCCATTCATCTGACACGAAAAACTGAATGACCAAATTTGTAGAGGAGAAAATTCTCTACAACTTTAATCTCTCTCTCTCTTTTTTTTTTTTTTTTTTTTTTTTTTTTTTTTTTTTTTTTTTTTTTTTTTTTTAATATCTCGTATCGTTTCAGAGATATTCGCAAAAATAACGGCGATTTTGGTATGTCTATCTGTCTGTCTGTCCGTAACATGTTCCCTGTTTTTAAGACGAACCGTTCAGCCGATCAGCATCAAATTTGACAGACATAGTCCTAGGCCGCCAGAGACCTGTACCTCCCTTTTTCAAATTTTTCGGAAAAAGACGGTAATAATGCCAAAAAAGCCGTTTGTAATATAATTGTAATTGCAAACGAACCGTTCATCTGACACGAAAATTGAATAGCCTAATTGGTAAAGTGGAAAATTTTCTATAAATTCTCTCTACTGTGTTTTTTTTTTTTCATATCTTGCATCGTTGCAGAGATATTTGCAAAAATAACGGCGATATGACGATGTCTCACTGGCTGTAACGCGTTCCCACTTTTTAGGTCGAACCGTTCAACCGATCGGCACCAAATTTTACAGACATAATTTTTGGCTAACAGAGGCCAGGACCTCGCTTTTTGAAATATTTCAAACAAGAAATACGTTAGTAATACCAAAAAGCCGTTTGAAATGTAATTTTAATTGCAAATAAACTGCTCATCTGACGCGAAAATTGAATAAACGAATTTGTAGAGGAGAAAATTCTCTACAATTTTGTTCCGTTGTGTTTGTTTCATATCTCGTATCGTTTGAGAGATATTTGCAAAAATAACGGAGTTTCACACCCTCCATTGAATTAACAAAAACCAGCCGTTCGCAGATGTCACGAGACATTCCTCGCCCAGAACTCTCTGTGGCATACGCCATATTGCGTTGCGTATTTGATGATTTTTTTATTGTACCTTACACATTGTCATTTCAGAGCAATGGCGCACTGAAGAATTAACAAAAACACGTCGTTCTTCGTACGATAAATGATAATCTAGTGTCTACAACTGCCATATGTTAATAGTATGAGATTAAAGAATAGTATATATACTTTTATATTTGCACCTTAGTCTGAAAGGATTAAAACTTTTCAACACCAAAACGGTCTGTCATGCATATGCAGATGATATAAGTATTCTTGTCAACACGAAACAAGAGATTGAAATTGTTCGAGAAATTTTTATGTCTTTTTCCAGTGCAAGTGGAGCAAAGCTCAACGAGCATAAGTCGAAGATTTTGGCCATTGGACCCAACAGTGATCATATGCAAACCACCTGGTTGCAAAGAACAGACAAGGTAAACTGTTTAGGAATGTTCTTAACACCAAATCCACATGAAATGATAAAGGTAAATTGGGAGCATAAGCTGAATACTAAAAGAGCCACACTCAAAGAACACACAACCCGATCATTAAATCGTCTGCAAATAGTGCTGTTTATAAACACTTATATTATCAGCAAGACACATTACATAGGAGCCGTTTTACTAATTTCTTCTGATATAGCACACAAAATTTTAACTGCCATATACTGGTACGTATGGAGAGGCAACATTTTCATAGTCTCCCTCCAAACAATGAATTTGCTTCGCACTGATGGAGGCTTGGCAGTCAAGGATGTTCAATCACAGTGCACTGAATTGTTTATTAAGCAAACAACAAAAATGTTACAGAGCGCCCAACTTGGTATTACCAAATACCTTTTTACTACCTTGGCCCCGAAAGATCAGAGGGCGCAGTAAATGTGGGACACATTAATGCTCAACTGGCCTATGTCTGTAAATATTATACAGAATTAAGTTATTTACAAGAAGCTGCTCACACTTCGAAGTTGTACATTTCACTGATTAGAGGACACCCACGAAACCCTATAGAGCTAAAATATTCAAACAAAAAGTGGGAAAATACCTGGAAAAACATAAATAATAAGATCCTTACGACTGACGAGCAATCTGTGTGGTTTGACATTGTTAATGAAAAAGTTGCAACAGGAGAAAAACTGTATAAAATAAAAATGAAGCCTGGCCCATATTGTGACCATTGCCAATTGGTAGACACAATAGCACATACCTTTGTTTGCAGAGACCGAAATACCATATGGAAGGGGACTCGAAAAAAGCTAGCAATTATCAACAGGACGTCAGAAAATGCAATAAAGGTAGAAGATATAATATATCCAGACTGGAATCTATACCCTAGTATGAAACACAACAGCTATCTTTGGTTACTTGGAAAATTTATAAACTTCATCATTAAAAACAAAACTACAACATTAGAAGAATTTGTGATGTATATTAAAGAAGAACACAACTTATTACAGAAGCTACCAAAATATAAACAACAATTTCAAAATTTCCTCTTTCATACCCTGAAATAAGAATGAAAATAAGTTAAATGTGCGGAAGTATCACAAGATGTGCAACAATGATTTCTGAAGCTACAATAAACCAACAGAAGATGAACAACATAATGAAAATATAAAATAAATTTCAGAAGCAATAGTAAAAAAAAAAAAAAAAAAAAAAAAAAAAGAAAAAGAAAAGTAGCGTAGTGGGCAATGCGTTGGGCTGTGATGCAGAAGGACAATGGTTCGGATCTCGCCACTACCTAGAATTTTTTTCCCTAAAAGTGTTTCAGACACTCTTATTAATTAATTTTTTATTATTTAGATTATTATTTTGGTCCAAAATGTTTGCAAAAAACTTATGAAACTACAAATCTAAAGTGGGCCGTAAAACACGTCAGTGCGATTTTTTTCGTTGTTTCCGCTGTTGCATGTAATAATGTAGAAGCCCGCTAGAGTACGAATTTGCACTGCTGTGAAAAATGTCCGCGAAGGCTAAAGGCTTCGTAAGAGTATAACGCGATGCCCCTTTCCAGCCGCTTGGAGCGCTGCTGTCGTAGCGCAGAACAAAATTCGGCGGGAGTGTTCCAAAAAGATTGGAAAATGGCGCGGGTCATAGCCGATTTCAAGAAGGGGCATCGAACAGACGTGCAGAACTATAGGCCTATATCTCTAACGTCGGTCAGTTGTAGAATTTTGGAACCCTTATAATGTTCGAGTATAATGACTTTTCTGGAGACTAGAGATCTGCTGTGTAGGAATCAGCATGAGTTTCGAAAAAGGCGATCGTGTGGAACCCAGCTCGCGCTATTCGTCCACGAGACTCAGAGGGCCATAGACACGGGTTCTCAGGTAGATGCTGTGTTTCTCGACTTCCGCAAGGCGTTTGATACAGTTCCCCACAAACGTTTAATGAGCAAAGTAAGGCCGACCGCGGTGGCCGAGGTGACTGAGGCGCTCCAGTCACGGTCAGCACGGCCGCTACGGTCGGGGGTTCGAATCCCCCCTCGGGCATGGATATTTGTGCCGTCCTAGTTCCTAAGTAGTTCATAAGTAGTTTGTAAGGTTAGGGACTGATGACCCCGTAGTTAAGTCATAAGCTTAACAAACATTTGAACATTTGAACAAAGTAAGAGCATATGGACTCTCAGACCAATTAACAGAACGCAGCATTTCATTCTCCATGGAGAGAAGTCTTTCGAAGCAAGAGTGATGTCAGGTGTGCCACAGGGGAGTGTCTTGGGACCGTTGATATATATATATATATATATATATATATATATATATATATATATATATATATATATATATATATATGACCTTGTGGATAACATCGGAAGTTCACTGACGCTTTTTGCTGATGGTGCTGTTGTAACAATAGAAAATTGTATTGCATGCAGGAGGATCTGCAACGAATGACGCATGGTGCAGGGAATGGCAATTGAATCTCAATGTAGACAAGTGTAATGTGCTACGAATACATAGAAAGGAATATCCTTTATCATTTACCTACACTATAGCAGGTCAGCAACTGTAAGCAGTTAATTTCATAAATTATCTGGGAGTAGGTATTAGGAGTGAAAGCAGATCCCAGATTGAGAATCGTTGGATGAATCCTAAGAACATGCAGTCCGAAAACAAAGGAAGTAGGTTACAGTACACTTGTTCGCCCACTGCTTGCATACTGCTCACCACTGTGGGACCCGTACCAGATGGGACTGATAGAGGAGGTAGAGAAGTTCCAACTGAGAGCAGCGCGTTTCGTTACAGGATCATTTAGAAATTGTGAAAGCGTTACGGATATGATCGATAAACTCCAGTGGAAGGCTGCAGGAGAGACGCTCTGTCGCTTGGTACGGGCTTTTGTTGAACTTTTGAGAACGTACCTTTACCGAGGAGTCATGCAGTATATTGGTCCCTCCTATGCATATCTCGCGAAGAGATCATGAGGATAAAATCAGAAAGATTCTACATCTACATCTACATACATACTCCGCAATTCACCGTAAGGTGCGTGGCGGAGGGTACACCGTACCACTACTAGGCATTTCCTTTCCTATTCCACTCCCAAATTGAACGAGGAAAAAAAGAATGCCTATATGCCTCCGTACGAGCCCTAATTTCTCTTATCTTGTCTTTGCGATCTTTACGCGAAATGTAAGTAGGCGGCAGCAAGATCGTACTACACTCAGCTTCAAATTCCGGCCCTCTAAATTTACTTAACAGAAATTCACGAAAAGAACGTCGTCTTTCTTCCAGCGATCCCCAATTGAGTTGCCGGAGCATTTCCGAGACACTCGCGCATTGGTCGAACCTACCGGTAACAAATCTAGCTGCTCGCCTCTGAACCGCCTCTATGTCTTCCTTCAAACCGATCTGCTGCGGGTGCCAAATACTTGAGCAATACTCAAGACGTGGTCGTACAAGCGTTTTATACGCGGTCTCCTTTACAGGTGAAGTACATCTTCCCAAAATTCTCCCAATAAACCGAAGTCGGCTGTCTGCCTTACTCACAACTGTCCTTACATGCTCGTTCCATTTCATATCGCTCTGCAATGTTACGCCTAGATATTTGAACGACGCGACCGCATCAAGAAGTTCACTACTGATGCTGTATTCGAACATTATAGGATTGTTTTTTCTACTCATGCGCATCACCTTACATTTTTCTACATTGAGAGCTAGCTGCCATTCTTCGCACCAACTAGAAATTTTGTCTAAGTCAACCTGTATGCTATTACAGTCAGTTACAGACGACACCCTCCCATACACCACAGCATCATCAGCAAACAGCCGCAAATTACAACTTACTCTGTCCATCAGATCATTTATATAGATAGAAAATGATAGCGGTCCTATCACACTCCCCTGGGGCACGCCTGACGATACACTCGTCTATGATGAACACTCGCCGTCGAGAGCAACGTACTGCGTTCTATTACTTAGGAAGTCTTCCAGTCAGTCCCAAATCTGTGAACCTATTCCATAAGCTAGTATCTTCGTTAGCAGTCTGCAGTGTGGCACCGCGTCGAATGCCTTTTTGAAGTCGAGAAAAACACAATCCGCCTATTGCCCTTCATCCATGGCTCGCAAGATGTCATGTGAGAAAAGGGCAAGCTGAGTTTCACATGAACGATGTTTCCTAAACCCGTGCTGATTCATGGAAAGAAGCTTTTCCGTTTCAAGGAAATTTACTATATTCGAACTGAGAATATGCTCCAAAATTCTACATGAAACCGATGTCAACGATATTGGCCTGTAATTGTATGGGTCAGTTCTCTTTCCTTTCTTATACACTGGAGTCACCTGCGCGTTTTTCCAATCACTAGGAACTTTGCGCTGAATTAAAGATTCGCTATAGAGTCCAAATAGAGGCATACCGACAATCTTTCTGTCCGTGAGCAATACGAGACTCGAATAGGAGAAAGAACCGATAGTTGTAACTCAAGGTACCCTCCGCCACACACCGTCAGGTGGCTAGCGGATTATGGATGTAGATGCAGTGGCACTTTGGAAGTAGTCGTGCTTTTAAATTGGGGTGATGCTAATTATCTAATTCCTATCTCTGACTGAGTCGTGACACAAGAACTTGACGACCCATACATAGACTCCATAGTCGAGCCGAATAGGGTGATCCCCGTGCTTGTGCCGATCGGTTTTGAGCGCCGGCTGTGGCAGCAGACCATAGGAGTAAGTTAAATGCGAGCCTTGCTCTGCGCATGCGCGCGTTCGGTTGCGCTGTGCACTTTTGCCAGTGCTGTCAGACAACAATGCCCGGTAGCTATCCTGGCCGCAAACGAACTAACTATTTGGCAGCATGGTTGCATTCAGTTTACGCGTCTGGGACGGTCTCCCAGCCGAGTAGGCGGAGCCAGGGATCATCTTATTTCGGCCTGACTATAGTCAATGAGCAAGGGATCTACGAGGGCTATTCAGACAGTAGGGAACGTTTTGACATTAGAAAAACTAAGTAGAAGAAAAATATTTATTATTGTATACATCCGAAAGAGCGACTACAGTACTAGTTTTCCATGCAGTCACCAAAAGAATTGAGGCACTTGTCATAGCAGTGGACCAGCTTTAAAATTCCTTCGCCTAAGACTTCAGCCAATGAGTCAATGTCAAACAACAATGTCCGTGAAACGCGTGGAAAAGAAAGCGGAAGCTCCGTTATTGTGAAGCGACTGTTTTCACGAATCTTTTCGTCAACTTTAGCGACTAGATCGTCAGTTACAATGATCGAGCGGTCACTCTTCTTTTCATCATGAACGTTGGTTCGGCCACATTTAAATCGAATGCACTCATTACGTTGTTTCCGTAGGGTAAGGTGGAACAATTGCGATCATTTCGGGTAAATATTTTTGTAACTGGAAATATATTGAGAAAAGAAATATTTTTTACTATGGCACTTGTTTTTTGATGTTTAATGAATATTTTACACAAATATTAGACAGTTACAAATGTTGGTATAAACACAAAAAGGTTACAGAATTGAGAGAAATGGATCGAAAATATACCACACTAGGTATAATTGTGATCACTTCCTGGCGAAATTTTGATCACTGGCATCTTCCACATTAGAAACACTTTTTCCGTCGGGCACCAACGCATAATTCGTAGTAGCAAATATTGCATAATATAGAGTTTGGAAGCGCGTGGGAACTAGAAAATTTATAAGAGGTCGTTAGACTAAGTAGCTTCACGTACCTCCTAATAGGAAAAAAATTATATCTCCGTAGCACGAAGTGGTGTATTCTTGCAGAAACCTGCTACACTACAACGCCACACAAAGGCAAGTCCGAGGCTGACGAATGGTGCGAAACCTTACGTAAATCGGAATCGTACCTATATCGAATTTGTACCACCTTACCCTACACTTCGCACAGTTCACAATTAATTGCTATGGGTTTTAGGTTTTTTGGCCAACAAAAACCGCATCACATACTACCACTCACAAAATGTTCAAATGTTTGTTAAGCTTATGGGACTTAACTACGGGGTCATCAGTCCCTAAACTTACAAACTACTTATGAACTACTTACGAACTAGGACGGCACAAATATCCATGCCCGAGGGGGGATTCGAACCCCCGACCGTAGTGGCCGTGCTGACCGTGACTGGAGCGCCTCAGTCACCTCGGCCACCGCGGCCGGCTACCACTCACAACTGGCGGTATTTTCGACTGCACCGCACATTTCAAATTCGAATGCCGAGAAAACCAGAAGTGCAGAGACGTTGTTGTTACGGCCGGATGCCAACTGAGTCGGACGGACTGACCTTCCGAGCACGCACATACCAAAACTAAGCGATCGGCGCGCTCCTAGCGGCGTCAGGCGGAAAATTTCTCTAAGGAAAAGAAAGGAAGCTTGGAGTTTAACGTCCCGTCGACAGAGGCGGAGCTTACGCTCGGAGTGTTTGGGTAAGGATGTGAAAGGAAATCGATCGTGCCCCTTGAAAGGAACCACCCCGGCATTTGCCTGGAGTCATTTAGGGAAATTACGGGAGACGTAAAGCTGGATGGTCGGAGGTGGATTTGAACCACCGTCCTTCCGGATGCTAGTGTGTTACCACTGCGCCACCTTGCTCGGTGAAACAACCCGTACTTTCTGAATAGCCCTCGTATTAACGGCTAACTTAATCATAAATTAAACATAAGGAGAGGCATTGAATTAAAATTTGTGCTGTGGCCGGGATTCAAACCCGGGACCTCCCAATTACTAGGTAGGCGCTTTAGACATCTCAGCTAACACTGCGTTGCAGCCAAAGCACGCCACACACTTTAATTGTGCCTCATGTTCCCTGAGAAATGCGTGTCAAATTGCCAGGGCTCTCCTCTATTGGAATAGCATCACAGCAAGGAACGCGAATGGGAACAATCTCGCCTTGTTCCTCAGGCCGAGGTGATATAAATATCAACGAATAATACAATTCCTTGAGACAACATTGTCTCGTTATACTAAAGGTATTAAAAATAAGGACAGGCATTGAATTAAAATCTGTCCTGTAGAATGTTGTCTCAAGGAATTGTATTATTTGTTGATATTTAATCACAAATGGCCCTGGATCGATGTACAGTTGTTTCACATAAATATTATAACTGAAATTTATGCCGTTATCCCCATAATAATATTCTACAATAAGATCATCAAAAGGAATTCGACTTGAACCACAACAATCCCTAAAGTTTAACATGATTTCAGCAAAAAAGTTAACAATAATAATGCAAAGCCGGCCGCGGTGGCCGAGGAGACTAAGGCGGTCCAGTCACGGTCTGCACGGCCACTACGGTCGGGGGTTCGAATCCCCCCTCGGGCATGGATATTTGTGCCGTCCTAGTTCGTAAGTAGTTCATAAGTAGTTTGTAAGTTTAGGGACTGATGACCCCGTAGTTAAGTCCCATAGACTTTACAAACATTTGAACATTTTGAATAATGCAACCTGCGATTGTTGCTTACAGTATTCAACTACAGTATTCCAAAGATTATAATGTATGGGATGTATAGATAAATTACGTAGCGTATTGCCCCTTCTCGATTCAGTACTGAACCTCAACTGGAATTGATACGAATCTAACAATGCCCATCTAACTACTTTAACTAATTAAGATTGTAAAGCTCAAAGAACTGCGGCACTGATCCTGCCGTGTTATCAGTTAAACTGGCAAAATGAACGCAATTTTGTCAATAACGGGCACTGTGAGAAACCGTGGCTGTGGTATTATAACGTTTATAATGAAAACAGCAAGCAACCACAAGTATTGCAGAAAATATCTTTTGTTAAACCATTACCGGTTTCGGATTTATACAAATACATCTTCAGATGGTCTTTTATGCTTTTGAGCTTGGGCCTTGTCTTGCGCCAGTTACAGTTTCACAGCCCCAGAATAGACAAAAAATATTTCGTTTACTATTTTCTGAAGTGAACTTTATTTATGTTCGTCTTTATCAACATGTTTGTAGGAGAGATTTATAGTTAAAATACATGAAGAGCGGCGAAAACATACATGTTGTGTCCGAATTTTTTCATCACAGAAAAATCAGACACAACATGTAAGTTTCCGTCACAATTCATGTGTTTTGAGTATAAATCTCTCCTACAAATATGATGATAAAGACGAACATAAATGAAGTTAATTCAGCAAATACTAAACAATTTTTTTTATCCTAGGGATGCAAAACAAGGCCCAATCTCAAAAGCGTGAAAAGCCATCTGAAGATATTTGTATAAATGCGAAATCGGTCATGGTTTAAGAAAATAAACATTTCTACCATACTTGCGGCTGATTGCGGTTTTGATTATAAACATTATTAACATTGTTTAGACCCTGATCGTAGCCGCGTGTACATCTCATTGATACTTACATAGTGCAGCAATACGCACAAAAGTACGACGTCGTACTAATGCATAGTTGTTACTTTTGTGTCCCAACTTCGTCGCCGCTTTTGTGTCCCAGCCTCGTCGTAGGTGTCGGTGGCCGAGTGGAACGAGACCGACACAGAAACAAAGACAGCACGCTGGTGCAGGTACGGAGGGGAGCAGCCAGAAACTATGAACACTCGAGTAAATTAGAAAGAGATTTATATTGCACAGAATGTAACAATACTTAACTTTTACATAGTACTGCAAAATGTTGATACATAGTTGTTAGAGGCCTGCCTAGTGCCTGTACAATAGCAAAGTCTTCACTGGTGCCTATCTGATTACGAAGGTCCTAACTCGTTGCTACCTCAATCCGAAGTGACCGGTGTCTTTCCGTGGTGGCCACGAGCGGGGTTGCAGCAGAGGACGCTCGTGGCTGTCGTCGAGAGAACGCCGCGCCGTGCGTGCATGGCGGCGCGCGGCGAAAGTAAGTGGCGCGCACTTTGTACTTGTGCGACACCACAGTTACCAACAAGTGTATGAATGAGTCTCCAGGTTCAGTTATGCTCGGTTTGGCGGTTCGTCCAAGAGAATAGACGTGTCCGACAGCACCCAGAGTCCTGCTCGCTTCGACCCCTTTTCACGTTTCCGCATCATACAAATGGAGTGCGCACACAAAAAGCAAATGGCCAATGCGATTTGTCATTGCAAAAGCAATTCCAGTCATGTACGTTCTTTTGTGTGACTCAAATGTCTCACCAAAGCATCTATGCAGGGTGGCCACCAAATCTTCATTTTCAAATTCAAGATTTTTTCCCGGTTTTCCAGGTTAAAAATAGTTATTTTCCAGGTTTTCACGAAACTTAATTTTGCTCAAAGAGTTTAGCAAACAACTATACCGTAAAGAAACTAGTTACATATTTTTAAGACACATTGCATCCAAGTTGAACCATGTCACGTTGTAATTTACACCAAGCAGTGGCGAATCCTGGATTTGGATTGGCGAGAGAGGGAGGGGGGGGGGGGCAAAGCTCATACAAATTGTGGCACTGTACCTCAAAATGATCTACAAAGAACCAGCTCATATTACGAGGTTTTTCCTCGTGGTTTTGGGGGATCTGCAGCCCCATAGACCCCCCTCCCCCACCCCAGATTCGACACTGACACAATGTATAGTACAGGGTGTATTTTTTAAGTAGACAAACCAGAATAACTACAGAAAAAAAAGTATATATTCAACAACTGTTTTCCATTATTAACGGACGGCAGAGGCGTAGGAAATGATACTGAACTTGAACTGCCTCCACAGTTTGGGAGCGGTGTTAGTGCTGGTGTACAATTTTAAATGGAAACTCCCATTTTTTATTGCATATTCAGATTCTACAGACTAAATCATGTATAGTTTGGTTGATTTTTTAAAATTCAATTGCCAACATATCTCACCATAATGGTAAGAATGATTTGCCATACTGCTGAAGAAATTTACCACCCAGGAAAGAAAATAAAGATTAATCAAATTGATGATGCTTCAGAACCCAACTTTTGAGGTTTTTTCTTACTAAAACTACAGGGATTACTTATTTACACTTCAGTAAATTTCGAACTGGTCATGTAATCTGAGCAATAGGATATACACGCGAACGATCGTTTAACTCTTAAAGCCGCGAGATCTCATGGGTTAAAAATCCCGGTTTCTGGCTGAAATTCAAGACTTTTTCCCGGTTTTCCCCGGTTTTTTCAAATTCAAGGCTTTTTCCCGGTTTTCCCGGTTTCAAGGTTCAGTGGCCACCCTGCTATGGTCATGAGCCAATCACACCGCCTTTTACAAATAGCACCAAACCACTCCCACGCGTGCTGACATCTAGCGAATAAGCATCCGTGATAGAGACTTTTCGGAACATACAGACGCCAATTTTGCAGGGCAGCAAATCGCGAGGCCCACAAACACACGTCTTAGCAAGATGTATTGCTTTCTGCCGTCCCAAACCACTTCTCACTCCACATCCGTCCATTCTCTGGAGGATTGGGAGCGTCCTTTTGACACACAAGAAATTCGATACATTGCACCCTGGCCCTCTCGCAGCAGTGCGCGATGTCAGAGCTCCCTGCTGGCGTCTGTAGCACTTGCCCAGCTTTTCGCAGGTACAGGTGCACTAAGAAGTCCAGCTGTTGAACACAGCCGCTCCTGCATGCTGGCTGGGGCTCACACCGCGGCAGTGAACAGCCGTATATCGCATCGAGGTGGCGCATTAATGCGTTTCATGGCAAATTTATCTTTAAGACTGTCGTAGCAATGAGAAATGACAATGAAATTCAACTTAATAAGAACGGGAGATGAAATTCATAATCTCTTCTAATATTCTAGTATTGCAAAGATTAGTTGGCAGCTAAGTACAAAACATATTTGCTCGCACGACTGTTACAGCCAATTTGCCGTTTTAGGACAAAATATTTAAATAGACAAATTTATATGTCATTAACATTTGATTTACACTTTAAACATAAATACAAAATGTAAATGTATATTATTCATTTTCCTTTTCACTATACGATCAGTGATACCACTTTCTTAGTAAAGATAATTCGAAGACAAGCTCTTAAGATTAAATCTGCCAGTGAGATTTTACAATTGGATTTTGTGTTTGTGTAAAATAGCAGCATGCACATGCTAGTCGCTGGCCGCGGTGGCCGAGGGGACTGAGGCGCTCCAGTCACGGTCTGCACGGCCAGTCACGGGTCGGGGGTTTGAATCCCCCCTCGGACATGGATTTTTTTTTTTTTTTTTTTTTTTTTTTTGCCGTCCTTAGGATTAGCTAGTTCATAACTAGTTTGTAAGTTTAGGGACTGATGACCCCGTAGTTAAGTCCCATAAGCTACACAAATATTTGAACTTTTTTGAACATGTTAGTCCAAACATCCACATAATTGTAGCTGCAAATTTACACTGAGGAAAGAGAAGTCTACAAGGCTAACGCAAACTTAACACTGAAAGTGTGTAAGTTCTAGCTGTAGACAAGTTTCCATACTGTCAACATAACACCAAAATCAGTAAAACTTCACAACCCTTTGCTATCTGATCTAACTACAAATTAATTCGTTGAGTGTTCCTCCTGTAACCAAAAATGCATTGTCATAGTGAAAATGTTTGGAAAGTTATTGAGAAGTTTATATCTCTACCAAAATATGACGACTTTATTCAGTCGTACCTCTAAAAAGCATTTCATTTAGAACGCTAAGATAGAAAAACATATTAAGCATCCTCCACAGATACGTTGATGTGCCTAACCCTATCATAATCCTACCTTCATTGCTTTTAAAACAGGAACACTCCATTTTACCGGAAGGTTCAATTAAGGAAAAAAAAATACTATTTCGCATTTTGGGAGTGTTTACTCGTAGGTGGCAAAATGTTTGGGCTATATTTGAAATACAAAGATGTATAAGAAATGTTTCAAATGCTAACTGTGTAAGAGACTGTGACTCACTGGAATTTTCTAGGATACAATTGAAGCAAACTAAAAATTCAGAACTCACAAACCAACGAAGTTATGGACTTAAAACGTTGGGCATTGCTACATCTTTACATAACGCTAATAGAAAAATTTTGATGATATCGCCAAAAGAGAAGAAAAGTTAAATACTTCGCCCTATATACTGTACATTACTTTGTAAGTCTACGCCGAACCTAATTACGATCGTTCCTCTGAACACAGCACATTGTTGGCACTTCTCCTGCGCTTCCAGTCGTCCATGCTGGGCTACGTAACGACGTCGGACCGTTCCATTCACAACTCAGACGGCGAGCGAGATCAAAGCTACCTGCGGCGGAGAGGTCTGTGTACGCTGCTTGTGGAACACCCTGTCCAATACCTGCAGTGTCCGGAGTTTCGGGCAACTGTCAACAAATTCCCTCTATTCCCTCTCCGGGCAAGTGTGTCTCCATGCAACTGCCACAACCCCTCCCCCCCTCCCCTCCCGGCTGCCCCTTCCGGGAAGGCGAGCAGCCACCGATTCGCCATTACTCCCGTCTCATTCGCTTGGGCTGCACATGTGCTCTGCTAGCTGGCTCACAATATTTTGTACATGCTCCCCTTGATAATTACTAACCACATCTCGGTACTGTCACAATCGTATGTACACTGCAACTCGTGCCATACAGTAAATATTAAATTTTCCATAATAAACTAGACGAAATTATACTCATTATAAGTTCCTTTCACTAGTTAACATATTCCCTCTCCTGTGAAATATTTCTCAATTACATCTTGTTAATAAGAGGGGGGGGGGGCGTTATCGCTGCAAACATTCCGCGCTCAAAGTTAAGCCCTTTCTTCGCGGGAAGTGAGAGCTTACGATTACCCATGATGCACCAGTCACGCCGGCCGGGTACAGTGTAGAGGCGTCCACTTGCACAAGATGCACGCATACGATCGCTAGTAGGCGGAATAGGATGGATCCTATCCTCACGCGTATAGAAGTGCTTCATGCATGCGCAAACGACCGAATGGGGAACCCAGCAGACAAACGAAGCCAAGTCGCGAATTTGTTTGAGAATGTATACTTGTCTCCTGCTCAGAGGAACGTAGTTTTTCGACTCAGTCGTAAGTCTTTTAGGAGGTGATACTATATAGGAATTGCATTAAAAATTTCATATAACGTGTGTAAAATTTTTATTGAATACAGAGATATAGCTGTTAATAAGAAAACAAACAAACGTAGAGAAAATTTAAATGAAGACATTTTCACTTCTGTATCCGTTGGTACTTGGTAGTACATCACAATGACTTCAAAGTAGAATTTTGTGTGTGTTCTACACGTTCATTTCCGTACCCGGTTTTCGGCTTACTAGGACATATTCAGACTTTGGAGTACGTAGAAAACCGGTTGTTTAAATAAAAATTAATATGGTGATCTACCAAGTACCTCCGAAAGAATCAGTCAAAATATCCAAATTTGCATATACTTCAAGAGCTGCTTCTCTGTGCCCAATAAAAACTGGACATACATTACGTGAAATTTTAACTGCAAATCGTCTTTATTACCATCTTCTAAAATATTTTCTATTTTTCCTGAAACATGCTGTAGTTAACAGATGAAATATTTGTTTTTGGTGAGCTTTACTTTAAGCTTTATCAAAGTGAAAGGTCTATGTATAGACAACTGAGCTGGTTCGTCATATACATAGGTCCCTCAAACCACAGGGGCTGGAAATATGTAATCGCATTTTACAATGAGAACGTTAACACATTTGAGCGACGTAGTTACCATGAACTGCACGAAAACAGTTTCACAGTGGCAGTCTACAACACAAATAAGTGTTTTAATCATCACAGTAATCATAATATATCTTACAGTTTCGAAAAATGATCTTAATACGGCGATTCATTTGCTGTAATTTGACAACAAACCAAGTAGACACATGAAGCAGACGATTCGACAAATGCATACCGTTTGAACGCTTCTTTGTAATTCAATGGTCTATCACAAGGAGCGCTGCAGCGGACAACGACTTTTCTTGTGCGTGTTGCACGCAGTGATCTCAATTATTAACTCTGGATACAAAACTGTAGTGGTTTGGATCTGTGAAAATCGTGACGGTTTATCATGGTTATGTTGGCAACTCCGTACGTTTTGAACCTTGTCTCCTTTGGAAAAAAAGGTTAACAGCGATTGATTGCTTTAATAAATACATAATGATGAAGTCTGTGTCGTTTAAGTTGCAGAGAAGTCAGAGGAAAAGAAGGAGACTTCAAATGCACACGTTACATTTTTATTCAAACTAATGTTTCTAATACTTTATTTTCATTTAATGACGAAATGGCACTGCTGTAGACGATATTTCTAGTGTTGATTTTATATTTGCCACTTGTCTGTACTTATTTTCATTTGAACTCAAGGACTAGATATGCACGCTGTGTGGAAATCCAGTCTTATGTCATACGCCTCGAAACTGTCGTTATCACACCTTTACTTATTTGTCTACAACAGCGTAACGTATTCATTAAATGCAGTGTGGGAGAAACCCTAGTTCGAAATCGAAATATATCTCAAGTATACTTTTACACAACTCGTGTCTTGTTTTACTGTTTCGTTGCAGGAGTACGGTCAATTACATGTGTCGAATGTTTTGAAAATACTATTCAAATTCTCAGAACACGTATTGCCCGTTGTACATAAGTTATTTTTAGGGAAGAAACTAATACAAACAATTAGAAATTTTAAAAATATTAAACTCTTTGTAAGTACATAATACTGACAACTGGATAGTGTGTGACAGATATGCGATATGCGTTCACCAATATGGCGTCGAGCGTCACAAATTCGTAAATCACAGTACTAACTCCAGATATCTTTGAGCTCACTGGATGCACGTCTCGTATAGAAAGGTCTTTACACGCATAAGGCGCTAAGGCAGCGACGCCACTTTGCGGACGACGTCGAAACCGCTATCAATACATCTTCTATCCCGTAGGTGGCGTCTGACGTTATCCGATCAAAATCGACGTCGTCTTTCCAGGTGCACTCCCCCTCAACCCTCCCTACTTCCTTTCCGGGCGGTGCATATCGTGGCAGCAATGCTTGTACGAACTCGGCAGTGAGACCTGTTAGCAGGAAAGGCAGAGCAGACGAGGAGGGCAGAAATAGCAGAGGCGTGCCCCTGGCTTGCTGAGCGGCGTATATGGTGGCGGCTCAGCAGCTGCAGTGTAAACAGCAGCAGCCTGCCTCGAGACACGTGAGCTGCGCTCTAGCAGAGAGGGCGCTTCTCCGGCGTCCGATTCCCCAGCGTCTGTCCAAACTATAGAACTGCACGTAGCATACAGAACAAACACCGCCCCTCTCTATAAAAAGGACAAAAGAACTAACCTGTGCAAATCTAGACCAACTACCGGTAGAATTTAGAGTTGGCTTGGTGTGTATTTATTCCATACGTAACTTAATGCATCTACTTTTGGCCCACTTTAGGTTACGGTAGTAACACTAAAAGTGGGCCCTTGCGATCGTCTTTTGACAGCTCGAAATTTAAATGAAAATAACGACTTAACTATTCATTTGACACGAAAATTGAATAACCGAATTTGTAGAGGAGAAAATTCTCTTAAACTTTGCTCTCTTATGTTGTTTTTTTTTTTCTTATCTCGTAGCGTTTCAAAGATATTTGCAAAAATAACGGCGGTTTTGGGATGTATGTCTGTCAGTCTGTCTGTCTGTCTGTAACGTGTTCCCTGTGTTTAAGATGAACCGTTCAACCGATCAGCACCAAATTTTACAGACATGATTGTAGGCCGCCAGTGACCAGAACCTCCCTTTGTCAAATTTTTAGGACAAAAAAAAAAAAAGACGGTAGTAATAAAAAAAATCCGTTTCTAATTTAATTGTAATTGCAAACGAACCGTTCATCTGACACGAAAATTGAATAACCTAATTGGTAGAAGAGAAAATTCTCTACAACTTAGCTCCCTTTCATATCTCGTATCGTTTGAGACATATTTGCAAAAATAATGGAGATTTGACGCCCTTCATTGAATTAACGAAAACTAGCCGTTCGGAGATGTCACATGACATTCGTCACCCAGAACTCTCTCTGGCATACGCCATCTTGCGTTGCGTATTTCATGATTTTCTTATTGTAACTTAACATATCGTTCCTCTTATGATAAATGATAATCTAGTGTCTACAAATGCCATATTAGCATCAGTTAACAACGGCCATAGTATGAGATTAAAGGACTTATCTTTTGATAGCCGTAGCGTAGTGGGCAAGGCGTTGGACTATGACGCTAAAGGTCGATGGTTCGGAACCCGCCACCACCTAAATGTTTTTTCCTAAAAGGGTTTCAGACACTCTTATTAATTAATTTTTTATTTTATAGATTATTATTTTGGTCCAAAATGTTTGCAAAAACTTATAAAACTAGTAATCTAAAGTGGGCCGTAAAACACGTCAGTGCGATTTTTCCCTTCTGTTCATTCCACCTGTATTTTTTGTGAAATTGGGTCAGTACTTAAGTTTTCAAACCCCCCTCAATCCCTATGACTTCACATCCCCTGAACAATGTATGATTTATTTATTTTATTTTTCGTGTCCAGAACACCATCCTTTACAGTCTAGTTTGAGTTCGTGTAATAAATTTTAAAATTTAGGTATTTCTTTCCCAGTAATCAGCCACACAGATGGCCTTGTCATTAGGTAGCTGTAAATCCAGGGGGGTACAGCTTGTGCTGAGGTTTGGGCACGTCAGTAAGTGGTCGTCCGTCTGGACATTCCCACAGTCACACAGAGGTTCCCCGTCGAGATAGCCCCATCTTGAAACGTTGAAGTTGCAATTTGAGACCCCAGTCCTCAGCCTGTTGAGAGCCTTCCAGGTTGTAAAGGTTTTGTTACCTCCAGCTGCAAGTTGTTCTTTCAGGGCCAAGATAGGATTAGGTGTTACCTCCTTCCATAGCTGAAGCCTCCTCTCTTTGAAAGTGATATCAATTGGCTCTGATGTCCAAAGGAAGCTCCTTCTTGAGCGAAGCCGCCTAGGCTGTTGTTGGTGCCCATGTAGGGGGTGGCGATTGTCTGTCAACTGTTTCTTCCTCTCCACCTCGGAAGCTATGCTAGGGGGAGATATCCCTATGAGAGGGTAGATCTTCTCTGTCGGTGTGTGTCTCAATCACCCCGATATGATGCTGACTCATTTACGGCCACGTCGATATGTTTCACGTGGGCCGAATTCTTCCACACAGGAGCGGCATATTCAGCTGCCGCTAGACTAAGTGCCATGGCTGTTGTTCGAAGCACTTGTGGGTCAGTACCCCAGTTTGTGTTTTTCAGTTTTCGAATGAGTGTGATCAATTTATGATAAAACAACATATTGTTCCACGTGCGTACAGTAGAAAATTAGCAAACTGTATCAGAAATCTGTTACGAATGGATCCGGCAGTAAAGTCGTTATAAATTAAAACCTGTTACGTAAGGGGGAGGTTCATATAGCAGGGTTGGAACTTAAATAGGGAACACTGCTGTGGAAGCACTATGCAACGCAATCTACTACTGTCGCTGATAGCACAAGTTGTTGACATACCTACATTACCTCCGAGCAATTGGATTCTCCCGTGCCACGTCACCGGCATGCGCACAATCGAGAGAAATACAATCATTTCTGAGCGAGTGGTCTAATATAACGGTGTCACTATGTTTCCGAAACAGAAACAACGGAATTGGGTCAAGAGTGAATGTGCTAGAGGTCGTACAGAAAGACAGCGTCATCAAGGTCTTCAAGAGGCGTGCGGGGAACCGGCATTGCCGTACAGAACAGTGGCACGTTGGGTAAAAGCCTTCAACGAAGGCCGGCAAACTGTGGCAGGTTTGCATAGGGCAGGTCGTCCTAGCGTCTCTGAAGAAGAAGTGCATACTGTTGCCGCGTTAGTGGACAGTGATCGACGCCAGACAAATCGTGATCTCGACCACGAAACTGGATTAGCGGATACGACTGTGCTTCGCATCGAGTAGGAACGCCTTGGGCATGCGAGAGATTGCCTCAGGATCACTGTTCGTTTTTGGAGCATCACCTGCGTCTAGCTTTGGGGAAGAGGCAGCAACACTTTCTGCGCAACCCAACCATCATTTTGCAAGACAATGTGCAGACACATACAGAGCAAGCTGTGGCTACTCTGTTCGATAGATGGGAATAGGAAGTACTGCGCCATCCACCATACTCCGCGGACTTAAGTCTTTGTGACTTTGATTTGATTCCCAAGATGAAGGAACCACTTCGTGACATTCGCTTCAGAACTGTTCCAGAGATTCGACAGGCGGTAGACCGCTTCATTCGCACCATCAAAAGAACCGGCTCTGCTAACGGTATACTGCGCCTTCCACATCACTGGAAACGGGTTCTACACAACGCTGGTGACTACTTTGAAGAACAGTAACAGGTGCAAAAAAGTACGGCTTTTGTGTCGGTTGTGAATAAATAGTTGCTACTGTTTCAGTTCAAACCTTCGTGTCTCGTAGTTCATGATTCCCTGAAATGTTTGTGGTACTTCGATATAATTTCAAAGGTACTTTCAGTGGTTCATATTCATTGTGACTGTAAAATATGTCGTGAATGAAATTGCTGTAGAAGACGTAATATTTTAAATATTGCTGCATGCTGGAGTGATTTCTCAAGCATTTCATTGTTTATTACTTCATATCTCCTGTCATGTTATATGATTTTGAAGGCATATTCAGTGGTACGCTAGCACACTGGCTGTGAAATCTCCGATAGATACACTATTGGCCATTAACATTGCTACACCAAGAAGAAATGCAGATGATAAACTGGTATTCAGTGGACAAATATATTATACTAGAACTCACATCAGATTGCATTTTCACGCAATTTGGGTGCATAGAGGCTGAGAAATCAGTACCCAGAACCACCACCTCTGGCCGTAATAACGGCCTTGATGCGCCTGGGCATTGAGTCAAACAGAGCTTGGATGGCGTGTACAGTTACAGATGCCCATGCAGCTTCAACACAGTTCAACAAGAGTAGTGACTGGCGTATTGTGACTAGCCCGTTGCTCGGCCACCATTTACCAGACGTTTTCAGTTGGTGAGAGATCTGGAGAATGTGCTGGCCAGGGCAACAGTCGAACATTTTCCGTATCCAGAAAGGCCCGTACAGGACTTGCAGCATGAGATCGTGAATTATCCTGCTGAAATGTAGGGTTTCACTGGGATCGAATGAAGGGTAGAGCCAAGGGGTCGTAACACATCTGAAATGTAACGACCCCTGTTCAAAGTGCCGTCGAGCGAACAAGAGGTGACCGAGACGTGTAACCAATGGCACCCCAACCATCACGCCGGATGATACGCCAGTATGGCGATGTCGAATACACGCTTCCAATGTGCGTTCACATCGATGTCGCCAAACACGGATGCGACCATCATGATGCTGTAAACAGAACTTGCATTCATACGAAAAAATGACGTTTTGCCATTCGTGCACCCAGGTTCGTCGTTGCGTACACCATCGCAGGCGCTCCTATCTGTGATGCAGCGTCAAGGGTAACCGCAGCCATGGTCACCTAGCTGATAGTCCATGCTGCTGCAAACTCGTCGAACTGTTCTCGCAGATGGTTGTCGTCTTGCAAACGTCTCCATCTGTTGACTCAGGGATAGAGACGTGGCTGCACGAACCGTTACAGCCATACGGATAAGATGCCTGTCATCTCGACTGCTAGTGATATGAGACCGTTGGGATCCAGCACGGCGTTCCGTATTGCCCTCCTGAACCCACCGATTCCATATTCTGCTAACAGTCGTTGAAACGCGACCATTGCGAGCAGCAATGTCGTGATACGATCAAGCGCAATCGCAACAGGCTGTTTGTGTATGAGAAATCGGTTGGAAAGTTTCCTCATGTCATCACGTTGTAGGTGTCGGTACCAGTGCCAACCTTGTGTGAATTCTTTGAAAAGCTAATCATTTGCATATCACAGCATCTTCCTGTGGGTTAAATTTCGCGCTTGTAGCACGTCATCTTCGTAGTGTAGCAATTTTAATGGCCAGGAGTGTAAACATAAAGGCCTGTCAAGTGTGTTTCAACACACTAAATCGTAATATTTTATCATTGCCACCGTTCCAGGACGTTGAAATAAATTCAATGACGAAGTTGAAAATTAATGCCGGACCGGGGTTCGAACTCGGATTTCCCGCTTTGGGCCAACGGGAAAAACTTCTAGCCCCCTGTCCATTGATTTCTCTTGTTCGCAGCCTATGCCGGATTCCCGCAACAGATCGAGCGTTGAATGTGTCCGCATTGAAATTGCCGTTGGCTGTTATGGGCATATTTACAATTATTGATATGGCTAGAGGTTGATAATATGGGTTGGAAGAGAAGCGTGCTACCCGGAGAAAAGATGGAGATGGAAGGAAACTGGAGTAAAACAATGTCACCTGGTTTCTAATTGATGAGAAGAGTATGAAAGTTTCTACCTTGTCCTTCTCTCTTCCAAAATTTACGTCTGCTGCGAAAGTTATGTGTTTTACCATATTATCTAAGAAATGTAACTGACTGACGCTACTTGAATGAAATGTAACTGAATGTGTTTAATCTTGTTCTATCTGAATGCCTTTGCACAACATTATGTTAATCTGACTGCGTATTCTTAACTGTATTATATGTGAATGTAATGGTACTGCAAAACCTATCTGACTGTGTAATGTTTATTATAATGAGACACAAACTGGTAAATGTTTCTGTATGAAAATGTCGTAATAAAGTTAACTGTGTGAAAATTACTGATACTTAAAATCACTGTGTTAATAATTCTGGCCCTACAAACGTGTTGCTGATTGAACTAATAGTATTTAACGAAATGTAACGAATACAGGATTTATCAATGCAATCTGACGCAGTGCAAACACTTGTTAACCTGACTAGCTTGACACTGGTCTCAAATTCGCAGTACATTTGAATATGAAATGTATACCTTCCCAAAGCAGGTGTCTTACAAGTAATAAGTGCATGAATTGTCCTACCCTGAAATCTGTAAATCATACTGAACTGTAAGCTTGACAAAAACTGATTCTTTCTCACTTTCACTCTTACTAACATGGATTGATTTCTTTTTAATTATTTTATTTTAGCCACACTATATAAATTTGCGCAACACCAAACTGCTTCCTGCTGTACTAACTACAGAAAACATCTTTGGCACTTTTAGTAAAAATGTGAGGAGGGATAAACTGGTAATCTGTTTATGAAACTGGAACTAATTATTAAAAATGAAATATCTGATTTATTTTCTAACTGATGTAACTTCATGAAAATTACTAACAATGTCATGTTTTGGATTTTAAAATCTTTCAGAGAAAACTATTACTCAGATATTTAATCTGCCTACAAAATTATTTTTAAACAAAGATAAACATTTCTTTACTGTTAATAAATTTAACTCGATTTACACTAATAATGTTACAACAATACCATATTTCAAGAACACTACCCATGAAATTCCTATTTCATAAAAAACGCAATCTCAAAACTAAACTATTACAATAAATACTTTTCCTAACACAGAAAGGGTCTCTAGCGTGAATCGTGAGACCAGAAGTTAACAGCAAGATCTCTCCCGGCCGTTACTGTTACCATCAGTTTAACCTAACAATGCGAAGTTGTGCCATAGAAACATGCCAAGAATTTCATGAAGAAATTTACCTTACAAAAACTTCAAAAGATCGTTTCTTCGACGTCCTCTATTCCTTTCGTCTCCATATTTTAAACAAACAGCTTGGCTCAGCATTCAAGTCTTAAAATCTCATCTCCTCGGCTATCTCGCCGGAACGACAACTGCACATAACTACGGTCCCCACGCTTCTGCAATCTTATTCGCGCGCCTAGCAAAGTCTGCACTCTCAATAATCACAACCCTACTTCCCGGTAACAATACTATCACCGTCTCTAATGCCGATAATACTGCCATCGAAATATAAGCCTGCAACCAAAGATAAACGACCCATACCTGACTAGCTTGACACTGGTCTCAAATTCGCAGTACATTTGAATATGAAATGTATACCTTCCCAAAGCAGGTGTCTTACAAGTAATAAGTTATTGTAAATTTTTAGAATAAATAGCAGCCAACCATTTACGTTAAAATGGTATTAAATTTGTCGAAAACTAAGTAAAGGTTTTAATTAAACCCATTTTAACGCAACTGGTTGGCTGGTATTTATTTTAAAAATTTATACATTCTACCGTTGGTGAACGGCAGCCATATTGAAGATTTTAATAAGTTATTAGCTGTGCTTCCGAGTGTTTGCCTCCTGAAGAACGAGGCAAAGTGCTGCACATAAGGTTGCTGAATTTTTGGAAATTGTAATTTGGTCAGTTGTTTACTTTCATGCGGTGGGTGTCCCTTCACTAGCGACGGCGCTGCCTACATCTGGTGTCCACCACCGCCGTAAGCTGTCGCTGCTACTGTGTCGCAGCCAGCGACTCGCATACATTGCGCGCCGCGCCGCCGGCTTTTAACGAGTCAGCGCTTGAGCGTAAATCCTTATTCGCGCCCAAATAACGGCCATTCATTAAAAAAAGCAATCACTTTTTACTGCGGCTCGACAACACTTACACCGTGCGCCGCTTGTTATTAATTTATTGCCATTGACAGTAAACCACTTTTTTTGTGTGTGCTGCTGTTGGTTGCGGATTATTTTATATTTCCCGGGCACTTAGTTTGCCCTGGTCTCCCCCCCCCCCTTGTACAGCGATATAGATCGTGCTTCCGGGAGATACAGCGGTCGCGAACGAAATTCGCTTTTAATCCGGTACTCGTACAGTCGGAAAATGAGTTCGCAAACAGCACCGCAGGGCCCAGCGCCGCAAAAGTGTTCCGCTTTTGTGTTACGCTCCTACATCTCGACCTACAGTCCACACAGCACCTAAGCATGTGTGGCGGAAGCTACTTCGTGTGCCGCTTAACATTCCGCCATTTGTATAAGGCTTAACAAATCGAAAATGGGAGGACTGACTGTTGGTCAGCCTCCGTCCGAGCTCGAATCTCTCTCATGTTTCCGTTTCCCGTGTTTTTCGAGACATTTGAGCTTATACACAAAGGTACGTAAATCACTGGAGCGATTTCAACCAAATTTGGTACACATATTCCTTACGTGAGATAACACTTGCTGTAGGAGAACGAATCACATACAACACGTGGTTCAGGAGATATAACGTTATAAACAATAAGAGTTGCAAGAAAGTGCCACATAATGCGATGCAACTTTATGAATACACTATACGAGAATGACAGTAATTCGCGACTTGCATCAAACTTTAAACATAGTTTCAAACCTTTATTAAACTCTTTCTCGCTGACAACCACATGAAAATAATGAAGGAAAAACGATTCTCGCTTACTGCTTTTCTGCTGTTCATGCTGTAAAACTACAGCATTCAGTATTATGTTAAAATTTATAATTTCTACACTACTATTTGTACTCGCAGGAAATTTTACTGCCATTATACACACATACACTACAGCATTCAGTATTATGTTACAATTTATAATTTCTACACTACTATTTGTACTCGCAGGAAATTTTACTGCCATTATACACACATACAGCTGAATGGACCTTCGAAATTGTATTACGGTACGACAGTAGTTTATGAGATAGGAGGACATAAACAGTAACGTTCATGGAAAACCATCCCATCATGCACTATTCATCTATTATTTCTTTACTATTAACTGTACTCACAAAAGAGTTTACAGACATACAGCACTTATATAAATTAATATATACCTTCAAAATTAGACAATTGTACAATGTATCTTTACATATAAAGCAGAGTGTCCGTATGTTTGTGTGTACGTATTGCATACAAATCTACAGTTTTGTTCCAATCTTTTTCAAACGAAATGCGTTTTTAATCCGGTGCTCGTACAGCCGGAAAATGAGTTCGCAAACAGGACCGTAGGGCCCAGCGCCGCAAAAGTGTTCCGCTTTTGTGTTACACGCCTACATCTCAACCTACAGTCCAGACAGCACCTTAGCATGTGTAACGGAAGCTGCTTTGTACGCCACTTAACATTCCGCCATTTGTATAAGGCTTATCAAATCGAACAGGGGCGCCGACTCCGTGGGTGCTCCGGGGCTCGTGCACCTCTCAAGAATTTTTTGAGGGTGCTGAGCACCCACATAAAATATAGGTCGAAAATAAAATTGTATAAATTTTAAAAAATCGGGAAAATCAAAACCTACCTTATGACTCAAAAGGCAATGCAAAACGTGAGCCGGTCGCGGTGGCCGAGGGGACTGAGGCGCTCCAGTCACGGTCTGCACGGCCACCACCGTTGGGGATTCGAATCCCCCCTCGGGCATGGATATTTGTGCCGTCCTTAGTATAAGGTAGTTGATAAGTTGTTTGTAAGTTTAGGGACTGATGACCCCGTAGTTAAGTCCCATAAACTTAACAAACAAACGGACAAACAAACAAAGCAAAACGTGACCATAGCGAGAGACGATATATCATACGTGGGTCCCCAAGCGAGTAGTAATGAGTGTCCGTGTTTTACCCACTATGCTAGCTTTATATCCTGAACTACGTCGATCCTTTTGACTTTTCCGGTGTATGTATTTATGAACATTCAGTTGTGTTCTTTTAGGAATTTATCGTGAAGAATCTGATGCTGATGCTAAAGTTAATCGTTTTTCATTATCTTTGTCACTTCTCCTGTTATTAAAATTATAGATTCAGTTGAAATTTGTAATGCTTTTCTCTCAGGCTTAAAAAACCTTGCACTATATTAATACTGTCAGAGATGTCATGAAGTTATCTCGAAGTGATGAAAGTTTCGATGAAGTATACAGCTCTTGCTAGGAACTGACCAACAACAAAAAAATTGATGTCGGACTTCAAAATCTCAAAATATTTCAAAGATTTCTTTGAACCTTGGTGATGGTGATCTACCAAACGCTTTTGTTGGAAAGAATAGCTCCGCATAAAAAGTTTTAGAGCACCCACACCGATTTTCAGAAGTCGGCGCCTCTGAAATCGAAAATCTCTCTCATGTTTCCGTTTCCCGTGTTTTTCGAGACATTTGAACTTAGACACAAAGGAATTACAATTAAAAACGTACAAAGGAGTGTTTTCGAATGTTTCTAGCCTAACTTATAAAGAAAGACAGAACATTCATAACGCCATTTATATTTCAATACTAGCTGCTACCCGACGCGTTGCTGCCGCAGAAGAAATAACTACTCCATTTTTTCCTTTCACTTCTCTCTGTTCACCTGCTCCTTTCCGCTGGCCGCGGGGGCCGAGGAGACTGAGGCGCTTCAGTCACGGTCTGCACGGCCACTACGGTCGGGGGGTTCGAATCCCCCCTCAGGCATGGATATTTGTGCCGTCTTTAGTATAAGGTAGTTCATAAGTAGTTTGTAAGTTTAGGGACTTATGACCCCGTAGTTAAGTCCCATAATCTTAACAAACATTTGAACATTTTTGCTCCTTTCCCCTTTCCTCCCGTCCCTTTCTCTGTCCAATTCCTCCTCACCTTATTCTTTTAATCTCCTTTCACCTGGCTGTCACCACCTCCCCTATCTCATTCTCCCCTCTCTCTATCCGTCTGCTCCCTCTCCTTTCTGTCCTTCTCCTCCTCCACCTACTCCTCTCCCTTCTATACAGGGTGTTACAAAAAGGTACGGCCAAACTTTCAGGAAACATT
Source organism: Locusta migratoria (assembly GCA_026315105.1). Taxonomy (NCBI): domain Eukaryota; kingdom Metazoa; phylum Arthropoda; class Insecta; order Orthoptera; family Acrididae; genus Locusta; species Locusta migratoria. Next base: position 257,816,569 of record CM048751.1, on the reverse strand, counting down.
CATCACACACAAAGAAAGAAAATATGTTATTTGGACATGTGTCCGGAAACGCTTAATTTCCATGTTAGAGCTCATTTTAGTACGGACGAGTCTTCATTCCAACGTGATCAAATTGTAAATTTTCACAGTCAACATGTGTAGGCTGACGAGAATCCGCTTGCAATTGTGCAATCACATCATCAACACAGATTTTCTGTGAACGTTTGAGCAGGAATTGTTGGTGATGTCTTGATTGGGCCTCATGTTCTTCCACCTACGCTCACTGGAGCACGTTAACATGATTTCATACGGGATACTCTACTGTGCTGCTAGAACATGTTCCTTTACAAGTACGACACAACATGTGGTTCATGCACGATGGAGTTCCTGCACATTTCAGTCTACGTATTCGTACGCTTCTCAACAACAGATTCGGTGACCGATGGATTGGTAGAGGCGGACCAGTTCCGTGGCCTCCACGCTCTCCTGACCTCAATCCTCTTGACTTTCATCTATGGGGGCATTTTAAAGCTCTTGTCTACGCAATACCGGTACCAAATGTAGAGACTCTTCGTGCTCGTATTGTGGACGGCTGTGATACAATACGCCATACTCCAGGGCTGCATCAGCTCATCAGGGATTCTATGCGACGGAGGGTGGATGCATGTATCCTCGCTAAAGGAGGACATTTTGAACATTTCCTGTAACAAAGTGTTTGAAGTCACGCTGGTGCGTTCAGTTACTGTGTGTTTCCATTCCATGATTAATGTGATTTGAAGAGAAGTAATAAAATGAGCTTTGACATGGAAATTAAGATTTTCCGGACCTATGTCCACATAACATATTTTCTTTCTTTGTGTGTGAGGAATGTTTCCTGAAAGTTTGGGCGTACCTTTTTGAAACACCCTGTATATGAAAACATACGTACCGGTATGTGTGCCAAGTTTCATGGTGATTGCTCAAACGGTGTCAAACTCGACAGGTACCCTCCGCCATACTAAATTCAATGGCTTGCAGATTTTTATAATCTCCTTCATGAGAACATACATTTATGTGCAGACTTTCATGGTCACCAGTCAAACAATTTCGATATCTGTTGTAGGGCACCCTCCACCGTGCACCTACGGAGGCTCCGTAAACGTAGCTTATGTATTAATTCGGGATTTATGATATCTTCAGTTCACATTTCTTGAAGGCGTAAGAGACGAATTAACTAATTGTAAAGCACCCTCCGCCATGCAACATGCGAAGTTAATTTTAGTACGCCTATAACCCTGAGTTAACAAAGTTTTATCGCAATCGTAGCCGCGGTGGAGTAGCCGAGCGGTCTAAAGCGTCTCGCTGCGGAGCGCGCGGTTGCTCGCCGTGGAGGTTGGAGTCCTCCCTGGGGCATGGGTGTTTGTGTTTGTCCTTAGGTTAGTTTAACTAGGTTTAAGTAGTTTGTAAGCTACGGACTGATGACCACGCAGTTTGGTCCGATAGATTTACAAACATTTTTTTTCGCAATCGTATATATGGGATGGCCGTTCATAAAGTACGAACAGAAAGAAAAACAAACATTAATTTTTATATATTAGACTCGCTGAAATATCGGCGTTGTCCTGGTACTTACTTATTTATTCCTGCCTTGGGCTAGTACTTCTCCTATCCCTTCTCTCTCTGTCCATCTCTTTTTCTCTAAAATCATGTTATATTTATCGGAGAATATATAAGACATAAGGCTGTCTTGCATAATGTACAAAATTATAAGTGCAGTATCCAAACGAAGCTAGTATGATCAAAATACAAATGACATATAAAATTTATACGATGTTACATTTATTTAGTTATATGTTGTTTAATTGTATAATTTTTCAGGTATATATTCATTTGTACAAGTGCTGCATTTATGTAAACTCTGTTGCGAATACCATTAGCAGTATAGAAATAAAAGATTAAAACTTGATTCGTGATGAGGCGGTTTTCCATGAACGTTACTGTATATGTGCTCATATCACATGAACTACATATCGTACTGTGATACAATTTGGAAGGTACATTCAACTATATGTGTGTATACTGTCTGTAAAATTTCCTGGGGCTACACTTTGTAGTGTAGAAAATATAAATTGGAACGTCATACCCAATGCCGTAGTTTTAGTCCATAAATAGCGGTAAAAGTAGTAAGTGAGAAACTTTTTCCTTTCATAATTTTGCTACGATTGTCAGAGAGAAATAGTGTAATAAAGGTTTGAAATTATGTTTAAACTTTTTAGCAAATCGCTAAGTAAAATCGTTCTCATATACTGTATTCATAAAGCCCTGTCGCTTTATGTAGCAGTTTCATGCAACTCATATTGTTGCTGTGATATGCAAATGATTAGCTCTTCAGAGCATTTACACCAGGTTGGTGCCGGTGGTGACACCTACAACGTGATGACATTAGGGAAGTTTCCAACCAATTTCTCATACAGAAACAGCAGTTAACCTGCGTTGCCTGGTGAAACGTTGTGATGCCTTGTGTAAAGAGGAGAAATGCGTACCATCACGTTTCTGACTTTGATAAAGGTCGGATTATAGCCTATCGCGATTGTGGTTTATCGTATCGCGACATTGCTATTTGCGTTGGTCGTGATCCAATGACTGTTAGCAGAATATGGAATCGGTGGGTTCAGGAGGCCAATACTGAACGCCGTGCTGGATCCCAACGGCCTCGTATCGCTAGCAGTCGAGATGATAGGCATCTTGTCCGCAAGGCTGTAACGGATCGTGCAGCCACGCCTCCATCCCTAAGTCAACAGATGGGGACGTTTGCAAGACAACAACCATCTGCACGAACAGTTCGACGACGTTTGTGGCAGCATTGACTATCAGCTCGGAGACCATGGCTGCGGTTACCCTTGACGCTGCATCACAGACAGGAGTGCTTGCGATTGTGTACGCAACGACGAACCTGGGTGCACGAATGGCGAAACGACATTTTTTTCGGATGAAGCCAGATTCTGTTTACAGCATCACGATGGTCACATCTGTGTTTGGCGACAGCGATGTGAACACACATTGGAAGCGTGTATTCGACATCGCCATACTGGCGTATGACCCGGCGTGACGGTATGGGGTGTCATTTGTTACACGTCTCGGTCACCACTTGTTCGCGTCGACGGCACTTTGAACAGGGTTCGTTACATTGCAGATGTGTTACGACCCATGGCTTTACCCTTCATTCGATCCCTGCGAAACCCTACATTTCAGCAGGATAATGGACGACCTCATGTTGCAGGTCCTGTACCGCCCTTTCTGGATACGGAAAATGTGCGACTGCTACCCTGGCCATCACATTCCCCATATCTCTCGCCAATTGAAAACGTCTGCTCAATGGTGGCCGAGCAACTGGCTCGTTACAATACGCCAGTCACTACTCTTGATGAACTGTGGTATCGTATTTAAGCTGCAAGGGCATCAGCACCTGTACACGCCATCCAAGCTCTGTTTGAGTCAATGCCCAGGCGTGGCGGGGCCATCATTACGGCTAGAGGTGGTTGTTCTGGGTACTGATTTCTCAGGATCTATGCACGCAAATTGCGTGAAAATGTAATCACATGTCAGTTCTAGTATAATATATTTTTCTAATGAATACCCGTTTATCATCTGCATTTCTTCTTGGCGTAGCATTTTTAATGACCATTAGTGTATTTTGTAAGTTTAGGGGCCGTTGACTACTGCAGTTAGGTCCCGTAGATTTACAAACGTTTTAACATTTGATTGTTTCACAACACTGTAGACGCTTCCGTCTCTCATCTGAATTCAGTTCTTTCGGGATCCATCGAGACGAACCTTTCCGCATTCCTGAAATATCCACGACAATTTTATAAGCACTCCCATAGGAGATTCCAAATGTGGTTTCACTGTGCTGCAACGTTGTTCGATGATCCTGCTTAATCCTATGGTGAATTGCAGTCACTGTTTCATCAGTGGCAACGGTGAGAGGCCTTCCGCTTCTTCCACACTCGTCCTTCCATATTTGCAGCCGAACGTTCAGCTTTTCAGCGTTGGATAAGATGGAATATTGTTCTTAGCTGTATTCCACATCTCCTCTGCAGTTTCCTGTGGCGCCAGTCTCTTCAAATGAAGATATTTAGTCTTAGGACGGTTCTTGATTCTCTCGATACTCGCTATTTTACGAAAACTATGCTGAAAGGTGCATATAAGATGAATATTAACAAGAGCAAAACGAGGGTAATGGAGTGCAATGTAAGAAAATCAGGTGATGCTGAAGGAATTAGATTGGGTAACGAAGCAATAGAGGAGGTAGATGAGTTTTGTTACTTGGGCAGTAAAATAACAAATGATGGTCGTAGTACAGAGGATATAAAATTCAGAATGGCAATGGGTAGGAAAGCGTTCTTAAAAAAGAGAAATTTGTTAACATCGAATATTGATTTAAGCGTAAAAAAGTCCTTTCTGAAGGCATTTGTATGGAGTGTTGTCTTGTATGGGAGTGAGACATGGACGATAAACAGTGCGGACAGGAAGAGGATTGAGGCTTTTGAAATATGGTGCTACAGAAGAATGCTGAAGATTAGGTGGGTGGATCGCGTAACTAATGAGGAGGTACTGAACAGAATTGGGGAGAAAAGAAATTTCTGGAATACCTTGACTAAAAGAAGGGATAGATTGGTAGGACACATTCTTAGACATCAAGGAATTGTGAATTTAGCGTTGGAGGGAAGTGTGTGGGGTAAAAACCGCAGAGGAAGACCAAGAGATGGATACAGCAAGCAGTTTCAGACAGATGTAGGTTGTCGTTCTTATGTGGAGATGAAGAGGCTTGCTCAGGATAGGGTATTGTGGAGAGCTGCATCAAACCAGTCTCCGGACTGAAGACCACAACAACAACACATGCTGTACAACACATTCTAGCGAGAAAAAATAAGGAAAGTGAACCCGCGAAATTTGACTTGCACACCCACAAATTGCAATGGTAACGAATGCCTGCTGTGGCGTCGGTATTCGCCACAACGCCGCCACCGCGCCACTTTCCGAAGAGGCGGTAAGTCGTTCGACAGTACTTCGGCCGCCGAGGGCGCCTCAAGTCTCGCTACCTCTTTGCCTTGCTTTCGCGCGCCAGCCAATCGGAAGACAGGGGTTCTCCGACATATGCTGGCGCACCAAAGCCACGGCAGTCACTCCACTAGTCAGTAGAAGTCGGTCAACGAGTCAGCATAGCAGACATCATAGGAGTGCTACAGTTCAGGAGATCCGTCTACAGCGAGCACAGGCCGGAACACTACCACTGACTGATGTAGAAGTGAAGCATCAGAACTGTATAATGAAATTTGTACTATCAAAAGCAACAAATTTGAGTATTACTTTCATTTGATATAAACGTATATGTGGACTTGTCCACATCTCTTAGTCGCCACGGCCCACCTCCTTCTACCGCCGCAACCCGGAGATATAAAAACATCCGAATAAAATACGTTACTATGTGTATATTGTGTGTGATATATCACCTCTGGTTTGGTAGCACAGTGGTAGAGTGCTAGACTATGAATCGAAATTTCGCGGTTTCGATCCCCGTCAGATCGTAGGACATTCATCTGTCACTTTCCTCTTCTTTCCCCTCTGGCTGTGTTGCGCATGTGAAAAAATACCGAGTAGGAATCGACGTTAAACTGTAGGTCCCCCTGTAATTGACTGGGTAAGTCAGTTCGAAGGTCGGAGGAAGGCAACGGCATACCACCTCCAAACAGGTCCATGCCTAGTAAATCACTGTGGTGTTCAAACCAGTTTTCGGATTAAAATTGCATGCCGGGACCGGGACTCGATCCTGGGACCTTTGCCTTTCGCGGACAAGCGCTCTACCGACTGAGCTGTCCCGACACGACTCGCGATGCCGCCCCACAACTTTACTTCCGCCAGCGCACACTCCGCTGCAGAGTGAAAGGTTTCATTCTGGAAACGTCTGTTAGGCTGTGGCTGAGTCATGTCTCCACCATATTCTTTCTTCCAGGAGTGCTAGTCTTGCAAGTTTCGCAGGAGAGCTTCTGTGAAGTCTAGAAGGTAGGAGGCGAGGTACTGGCAGAATTAAAGTTGTGGGGCAGCATCGTGAGTCGTGTCGGGATAGCTTAGTCGGTAGAGCGCTTGCCTGCGAAAGGCAAAGGTCCCAGGTTCGTATCCCGGTTCCGGCAAGCAATTTTAATCTTCCAGGAAGTTTCATATCAGCGCACACTCAGCTGCAGAGTGAAAGTTTCATTTGGGGGAGTTTTCCCTTTTATGTCTCCTGATCCCGTAATTGTTTTGACTGTGTATGATGGGACATTATCGACAGGTCAATTCGTACACAACATTCTTCATTTTTCCTGTTGTGAATATAAAGGCAGCATGGCTCAATGTTTGACTCGCAGAGGCTAGTTGTAACCATTCCACGTGAATTTGCATTTGGCGGTGGAATAGGGGGAGCGACACTACAGTAGGAAGCATCCCGTGACTTCTGTCACATCAGAGTAATGTACTGCCCCCCTCCGCCCGGCTTGGTGTGGTGTCGTGCGGTGCTTGCTTCGAGCTGCCGTTCGTATGGACTACGCGTGCTGACCTCACCCCAGAGGAGCTCCATTCAGGAGGAGGAGGTGTAGGTGGCGTGATGGAGCCCCAGGCGGTAATTGCTGCTGCAATGTTAATGCGCGCCACACGGCAGCGCCACGGCTAAATTCTCCGCGCTAAGGTCAACGAGTGCCACCCGTCTGTGAGGAGAGAAAAGGAAGTCACTCGACCTCGCAGTGAAAGCCCGCGTTCTCTAGGTCAAACATTCCCGTTTTAGAGCAACCACTTACTCTGTCGCTGAAGGTCACCGAAATAACCTCGTATCTACTGTGATGATGGAAGATGGCCATGTCGTCAGCTGATATTTAACCCGTCACCATTGCGCGGGCTGGGAGTGGGGAGGGATGGGATGCGATGGGATTGGGGAATTTATGCCCAACTTCTCAGAATGCTTCAGTTTCGTCAAGTTCTAAAAGAAGTATTTATTATCAGTAATGAAGTCCTCTGCTAGATTCAATATAACTTTAATCTGTATGTTTAATTTAACAAAAGGAAATAATAAATATAGCAGATGTTTGTTCTTACGGACATGTCATACATGTCCACTTTTGATCGTGCAGTTGTTATTCATTCAAATTGACGAGTTGTATGACATTAACTACGAATGGATAAAGTTGAAAGTGTGTACCCAGCCTGGACCCGAACCCGGGTCTCCGCTTTCTAAGCAGTTGCGCTGACCTCTACTCCTCTGGGGACACAGCGATCACCACAACTGCTCGGAATACTCAAGCACGCCTCCCGTCACACAAATTTTCAATGTAACCCTGCCCACTATTACTCGGGAATTTTCGAAAGTACACACACACACACACACACACACACACACACACAGAGAGAGAGAGAGAGAGAGAGAGAGAGAGAGAGAGAGAGAGAGACAGAGAGAGAGAGAGAGAGATAGATAGAGAGAGAGAGAGAGAGAGAGAGAGAGAGAGAGAGAGAGAGAGAGAGAGCGACACGCTCATAGAGAGTTACAAATCTCACGTTGTAAGGTGCATCGCATTTTGAAAGACGCAAAAATGCACTCATACCGTCGGAAAGTGCACCAAAGGCTTTCAGTGGATGACAAAGCCAACAGGCTAATGTTTTTTGAATCTGCATTAAACCAACCACCTGAGTTTTTTTTAAACAGACTCTATTCACCGCGTGGTTGCGTGATGCAGATCATCAACACCGATGGACCGTCAATTGCTGGGAAGGTATCATCGGTAAGCGTGTTGTTCACCCTCATTCCGTTGAAGGCAGGCTGAACGGGGCAATGTACACCAATTTTATTCAGAACGAATTGCCTGTTCTCCTCGACGATACATACACGAAGATGCTAAGCTAGTACTTTTTGCTGATGATACAAGTATAGCTATCACACCTGAAAAACAGGAATTAACTGATGAAATTGTAAATGATATCTTCCAGAAAGTCATTAAGTGGTTCTCTACAAATGGACTCTCATTAAACTTTGATAAAGCCCAGTATATACAGTTTCATACAGTAAATGGCATGACACCATTAATAAATTCAGATTTTGAACAGAAATCTATAACTAAGGTAGAATATTCAAAATTTTTAGATGTTTGCATTGACGAGGGTCTGAATTGGAAGAAACATATTGAAGATCTCCTGAAACGTCTGAGTTCAGCTACTTATGCTATCAGAGTCATTGCAAAATTTGGTGATATAAATATCAGTAAATTAGCTTACTACGCCTATTTTCATTCACTGCTTTCATATGGGATCATATTCTGGAGAATTTCAACATTGAGTAAAAAAGTATTCATTTCACAAAAGCGTGTAATCAGAATAATTGCTGGAGCGCTGCAGACATTTATTTAGGGATACTCACTGTAGCTTCACTCATGAAATTTGTTATTAACAATCCGACCCAATTGAAAAGTAATAGCAGTGTGCATAGCTACAACACTAGGAGAAAGGATGATATTCACTATTCAAGGTTAAATCTAACTTTGGCTCAGAAAGGGGTGAATTATGCTGCCACAAAAGTCTTTGGTCACTTACCAAGTAGCATCAAAAGTCTGACAGAAAGCCAACTAGTATTTAAAAAGAAATTAAAGGAATTTCTGAATGGCAACTCCTTCTACAATGTAGATGAATTTTTAGATAAAACTTTAAAAAAATCCTTAAAATATTGATTATCAAGTATAGAGAACATTTACTAAACTGACACGTTCCACATGATTACGAAATGTCGTATATATGATCTATGGAACAAGTATTAATCTAATCTAATCTAATCTAAACGACAGACACCGACGTATTGGTACACACATGCTCACCACTTCATCCTCGCCTGACGTGCCGCATCTCACTTGTACCGCCTCGCCGAGCAGCCTCTGCTACTGTCTGGTAAATTGTAGTGTTTTACTGTCTCTTAATACATTTAAATAAATCGAATATCACACTAGACTAATTTTGGACTGCTTTATCGACTGAGCACAAAAAATTTCGCTTTAAAAATCTTTGTGTTCGTGACGGGAAACTAACCGAGCTTTACATACACATCGGGTGTTGAAGGAATGGCGTGATCAGCAGAGTTCGTTTGACCTGAGTCCAGCTATACATCGCAAAAACTTAATTCCAAATATCTGCTTAAACTTCAGAGAAAATGCGCCTAACGACTCGAATATACGAGGCGCGTCCAGAAAGTAAGTTCCGTTTGGTAATAAAATTAAATTGTACACAGATATAGAAGAAATTTTTATTGCACAAAATTCTGCAACTCTTAAACTACTTTTCCACATAACTGCCGAAATTTTGCAGGCATTTGTCATAGCGTGGCACCATGTTCTGTATACCTTCTTCATAGAAATCTGCCGCCTTTGTCTTCAACCAGTTGGAAACAGTGAAATGTGAGGGAAGTCCATAGCGAGAGCACTAATTGTAAACATACGGTTTTCCTAGATCTTGTCATCAATCGCGTGAACCAGTTCTTGTGTAACCAAAGGTGGACGCCCACTTCGTTCTTCATCGTGCACATCACTACGTCCGCCATTGAACTGTCGGACCCATCTTCCCCCCCATCGAATCACTCATCGCATTTGGTCCGTAAACATCGCAAATTTGGCGATAAATTTCACTTGGTTTCACTTTCCTCGCATTCAAAAACCGAATCACCGACCTGATTTCACAGGCGGCGGGATTTTCAATCAACGCCGACATTTCAAACAAGCACAATAAAGCGTACGTAACTGAAAGCGATCTCCAAATGGTGCACGTTCTTCTCCTTGATACACATTGTCTACAGCGCATGTGTGGAACTGCAATCGCAGCGCTACAACGGAGATAAATTGCAACGGAACTTACTTTCTGGACGCGCCTCGTATATATATATAGTAGTTGCTGTAGGTCGTCTGTATGAGGTCAAACACTGTAATACCAATGTATTTCAAAGTTTTTTGTTGCATTAACAGCCTGACATAGTCCTTTAAGATTGCTGGCAAAAGTTTTGATGCTTTTCAATATTCCTTCCGGATTTTTCTTTTTATTTTTAATTATTGATTACCATCATGTAGTCGTTAATAAAGCTGTATAATTAATATGCATATTCTTGATTATGATATGTGTGCATTAGTTATGAGTGTTAACGGAAAGACAGTAATACCTATGATAACGAAGTGTTTACCTCATCGTAAAAAGAAAAGTGAGATATGTTGTACAAATAGAGCAACAATTAATGATTATTCATGTCTCATGTGTGCTGCGTAGATCTAGAGTTAACAAAGTACGTAATTTAGTTCGTTTAACGAAACATGTGTAACATATAAAGCATACTTTCTGCCAAATTTATATATAGTACGGCATCCTCAATGTTATTTAAATCATTGTTCCCAATCATCGTTCGTAATCAGTAAATGACATCACCAAACGTAAATATTAGCGACAGCATCTAGCCCTTCCACACAGTATACAGCATTATACTAAACGCTCTAGTCGGCGCCAGCGTTAATGGCCTCTTGCCGCGCAGGTCACAAGAAAGGCAGTGTTGTCAAATGCATTGACAGACGCTACGCTACGGACAGATGCATTTGCGGATGTTCAGCCTGTCTCATTACGCTCAGGTTGATTCATAGTGCGCTATAATTTGTTTCGTAATTAATGCAATAAATGAGACGTGGCTCAGAGGTGATAAACGCTGTCGCCGACTATTACTGTTCGTATACTGACTTAAACTCCAGTAACCACTCCCAATTAGTAGATGAATAGTAAGTCCCTTGTCGTGATGACATTAATTCAAAGAAGATTTAAACGCAATACAGAATATTTCTCTGAAATCTTCCAAGGATTTGATTACAGGTATTATTATTTTAGTTTGCTTATAATTCCATTCCGAATAACGCGACGGATTTTGCAGATCCCAGAACCAACACGGCGACGATCCACGCTCCTTCCCTGCAAATATTGAAACTGTAAGGTCAACAAGATAATCTGATTCTCGTTTGTTGACCTGTGAACTGCCACTGTTTGCCGAAGAAAAATCTGGGGAGACGTGAAAAAAGCATGGTGGTGTTAACGGAAAAAATGAAATGTTAGTGTCGAGGGCAACACGCGATATCCGGATTTTCCCCCCTTATGTTTTGTAAACAGCAGCCTGGCGTTGCAGGCAGCCCAACGTACGCACGTGTGTGGCGGGTTAGTCTCCCCGGCAGGGGCCGCGCGCGTAATGCCCTGGGGGCTGGATTGCGGCTGAAGCTGCCGCTACACGCTGCTCGCCTGCGCTCTCGGGAATAGCCGCAGCTCTCCACGTGATTATAGCCGCTGCAGACGACCTCTGTGTCTGCACTCCGCCCTGCCCAGGGGAAACCGCAACATTCCCCCCCCCCCCCCCACAACTGGCCCTGAGTCCCTTTTGATGTTTCACCGTTAAATCTTTTATGTGCAGCCACACCAACATTTTTTACTGCTGCAGGTTCTTAATAAAAGAAAAAACGAGAAAAGGGAAACTTTCCAACGAAATGTAAGCAGCAGACAAAATTACGGGAATTCATGTCGACTTGTAACGAGAAAAAATGTTTTAATTTTGGTCACTACAACATGATTCAGCATCATTCTACCAGGGAAAATTAGAAAGCTTTTGCCGCTCTTTTTATTAGCCAAAGTTAGGTACATACAGGTCATTACAAATGTACAGGGTGAATATCGTATGAATATTATAAATGCGAAAGTTTTTACGTTTGTTACCGCATCAGGCTAAAACCGCTGCGCGGATTTGGATGAAATTTCACGTGGAGATAGCTTATGTCCTAGGTTAACACATAAGCTACTTTTAAAAGTGTATATTACAAGTTATTTATTTATCTACAGGGTAATACCAAACTTTCAGGAAACATTCCTCACACACAAAGAAAGAAAATATGTTATGTGGAGATGTGTCCGGAAACGCTTCATTTCCATGTTAGAGCTCATTTTAGTTCTTTCACCTACGCTCACTGGATCACGTTATCATGATTTCATACGGGATACTCTACCTGTGCTGCTAGAACATGCGCCTTTACAAGTACGACACAAAATGTGGTTCATGCACGATGGCGCTTATGCTCATTTCAATCGACGTGTTCGTACGCTTCTCAACAACAGATTCGGTGACCGATGGATTGGTAGAGGCGGACCAATTCCATGGCCGCCACACTTTCCTAACCTCAACCCTCTTGACTTTCATTTATGGGGCATTTGAAAGCTCTTGTCTACGCAACCCCGGTACCAAATGGAGAGACTCTTCGTGCTCGTATTGTGGACGGCTGTGATACAATACGCCATTCTCCAGGGCTGCATCAGCCCATCAGGGATTCCATGCGACGGAGGGTGGATGCATGTATCCTCGCTAAAGGAGGACATTTTGAACATTTCCTGTAACAAAGTATTTGAAGTCACGCTGGTACGTTCAGTTGCTGTGTGTTTCCATTCCACGATTAATGCGATTTGAAGAGAAGTAATAAAATGAGCTCTAACGTGGAAATTAAGCGTTTCCGGACACATATCCATGTGTGTGAGGAATGTTTTCTGAAAGTTTGGCCGTACCTTTTTGTAACACCCTGTATAATGTAATTCATTAGCGGATGGAACGTTTTTCGAATGCTCGACGTAGCTGTTCGGTTAGTGTCGTTCGGCAGAGTTTTGTCGGACGGTGGTTCGGGCTACAGTTATATGTTTTCTTTGTTGTTGTTTTCTTGCAAAAGATTCTGGGATACTGCCAATATCGCTTACACTGACGTTTAACTTAAAAAACCTGTAATTAGCGTCTACGCAGCGTCCAATTTGATTTGTTGTAACAAATGAAGGAAGTACGTATATACAGTGAAATAAATGCAGTAAAAATGCTCCAAGTGCTAACGAAAAAATATTGGAATTTCGTGTGAAATTGCATGTACATACCAAACTCTATTACTTCTAAGAGTGCAAATTTAGTATTAAATACACCCAACAGTTGTCAAAAATGTTCAAATGTTTGTAGAGCTTATGGGACTTAATTACGGGGTCATCAGTCCCTATACTTACAAACTAGTTATGAACTAGCTAATCCTAAGGACGGCACAAATATCCATCCCCGAGGGGGGATTCGAACCCCCGACCGTAGTGGCCGTGCACACCGTGACTGGCGCGCCGCAGTCAGCTCGGCCACCGCGGCCGGCAACAGTTGTCAAACGGTTTAACAGCCGCTGCAGTTAACATTTGAAACTGTTTCTAACATTTCTCCTCATTGTTGTTTGTATGTAGTTCCATACTTTTTAAGTTCATGATATCGATACTTGCAGTCTGTTTTATTTCAAGCATTCGATTTATGAATGCAGAAATATTACGTTACGATAAAACCATCTCTAAACTCCTAATAATGTAACGTATACGCACGTTAATATTTGTCAGACGTATAATGTGTATTCGATTGTGATGTTATCCGGGTACTTAAACATTGTTTTTTCCTTAGGTTTCGATGACGTTTACTGGACTGTTACATTCAACTATGGTTGATAAAATATGGTAAAACATAGACTGCTCGCCTGTATTAAACCGAACAAAAAGTGTCGAAACGCTCTTTACGTGGACGTAGTGCAATAGATTTTTGGCTCTCCATACATTCCAAGATAATTGATATGTTACGTGCTAGCCACGTCGCAAACAGTCGTGAAGTTATTTACCCCCCCCCCCCCCCCCCCCGCCCTTTATAAATAACACATCTGATTCACGTTTCACTGATTCCTACCCCATGAACATACTCTTAATGACTGATTCGTCCGACGTGGCGGAGTGGCCGAGCGCATTGAGGTCCTATGCTCCGATGCGCGAAGCTGTTCCCCGTCGGGGGTTCGAATTTTCCCTCGGGCATGGATGTTTGTGTTGTCTTTAGTGTAAGTTAGTTTATAAGTAAGTTTAGGGACTGATGACCCCACAGTTAAGTCCCATAAGCTTAACAAACATCTGAACATTTTTGATCTGAGTCGTCCGCTACACTTGTATTGATGTCGTGCTTTCTGTTTTTCAGATCCCGCTCCACAGCACCGTCCTACATGTGAGTACAGCAAATCGTAGATCACACTTTTCTCTTCGTTGCTCCAATTACACATTGTTTAACCGAATCTTTTTTTAATCAAGTGTGTGAGTTCAAGTACTAGAACAGGCGGATCCTGCTGCAGTGTCGAGTTTAGTATCACGATTACATGTTATTTTTAAAAATGCCTAAATTGCTTTACTGTGGCTTACTATCGAAAGCCCGGAAAGCGTGCGAGGGGTCTATATTCAGTTGGATATAATATTCTGTTGGAATTATTATTTTGTGAATAAGATTCCTGTAAGTCAAAGAGTATATACTGTATAGTTAGCTTCCTTGGTCAGAGAGGTAGCATTAATGCTCTGTCTGGTAATGGTGGCGCGCTGGGTGTCGCAGTGTAACGGTGGGAATGGGCAGTCGTGTCTTGTTGTTGTAATGTAGCGGGCGGAGTAGGAGGTTGAACTGTGAGCTGTGGGCAGAGGATGTCTGTTAGCTCGACTGCTGAATAGGATGAAGGTGTTCAGACTAAGAATGTATAAGGTAATATGTATATGTTTTGGTAATGATGTTGATTTTTAAATTTCAATGTAAGTGTGATAATGAAATATCTCTTCCATTATTTTGTAGTGTGTAAAAACTTCCATTTTTCCTCCAATAAGTTTTACGACCAGTTAATTGATGTGAGTTGTTTTGAAGTGAAGTAAAAGTGTTAATCTCAAACGTACTTGCACGTGGTGGCCCTGTGAGTGTATGTTTTAACAGAGAACTTTCACTAAAATAATTAGGGTCCAGGTTAGGATTGTTGAAAACTATGTTGACAAAATGATAATGACGAGGCAGTTACAATGAGTGGAATATCAAAGGTAGAGTGCTTATCTGTGGGTTAATTCAAATTTTTTTGTGCTTGTATTAACTGTGAGTAGAGAATTTCAAGAGATCATTTTGTGATAAAGTAATTAGGTGATTAACAACGCTCGATAATCAAGTGTTTGACTAAGTGTGATGAGCCAACCACAGTACAACTGTCACAAAAATTCAATTTACTTCTTAGTAAAGGTATTGGGATCTTTGAAGTATCACAAGGATTCACTTCATTTCACAGTAAAATATGTATATGCACTCTCAGTTGCTTTTCTGAAACGAGAGCTTAACTTCGCCATACATTCGGCATTAAAGTGATGCATACATTTTGAAGTAATTTATGGAAGTAATTAACGGATCAGTTAGAGCGTCTTTTTATAGCAATGCACGACTGAGTTATCAGTTGCGCGGGCCTGACGTTTTAAAAAAAATCATTTATTCACATAATTTACTATCAGGGCTTAGTTTTTGATCCAGTGTGTGGAACAGTCACAAAGTATTTGATGTGCTTTTCCTATGTGTGGAAAATCTGAATTTTACGTAACCTATCGTTTTTTATCAACAGAAATCACTGTTAGTCAGACAAAGAAAGTCACACATACACACTCACACGGTCAGATAGGAAATCCAAGTTCCATCTCCACGACCAATCCAAAAAATTATATTTAATAAATATCATAAAACAGATAACTTTCAAGCGTTCGTTTCCGAATAAGTAAACCAATATACAGGGCTATTCAAAAAGAAGGAACAGGTCTCAAAGATTTATGTCTTCCAAATTGCAAAAGAATAGAACCATAATTCCAGTGTTCCTGGACAGACAACAGTGTAAAGTTTGTACATGAAACAGATTCCCTGCAGACTTATGTCTGATGTGCCATATCTATTAACAAAGTTTATGGGTCTTTCCTGTCCATGGAGAAAACTGTGACAGGACCAACCAATCAAAAAATGGTTTAAAATTGGTTATTTCCGCAACATGAAGAGGATTCAGATGGTTTCATCTTGATGCTAGATGGTTCTGTACCATCATCCAATGTTACCTGCATAACACCATTCGAGGGTGTTGGTTTGGATGAGGAGCAGTAGAAGATCAACTTCATCAACCATGGCCTCCCACGTTTCCGGACCTCACACCTTGTGACTTTTATCTGTGGGGTTATGTAAAAGACAGTGGTTCTACTCCCATTGTTGTCTGACACCTTTGAAAGTCGTTTGCATGAAATTATTGAGGCTCTGAATTTGATAACGAGAAACCAGATGCATTGTGAGTCGCAAGAAATGAGCCACTGTTTCAATATTTACTGTGTAACACATGTTGCACATATTGATTGTACAAAAAGTTGACCTTTTCTCTTTCTAGGAACGTTCGAATTGGGTGTCTCTCTTTCATTTTGAATAGTCCTGTATTTCATCCTTCCGTATGTACTATTCTATGAGATACTGAAGGAGGGAAGAGAGTTATTTGAGTTCCTACCGGTCTTACCTGCAAACGTTCCTTTTGCGGATCATTCGCGACTGAAATAGGAAATAAGGAAAACAGCTGCCATTCGATATTAGCGACACTGCCGCATTGATTATCCGCCGATTATTCCTACCCAGTCGGCCCATCAGGATTACGTAATCAGCGGTAATGAATCAGTTAATATAATGCTGCAATGATCTGAAATTTTGGTAGTGGTAACAAAGCTGTAATCAATAACTACTCATTACGAGAACAAAAAGTATTGTTTATTGCTGCTGCAAATGTCGTTTCTCAAAAATTCTCAAATTCCGAAAATATTCTGTATACCACACTACATAATGAATTTCTCCACAATGAAAGCTGTGTTATACTGAAAGCGCAGTGCGAATCATTTAGCTAAACATAATTTCGGTAGGGCTGCAATTCATTTTTTTTTTCTGTTCCGGACCACCCTCCTCCACACATGTGCAAGTCGTGAGTGTTGCCTTGCCGACCAGCTGTTTCTAAAAAACACTACACTCAGCGCGGTCGGAGGCAGGGTGGAGAGGGTTCAGTTCTGTTCAAGTGTAACATGTTCATTCAGTTCAGCATCCCAACATATAAACACTCGAGTTGAGCTGTCAAACTCCTCGTTTACAACTGAAACCTAGCTTGCTCTGCAAGCGACTAAAGAGTTACTTTTAGTTCTTCTTTTATTTGCCGTTACACGGCCACCGATGCTTCACTGCTCAATATCCAGCCACGTAAGGGGATAGTGTAACAAAAGTGTTTAAAAAACTGGAAATATTATAAATACGAATATACCGCCTGTGACAAAGTTCGGTGAATAGACCCGTAACATTAACGCAGATAAACTATGAGCTGTCTTTTGAAATAGTCACTTCCCTTAACTATGCACCGCTCAGCTCTGCGATACATGTCCTGAAAACTTTGCACAAAGTCTTCCTTTGGGACGGTCTTCAAAATCATCGCCACGTTTTATTGGATGTCAGAAATGAGGACTGGCCGGTTTGGAAGTCATTAAACAGGCTGCACACCAACATTGCTCGGTCAAGAGATAATCTTATGAAGTGGGGATATTCTACTGTATCTATCCTCTGTGAGTGTGGAGACGTGCAGACGACCCAGCACACGTATAACTGCCCCGAATGTCCTTCACACTGCACCTTAGAGGACCTGATGTTGGCAACTCCAAATGCTGTCGACGTAGCCCGATTTTGGGCCAGATGTATATATTTCTGTCTGTTTATTTATAATTCGTAGTTTACATGTATGTAAGTAATCCCTGTATGTTATACCTTTATAAACTTCTGTACACATGATGCTTCTGACACGAATAAAAAAAAAATAAAAAAATAAAAAAAAAATCTTTCGTTTCAAAGCAAGTTTCAGTCGTGGAAACAGAAAGAAGCTTGGACAACAGATCCGGCGAGTGTGGTGGATGTTGAAGCGCACAACGCTCGCCCACACACCGCCGATACCCTCAAACAGTCCCTGTACTCACCGGATCACAATCCTTGGACTTCTTTCTGTTCCCTCGACTCAAACTCACTTTCAAAGGAAAGAAATGACGATATTTCTAACATCCAATGTAACGAGACGAGGCTTTTGAACACCATCCCAAAGGAAGATTTCATGCAAAGTTTCCAAGACATGTATCGGAGAGCTCAGCGGTGCATAGTTTGTGAGGCGACTATTTTGAAGGACACTAAGATAACTGTATTTCATAGTTCATCTGCGTTAATGTTACTGGACTATTCACCGAACTTTATTGTCAGAGGTTATACAGGGTGTCCCACTCAACTGTTTCACCCCAGATATCTCTGAAACTACAATAGGTATTGAAAAACGACTTTCACGGTCATGAACGTACAGCAGGGGCTCATGAAAGTAGGTACTATGAGACACTCTAAAACGTGAAGAAATATTATTTTCAACACAAACTTATGTATTTTTAATGTATACCCCATATTATTTCTTAAGCAATCGATAGGACTGAAGCGAGACTCACAGCTGAGCCTCGGACACGCGCTAGCACCGCAACTCGTGTATTTCAAACGTCAACTTCGCTTCCCAGTTTCTCCTGATGTAATTGACGCATCACGATGCAACCAACGCCATTCTTTTTGTGATTTTTCATCCTATCGATTGCTTAAGAGATAATGTGGGGTATCCATTAAAAAAAAAACATAAGTTTGTGTTGAAAATAATATTTCTTCACTTTTTAGAGTGACTCATAGTACCTACTTTCATAAGCCCCTGCCGGACGTTCATGACCGTCAAAGTGGTTTTTCAATATATCTTGTAGTTTCACAGATATATGGGGTGAAACGGTTGATGGGACACCCTGTATATATCTGTATGTGTCTTCCAACATCTCCTTGTAAACTATTGGAGTTCGTACAGATATTCTCTATCGTCAGGCAATAACGGCTGTGGGGTTTAAGAAGCCCCCTCCCTCCGACGACCAACAACTGTGTCCGTATCCTATTTAAAGATATATATATATATATATATATATATATATATATATATATATATATATATTTCCCGAAAATCGTGTTTGGTATAACTGCGGATCAAGAAAAACACCTGCGTATAAATCTGCTTTCAATCTTTATATCGCGCTTACTTAGTATATGACCGGCTTTGCCCAGCTGCCCATCTTCAGATTATGCTTATACAGTTGCAGGGTAACCCGTCACTTTCTGAACAAGATTATCACTGTTCTAAAGACCGACATTACAGAATTTCATTCAGATCAGTACCGCGGAAACTTCCTTAAAGATTGACATGTCTCTCCGTGCATTAGAAAATTTCGAGAAAGCACGGTGACACAAAATTTCCTCGTAATAAGCTCTTCTGAGACAACAATGCTGGATTTGAATTGCTCTAAATCATACCAGAAAAGTGGATATTAAAATATTGGCTCATTTTGCAATTTGCAGGAGGGTTTTAGAACATATACTTTCCTCAAACAATATGAACTACCTCGAAGAGAACGACCCAATGACGCATAGCCAACATGGATTCAGAAAGGGTCGTTCTTCTGAAACAGCTCTTTACTCACATGAAGTGAGTAGTGCTATCGACGAGGCATGTCAAATCATTCCGTATTTCTAGGCTTTAGGAAGGCTTTTGACAATGTTCCTCACAACCGGTTTCTAATCAAATTGTGTGCTTATGGAAATGCGCCACAGTTGTGCGATTGGATTCGTGATGTCCTGTCAGAAAAGACACAGTAAGCTGTAATTGACGGAACGTCATCGAGTAAAATAGAAGTGATATCTGACGTTCCTCCCGAAACTGTTATAGCGCGCCTACTGTTCCTTATCCTTTCTGAGTAGCTCTGTTAGACTGTTCGTGGCTGATGCTGCCAGTTACCGGTTAGTAAAGTCACCAGAAGATCAGACGCAACTGCAAAATGATTTACACACATTGTATGGTCACAAAATTGGCAATTGACCGTAAATAATGACAGGTGTAAAGTGGTCCAAATTTTCAAATGTTTGTAAATCTCTCAGACCAAACTGCGTGGTCATCATTCCGTAGCTTACAAACTACTTAAACTAAGGTAAACTAACCTAAGGACAACACACACACACACACATCCATGCCCCAGAGAGGACTCGAACCTCCGACGGCGAGCAACCGCGCGCTCCTCAGCGAGACGCTTTAGACAGAGTCGTCCACATGAGCTCTAAAAGAAATGTATTAAACTTCATTTACACGGCAAATCAATCAAATCCACAGACCTTAAATACAACTAAATACATAGGAATTAGAATTACGAACAACATAGACGTAGAAAATATCGTAGGGAATTCTTTTCATTAGCAGTACACTTAGAAGATGCAACAGTTCTACTAAAGAAATTGCCAACACTAAAACTGCGCTCCTATGTTGTAGTACTGCTGCGCATTGTGGGATCCCCATTAAGTGCCACCGACGGAGAATATAGAGAAAATTCAGAGAAGGGCAGCTCGTTTTCTATTATCACGATATAAGGAAGAGTGTCACGGAAATGATGCGCGAATTCGGGTTGAAATCATTATTCGTTGCGGCGAGTTTTATTTGCGAAATTCCCGTCACCAACATTCTCTGCCAAATACGAACATATTTTTAACCGTCTTCAAAAAAGGAGGTTCTCAATTCGACTGTATTTTTTTTCTATTTTTAATGTTACTTATCTTAGAACCTTCGACCGTGTGAACCTATTTTGATGATTCTTTTTTTTATTATTTTAATGATGGTGCTTCCCGTGTGGTCCATTTCAATTTGGCAGCCATGTAAGTCTTAAATTTGAATAAGTATGTGCGCAAATAAAGGACCAATAACTCAATATCACGCCAAGCGAATTAGATGATTCTTTTTTTATTGGAAATGGTGTACTTCAGGGATCCATGACAAAGTAACGGAACTCTTCAACTCTTAGGAGCAAATTAACGATACTCGGCGAATCTTTTATAGGCTATCCGGATATTTGAGTCACCTACCGTAACGTCGTTACTGTCAAGTAATTCCCTGGAAGGGGGGAAGGAAGCTTGGAGTTTAACGTCCCGTCGACAGCGTGCCATCCCGGCATTTGCCCGGAGGTGGATTTGAACCATCATCATCCACGATGCGAGTCCAGTGTCTTACCACTGCGCCACCTCGCTCGGTAAGTTCAAAACTTTTTTCATGTAAAGCCGCATTTTTGAAAGTCTATTTTTGCGCTCTTTGCAAATCTATTTTGAAATTGTGCTCGAGATAGATTTCCTCTGTTGAGATAGCGTTTCTCCCTGACTTCCCTGGTTTCATTTAAACGGCGCTGTCTCATATGAGCAGCACGTTTAGTAGGTCTATCCATATTGAGAAAAATTAGTTCGTATACTTCAGATTCACTAAAAATAAAAAAAATAAAAAATAAACGAAAATTTTAGCAAAAAAACTTTAAAAACTTAAAAAACTGATTCAAAACAAATTAATATGCACTAAAAAGTAAAACTGTAATCTTGTGTTCTTCTAGAACTTAATAATCAGCTTACTTTTTCTACTCATCAATATGTACATACGTCATACAGGGTTTACAAAAAAAGTACGGCCAAACTTTCAGGAAACATTCCTCACGCATAAAGAAAGAAAATATGTAGTGTCGACATGTGTCTGGAAACGCTTTATTTCCATGTTAGAGCTCATTTCAGTATTTATCTTTAAATGTAAAGTTCATTCCAACGTGATCAAATTGAAAATTTTTACAATCAACATGTGTGGGCTGACGAGAATCCGCACGCAATTGTGCAATCACGTCATCAACACAGATTTTCTGTGAACGTTTGGGCTGGAATTGTTGGTGATGTCTTGAGTGGGCCTCATGTTCTTCCACCTACGCTCACTGGAGCACGTTACCATGATTTCATACGGGATACTCTACTGTGCTGCTAGAACATGTGCCTTTACAAGTACGACACAACATGTGGTTCATGCACGATGGAGCTCCTGCACATTTCAGTCGACGTGTTCGTACGCTTCTCAACAACAGATTCGGTGACCGATAGATTGATAGAGGCGGGCCAATTCCATGGCCTCCAAGCTCTCCTGACCTCAACCCTCTTGACTTTCATTTATGGGGACATTTGAAAGCTCTTTTCTACGGAACCCCGGTACCAAATGTAGAGACTCTTCGTGCTCGTATTGTGGACGGCTGTGATACAATACGCCATTCTCCAAGGCTGCATCAGCGCATCAGGGATTCCATGCGACGAAGGGTGGATGCATGTATCCTCGCTAACGGAGGACATTTAGAACATTTCCTGTAACAAAGTGTTTGAAGTCACGCTGGTACGTTCTGTTGCTGTGTGTTTCCATTCCATGATTAATGTGCTTTGAAGACAAGTAATAAAATGAGCTCTAACATGGAAATTAAGCGTTTCCGGACACATGTCCACATAACATATTTTCTTTCTTTGTGTGTGAGGAATTTTTCCTGAAAGTTTGGCCGTACCTTTTTGTAACACCCTGCATGTGTTTAACACGCAAGAAGATAGGTAGGTATCTACCCATTT